>CAWUFW010008530.1:0-600000 GCA_963921515.1 Calotriton arnoldi | reverse complement strand
TCATCCAGAACCCAGACAGGCAATCCACATTCCAGCAGAGGCACACGGGATGACGGAGCAAGAAAATACCTACTTTCTAAAAGTGGTATTTTCAAACACAGAATGTAAAAATCACCTTCACTAAAAGATGCATCTTTAGATTCTGAGTTCAGGCATACTAAACTTTATTTTCCTACCTAGTTCCCAGGGCCAGTTATGTTTATAAGATGTTATAAACAAACTTCCCATTCTGTCCTATGGGGAACAGGTAGCCTTACAATAGTAAAAACGAAATTGGCAGTAATTCACTATCAGGACATGCCACACACACCAGGGCATGTCCTACCTTTCACATACACTGCACCCTGCCCACAGGGGTACCTTGGGCCTACCTTAGGGGTGGCTGACATGTAAGAAAAGGGAAGGTTAGGGCCTGGCAAGTGGGTGTACTTGAAACACGAAAGAACCGAACTAGGTTCAAATCAAACTGCACAACCAAACTCAAATGAATCCAATCAATCAAATCATCAAATTTCATCTTTGTTTTCCTCTGACTTTACTCCATTGTTAATGCTTTCTGTTTCCTCGTTTATTTCGATTCATTTTATTCATCCATGTGTGCTTGGCATAAGTGAAACGCAGGAGACAAAGAGTCAATCCACATGTCTCGATTTATTAAAAATGTCCCAATGCATTTCGGGAAACTTCCCTTCGTCAGGGGACTCTAAAATACAAAAGTAACAAATACCACCATCAACGTCTTATCACACATTGCACTGCTTAGTTTAAAAGAATGTATATTCATCTCATTAAATATTCATTGTTTTTAACGTGTATCAAATACCCGTAAAACAGCATTTCGTGATGGCCAACTCTACATAAATAAATCATACTGAGAATTGCACTCATTAATCCTACCCAAACCGTTTTCTTCTATCCCCAGGAGTCTCCCATACCTCCATTGCACCCTCCTCCCATGTGCTCAAAACGCTGCTGCATCTAACTGATAGTTTATCAACTGTGGGCTTACCGTGACATCTCTCGGGTTGCTACCATGGTTAACAGTCCGTTTTCTCATGCTGTGCCTCTTTTTACTAGGAGTCATCATACGTTCAAATTGCATGAAGTGCCACTGCACGTCCTTTCTAACTACTCCACTCGTACTAAATTTATAGTCCCTTTTCCTCCTTCCCCACAGGTGTTCTATACCCACGTGACTCCTTAGGTAACAACGTTAAACAACGGACTAATAGGAAGTTACATGGCAGTACCAGACTGCGCACAAGCTCTGCAATGGCAGGCCAGAGTCCCATTTACGGGCTGTTTGTGTGGGTGGCACAATCCAGTGCTGCAGCCCACCAACAGCATCTGATTTACAGGCCCTGGCACACACAGTGCACTTTACTAGGGACTGACACATAAATCAAATAGGCCAATCATGGAATCACCAATCCATAACACATTTTACCACACGAGCACTTGCACTTTACCACTGATCAGCAGTGAGAAAAGTGCGCAGAAACACTAAGCCAGCACAAACAGAGTCAAAACCGGGAGGTCAGAAAGCAAAAACTCAGGGGAAACACGCCAAAGGATGGCAAGTCTAACAATGCTGGTGTGTGTGCAGCTATGGCACTCATGGGTCCAGGGGAAAATGGAATAATTATACTTAAAAAAATTAATGCTGTTATGCGACTGTGCGCATTTGGCAGGAAGGTGCTTGATGGATGTGGGAAAATGTTTAAAAATAATTAAATAGAGAAAAATGTAATACAAAATTTAATAAAAATTACAAAAAACAAGAAAAAGAAAATTAAATGAAAACAATAAACAAAAAATTAGTTGTGGTGTACTAGTGGATGAGAAACCCATTGGGAGGCAAGGTGGTGCAGGTGAAAAATGCAAAAAATGCCTATAATATAAAACACCGTTCATAATTAATAAACAAATACTACAAAGATCTTCAAGCATAATATTATTAAACTGATATCAGGGAAAAGTAAAAAAATGAACAAATGCAAAAAGTCATAGGGCCTGATTCACAGAACTAATCTGAGACAAAATCCTAAACTTACTACTTTTGGTATTCACAGAAGGCATTTAGTAGTAGTAAAGTTAGGATTTTGTCTTAAGTTTGACTTAAGACAGACTTAAGACAGACTTAAGACAGACTTAAGACAAACTTAAGACAGACTTAAGACAGACTTAAGACAGACTTAAGACAAACTTAAGACAAAATCCTAACTTTACTACTACTAAATGCCTTCTGTGAATACCAAAAGTAGTAAGTTTAGGATTTTGTCTCAGATTAGTTCTGTGAATCGGGCCCATAGTCTCCTCCTATCAATCTCCCTTTGAAAACTGGAAAAAAGGGTGGCTGCACAAAATGACCACAGGTCACATGGCCAAACGATAACAGCAAGCAAGGAGGCATGGCCACAACAAAGAAAACATTCAGGCCTATAGCAAAAGCACACTGGCTGTCTACACAAAATGACCACTGACCATGTGGTCAAACAGCAAGCAAGGAGGCATGGCCACAACAAAGAACACGTGCAGGCCTAGGGCAAAAGCAGACTGGCTGGCTACACAAAATGACCACCTGCCACATGGTCAAACAGCAAGCAAGGAGGCATGGCCACAACAAAGAACACATGAAGGCCTAGGACAAAAGCACACCGGCTGGCTACACAAACTGACCACCGGCCACATGGTCAAACAGCAAGCAAGGAGGCATGGCCACAACAAAGAACACATGAAGGCCTATGGCAAAAGCAGACTGGCTAGTTAGACAAATTGGCCACCGACCACATGGTCAAACAGGAAAAAAGAAGGCATGGAAAACAAAGAACACATGCAGGCCTATGGATACTGATGACACATGATACTGATGACACAAAATGACCCCTGGCCACATGGCATGGAGAACAAAGACAAATAGTGGCTTATGGCAAACACACACACACACTGGCCAGACAAAGGAGGCTTTGGTAATACTGAAGAAAATGCTACCATTAACTCAGCAATGACACATTAATTAACTGAGCAATACAATTGTTACAACAAGTCACCACACATCCTCCCAAGACATCAAATAGTACCCCACATAGCCACTTTTTACACCCACAAAAACGTGAAATACAAAAAAACCAACACATTATTAATTTAATCCAATGCTATTCCAGCCGTAAATGATGTTTTAAAACAACTTATACCACAGAAACAGTTGTTTTATGCCCCCAAGAGGGTGCCCGCCGGACATTGCAGTGCCGGCCTGATGAAGATCTAGCCCAGCAATGAAGCATGACACCCTTTTGGGTGTGAGGGCCCGTGCTCCTATTGGAGCATAATCCTTAACCTGGAACTGTAGACTGCAATATATCTGGAAGAGGAACAGCACACCCCACTTCATATAGCCCTTTAATACAAGGAGCATGTGTGCTGCAACTTTAATGTTTCTGGTTCCTCTTTTGTATAGTACTAGCCTGGGTCTACTCACTGGATGGCCTGTTGGCAGACTAGGCCATATAGCAAAATAAATGAATATTGAAAATTTAACAAACATGGAGAAAATATACTGAACTGTACAACACTGTTCCTTCACAAAAGATGAAAAATTAAATGCAAAAATATAACTAGGCCCCTATTGACACTGCAGGTCACCCACCACAATAAATGTAAAAAATCGACTAAAAGTACAAATAAATACTGGTGCATGCCCTCCACTCTTATACAAGAGTCTTTGAATTTACTTGTGAAATCTCAAAAACAAAGTCCTTAAATCAAATGGTATATATGCATCAGACAAAGAGAGTGATCCCTGCAGGCCCAAATCCAAATGAAAAGTGACCAGGAGATGGACAAAGCACTGGGAGGAGCCTGCTGGACAGGAATAGGAAGGTGGAGTCTCTGGGGCACTTCCTTCTTGTTGGAAAAAGAAGTAAAATCAAAAAAAGGCTTCTCGCACTATAAAACAACCTGAACGGTCCTTTGGAGTAGAATAGTAACTCAAAAATGCCTTCTCAAATAGGTTTAGCTGTTTCTTGAGTAGAGAATCTGCTCAAGGCGCAGCCACAGTCACTAGCAGTCGCCAGAGTTAAGAAAAAAGCGCCGGAAGCTGCGCTAGCATCCGGCAAGTTTCGAGTGCCCTCGCTAACAGCCGGCAAGTCTCGGCTCGCCAGGGCACGCAAAATCAAGCACTGCCTTCATGTACAACCAACAACTTGAAATAGTACCAGTCAATATTTGTTTGCAATCCGGCCATATAGTCTTGAAAAAGAACGAATGGTCGTGATAAGCATAAATTTGCCTTCAGTTCGTAATTTATGCTGGTGGTTGCAAGTGGTGGCCACCAGCACTTATTTCTGGTGACACAGATTTACTTCAAATCAGAAAAGGGTGAAGGAAGAAAAAGATAGGACAACAATAACAAAGAGAGTATACAGGAATGCAAAAATCTCACAAAAGTGAGATAAAGAGACAGAAAGTGAAAGGTGGTGAAAGAAAGAAGCATGAAGTGGAGTTAAAACTAGACAGCTTTGTTATTCAACAATGACATATCTGTGAAGTGCTCTTAAGCAAAACAAGCATTCATAAAACCATTATGCGTAGCTTTGCTGGTGTGATTTTTAGGTCTGGCTTTCGGACAGCTTTAGCTCTATTTCCAAACCGTTGCATTTTTTTTTAAAGATACATAATATACACACTTGTTTGGTATTGTTTGGTGTTTGGTCAGCAAGCGTCAGCCATTTGTCTGTTATATTTTCACTTATCAATTTGCTTCCACCCACCACAGCATATTGCATGGAGCAATGGGTTAGCCACCTTACACATTGGCTCTCCTCCCTTTTGAGTGACTGCGCAAAGCTTGTTCACATTGTCAGATGTGCATAAAAATAGTTCCTTTCTCTTCAGGAACAAACCCAATTCCAGTTGAGCATTTTAATTACTTGTTAGATTAAATTAAAATAGCAGCTATTTATTTAGTTTGCAATTCAGTGTCCATTTAGATGGTGATTTATTTTCTATCACCTTTTTAAAGTTCTGAAGTCTTTAAGTGATACTGTAACATTGTGGCTATTTGAGAGTTGAGTACTTGGTTAATTGTTGATTTATTCTTGCCTCCTTCACAAATAACAATAAGATGTGTGGCACAAATAAAAGGCGTTAATTTTTTTTTAAAAACTGCTATTAAAACAACCACACCAGTGAATGTTTTTAAATTATTACTTTTTAAATGCAGGCATATGGCGGTCATGTTTAGACGGCCACATGTTCTCTTTTTTTCTTTTTGTGCTTCCTTCTTGCAGTAAAAAATAAAAAAAACAAATGAACCATCAATTAGCCTGCCAAGTTCATAACAAAGAAGAAACAGATAAAACATGTTGCAGCTAAATGTGGCGGGCATATGCTTGCAATAAAAAAAGTTAACTAGGAAAAACGTAACCATTGCATATAAATTTAATAAAACAGTACAGGTGTTTCTTAGCATGCAGGAGTACTTAGAACATATATAGAACCTCTTTTAAGTTTGAATGCATATCAGAGTAAAATATGATTCTTTTTCAAACAAAGAAAAGGTACTATTGGCTTTGAATACTGTCACCTGAAGACATAGGGCCTTAAATATACACGTGTTTAAATAGACATTGGAAGATGGGATACTCTGTCACAAATGTGGTGGATATCCTGTATGCAGTATTATCAATCAAACAATCAATAAGGATTCGTGACTCACCTGTGAGGGACTCAAGGCACTAGAGATGATAACTGCTTCACAGTACTCTGTTCATTCGAACAACCAGGTCTTGAGTCCTTTCCTGAATTCCTGGAGCTATGATGCTGTCCTAAGGAGCAGGGGAAGGTCACCCCAGGCTTTGGCCGCCAAGTGTGAGAAGGAGTGTCCTCCGCTGTAGGCTTGGTGGATACGGGTGTTGTCTGCAAGGAAGAGGGAGGGGGATCGCAGGTGTGTAGTTGGTTGGTGGAAGGTCATTTGTTTGCTGATGTACGATGGTCCTTTGTTGTGCAGAGCTTTGTATGCGTGGGTCGACATCTTGAACTGACATCTCTTCTGGATCAGGAGCCAGTGTAGCTTCTTGAGGTGCAGGGTGATGTGTGTCCCTTTGGGTAGGTCAAGGATGAGTCATGCTGCTGAGCTTTGTATTGTCTGTAGTCTCTTCAGGAGGGCGTGTGGTGATTTCTATGTAGAGAGCATTATAGTGTGTGGTGATTCCTACATAGGCATCATATCCTATAGCACTATTATATGCCACCAAACTCCAAATAAGGCCCACAGTTTTCACTCACATAGATGACAGCTGCACTCTGTGTGTTTCACACTCAGTGCTAAAGGGAGCTGGATGCCCCACCTTACTTATATACATTGCTGTCAAAATGGGCTCTAAAGCCTATAAAGGATGGAAGTACACAGGCAGACCAACTCTCAATGCAGGATGGCTCTGTTGTCTGATACGATAGAGAGCCAGTGGGAATCCCAGGATATTACTAGGTCCCCCTTGTACTATATACCATTGCCATTTCCTGAGAGTAGACAGGTACTTGTATGCAGGCTAAATTGCTCGGTTGCTGCGATAATGGTGTGATAGCAGGTGAGAAAAGAGTCTCTGCACCACTAGATACGGTAACTAAACACCTCAAGCAGGACTTGGTCTGGAGCATTACCAAGGCTGACATTTCTTTCTCCTTCTCTGTCCTGGATTAAACATCTGGTCGAGATGAGGCATGAGGTAATGAAGGGAGGAGCAAGCAGACACAGAAACCTCATCCTTACCATTAGCGTTCCTTTTCTATGGAAACAAGAAATAGCCCTCAGTCTCTTATCCAATGACAAGAAAGGAACAGGGCCAGAAATGCAATGAGTATAGACAAGTTGGCCATTTCAGCAGTCAAATTCTGCCAAGAGGAAATGGACTGGGACAAAGTATGGCTGCCTGTTTCTTACCTCTTGCAAGGTGTAAGGAGCTCACTGCTCAGACAAACCCACATACTTTAGGATACTGAATATCAATCTTCTTCTCTTAAGAAAAGACTGCGAATCTAAGTGGCTTAAGAGCTTATTGAGAGGTTTGGGCAATCTTTTAGGGCCATGAGGATATGTCCATGTATGTTTATGCAGGATTTACTAAAGTCAATTAACTTCATAGCTATTGGTATCATCATCTTATTTTTTAAATGAAAGAACCAACAAGTGAGTGTGATAAGCAAACCATTTCCCACATTGGAAATTTTGATCCATACACTGGCACCTAGTCTGGAGCAATTAAATCAGCAGCAGATGTAAGTGGATGTAAGTGGATATACAGGTCTTTTACCAGCCTCTACAGCTGCAAGTCTCCAATCATCTGGCTGCCAGTGAGATACATGAAGCAGCCTCAGTTCAGTTCACTGACATCATTACAGGTTTTAAGTTCATCTTCCATTCTATAGAAGTTCACTGACGGAGATGGCCCGGAGTATTTCTTTACAGCGTTTCAAAGAGTAGTAAGAAACGTAGTATGGCCACAAGAGTACCATGTTCAATACCTTGTGCCACTCCTAGGTGGGGAGATGGCAAAAGGTATCAGTATATCAACCTAGAAGGGACAAGTAGCATGGAGTTGAGATGAAAAGAGAAGAAAAACATAGAGAGGTTGCATGATGAGCAGGCCTTTCAACTTCATTTCCATTCCATCCACCAGAACATCTATTCTACACTATGTCAGTTACATTGCTGTACCAAACATAGTGCATATAAATGGGTGAAACATAAGTGCCACCAAGAAAGGCAATATGAGATTAGGTATTGCTGGAATAATATATTGAAGCCTTTTAAACAAAGGGACAGAGAGGATTTTGATAACACCCCATATAAGAAAAGGGACACTCCAGAATACTCATGGAAGTCTAACATAGGTTTAATGCAAAAATAGCAAACAAGCCTCAAAAATATTCTTAGTGCAATTTGCCATTTCAACTGGACAGCACTCCACCATCTGATCAGTTGGAGCATGTAATGCTAAATTCTATACACACTCAGGCTACCTTTGTACACTTTTTTCACAATACAAAAAGTGCAGGACAGAACACAAGATTAACCTGAAACTACAGATAGACACTAATGTTCAGATGCCAGGCTCTTCTTGTGGGAAGAATGTTAGAGGGCCTTGACCAAAAATACAACAGGCTATCATAAAATGCTGACTTCACTATATCTGCAGTTCTTACTTTGTTCTGCCAACATCAGAACAATGCTAAATGTAATTGAACTGTCATGCTAAATGTGCAATGTACAACATGGAATAAAGAGAGTGCGGTTAACTTAAAATATGTGTAAATCTGCAATAATGCTAAGGCTATAGTAGTACTTTAAGCAGGTATAACATCGAATTCACAAATGTAAATACAAACAAACAGCTCTATTTAAAATGATGCTCTTAACCCCAACCTCATTCTCCATGGGGTGATGTTCTTAGCCACGTGCTATCATCTGACATTTACAGCAAAAGATCATGTGCTGGGATGTACCAAAAAAGTATCTACATAATGGGGTTGAACCCAGGGGAAGAAGTAGAAACTGACATGGGTAAACCCTGGTCAAACACATTATCCTGCAGAGTGGCACCGACTGTTAACAATGTGCCAAATGGGGTTATTTGGTCAAACATTGCCCTCATTAAACAAAACTTGAACCTGGGGAGGTAGGACTAATAAGTTTCCATTATGGAGAACCAACACTCCAAGATATGTGAAGGGTTGATGGAGTTCCCGAGCAAGAATTGGTGGGTAGTGGATGCCTCCGAACAGTTATCTGTCCAAAGTTAAGTTGAGGGGGACTAACAAGAGAGATGATCTTAATTACTTGAATTCACAGGAGTATCAAGGTTTATCTCAAAACAATATCACTATGAGTATACAGAGATAACAGTTCTTTCTAGTGGTTGGAGCCCTTCCCCACGTATTACTCCCACTATTTTAGGGACCCTCATCTACTCATTCCAACAACTTGCCTTGGGACCAGGGCACCCAGTGACACATGGCTGGACCCTGGTGATGGGGTCCCTAGGCCAAAATTCCCTCCCACCTCCCCATCTCATTACGGCCGGGCCCCGGAGGATGGGGTCCCTTGGGGACAAAATCAGACAGGCAAGGAGGGCCGCATGGCCCTCCTCCCCCATTCAGCTAAGGTCGGACCCTGGGGGAAGGGGTAAAAACTGGCCCATGGAGGGTAGCCGCACAGCCTCCCTCCCCTGTGCGGAAATGGGTAAAACAGAGGGCTGAGAAACAAGCGGAATTGAGCAGAAAATTGAGCAGAAAAAGCAAAACAGAAGGCAAAAAAAAGAGCAGGAAAGGCAAACCAGAGGGTAGAAGAACGAGCAGAAAAAGGCAAAACAGAGGTCAGAAATGGAGCAGAAAGGGCAAAAAAGAGGGCACAAAGCATGTGCAGGAAAGGCAACACAGAGGCAGAAAAAAGAGCAGGAAAAGTAAAACAGAGGACAGAAAAACAAGCAGAAGAGGCAAAACAGAGTAGAAGAGGGCAAAACAGAGCACTCAGAAACTCACACACCCACTCACAGACCCATTGAGACACTCATACACCCACTCAGACTCATGCACCCACTCACAGACGTACTCAGAGACTCATGCACTCACTCACATACCCACTCAGAGACTCATGCATTCACTCAATGACCCACTTAGAGACTCATGCACCCACTCAGATACTCATGCACCCACTAATAGACCCACTTAGACACTCATGCGCCCACTCACAGACCCACTCAGAGACTCATTCAGAGACTCTCAAACCCACCCACAGACTCACTCAGTGCCTCATGCACTCACTCACAGACCCATTCAGAGACTTGTGCACTCAGAAACGTATGCACTCACTCACAGACCCACTCAGAGACTCATATACTAACTCATAGTTCCAGTAAGAGACTCTCACACCCACTCACAGACTAACTCAGAGACTCACACACCCACTTACAGACCCACTCAGACACTCATGCACTCACTCACAGACTGACTCACACACTTATGGAGGCATTCGCAAACCCACTCAGCCACTCTGACACCCACTCAGACACTCACGCAACCACTCAGACAGTGACTCATACACTTATGCACCCACTCACAGACCCACTCATACACTCAGGCACCCGCTCACACACCCAGTGAGACACTTATGTAACCACTCCTAGACCAACTCATTCACTCTCAGATCCTCTCACAGACCTACTGAGACACTCATGTACTCACTCACACATGCACTGTCAAAAGTTACTGGTTACAGTTAAGAAATAAAATTAAGAAAAACCTTCGAAAATCATTTAAGGTTATAGTTAGGAAAGAACATTAAAAACATGTAGAAATTCACAAAAAAACAAAGGTTACAGGGGCATTATAGTTAGGAAATAGAATTAAAAAAACCTTAGCAATTCACTGAAAAAAACAAAGGTTAGCGGGACGTTAGAGTTAGGCTCAGATTTCACTAATTCAAAACCATAGAAATTCAGCAGTTATAGTTACCTTATCTAACTATAACTTATGCAATGCACTGATTACGACCTCACATATTACATCACTTATGATATGGTCAGTGACATGATGACATCTCAAATGACAGCACTGATTACACCACAGATGGCATCATCCACAGAATCACTCACACACACACTCACAACTCCATGCAACCTCATATACCCACTCCCAAACAACCACACATATACCCATTCACAGACCCATACAAGTACACCCACATCCACTCACTGATCCATAGAGCCACTAACACATCCACTCACTCACACAGCTACTCACTCCACCACTAAGGCACCCATACAGTTACTCATGCACCTACTCACTCACCAATACAGCCACTCACACATCCAGTTATATGGACATATAGACACTAACACACCAACTAATACAGCCATTCAGACACTGAGCCAGTCACCTATACAGCTACTCACATACCTACTCACTAAGTCATACAGTAATTCATACAGCCACTCACAGACCCACACAACCACTTACATACCCATTCACAGGCCCATACAAGTACTCACACAACCACTCACACATCCATAGAGCCACTCACACACTCACTTACTCACTGAAACAGACACTCATACAACCTTCCCCGCACCCATCCAGCTACACATAGAACCAGTCACTCACCCATACAGCCACTCAGACAACCACACACTCATCCATACAGCTACTCATACATTCACTTAGCCATCTATACAACCACTCACACACCCACTCACCAATACAGCCTCTCAACAGTCACTCATTCACCCATAGAAATACTCACACACTCACTCACACATCCTCACAACCACTTACATATCCATTCACACATTCAAACAAGTGCTCCCACAACCACTCACTCACCCATACAGCCATTCATACAGAGGAAAAGTCTCCAATACAGTCACTCACACATTAATTCACTTAACAAAACACCCACTCAAATAGCCACTCACTCACCCATACAGCTACTCACACACCCAGTCACTCACTCATACAGCCACTCAGACACCAACTCACTCACCCATGCATTTACTCAACGCCCACTCACAGACCCATGCAGCCGCTCACTCAACTATACAGCCACTGATATACCTACTCACTCCTCAATACAGCCAATCCGACACCCACTCACACACGGATACACACAGTCACACAGACACTCACAGAAGATATGTTAGAAGTAGTATCACTCATTAGTAGTACACCTAGTATACACATTTGTTGTTTGAAGTAGATTAGTATATATGTATACGCGCTCACCTGTGGACGCCAGTGCCGTGAGGGGAACGGCTCCTGCATTCCTTCTCCGCTTCGCTGCCGCCGATTGTCCAGCCGTGAGGGGAACGGCTCGGGGGCATTTCATTAGGCACCTGCCGTGAGGGAAACGGCACCTACGGCCAAACCACAACACCCAGCAGGCACTGCCTGATGCTTGCTGGGGACGTCATCGCGGCGCCTGGAGGTGCGATAACAGTGGGGAAGCCCTCCCGCAGCGCGGGACGCGCACGGGCGTGCCCGGGCCAAGGGCGGGCCCGTCCGCGCCCGTCAGAGGCCGGAAGAGGCTGGGCTGGGCCACTCCCTTTAATTCCTGAAGGGGAATAGGACAGGCTCTGGACGTGGACCCCCTCAAATCCTCACCAAGGTCAGTGACACAAGGCCCCCTGTTCATCTATATTTGAATTTTAAATTAATCCCTCCTGCAAATATGGGGAGGCGAGCAGGGGAAGGAAAGCCAAATGTAGTCCCAGTAGAGCCGGCCTCTTCTATCCAACAGACATCAATCGACCGGATGCTGCAGAGAGCTATTGGCGTAGTGGCCAGCGAGATTGAGCTAAAAGAGAGACGATTATCCCTCACACCTAATCTTGTGGCACCTCTTAGCCCACTTGACTTAACTGATTCTCCTTACATTACGGACCAGGAACTTGCTATATGTGATACAGGCCCGACGCAGAAAGCAGGGTGGATGTTGTACACCCAGGGGGGGCCCGCCCAAAAAATGTGAAAACTAAAGCCATTGCATCTAGAGGGTCAAAACGAGACTCCTATTGCCGCAAGGCGTAATGTTCACAGCCCCCTATCTAATGGTGGCCCAGAACACCCAACTTGGGTCATGGACGTGTTTGTTGACATGCAGGTCCAAATAAGGACCATACTGAGGGACAAACTAAAAATATATGGGATCGGGTTGACAACCTCGCAAAATTAGTAGAACGGTGGGTGGATAGGTCTGAGGCGATCTTGAAAGAAAAGGAGCCGGTCAACACATTGTTCCATACAAGACCCGGCCCCCAGCATGTAGAAGCTAACATGTTCCCTCCTAACAAAACACCACAAGTTAACCAAGAGAAGGAGGGAGATAAACACATTAGTCCTAAGGGGGTGGAGAAGGGAAAAATTACTTATGGGCAGGAGCTTAAGCAGGGAGGACAGAAAGAAAAGGACAATGCTGGGGGGGCTGTTGGAACTTCTGATAGCCCCTCGATTGGCGCAAGGGTCAGGCATAAGAGCAGGCCACAGGAGGGACCCCATGAGGTAGGGACAGCCCTTCCTTGCATCAATCTACCCCCAGCATCAATCCCCTACGTAGTTGTCTTAGCTGAAGTCCCTGACTTAAAGAAAGGCACTAGGGAATCCTATTTTGATCTGAAGAACAAATGCATTCATTGATTAACTAATAACAAACAGTTTTCCATTAGAGACAGTGAGGAAATCATTATGATTCATAGGGTAGGGTGTGTTGGTTGGAGGCCCAAAGATATCGCTGGCGACTGTATTGTTATTAATTTTAGGAACAGGGGGATTGTAAATCATCTCTTAGAATATCATTATCCAGTCAGGCCAGGAAGATCTACTAATCTATTGCCCCTAGGTTACTTCTACCCCATTGGTCAGCATCCACAAGAGTATAGAGGAGCATGTTATCCGAAGTGGGTAATTAACCAGAATTCCCTACTTTTCACACCCTTGCAGGCCCAAACAACTCCACTATTTTTTAATATCCCAGTGATCAATAGGTTTAGTCCTCTTGAGGCAGTAGACTGACTAACGAAAGTGGTAGTCCCCACACAAGATAGAGATCAATCCTGCATGCATACCACACAGACAAGAGGGACCGCTCAAAGGAGTGACTATTTAACACTAGCTAAGACCATAGTTCAACCTTTAGAGGCGGGGAAAAGCAGTTTAGTAGAGTATAAACCGAATTTTGATTTTGAGGACATACCGAATTCAAATACACCCCTTGCTGTTTCGCTTCCAAGCAATTCAATAAACAAGGATGGAAAACTTTCCCCATTAGCCAGAAAAATATCCAATTTAAATGCCAACCCAAGCTCACTTCATCATAAAGAGTTCACCTTAGATAGTACAACCATCGACCCTCCTTTATACCCCACTTCAGTGCACATCCCAAGTGTGAAAATATTGTCTTGGAACATAGCAGGATTAACATCTAAATGGAAGAACCCTGAATGGGAACTCTTCATTGAACATCACGAAATCTGTATGTTCAAATAAACATGGTCTAGGGTTGAACTGAGTAGGCAGGGGTACGTGGTCTTTAGTATTCCAGCGATCCATACGGGGAGAGGTAGACCATCAGGAGGATTGTCTACTTGGATTGGAGTTCATCTAGGCTGTGAGGCAAAATTTATTGAAAGTTCCTCTCGGGATATTCTCTGTGTTCTTTTAACTTTTCAGACAAAACAAAGCATTTTGCTTATAAATTTATACTCACGCCCGACGTATAGGGGCCAAGAGTCTAGTACTCTAGACCAACTTAATACCTTTCTCTCAACGATCCCAATAAATAGCAGAGTAATTATTGGCGGCGATTTTAACTGCCAATTTGAGCCCCTGGACGGTTTGGTAACAGGTCAACTAGATGAGGAGGACCTATACTGGTGTATTCCCGAACCTAATATTTCACCAGTAAGGGTCTGGACCCCGTTAGCACTCCAAATACAATGTCTAACATTAACATTTTCTTTAAGAGCATGTAATGGACGTACTACATCGGATAATCCGGGGAATCACACTTTTAATAGAACGGGCCACACCTCAATAATTGATTATATTATGCTAGACTTACAGTCCTGGCATAAGGTGTTAGATTTTAAAATCTGCCCGCGACACGATAGTGACCATGATGCCCTTATCTTAGAAATAGTTACCCCAGGTAATACGAAGGCACAGGTTAAACCCTCATTATCAGCCCAAAGTATGATCCTGACCAATGGAGGGAGAAGAATACGTTGGGCCGAAATCTCCAAATCGCAAGACAAATTAGCCAACCTCTACCATCAAATAGTCCCTCATCTCCTAATCACATCCCAACTAATTGAGAGTACTGGAGCCCCCAATACACTTTCAAAGATCTCACAAAATCATCAAGATCTGGTTGACATCATGGCCACTTTTTTTTACCAAAATAAAATACAGAGAGCGCCCAAAAAGACCAAGCATAATTGGTTTAATGCCAACTGCCGAGCTGCTAAAACTGACTTAATCTTAGCCATTAAAAGTAGTGATAAAATAAAAACCAAAGAATCCAGAGCAGTATATAAACGCGCCATAATTAAAGCAAAACAGCACTGGGTTGCCCAAAAATGGGAAGACCTCAGAAATGCATTAATTTCATAAGGTCTGAGGTCCTTCTGGAACATCTTAAATACTGACTCCAAGGCTGGTAGATCGGCCATCGAACCCAATTTAGATGAAGGTGTTTGGAGGGCTCACTTTGAAATCCTCTATAGAAGGGACAAGGAAGGGGATGATAGTATGGCACGAGCTCTGCCGCACCCGGGTCTAAACCAGGATGATGCCCCCCAATCACGGTAAGAGAAACCATTGACGCCTTAGGGAAAATCCTACCTGCAAAAGCGGCTGGTTTGGATAGGATCCCTGGCGATCTTTACCGATCTGAACCAACCATCTGGGCTCCTTATTTGGCTACTTTGTTTAATGCCATATTACCAGGCATGGCAATTCCCACTACTTGGGCAGGAGCCGAAATCATACCGATCTATAAAAGGGCTCCCGCTCCTGCCTGCTAACTATCGCCCGATCAGTCTTATAGACGTTGGTCAGAAAATCTTCGCCCGAGTTTTATTGGGGCGTTTACAATCCTGGATAGAGGAACACAATATTTTAACCCCCCTCCAAGCCGGGTTTAGAGCTAGGACATCTACGATCGACCAATTATTTAGACTGCAGGCGATATATTGGAAATCCGTTACCATCAAGGGGGGTAGCCTTTATCTTATATTCGTAGATTTAAAATCTGCCTTTGATTTGGTTCCGAGGGAGAAATTATGGGCAATCTTAAGAGATATGGGAGTGCCAGAATACCTGTGCGTGCAGTTAAAACGTCTCCATGAGGGTAATTACGCTTGTATTAGATATGGAAAGTGTGGTGAACTTTCAGCCCCTTTGCCCGTGGAGAGAGGGGTTCGCCAGGGCTGCGTCCTGGCTCCTACACTTTTCTCCCTCTACATTATTGGCCTAATAGACTTTCTGAGCGCCGGAAAGAACATCGATGCCCCCAGGTTGGCGCAGCGCAAGATTCCGGCCCTGATGTTTGCAGATGATACGCTTCTCCTCGCAAAATCACCGATGGGAATTCAGAGGACTCTCGACAACTTTAGCGACTTCTGCAAACAGCGGGCCTGGAAATTAACCTGCAAAAAACTAAGTACATGGCCTTTAATGTAGGCAACACCACTCGCCCCAACCCTTGCTTGGACGGCAGACCCCTTGAAAGAGTAACCACCTTTGAATATTTGGGACTGACGTTGACTGAGAAAATGGATTGGGGTGCACAAATAAATAAAGCAGGGCTGAAACTTACCCAAAAAGTGGGGGTATTTTAAAATTATATAGGAGTTGTCCCGAAAAACATTAAGCCCAGTGATGGAAATCTACAAGGCACAGGCCAGGTCTGCTGCCCTCTACGGAGCAGAACTCTGGGGTCATTGTGCATTGGGCATGTTAATGCGAACAGAGAATTCTTTTATCAGACAGCTTTTGGGCCTACATACCAGTACTCCATTAACACCACTCCGTTTAGACCTAGGGGTTAGACCCATTGTGGAAGAGGCGGCCCTTAGGCCCCTCCTCTATTGGCGTCACCTTTGGAGTACCCCGGAGTTATCCGCCTATAGGGAGGAATTCACTGATATAATGGGTATGCGAGGTTCAGGGAGGATACCTTGGTTGTCCAACATTAAGAACATTTGTGAGGGCTTGGGTAGGGGCAATCTATGGTACAATGCGGAATATACGTCCCAAACAACAGCAAGAAAGACCCTGATAGAGAGCTTCAGAGAGCAAAAGCTGAACGAGCTTGAAAGAAGAAATACCGCTGGTTGTTTGACGGTGGAATTTTTAGCAGTAAAAAATAGGTATAGTTTAGAACTGGTGCTGGATGATATCCAGCCACTTCTCGCTAAAAAACTTTATGTCCAGTTTAGACACGGAGTCCTCCCATTACGCGCCTTTACTCGCAAGTGGGAGGGGGCCTCAAACGGGGGTTGCCCGGCCTGTAACTATACCGATGAAACGGAACTGCACGTGCTATTTTTCTGCAAGGGTTATGGAAAGGCCAGAACACGCTGGCTAATCCAACTTTGCAGAAACTTGGGGTCAAGACGCTGCTCTGAAGTGTACAGGATATTTAAATCGAATACACAAATGCCTATTGTTTACTCTATCTCACGGTTCTTATTCAATATGTGGTACACCCGAAGGGCCATTCTCAAAAGAACGGCCCAGCAGAATGATATTACAGGAACTGTATGAGTGATCATAATATTGCATTCCTCTGGTCACATTTCGGGTTGTGTGAGGTGCTACATTAATTTTATCAATTGGATTACTGGTCAGCATTGTATCTAATTTTTATACTACCTTTTCAAACTGTGTATATATTATGAATTCACTGTATTTTATTGCTTGTTTTTATTGATGCTTTTATGGCAATTGATTGCCGAAATAAAGTTTTTATGATGATATATGTATAACAATCATAAACTCCTAGAAAATGCTTACAGTTACTGGATGATGTCATTAGTGATATAATTTGAGATGTCACTGACCATGTCGTGAGTGATGTAACATGTGAGGTCATAAGCAGTGCATTGCAGGGGCGTAAGTTACAGGTAGCTTAGGCAACTAGAACTTCTGAATTTCTATGGTTTTGTATGACTGAAATCTGAGCCTAACTAGAAAGTCCATATCACCTTTTGCTTTTTTCAGTGAATTTCTAAGGTTTTTTAATTCTATTTCCAAACTTTAACATCCCTGCAGCCTTTGTTTTTTTAGTGAGTTATAGTATAGTTAGCTTCAGGTTTACGAAGATCAATGTGTGTTTGATGTTCTTTCAAGATCCATTGATTGCCTGTTACCACAATTATTGTCCATGCTTGAAGGCTTGTCTAAATAGTTCTGCTTTCAGGAGGTATCTGATATACAAGTTCTTTGTTTTTGCTCTGGTAGTGAGATTTGGGGTATTTCGAGATCTTAGGATCTTGCTTTTTAAGAATGAGAATCAACTGGGCTGACCATTCTTGAATTAATTGTAGTTCTTAATGAGGTTTTTGGCGATACGCATAAAAATTATTTTGCAGCAATCAAGTTTCAAATCATAAAGGCTCTCATTTGTTCATTGGGAAGTTTGGAGAAGCAGAAGGATCTTTCTAAGCATAGAGAGATGTATGTCATTGTTTTGGACACTTTGGTTATAAAGGGACAAGAAGGTAAGGGCTCAGAATTAAAATACAAATACGTGCAGGAAAAAAGATAGTGAATGCGATGTTAGCCAGGAAGTGGTAAGAGATTGGAGGAGGCAGTGGAAAATGTGCAACAGATATAGTAGGGAGGGACTACTCATCTAGGTACAGATATTGCTGCAGGCTGAGGCAGATTGGGCAGGAGAAAGAAAAAGCCTGGTGCAGGAAGACTGAGTGTGCCAAGGAGAGAGAGAAAAGGTTTTATGTGCCCACACCTTTTTTATCATCTTGGTGTGCTTATTTATTGTAAAAGTGTGCTGAATAAGTCATTAGGCACCTCTACATAAATCATAGGGTATATTTTGGGTCAACCAATTAATAACCAAGACTATCCACACCAGTGGTCATTAACTCTTAAATTTCTGATCTTTTATTCTATTGACAGCATTGCAACATGTACTGTTTATGCAAAAAGATGATCATGTAAACCACATATTTTGGCACATCTAAGAGATGTTTGTTCCACAATGCATTTTTTCAAAAAAACTGAAAGAGTCACATAGCTTTTTCAGTGAATGGTTTGGTCATGATATTGTCTTCAGGGTTGGACTAGGACAAAAAATAGGATCAGGCACCAAAATAAAAGTGGCCCTCATTAGCTGAACAGATAGCTAAAAAAAGTGGTAATGTTAGAGAAATCAACAGTAAAAACCAGCCTACCTGGACATAAAATAGTCACACACTTGCTAATCAGGCCCACACACTGATCTGTCAGACCAGCCTATTAGGCACTGCCTGATTGCCTTAAAGGCCAGTCCCACGCTGCTTGTTTTAACTGTAAATTACTCCATAATTTATGTGCCTTATTCAAAAAGTATTTTCAGTGCATAACTGTGCCTTAGTGCAATTTTCCAAGCTTATGTGATTTTAGTCATTGTAGCACTAAAAAAGATCAACACTGAAGTACATTAATCTGGTGCCTATTGCTCAAAGAAATGGATTTACAAATTACATTCAATATTGACTCATTACTAAGAGGATGGCTACAAGTACACTTTTTTCAGTATTCTTTTTTCAATCAGAGTGTCTGTAATAATCTTGTGATGTTGGCACATTGTTACTCTATTTCAATGTATAAGACTTGTGTATACATGTAGCATTGGTCTCTTTCATTACAGGTGGAACAGAGTTAACCTTATTCTAGGCAATTCAGCAATACATCTTGAAAACTATTTTGATATGACCTCTTTTAAAATTAGTCATGATTTAATCTTCACAGGTTCTTTTTCTTTTTTTCCCCATCAGCAACAGTTTATTTTTTATTTTTGCTGTTGCTACTCTGCATCCACAACAAGCATTGGTAAAGTCAAAAGGTCACAAACACCATTGACCTGTTGGCTTGGAAAATGTTTTTTTTTCTTCACAGAAACAGATTTTTTAAAATAATGCACTCAGTAGAAAGCATACAGTAAATCATACAGCCACTCACAGACCCACACAGCCACTTACAAACCCATTCACAGGCCCATACAAGTACTCACACAACCACTCACTCATCCATAGAGCCACTCACACACTCACTTACTCACTGAAACAGACACTCAAACAACCTTCCCTGCACCCATACAGCTACACATAGAAACAGTCACTCACCCATACAGCCACTCACACAACCACACACTCATCCATACAGCTACTCATACACTCACTTAGCTATCTATACAACCACTCACACACCCACTCACTCACCAATACACCCTCTCAACAGTCACTCATTCACCCATACAAATACTCATACACTCACTCACACATCCTCACAACCACTTACATACCCATTCACACATTCATACAAGTGCTCCTACAACCACCCAGTCACCCATACAGCCATTCATACAGAGAAAGAGTCTCCAATACAGTCACTCACACATTACCTCACTGTTAGAAATGGGCTTTCTGGTTGGCTAGGGCAAGCGCCTCAGCCAGGCAGAACCACCACTCTAGTCAGGGCAAGGGAGTTACACACTAGAGATAGCCCCTGCTCACCCCCTTGGTAGCTTGGCAGAGCAGTCAGGCTTATCCCAGAGGCAATGTGTAAAGCATGTGCATGCCACACAATCACGCACGCACCAATACCACACTAGACACACCACAAAGGACTCTCCACACTTAGGTATATGAAAAATATATATCCTTTATGTTATTTTAAAAGTATACAGTAATTCCATAAATCACATTAGCCAGGACATTTTCCTTATACTGAAGGTCAGAGAGGTAACAACTTTCATGGGTCCCTTAAGTAAGGGCAAGCTCTGGGTGTTAGGTAGCCAGAATGCAATCTTTGTCCTGAATCCCACGGGATGCAAATGCCCTGGTATCCTCCAAAAAGATTTTTACTGCCACCGAGTAGCTAGGTCGTGTCCCAACAAAGTTTCAGGCTCCAGTAATCAGTCACACAGGAATTGTGCCCCCATACGATGTCAACATGCCCCCATCAAGTGTCATAGGTGCCCCCGTTACCACCGATCTCTTTTTTGAAAGCACAGGTTATTTGTATTACCAGGAGGGTGCCCCAGTTGTCGTGGTCATAAAAGAAAAAGCAGTCTCACTTAGGCCCGCAACCCGCTCATTGGAAACACAGTGTGCCGCAGCTCAGACCTCAGGACTGAGCATTACCTGATTGTTCCTCTGTCCCTCGCGTACCCCCGGGCTTCTCTGCAGTGTGAGGGGGCCCCGGCTGGGGCGGAGGCCTCCACCCTCTTCGGGGGTCGCTCCAAACCTCAGCGCCACCTCCTCTCATGACTGCCCGTGCCTCGGACGGCACTCCGACAGCGTCAAGAGCTCTGCGTGGCCCAGAGACGACAAGGGAAGCCCAGGTTCGAGGATCCTTCGGTCTCTGGACTGGGCGGGGAAATCCTCGATGACGCTGCACGGGGGAGCGGGCAGCTCCTTCCTGAATGGAGCGCGTCCTCACTACCCAGGGCTGGAGTTGACGTCCAGCTGGGCGGGCTAAGTCGTCAACGGCTTCTCCTCGCAGAGCGATCCCAGTTGCTAGGCAACTCCTTGCAGCCAGCTATGCGGCAGCGCTGCCCTTTTCTTAAATGATGAACCTTGGCCCCGGACTCGGGCCTTGGGCGGTGATCGGCAAAATATTTTTGGGCAGTCTCCTCTTCCGGGGGAGCACGTCGCGTCTCCCAGGAATGCACATGGAAAGTGAGGTCTGAGGCAAACAGTTGATAGGCAGACCCTCAGCGTCCTCCCCCCTTAATGCTGCAGACTCCACAAAGACTGCAGTGCACGAAGAGCTGTGTGAGGGCACACACACAGCGCAGTTGAAAGAGAAGAGACAGACTTGGAAACTTTGATGTCCCTGAGTTTCCTACAACAGGAGGCCTGCACACACAGGCCCTTGGAGACTCCTCTCAAGCAGAGGGAGGACACAGCACACAGCAAAGTCCTTTTCCTTTCCTTGGCAGAATCAGCTACAGCAGGACAACCCCAAACAGCACACAGCAAAGGGGCAACGCTTCGCCTCCAGTCTCTTCAGCTCTTCTCCTTGGCAAAGGTCCCTCTTGATTCATGAAGTAGTCTAATTTACCGGGGGTTTAGGGCACATACTTATACCCCAAAATGTCTTTGATGTCTTTTTTAGTAAGGGTCTCTGAACCCGGTCCAAACCAGTTCTGCATTCACTAGGTGTAGTATGTCCACAGGGGGTGGAGACAGCATTGTGCAAGGGAGCCAGGCTCCATTCAGGTGTAATGTAAATCTCCTCCCACCACTCTACATGCAGCCAGGGTCTATTCAGCTCAGGGCTGGGTCATCCAGGAAGGGCCAGGCACACCTCAACCTCCCCCAGGGGCTGTCTATAGGGAATGCACATCCTCTGTCTCTCTCACACTGAAACCAGACAGTTAATCCACAAACAGGCAGAGGCACAGAGGATAGTTGGACAAGAAAATAGCCACTTTCTAAAAGTGCTATTTTCAAACACTAAAAGATGTGTTATTAAATTCTGAGTTCAGGGATACCAAACTCCACTTTTCTAGTATGTCCCTATGGGAAGATATGCTTGTAAAATGTTACAAAGCATTCCCCATTCTGTCCTATGGGCAAGACAGCCTTTCCATATTGAAAAACGAAATTGGCAGTATTTCACTATCAGGACATGTTACACACACCAGTACATGTCCTACCTTCCACATACACTGCACCCTGCCCAGGGGGGTGCCTTGGGCCTACCATAGGGGTGTCCTATGTGTACTGAAATGGAAGGTTAGGAGTCGGACCTGCAAGTGGGTGCACTTGCCAAGTTGACATGGCAGTTAACAAACTGCGCACAGGCACCATGGTGGCAGGCCTGAGACATCTTTTCAAGGCTACTCAGGTGGGTGGCACAATCAGTGCTGCAGGCCCACTAGTAGCATTTGATTCACCAGCCCTGGCATACTCAGTGCACTTTACTAGGGACTCATTGGTAAAACAAACATGCCAAACAGGGAGAACCAATCGCCATACCAATTTATACAGGGAGCACTTGCACTTTGGCACTGATCAGCAGTGGCAAAGTGCCCAAAGCATCTAAGCCAGCAAAAACAACATCCAGCACATCATCAAAAATACAGGTGGTAGAGGTAAAAAGTCAGGGGAAACCATGCCAAGGATGCCAGGTCTAACACGTGTCCCCTCCAGCTGAAAAGTGGGGAGAACTACCCACCCCCTTGGGAGTTCTCATCACTAAGGCGGAAGAATCTGGACAGACCGTCAGCATTGGCGTGCTCTGTACCAGGGCGGTGTTCCACCATAAAGTCCATTCCCTGTAGGGAGATGACCACCTCAACAGTTTTGGATTCTCACCCCTCATCTGCATCAACCATCTGAGGGGTCTGTTGTCGGTCTGAACCCGGAAGTGAGTCCCAAACAAGTAGGGCCTTAGCTTCTTCAGTGCCCAGACCACAGCAAAAGCTTCTCTTTCAATTGCACTACACCTCTGTTCCCTGGGAAGTAGCCTCCTACTGATGAAAGCTACAGGTTGGTCCAAGCCCTCGTCGTTCAATTGTGAGAGTACTGCTCCCACACCATGCTCTGAAGCATCTGTCTGCACGACAAATTCTTTGGAGAAGTTAGGTGCCTTAAGCATGGGTGCCATACACATGGCAGATTTCAGGGCATCAAAAGCGGTCTGGCAGGCATCAGTCCAGATCACCTTCCTGGGCTGCTTCTTTGTCAAGGGGTCGACAATGGTGCCATACCCCTTGACGAATCGTCTGTACTACCCGGTGAGACCTGAAAAGGCTCTCACCTCTGTCTGGGTCTTGGGGGGCTCCCAAGCCAGAATGGTGTCAATTTTTGCCTGTAGGGGCACCACCTGGCCGCTTCCTACCTGGTCTCCCAAGTACACCGCAGACCCCTGCCTTATCTGGCACTTACTAGCCTTGAAAGTGAGGCCTGCCCTTTGCAGGGCCTTCAACACTTCACAGAGGTGTTGCAATTGTTCCTCCCAACTGGAGCTGAACACAGCAATGTCATCCAGGTAAGCGGCGCTGAATTCCTCCAGCCCGGACAGAACCCGGTTGACCAATCTCTGGAAGGTGGCGGGGGTGTTCTTCATCCCAAAGGGCATAACCCAGAACTGGTAATGCCCCTCTGATGTTGACAACGCAGACCTCTCCTTGGCCCCATCCATTAAGGCAATCTGCCAGTACCCAGACGTTAAATCAAATGTACTGAGGAACCGGGCAACTCCTAACCGATCAACAAGCTCATCAGCTCTGGGGATGGGGTGCACGTCAGTCTTGGTGACTGCGTTGAGCCCATGGTAGCCCACACAGAACCGGAGTTCTGGAGTGGCAGCGGGCGCAGCAGCCTTTTGCACTAAGACCACTGGGCTAGCCCAGGGGCTGCATGAGGGCTCTATCACCCCTAGCACCAATATCTTGGACACTTCTTCCTTGATGCTGGCCCTGACTTTGTCAGCTACCGTGTAAAATGTCTGTTTCACAGGCAGACTGTCTCTAGTGTCCACATCATGGACGCACCAATTGGTGACTCCTGGTGTCAGGGAGAACAGGGAGGCGAACTGTCCCAGCACCTGGCGACAGTCCCTCTGCTGCTCTGGGGTCAGGGTAGGAGAGAGGTCCACCCCATCCACTGACCCATCTTGTTCCTTTGCTGACAGGAGGTCAGGAAGAGGCTCACTCTCCTCCTCCATTCCATCATCTGTTGCAAGGAGCATAGTTATCTCAGACCTCTCAAAGTGCGGCTTGAGGCGGTTTAAATGCAGGACCCTCGAAGGGTTCCAGGGAGTCTGTAAGTCAACCAAATAGGTCACCTCACTCTTGCGCTCCACCACCTCATAGGGACCAGTGCACTTATCCTGGAGCGCACACGGCACCACTGGTGCCATCACCCACACTTTCTGGCCAGGCTGAAATTTGACCAGAGTGGCATTCTGGTTATACCATCTTTTCATTTCTTCCTGGCTAGCTTCCAGGTTCGCCTGAGCGAGTTTCCTGAAGCGTTGAGTCTGGTTTCTGAAGGCCAGCATATAGCTGAACACATCTTGTGGGGTCTTACCAGGAGTCCTCTCTCACCCCTCCTTCACCAGACTCAGAGGTCCTCTCACAGGGTGACAAACAGTAGTTCAAAGGGACTGAACCCTAAGGACTTCTGTGGTACCTCCCTGTATGCAAACAACAGGCATGGCAAAAAGACATCTCACTTATGTCTCATGGGTTCTGTAAGACTCTTTATCATGCCCTTCAGGGTTCGGTTGAATCTCTCAACCAACCCATTCCCTTGAGGGTGGTAAGGGGTGGTGAACTTGTATGTCACACCGCACTCCTCCCACAAAGATGTCATGTACTTCGAAATGAAATTTGTACCACGTTCGGAGACTACCTTCCGGGGGAATCCCACAAGGGAAAAGATCCCCATCAATGCACGACCCACCACGGGGGCCGTGATTGTCCGGAGAGGGACAGCTTCCGGGTACCGGGTGGCATGGTCCAACAAGACCAAGATGAACTTGTTGCCTAAGGCTGTCTTGGGTTCCAGTGGCCCCACAATGTCATTGCCCACCCGCTCGAAAGGGGTGCCCACCACAGGAAAGGGTTGGAGGGGAGCCTTACACTTCCCTCCACTCTTGCCACTTTCCTGGCAAGTTGGGCAATACCTACAGTGTGCACCAACATGCCTTCTCATTTGGGGCCAGTAGAAGTGGGTGACATGCCTTTGAAAGTCTTGTCGCACCCCAAATGTCCTGCTAGTGGCACGTCATGAGCCAGACCCAGGAGGAAGGTCCTGAAGCGCTCGGGTACCACCAGCACACGGGCTGCACTGGGCTCAGTGACCTTAGGCTCACTATACAACAAACCATCTTCCCAGTAAATCAGATGTGACCCCGACTGATCACCTGCTCCCTGGTCTGCAGCCTGCTGTCACAAACCAACAAGAGTAGGGCACTCCATCTACGCTCTGCAGAACTCCTCCCTGGAGGGACCTCCCTCCTGCTGCCAATGGGTCAGCTCAGGTAGGTCTCCCAGTTCGGCCACTTGTTCCCCTGTAGGTGCCGGGGCATCCCTCTCAGGTTCTGCCTCCTCCTGGACCGTGGGAACTTCTGGGGCTGGTTTCCCACGCCCCCTGCCCTTCCTCTTCTTGGCAGTCACCTGGGCAACTGTTTCAGGCTCCAGGTCCTCCTGATTACCCTTACTGGCTGCCATTGACCGAGTGGTCACACAGACCCACTCAGGCAGATCCAACATCTCCAAATGAGCCTGGCATTCCACCTCCTTCCATGGGGAACTCCCCAGGTCATTGCCAAGCAGACAGTCTACAGGCATCGACGGACTAACAACGACCTTCAAGGAACCTGAGACCCCCCCACTCAAAGGGAACTAGCGCCAACTTACACAGGCACCCAGAGTTGTCTGCTGCAACTACAGGGTGAGTGCATTGGGAATAACCTGCTCCTCAGACACCCATTGACACCTGACAGATGTCACGCTGGCTCCTGTGTCTCTCAGAGCCTCCACCCTCATTCCATTGATGGTCACCCACTGCCTGTACTTCTTAGTGTTCTCAGGCAGATAGGATACCTGGACCATCTCTCTGTCCCCTAATGAGACAAGGGTCATAACTGCTGGCTCTCCACCTTCACTAGGAACCATCTCCTCCCCCAGCGCTACACTCACTAACCCTGGTGACGGTGCACCAGTGGGTGCTGGGTTTGCCTTAGGGCACTTGGGGTCCCGCGCTATGTGGCCCTCCTAACCACAGCTGTAGCACCGGCAGGACCTCCGGTTGTCGTGCTTGCCTTTAGGGGGCCAGGACACTTTAGGCTTGGGAGGCTGGGATTCCTTACCCTGGGAACTGTTTTGGGGCCCTTTAGAGAACTCCTTTTGGTTACCCTTGTCCCCCCCACTCTTCTGCTGGGGACCCTGCCCAACCTTGGCTGGGTTACCCACAATCCCCTTGTGGACCCGGGTGCTAGTCCAGCGGTCCGCCTCCTTAGCAAGCTCCCTGGGATCAGTTAGCTTACTATCCAATAGATGCTGGCACAGCTCTGGAACACACAGACTACTCAAGTGCTCCCAACTAACCAAGTTGTACAACCCCTGGAAATCAGTTACCTTGCTGCCCTTTATCCAACCCTCCAGTGCACGGCTATACATGTTCACACATTCAACCCAAGTATGAGAATCAAGCTTCTTGAAGGTCCTGAACGTCTCCATGAGCCCATACCTGAGGCATAAAGCCTCCTTCATGTGGGGATAGGTCAGGTTACCCGCCTCCTCCAAAGGTGCCAGGGTGTTCCTCCCAGTGGCCTCAAAGTGTCTCCACAGACCCACCCCCCAATGCTTCTCAGGTACCTCATTCATTTGCAGTGCTGCCTCATAAGATGCAAACCATGCATAGACATCCTCACCCTTCTGGTAATTCTGTACTAGGTCCTTGGGTATGTAAACCTTACCCCCTTGCACTGGCTGTATGCTGCCACCATTTAAACTGGACTCCACTTTCTTGGCATTGATGTCCAGTTCCCTCAAGCTCAACTCATAAGCCAAAAGCAATTTCTTTTCCTCCAAAGCACGAGCATGCTTGATCTCCTCTGCCATTTTCTCTCTCTCCATGGCAGCCTTTTGGTTCTCCATTTCCAATTGTTTAATCTTAAAGGTTGAAATCTGTAACTCATGATGTCTGACCCTTTGGTTTTCCTCCAGCTCCTCTGGGGAAAAGCTCCTAGCGGAATGGTGGCTGCCAGCCCTGGAGGCTGCTCTTGACACAGGCAGATCCTGTGACCTGAAACCATTTCCTTGTGCATCCTCATCCACTTCTGCATCACCTGTCTTCCCAGCCTCTTTGGCCTCCCACCAGGCCCTTAAGGCCTTCTGTAGCTCCTCCTTCTTGGAGCTGCTCTTCACGGGACATCCAAAATCTTTGCAAAATTGCTTGAGCTGATCTACTCCGTAGGTATGCAAAGCCTCAATATCAAACTCCAGTTCTGCCTTCTCACTTGCTGGTTTACCCTTCTGAAACATGATGTGTGGATACTTTTTAAGGGTCACTCAAAAATAGAACCAAAAAGAAAATAGTACCCGTATGTGGTTGCGTGGTGGTCTAGGTGCAATGATGAATCACTGTGGTAGTGCACAAACGCAAGTCCTATCCCCACTGCTGACAACCAATGTTAGAAATGGGCTTTCTGGTTGGCTTAGGCGCTTGCCCTAGCCAACCAGAAAGCCCATTTCTAACACTCACTTAACAAAACACCCACTCAAATAGCCACTCACTCACCCATACAGCTACTCACACACCCAGTCACTCACTCATACAGCCACTCAGACACCCACTCACTCACCCATGCAGTCACTCAACGCCCACTCACCGACCCATACATCCGCTCACTCAGCTATACAGCCACTGACCTACCCACTCACTCCCCAATACAGCCACTCAGACACTCACTCACACACGGATACACACAGTCACACAGACACTCACATCATATATGTTAGAAGTAGTATCACTCATTAGTAGTACACCTAGTATACACATTTGTTGTTTGTAGTAGCTTAGTATATATGTGAACAATCATAAACTCTTAAATAATGCTTACAGTTACTGGATGATGTCATCAGTGATATAATTTGAGATGTCATCGGTGATGTCACTGACCATGTCGTGAGTGATGTAACATGTGAGGTCATAAGCAGTGCATTGCAGGGGCGTAAGTTACAGGTAGCTTAGGTAACTAGAACTACTGAATTTCTATGGTTTTGTATGAGTGAAATCTGAGCCTAACTTGAAAGTCCCTATCACTTTTGGCTTTTTTCAGTGAATTTCTAAGGTTTTTTAATTCTATTTCCTAACTTTAACATCCCTGCAGCCTTTGTTTTTTTAGTGAATTATAGTATAGTTAGCTTCAGGTTTACAAAGATCAATGTGTGTTTGATTTTCTTTCAAGATCCATTGATTGCCTGTTACCACAATTATTGTCCATGCTTGAAGGCTTGTCTAAATAGTTCTGCTTTCAGGAGATATCTGATATACACGTTCTTTGTTTTTGCTCTGATAGTGAGATTTGGGGTATTTCGGGATCTTAGGATCTTGCTTTTTAAGAATGAGAAACAACTGGGCTGACCATTCTTGAACTGATTTTAGTTCTTAATGAGCATTTTGGGGATACCCATAAAAATTATTTTGCAGCAATTAAGTTTCAAATCATAAAGGCTCTTATTTGTTCATTGGGAAGTTTGGAGACGCAGAAGGATCTTTCTAAGCATAGAGAGATATATGCCATTGTTTCGGTCACTTTGGTTATTAAGGGACAAGAAAGTAAGGGCTCAGAATTAAAATACAAATACGTGCAGGAAAAGAGATAGTGGAATGCGATGTTAGCCAGGAAGTGGTAAGAGACTGGAGGAGGCAGTCCAAATCGTGCAACAGATATAGTAGGGAGGGACTACTCGTCTAGGTACAGATATTGCTGCAGGCTGAGGCAGATTGGGCAGGAGAAAGAAAAAGCCTGGTGCAGGAAGACTGAGTGTGCCAAGGAGAGAGAGAAAAGGTTTCATGTGCCGACACCTTTTTTTTATCATCTTGGTGTGCCTATTTATTGTAAAAGTGTGTTAAATAAGTCATTAGGCACCTCTACATAAATCACAGGGTATATTTTGGGTCAACCAATTAATAACCGAGACTATCCACACCAGTGGCCATTAACTCGTAAATCTGATCTTTTATTCTATTGTCAGCATTGCAACATGTACTGTTTATACAAAAAGATGATCATGTAAACCACTATATTTTGGCACATCCAAGAGATGTTTGTTCCACAATGCATTTTTTCAAAAAAAACTGAAAGAGTCACATGGCTTTTTCAGTGAATGGTTTGGTCATGATCTTGTCTTCAGGGTCGGATAGGACAAAAAATAGGATCAGGCACCAAAATAAAAGTGGCCCCCATTAGCTGAATAGATAGCTAAAAAAGTGGTAATGTTAGAGAAATCAACAGTAAAAACCAGCCTACCTGGACATAAAATAGTCACACACTTGCTAATCAGGCCCACACACTGATCTGTCAGACCAGCCCATTGGGCACTGCCTGATTGCCCTAAAGGCTGGTCCCACGCTGCTTGTTTTAACTGTAAATTACTCCATAATGTATGTGGCTTATTCAAAAAGTATTTTCAGTGCGTAACTGTGTCTTAGTGCAATTTTCTAAGCTTATGTGATTTTACTTATTGTAGCACTAAAAAAGGTCAACACTGAAGTGCATTTATCTGGTGCCTATTGCTCAAAGAAATGGATTTACAAATTAAATTCAATATTGACTCATTACTAAGAGGATGGCTACAAGTATACTTTTTTCATTATTCTTTTTTTCAAACAGAGTGTCTGTAATAATCTTGTGATGTTGGCACATTGTTACTCTATTTCAATGTATAAGACTTGTGTATATATGTAGCATTGGTCTCTTTCGTTACAGGTGGAACAGAGTTAACCTTATTTGAGGCAATTCAGCAATACATCTTGAAAACTATTTTGATATGACCTCTTTTAAAATTAGTCATGATTTAATCTTCAAAGATTCTTTTTCTCTTTTTTCCCCATCAGCAACAGTTTATTTTTTATTTTTGCTGATGCTACTCTGCATCTGCAACAAGCATTGGTAAAGTCAAAAGGTCACAGACACCATTGACCTGTTGGCTTGGAAAATGCTTGTTTTTTTCACAGAAACAGATTTTTTAAAATAATGCACTCAGATCTTAAACTGCAGAATTTTTAAAAAATGCACTCAGATCTCAATCTGCAAGCGTGACCTATTGGCTTTGTTAACGCTTGTTTGTTAATGGCGCACTATATGCCTGATGCATTTAAAATGAATAAAGGTACTTGGGAAGAACCAACAATTTTATGTGAAAAAAGAAGTAAACCAAACTCTCTACAAACAAAAATAAATAATTGCACCCAAAGGAGAACAAAAGAAGTGTAGAGGAGACACAATGAAAATAGGGATCATCCTTCCCTTAAGAAATCTCTAAGTAAAAGGGTTGAAGAATCAATAAACTAAAATGATGTTCATTTACGACAACATTTTTAATGACGTATGTTATAAATGCTATATGTTGGGAGGGACAAGACCCTCTGCATGGTAAGAGACATGTACCCCTGCCCTGTGTGCCCAACTGTACAGTTTTCTGGATACCTAATGCTGATTTTTTCTCATTGGTCGAATGCAGATTATGCGTGTGCACCATCACATAGGCATGTCCTGCAAATTGCGGTCTTGTTGGACAGGAAGGGTCGCCCAGAGCTTTATCCTCATAGTGATGGAAGGCTACCGCCTCTGCCAGCAGTTCAGCAGCACAAGCACAGTGGTGGCAGCATACCGTATGGTGACCAGCAGTAGTTAAAAGGGCCTTTTAACCTGTGTCACTGTGCTATGGCCTCGAGTATTGTACTTTTAGACAAATGCACCGTCAGACGTTGTCTCTCCCACTCTTTCTCTAAGTATTGCAGAGCATCTTTATAAGGGCAAGTCTTTTGAAATGCATAGTATGGTTTGCTCTGTCCTTCTATCTTCCAGCTGGCACTGGCATGCTAGTATGAGAAAGGTGACATTTTAAAATGGTGCAAACATTTATATGTGAAGTGTGATTGTGCTCTGCACAGACCAGCTTGCAATTAGTAGAATGCCAGTATAAGAAAGAGTGATCTTGAGAGGGGGAAAATATGTTGCTATGCACAGTATAATTTGAGCCTAGCATCAAAACATCACATGCTGACATGCTGTGCAAATGTAGTTGGTTTACTGAAAGGCCACAATAATGAGAAACAAGCATTGGCATAGCCAATAGGTCTCGCCTTTGGGATCTTATAAGTATTTACTTATGCAGCACAATATTCTTGGTGCAACAACATCAACTGTTGCATGGCGATACCTATTGGCTATGCCAATGCTTGATTTTGTTAGGCACGGGAAGATTAAGTGATTTGCCCAGAATCACAGGATGTTCAGCGTCATTGCCGAGACTCGAACCCAGTTCCCCAGATTCAAGGTCGACCTCCCTAGCCGTTAGGCCAACTCCTCTCCCCACATAACTCCAAGGACGTAACACAGATGTGCCTGCAGCACCCAAGGTGTAGGGGGACCCCCAAACTTTCAGGGGGACCAAACTCTTCAAAATGCCCTCTATCAGATCAAGAACAATTAATATATGTGCGAGATGGGAGACTTAGGGGCCCCTCGTTACATTCTGCGGGGGATTGGGGGTGGGGGTAATTTTGTGGTATGCCACTGCTTACACGTGTAGTAAAAGGTGTCATGAATATAACGAGCCGTTTAAGAATAACACAGTATGTTCGTATATGAACGCTTGCTTGTTCTCGACCATCATGCTCCTATTTCTAAAATGAAACGCTGGATAGAATCGTTTAACTGCTGCAAATGAGCCACTTTGAATCGAACCGGACACACAGCTAAGCTAACACGATCCCTCGTTTTCTGTCACCTTTTAGGCCCTTCCTGCTGTATTTTCAAAGCGATGATCAAAGCCCCGTTTTTGCCGCTGAGTTTCAGTTGATTTTTTCTTTCTTGTTGTAGTGGGAGTTACAGTACACCGTGGGGGTCAGCGGGGCACACAACTCCTGCTTGCTGCGAAGCATAAACGGAAATATGTGATGCAGGCGAAATAGTCAAAACCAGATGTCTCACAGTGAAGCGACAGAGGCAAGATGGCGCAGGGTATAGTGCTTGGAATTTTGAGGCTAAGAATCGACAACCCCACTGACACCCCAGTTCGTTCAAAAGCAAACTGTAATAATAATATTCTTGCCTATTAACCAGTGCTTTATTTTTTTATGAGAGCTCCAACATTGCCGACGTATGAATTAATAACGTTTAAATTAATAACTGGTGACTTTGTGGTTATACCATCGCAGAATTAATTTCAGCAATCTTATTCATACCTGTGCTTGTGGCTCCTGTATCAGGGTTCGTAAGAAGAGCTCCAAAAGGTACAAAAGGTTTCTCTCCAACAGGTTAAACAAGCGCGCGCGCCTCGCGCTGAAAGGAGGCAGCAGTGGGAGGGGAGAGAGGAGGGGGCCGGCGCCTGTTTCCCTTGCGGGAGCGAGCAGGAACCATCTGTTAATTACAAACAGATGGTTTCAAAGCTCGCTCCTGCAAGGGAATTGCCAAACGTGCACGCGTTGCCATTGAAAGCAATGCAACGCGTGCACGTTTTTGGCCAAAAAAGCGAGTCGATTACAAGAGGTCCCCTCCTAAGCAGCGCATGCGCGCTGTGTAGGCGAGACCTAAAAAATAAGGGCCTTGTGTACAAACCCCTTTTGGAATTGCAAACCATACAATTCACAAAGTCACAGGGTTTTCATTGTAAAAGGACTTCTCTTTATGTCCAAAAGCACTATTACTAGTTGGGCAGTTCCTTCTGACCCGCTAAAGAGCTTTTGCGATCCTTAACTAAATCGTAAATAGGAGGGAGCATGAAAGGGACATCCCCCTCCTACTTCCGATTCAGAAAATGATTTTTATGACCGCAGTTGTGATTAGAAACTATTGATAAGGTACTTATCCCAAATTTAAGATGGTAGCTGATTTGCAAAAGGGTTCCCTTAACACCCCTTTACCTTTGGGAATCGTGTTGGCAGTCTCAGAGGGAGATGGCACCGCCTTAAGTTTTCCAAAACGGAAATCTTATGTTTATTTTTTTGTAGCAGATTTGGTTCTTTTAAGGAACACAGGCTGTTTAAAAAATATATATATTTCCATTTTGAAATGCAATCACAGGGATTGTGGTGTGTTGTCTCTTGCAGACCACCATTCTAGTGATAGTAACCAATCACAGGGATCCCAAATTGCGTCCTGTCTAATGAATATTAATTAGGCAGGTTGTATTACGACCCCTGCAATTTAGTACTCTGTGAACTGATCTAATAGTAAATAGATTGGTTCGCAAAATACTATTCCATTCGCAAAACGTTGGTGCACAATTTGCGACCACTTTTTACAAAGGGAATAATAGTACATGAGGCTGTAAATGGCAACTGGGAATATGGCGCAATATAATATAATATAATATAATCAGAAAAACTAGAAAAAAATGTTATGTCTCTAACAAGGCCTGCATGATGCCTAAAATCATTTTTGTTTCTGTATGTAGCAGTTAACACCATGAAAACAACAATGTGCTAGAAAAATATCCAATGATAGAGACCAAAAATGTTTCAAAAACTTTGTTATACTGCATTGGGCAATACAAGCCTAGAAAAGGTTAACGTGGGTGTTGAAAAATAAAAAGCGGAGCACATTCCTATTTGAGGATCAAAAAAGGTCTAAAATGAATCTTGTCAGTACACACATTAAGATGGTTAGCAGTGCACATAAGGCTTGCACACAGAGTCACATAAAACGCTTCCAAACAATTGGAAATACTGCAGAAGCTTTCAAACATGAAAAATGTGTTAGAACCAGGCAGAGCGAATGAAAGAAGACAAATAAAAAGTTTAAAGTGGCTGATATGTGTGCTATACCTTACATATTGAAATCCAGCGAGTGGTCTACATGCCATTCGACCTTTGGGTGGTACACGTTTTCATGCATCATTTCGACTGATTTATGCACTCTCAACCTCTTCATGTGGTTTGTTCCATTTTGGGTTTTCTATAAACTGTGTTGTGTTGTGGTCTGTATGAACTGTTCAAAGGTTTTTTGAACTCACATTCTCTTAAGAGTAATGCGTTTTAGTCCTTTGAGTTTCTACTGTGTGATAGTCCAACACAGGTTGTGGATGCTTATGAGTGTTATTTTGTGTAAAAAGGGCGGGATGTTGTATCCCCTCACTGTCCTCTGTAGACGTGTTTTGGTTTCACTGCTCCTGTGGTGGATTGTGTGATGCAGAGATTACAATGTTCTATGTGTTGTTCAGCTCTCTGTTCTAACTGAGCAGGGCTGCTGTCAGTGACAGAACATACACCACAAAACGCTCACAAGGGAGCAAGTGTTATGTTAGGGATACGTGAATCCTCGATGTAGAGTGCCTCATTAGATATGTTACAGCGTGCTAGTAATGGAATGATCTCTCCATCCCAAAAAGTAACAGAAGTGCAGGCGCTTAGAGCCTGAGAGCCTGAGAGTAGATGGCCAATTGTGATTAGTGTGGGGGAATGCTCTGTCACCGACTTTTGCAGCTACCCCTGGTGAGTAAAAAAAAAAAATACAATTATTACTAATACTGTTGCCTGAACTACTGTTACTACTACTTCTAAGAATTATAATAAAAACAATAATACTAGTAATCATAATATATAATTGATGCCCATTTTTGCACTCCTAAGTACTGTAAACAAAAGGTGGTACATCTACAGCGGTAGGAGGAAAACAGGCAGGATAACAGCTTGATCTCCTGTAGCCACACAAATACACTACCTTCGAACCACACATAGACATAAAATAGCAAAATAATACAACAGAATGGGACACAGTGATAAAATGTAACATATAAATTCACATGGTATGGACACAGCAACAGAGTGTCAAACTCCCCCAACAAATGACTTTAAATAAATGATAGTGAGGGGTATTAGAAAATAATAGCTAGAACTAGTATTGTAAAATGCCCTTACGCCTCATGTTAAGCTCTGCTGATTTTGTGGTTCATTAGAAAATAGGGCCCTGTTTGTTGAAAAGTCGTTTAGAAATCAAGCCTCTTCATTAGGAAATAAACTGTGTTAAACTAACACAGGTGGTTTCGAATCATATGTAAATAAATCCCTGAATTTTTTGTAAATAGGAGACCAGGTACTGTATACATCCCACGCTGGAGAACAGGCTTGCGGATGGATATACTAATATTTTAACAGTCGTAAACACTCCTTTTGGAAGTTTTGACCATTAAAATGCATTTTCTTATCTACTAATTCCTTTTAACAAGTTTTACAAATACTAAACTGGGATTGCGCATGGATACCCATTCGGCATCCTGAAAAGGCGTGTTGTTGGTATCCCTTTCAAACACACATCTGTATCTACTGTATCAAATGTTTTGCAACTGTAATCCAATCTCAAAACATTATTATTTTACTAACAAATCAAAGAAGGTGGTACTGCTTTTTCAAAAAGGGCTCTGTTGGACTTGGCCCTCTCTGCACAGTCACCCCCAAACCTTTTGCCTTCACCCCTTCTGCTTTCCGAACCTGTTTTTGTCAGCATTAGGACTTTGTGCACTTCACCACTGCTACCCAGTGCTAAAGTGCTTGTGCTGCCTCTTTTAAACATGGTATAATGTGGCTTACACCCAATTGGCACATTTTATTTACTTATAAGTTCCTGGCAAAGTGGTAATTTATATATGTACCCAGTGCCTGTACATTAAATGCTACTAGTGGGCCTGCAGCACTTATTGTGCCACCCATTTAAGAAGCCTTATTAAATATGACTCAGGAGTGCCATTGCAGCCTGTGTGCAATTATAACTGCCATTTCGACCTGGCAAAATAAACCTTTTGCCAGGCCTAAAACTTCATTTTTATTACATATAAGTCACACCTAGGGTAGGCTCCAAACAGCCAATGGGGCAGGGAGCATTTAATTTTGAAAAGATGGACATGTACTTTTATGTTTTACATATTCTGGTAGAGACAAACTGTTAGGTTTGTTTTTCACTAAAGCAGGGCCTACCTCTAGCATTGGATAATACTCAGTAACCTTATTAGATTTAATAAGTGATAACATTTGTCTGGGACTAGGTAGAAATGTCATGTTTGGTGTCTATTGAATTGGAATTTAAAACCCTCTTTAATGGTAAGTCAGATTCTAAGTCACAATTATGAAAATGCCACTTTTAGAAAGTTGGCATTTTCTTGTCTTAAACATTTGGTGCTTGTATCCTGGGTCACATGACTAAATGTAGTTGGTGTTTGTGTATTCTTCCCAGACAGTTTGACAAGGGGGACCGGATGATGGCAGGATGGGCCATCCTGACCTAAAGGGAGGGACGGAGCTGTCACATATCACATTTGCACTTCAAAGGAGCTACCTCAGCACACACACAAAGCACTTCACACTAGCCTTTTGTGACTCCAGACACTGCTGGAACAAAGGCAGGAAGGGAGGAAGTTCCAGAACAAGATGTGGGGGGAAGTCTAGAAGTTTGTCATACTTCAAAGCTGGCAGCAGGTATAAATAGTGAAACCTAAGACCAACTCTTTAGTACACTCCTGGAAATGTGGATACTAAAAGAGAAGGACTACCCTGCTACCAGAGAACTGCCCTGTTGGCTGAAGTCACCCCTCCTGTCTGAGAATGAAGACTGGACATGCTTCCTTCATCCCAGGATACCTGAAGGGACTTTGATTGTTAGCTAAATGACCCCCGTTCAAAGCTACAGTGACATAAGAACCTCCAGCGGTCTCCCTGCAACTGCCCGGCTGGCCTGCTGCAAATGGACCTTCCACTGGATCTGACTGAGCCCTGCTGGGCTCTGCAAGAGTGAGTCCCTGATCCCCAAGAGGTGCCTCACCAGGTCCTGGGCCCTTGGTTGGCATCAGAGTGAGCTCTTTAATACAAAGGAGTCATCTTTAAGGTTCGGCTCTTCACAACCATGAACAGGCCTGTTTGTTCATGATCTTGCCACTTGCAGCAACCGCCAATGCGAAGCTCTGGTGTACACAAATTCACACTACAGCAACTGCCAGCGCTGACTGGAACGCAAGATATGCACTTCATGTACAGTATCGACAGCCCACAGTGACCGCAAATTCAAAGATCCAGCAACGTCTGCCCACAACGCTTGACAGGATCTATGGGCTACAGCAACTACCATCCCTGATGCCCGGCCTGCTCTTCGTACAAAAGAGACGACCATTTGCAATGCTCTCCCTGCTCCTCATTGCTTCCTTCCTCAACCACAAACTTGACTCTTCGAGTTGGCTTTGAGATGGTAACTTTTTCATTGGGACTAGCCTGGTCCCTGCATCCAGCCCATGCTCCATCGCGTTGGACCTGAACTTGTGACTTTCCCCCGGTCTAGCAAGACAGATACCCACAAAGGGCGTTGTGTGCTTTTAGGCGCTTTACTCACCTTCAATCTTTGAAATTGCATATCTCCGGATCTAATAATTGGATTTTTGTTGTTTTGGTGTCAAATAGTTTATTCACTTTTACTCTATTTGTTAAAAAATTAGTGTGGCATTTTTCTTGTGTTGTGTTTTCACTTTATTACTGTTTAGGTGCTGCTATGTACTTTACCATTGCTTCTAAGCTAAGCCTAGCTTCTTTTGTGACAAGCTCCCAGAAGGTTAGGCACAGGTTAATTTAGTGACTTTTGTGGTTCACTCTGATATTAATTGTGGCTGTTGCTTGAGTAGGGGTTCACCCCCCTCGACCAATAACCCAATTACTCACAAGTTTCCTTCTGGACCTTTCCCCTTGTAACCCCTTGCCTTTTGTGAATGTTAAAAAAAAACTTCGTTGAACAGTAGGTAGCAGTCTACGGCACCACTGCCAACTCTTAAACAAACAAAAGAAAATTGTCTTTTCAAACATGTAAATCCGTATTTGTAAAGCGCAAACTACTCACCCTTACAGGGCTCAAGGCACTGGGGGGCGTCATGGAAATTAAGTGAGCTATTGCCCAGAGTCACATGGTGCTGAGCTGAGCTGCTGCCGGAGCCAGGGATCGAACCGTGAGCCCTGGGCTCCAAAGTCAGCTGCCCTGGCCGCTGCACCACACCTCTCCACATACATAGCACAATCTTCTTTTTTTAAATAAATGGGGTGCATTAATTAAAAAATGTCACTTTATTTATTGTGGCTCAATGGTTAGAGCGGCAGACCCTGATGCAGAGATCTGACCCGGGACCAGGGTTCAATTCCCGCCTCGGCGGGTCTTGGGCTCAATTTCCTCGGACCTGATAATTCTCGCCTCGTGCCTATTCTAATCATGGGTCCCACTCTGCAACTCTGGGCAATAGCTTGCTTAATCTCCACAACGGCCCCACCAGCGCTGGGATGCCTGGCTTCACCTTGGGGGTGCCCAGGAGTGGACATCTCACAGGGAATAGCCAGGAAGGGTTCCACAGCGGTATGCGTATAGCGCCAGGACGCCTCTGTTGGGGGCAGCAGTGCGCTTTACAAGTACGAATTTCATTTCATTAAAGGTAATCACAGATGTGTTGGTCTGCTGTCCCCAGCGGGCCATCATCTCTGTGAGGGCCTCCACTTGTATGAATCGCAATTTGCAACCTACCTCATTAATGATCATGAGGTAGGTCAGATTACAATCCTCTATGGTTTGGATTTGTATGCACTGACCTGTTAAAACATAGGTTGGTTCTTAAACATTTTTACTGGTTGCAATTGGCAAACCAGTATACTGCGGCCTAATATTCATACATCTGGCCCTAACATAGATATAATTTCCTAGAAACAAAATTCTGATCTTATAAAGCTCTGTAAATGACCAATAACTGCATTGCACAGCAAAAGGAATATTCCAGTAGGATTGCACTTTACTACATACTGTTTATATGGAGTAAACAACACTGAAGATGGGTTGCATTTCTTTTTTCTGTGTCCTCTCCAGTAGTAGATTTAAAAAAACAACATGGCAAACCTGGGCTAAGAGATCTGGGTGAGAGACAATATAAATTAATTGAAAAATAAAGTTGAAAGGATGTTTAATCCACTACAGTTATAGAATTACTGATCCATTGGATTCTTTCTAATCATGTCATGAAACTAAAAAGCACCACTTCTGTTATAGTTATATATATATATATATATATATATATATATATATATATATATATATATATATATATATATTCGATTCGTCCTCCAGAGAAGCCTCTCACGGACCTAAAAAGACGACAGCAGACCCCAGGTTCTTTGTGCAAATCCAATGCTGTTTATTAGAATGCCAGCAAGTCCGCCATTACGCGTTTCGACCCCCACTCGGGTCTTGATCACATGACCAAATATATATTGTGATGCCTTACTCTGATTGCCAGCCCTCCTTCAGGCCATAGCTGTAAATGTTCCGTCGACGGAGCACGGTCAATAGAAAGATGAAAATTCTCCAAACTGTGTCCACGAAAATTAAATTCATGCCCTTAGTTACCAAATATTGCTGAACAAACAGTTTCTTAAACAAGCACAGTCCCTGGATGATGCAGATAATATTCAATATAAAAATGTCCAATGAAATGCCTTTATAAAATCATTGTCAAAAGTGTGTGTGTGCATATTTGCAGGAAAGCTGTATGTTGCTTTCCCAGTTACTCATCCGTTCAATATTAATTTGATGCCTTATAGAAAAAAAGTGAAATGTATGAACGCATGCATGATTATGCCGGTCCAACATGAACTCCAAACTCATACAATAGAATAAATAACTGCAGGTGCATCTAAAATGACAAAAACTCTAACTAGTCATGCCTGTAATTCATTCTGACTTGTCCAGCAGACCTGATATATAAAAGTGAGCTCTTCCATAGATCAAAGACAAGTGTATAATACAAGCAGCTGTTGCAAAAAAATTCCAAACTGAGGTGGCATGGTGTGCAAAATAATAATGTTTTGGGGTACTGCCCCTAAGGATTACCAGTGGCTGAAATTCATTTAAGCATTCCATCCATCAATGTTTTGTATACCTATTGTGTCGTCCCCCCTCCTTGACTCTCTTGCTCCTACCTCTCCTAGTTCCTCTCCGTGACTGTAGCTCTCCTGGTTTGCTTTCAGTTTTTTTTTTTTTTTTCTCCGAAATGGCCCCCTTTGACCTCTTGTCTTGGGCTCGTATGCACCCCGCCATTTAGGGACAGTCCTCTCCGAACTCTCCTGTCCTTGAGCCGCCATTTTGGCTATCTCCGTCCGTTCCTCCGTCCCCGCAGGTCCCGAGCTGGGTGACTTTTTGACCGTCTCTCTCCTTCATGTACCTACTTCCCGTTTTTCGATTTCGGCTGATGCCCCTGGTGCCAACTCCGTTTTTGTCTCCTGCTCGCTCTCCTGTCCTTATCTGCTTTCCTACCCTTGCCTCTCTATTCTTCAACCTTTTTCCCTCCCTTGACCCTTTGGCTGTTCTGGTTTCCGCTTTGCTTCTGCTTCTTTGTTCTCCACTGCTTTACTTTGCCTCATCATGCGTTCTTTTTTGCCATCCTCGAGTATTTCGCATGTTCTTAACTCGTATTTATTATTGTGTAACACTGTGTACTGCTTTGTAACTTATGTAACTTGCTTCTCGCTGATAATCTGTAAAGCGCTCTGATACCTTCGGGTCTAGCCAGCGCTATATAAAACTCTTAAATAAATTAATAAATAAATAATAATAAGTGGGATGGGTATGCCCATACGTGGGTCCCATTCACACTGTTTCACTGGAACCAAGCTGTACCCAACTAATGAGCCCATAACTAGGGCAAAAGCAGTCCTGGGTTGCTTGTGTTCCGGTTCAGGGAGGACCTAGCTTGGCATTTTGGCCTGGACTGTTCCGATGGGAGTAGGGTCAAGGCTAACATAACGTGTATTTGTAAAGCGCACGTTCACCCAAGGGTAGTTTAGCGCTGAATAACAGATGTTTATTGTTACCCAACTCAATAGTATTTATTACATCGACATTTGAAGGATGAAAGGCTGAGTGAACCCCCTGGGACGTGAACCTGTGAACATGAAGTCGAACACAGACTCCTACAGTGGAGGCATTTGTCTACTAACCCGCCAGACCCGGGTGACTGATTTGCATATAGCTGGGTGCAAACTGAGATGGCATGGTGTGCAAAATAACGGTGGATTGAGATGCGCCTCGAGTGATTACCAGTGGTTGAGTTTAATTCAAGTATTCCATCCATCACTGTTTTGTATACCAATTGCCCTATCGGCCAGTCCAACATTGGTTTCAAGGCAGTATTAGTAAGGAGTTCTTATCAGAAAGCAATTTAATTAATAGGCATGTTAATGGGTTTAAAAGTTGCATTTATTCCCTTAGGGCCTCGTTGTCTGTGTTTCTATGTTAATGAGCATTGTCAGTTAAGTCATTCTGTGCCCCCTGGTTGATGAAAAATTGTAGTCCTCCTTCTATTTTTGCGAGATATCCTGGTTTTCAAAATATGGTTACCCTAGTACTTGTGCGTGCCTGTGTTTGCAGTCAGACCTATTGGCGTTGCCAATACTTGCATGAGATGTAATTATTTCATACATGTTGAAAATAAAATCCCTTTTAAATGAGCAAAGCTGCCTGTTTAAAAAGAGTTCATTTTTGCTTTGCAGAGGGACGAAAATCCAAGCCAAATGTAAATATTGCATTAAACAAAGAGAGCGTCTCAGATGATCCGTTCGAATGTGAGGCTCGCTTTGTGCGCATGCATGCAAAGTAATGGAAAAGTCAACAAAAACACTTACATCTTTCTACTGCTATGTGGCCTTGAAGCAGAAAATCACTTTAGCTAAATGTTTTAATCAAAGGGCCATAAATCAGCTCTCACTACACATTTGGACTTGGTTGAAAATGTTTATCGATGTTTATTTCTTTTTTATACTCTGAATTCGAATTTGCAGTTCTTTTGCATGCTCATAATTACTTTCGTTCCACTGTTTACTATCAATTACGTCTTTCTAAGCGATACGCTTAAAGAGCAACAATAAAATGAACAAATCCGCTTTCAGCCAGTATTATACAAATACTTCCTAAGCCACACATTTGTCCTTACTGCAATTAAATCTCATTTCAGTATTTTATCTTCTTAAACTATATGCCTCAAGAGAACGACCCCGTGGGTCGCTGAGTTTTATATGTCTTAGATGGACTGCCAATATTGCATGAATTGTCAACTGCTATGACTTCACACCAGGTATCACACCAGGTGTGATAAGGTAAGGCAAATATTTTATTGCACAAGTGTTTAAAACCATTCCAATATAATGGAGCTAAACATCTTTACATAATATCTTCCAAAAAAGTTTTTAAAAAACACGATGGGACAAAAAAGCAACTTTTGCCTCTTGTATACACTACAGACAATTTTATCTCAGATTAAAAGTCAAAACATTTTAAGGAATCGCCAGTCAGTTGGGGATCTGCCCCACCCAGGCATCCTCTCACCATGTGTTTATATTTCTAAGGGACATATTTATTATTTGTCATGCTGCGCTGCGTGATGGGGGAAGGGCAAGAATGCGCCATACTTAACATTGTACGGCACATTACTGGCTTTTCCCAGTGCTGGCGCACAATGTGTTGCCTAGTGCTGATGCAGGCACTCTTGCACCATGGTGCAAGGGTGCCTGCGTTGTTAGCAGGAATTTTTTTTGTGCAGGAAGGGGCACCTTTCTGCACAAAAATAATCCCCTGACGCATTTTCCTCTTTCTATGTGAACTGCAGAATGCAGCACACAAAGAAAGAATAAAAACGAGGAGAAATAAACATATTTCTCCTCGTTATGCCTCACCTGGAGACACATAGCAGTTTTGGCGCATTCCCAACCACTTATGGTAAATCTGGGAATGCTACAAAATCCATGGGTTTTGTGTGGGAACACCCATGCACCACCCATGGAACGTCTGTCTTGAGCAGAGTGACGCAACGCAGCGATTTGCGCTGTGCTGCGTTACTCTGGATTTATCCAGTCAATCAGGGCCATACAAGGTGGCCTCGCATGGCTTGATAAATCCCATCTTGAGAGTTGCATCGCCTTTGCAACCTGTTGTGCGGTGCATACGTGGCACAACCTTTTGATAAATATCGCCCTCAATGTTTAACTTAATGTTTTAGTCCTTTGCGTTTGATTGTGTGATAGTCTAACACAGGATGTAGATGCTTATGAGTGTCATTTTGATTTTCGCTGTGCAAAAAGGGCAGGGTGTTGTATTCCCTAACTGTCCTGTGTACATGGCTCTTGGTTTCACTGATCCTGGGCGTAATGTGTTATGCAGAGACTGCAATGTGCTGTATGTGGTGTAGGGGTCTTCCCTGTCGAGCTCTCTGTTCTAACTGAGCAGGGCTGCTGTCAGTGACAGAACATACACCACAATAGGCTCACAAAGAAGCAACTATTATATTAGGGACAAATGAATCCAGAATGGAAAGATCTCTCCATCCCAAAAAAGTCACAGAAGAGCAGAAGGACAATCGTGATTAGTGTGGGGGAATGCTCTCAGTCACAGCCTTATGCAGCTACCTCTGATGAGAAATCAACAATAAAATACTATTATTACTAATAGTGCTGCTTGAACTACTGTTAATACTACTTCTAAGAATGATAACAAAAACAATAATATTAGTAATAATCATAGATTTATAAATAGCTCTCTTTTGCGCTCTTAAGTGCTGTAAACAAAAGTGGTACATCTTTAGCAGTGGGAAGAAAACAGATAGACACAAGTAGTCATGAGCAGTATAACAGTTTAAACTCTTCTAGCCACAAAAATACACTCTCTTAGAAGCACACCTATAGGCAGCACACAAAATAGCAAGATAATACAACAGAATGGGACACAGTGATCAAATGTAACATATAAATTCGCATGGTATGGACACGGCAACAGACTGTCAAACTCCTCCACAAATGAATTAAGTAGATGACAGTGAAGGGTTTTTAGAAAATTACAGCTAAAACTAGTGCTGCAAAATACTTTTCCGCCTCTTACTGAGCTCTGCTAAATGTGTGGTTCATTAGAAATTAGGGTCCTGTTTGATGAACGTTTGTTTGGGAATTAAGACTCTTCTTTGGGGAATAAACTGGGATTAAATTATCACATACGTTTCCAATCATATGTATATGAATCCTTGAATTTTATGTAAATGTGAGAATAGGTACTGAATACATCCAACGCTGAAGAACAGACAGATACACTAAGGGGCCTATTTACAAAGCTGTCACGCAGTGCAGTGCTGCAAGTCACCTTTCTGTGCTGCACTGCATGACAGGGAAAGGGCAGGAATGCACCGTATTTAAGGCAATATGGTGCATTCCTGTCCTGTCCCATGCACTGGTGCCCTTTTGGCAGCCTAGCGATAACACAGGCACCCTTGCACTAAGGTGCAAGGGTGCCTGTGTTGCATACTGGATTGTTTTAGTTCAACAAGGAGCACCTTCCTGCACAAAAACCATCCTGGGAGGCATATTCCTCTTTCGATGCGTGCTGCACAATGCAACACACATAGAAAGAGGAAGAAACAAGGAGAAATAGAGATATTTCTTCTTCTTGTTACGCCTTCCCTGGGAAGATGAAGAATTTGATGCATTTCCAGGTTTACAAGTTTTTGTAAATCTGGGAATGCGTAAATAACCATGGCAGTTGTGTGGGAACACCCATGCAATGCCCAAGGAACACCTTTCCAGGGAAGAGTAACACAATGGAGCAATTTGCGCTGCGTTACTCCAGATTTTTGGAGCCACTCAGAGCCATGCAAAGTGGCTTTGTGTGGCTTCAAAAATCTGACTTAGAGAATTGCGTCATGCATGTACCACATTGCGTGGTGCACATGGGACGGAAGCCTCTCATAAATATGCCTCGAAGATTTTTAACAGTCGCAAACACTCCAATTCGGAGTTGTGACCACTAAAATAGTTTTTCTTATGTACTAATTCCTTTTTAGGAGTTTTACGACTCCTAAACTGGGATTGCAAATGGATACTGATTCCCTTCCCAATACAAATCGATATCTAATATATTTTATTTTTTTATTTTGTTTAGAGTGTCTTATATAAGGCCGCACATGACCCTTTGGTATCAGAGCGCTGTACATAGGGTTGAATGAAACAAGATGAAAGGTACAGACACAGATACCTCTGGAGTAAAGAGCCGCAATGGGCTGTTGCAACAAGTATCACAATTGTAAAACCGTCGATACATTAATATTCCGTTAGTCTTCATTGTTCTAGCGACTTCGTGGTGGGTATTTGCTGGTGCTCTGAAATTGGGTGAAAGCCAATTTTACCATGTGTTGTAGAGGAGTGAGCACAAGCACTTTAGCACTGGTTAGTAGTTGTAAAGTGCACAGAGTCCTAAAGCCAACAGAAATGGGTTAACAAAACAGGTGAAAGTAAAAAGTTTGGGGGTAACCGTGCAAAGAGGGTCAAGCCGACAGAGCCCTTTTTGAAAATGCAGTACCACCTCCTTAGAGGTATTAGTAAAATATTAATGTTTTGAGATTGGATTGAGAATGACAGTCCGCGATGCTCAACAGGATCTTCGTACTACAGGGACGACCATCCGTGATGCCCGGCCTGCTCTGCGCGCTACAGTGATAACCATTCGCAATGCTCTCCCTGCTCCTCACAGCCTCCTGAACCGCAAACTGGACTCTTAGCACCAGACTTTGAGAAGGTAACTTAACTTTCTCAGTGGGACAAGTCTGATTCCTGTATTCTGCCCGCACTCCATCGCGGTCAACCTGAACTTGTGACTTTTACCCGGTCTAGCAAAAAGATACCTACGAGTGGTTCTGTGTGCTCTAAGCTGCTATTCTTATCTTAAATATTTGAAATTGCATATCTCCGGATTGGATTTTTGTTGTTTTGGTTTCAAATAATGTATTACATTTTACTCTATTTTTCTAAATTTTTATGGAATTTTTCTTGAGTTTTCTTTTCACTTTATTACTGTTTAAGTGCTGCATAAATACCTTACCATTGCCTCGAAGTTAAGCCTGACTGCTTTTGTGCCAAGCTACCAGAGAGTTAAGCATATTTTAATTTAGTGACTTTAGTGGTTCACCCTGACAAGGACTGTTGTTCTTACTTGAGCAGGGTTTCACCTCCCTTCCACCCATACATTTTTCACAGGCTCACTTTTGGACCATACCCCTTAGAACCTGTTTCCTTTTATGAATGTTAAAAAAAACTTTGTTGAACACTATGCAGTAGTCTACGACACCATTGCCAACTCTCAAACAAACAATAAAAACCTTATCATTTAAACATAGCCCATCTCCTTTATAAAAAACAAGCTGCATTAATAAAAAATGCTCACTTTTTTGTTAAGCAATCACAGGTATGGTGGTTTTCTGTCCCCAGCAGGCCACCATCTCTGTGATGGCCCTCACTTGTGGTGAATCGCAATTTGCAACCTACCTCATTAATGTTCCTGAGGTTGGTCAGCTTGCAACCTACTTTGATTTACATTTTTAAGCACCGACCTAATAATACATAGGTCGGCTCTTAAAAATCTTTGCTGGTTGCAATTTGTGACCAGTATTTTGGGGCCAGACATTCGTACATCGGGCCCTAAGTTAGATATAATTTCTTAGAAACAGAATTCTGAACTTGAAAGGCTCTGTGAATTAACACTAACTGCGTTGCACCACATACAGAATAGTCCAAATGGATTGTACTTTACAGTACTCTGTTTCTATGGCGCAAAATCCCTGAAGATGGGTTCCATTTTGTTTTTCTTTGTCCTCTCCAGTAGGAGATTCATAAAAAACACACCAAACCTGGGCTAAGAGATCTGGGTGAGAGACAATGTGAAAAAATTGAAAAATAAATTTGAAAGGTTGTTTCCTTTAAGTACAACTGAACAAATTAGCACATTACTTCAGAATGGAAGGCTAAGGAGCCCACTCCCTTGTGTAGACAGATAAAACAATAATCCACTTCAGTTATAGAATGCCTGATTCATTAGATTCTTTCAAATCATGTTGTGAAACAAAAAAGGCACTACTTTGTGTTATAGTTACATATAGTGTGTTACCTTTCTGCGATGGCCAGCACTCCTTCAGGCCATTGGTGTTATTTTTCTGTTTACAGAGCCAATGTTGCACCGTCAATGGAAAGCTGACAGTTCTCCAAACATAAAATAGAACAGGTGGACCAAGTCCACTAAACTCAATATCAAGCAGTTAGTTACCAAATGTTGCTGACGAAACAGTTCCACAAACAAGCACAGTCTTTGGCTGGTGCAGGTAATACTCAAAATAAAAATGTCTTATGAAATATGTTCAGAAAATTATTGTCAAAAGTGTGTGTGCATATTTGAAGGAAAGTACGGTTTTGTTTTCCCAGTTACTCATCTGCCTAATATTATTTTGATACCTTATAGAAACAAATGAGAAATGTATGAACGCATGCATGACTATGCTGGTCCAACATGGGTGCCACACTCATACAATAGAATAAATAACTGCGGACGCATCTGAAATAACCAAGACCCTATTCATGCATGCCTGTAATGTATTCTGCTTGGTCCGGCAGACCTGGTAAATAAAAGTGAGCGCTTCCATAGATCAAATACAAGTGTATAATACAGGTAGGTATTGCAGAAAATTGGACCACGTGACGTAAGTGGCAATTGTCTGTTGAAGAAAGGCAAATTTGTCGGACTCATCTGGTGTGCACATTGTAGGTAAACACATTAAACATGTCCCATGGCTGACAGTGCAGTTAGGTTTATCAGAGATGCATTTTTAATGATAGATTTACTCAAATGAAATCCATTGGTTTTCTAAGAATAAATACAATTCTAATGATTGAAGAGACTATGTAAAAATAGCCTATTTCATGTTTCTACATGTCAGACTGTGAAACTTTCATCATCAATCTCTTACCAATACTTAGATGCAATAGCACTAAGAGCAGTATGCCTTGTTGCATAAGCCTTAAGATGTGTGCATTTTTAATTAAAGTGATTACACCTTCCAAGGCTACACACTTTTACCAAAATGTCAGTTTTGACACATTTGTTGTCTTGAGTGACCTCCAGAGTTTTAAGACCCTGCACACAAAGGTAAATGTACACATGCAGGGTTACTCATTTGTAAATTTTCTCTTGTACCTAGGTGTAAAGCTAAACTTTTTTGCAATTCACCATTTCCAAGTGCAAATTTACTCCTACGTGTAGACTTACATGTTTCCATCACTGTTGTGGAGATCTCCCCAGGGTAAAGTATATGGAAAAATCATAAACTTTATTAATTTTTGAAAAACTATTAAAATATTTTAATGTAAGCTGAAAATGCAAATCAAATTAAAATAATTTTTATTAGCCTCGAGCTTATAAAATGTGACAGTATATAAGCTGGTCAAAATAAATGTTAAATAATCGTAAAATAAAATTTAAATGCGTTAATATAATGTATTTATATAAACTAAATTTAAAAACCTCCCAACCTCAGGAAGCATTTTAATATTTAATTAATAGTGAGTACATTTAAGTAAAAATTATATTTTGTATTTATTTAAAATAATGTAAACTATTTATTGAATGTTTAATAGATTATTTTTTAATCAAAATAAGTCAATTATTTTTTAAATTATAAAATATCTGATTGTAAATAAAATATAACTCTTTAACATAAGGCAATACAATGATATATGATAGATAGGTAGATAGATAGGTAGATAGATAGATAGATAGATAGATACATACATACATACATACATACATACATAGACAGACAGATAGATAGATATTTCAAAAGTCAAAATAATTTCATTATTTTAACATTATTTCCTACAGAGTATGAGTTTAAGTCCCCTCTTCAATTATTATCAATTGGAGTGTGTTGCATTACCTGTGAGTTGCAATGTGTGGTGTTAAACTTACTCTAAGGCTGGGCTAGAGTACATGGATGGCTGTTTTGTGACTTTTTGGGCTTTAGTAACATATATTAAGATATCCTTCCCTAAACCCCTTCATACTCCTTCCTAAACTCTTGCTATTTTGTAGTAACTATTCTCCAATTTCCAACCACTCCTCTGGGCCCTCACACATTTACTACAAAGTAGAAAACATATGTGTGAGGCGATCTCTCCTTGGAAAAGATAGGAGTGTGGAGCTGGAGATTTCCACCCTTTCATTTGTAAATTTCATTTTGTAGTAAATAGTATTAATGTAGCACTCTTTTGTGGACTACAAAATTCTGTTTGTGAGTCTGACCCTGAGTGTTTAGCAGGAATGCAAGGGTTCTGTTTGCTTCATTGACAACAGCAGCCGAGGCTTGATGAATCTTTTAGCACCTTGTCTTTTGGGAGGGAAGGATTAAATTGTTTATGTTTTAATGCTGTCCACTTCAGTGATATAACATTAAGGCTTCCCAGAATAAGCCTCGCTGGTAGTGATGCACGTCTAATGAAGGAATAGCACTTGTCCTTTCATTGAGTGTTTGGAACACTTCTATGTAAAGATCTTTGACAATTTATGACATCTGACTATTTGACACAAATGCTTGATTTTATTTCCTTATTCAATTATTAATTAGGAAGGACTGTCTTTAAATGCATTAAGTTGCCAGTATTTCTTAGGCTTGCCCTTACTCATGAACTGGTGAGAAGGAATCTTAATTCGCTTATCACTCATGTAACTTTCTTGTACTTTCACATGACATTTTTGAAAGGTAAATTATATTTTCTGATACATATATATTTACAGTACCAGGCAAAACTAAACTTTTGACATCAGCACACGAGAACCTACAATTATGAATCACTCTTTGTGAACTAACCTGTGTGCCCAGAATGGACAACCAATGACTTGCCATGAGAAAGAATGCTAATGTAACTACTTTTGCACCTTGTGAGCGGATGATGAGCAAATAATAGATCGAAAGACGATGGTCTGACCAATTTATGTCATCTATAGACTTGTTAATCTATAATACTGAATGCTTCTCTGGAGGTGTGTGCCATTTTTTGCCATTTGCCATTCGCCTTTTGCCCTTATGCAGTTTGGAGAGAGGTCCCTTCCAGGGGCAGCTACTCCGTTTGAGCTGTGGATTGTCGCCCCACTGAAAAGCCCCCAAAACCTCAGAGATGAAAAATAAAATTGGTAATTTATTACCATTTTATTTTTCATCCACCAGCCCCGAACAGAGCGTCAGGACGGGGCGGGGCCTGCTGAGTGCCACCAGCAGCAGGGAGGAGGGTGGGCTGTTTGTGCACTGTTTAAAGTGTGCATGTCCCTTTGGCTGGCTGTCTTGACATGGCCAGCCACACATTCACACTTTAAACCTTCTCAAACCAGCTGTCTTAAGACACCTGGGTTGAGAGTAAGAGCAGGCCTCCAGTGCGCTGTGAAGCGCCGAGACAGACTGCTCCCTACAATCAGGGCACTGCTGTCATGAAGGTTTAACAGCATGTGAGCAGTGCCAGGAAATGTCAAGGGAGTTGCATTATACAGTTATGGTCATGTTCCTGAGGAGAAAGAAGAGATCCGGAGTGGAGGACATCGTCTTGGTAAGTGTTTTATTTTCCAATATTATTATTTGCACCCCTCCCCCTCTAGATGCCAGCCGCCACTGGTCCCTTCTCAAGACTGGCTGATTCTTTCTTTGAGCAATGGTCCAACTTAGCGCTGCTGCCTTTTGAGCTTATGCTGACTTTGGTTCTCTCTCTCTCGCTCTCTGAGTTTGACTAGACCCTATGCCTATGCTGAGAGAACCTTGCTTTGGGTAAAGGAAGCAACCTCTTGACTAAGCGAACTTCCATTGGACTCTGTGGCCGAACTGGACCATTGATTCATCATGTTTATTTAATTCCTTTGATCTTAACTACTAAGACTTTCTGCCCAGATGATACCTGAATTTATTTCTATGTGGTGTATGCTTAATGTGTAGTTTTATACTACAACTATATCTGTATGATGAGACTAATGACAACGTTCTGTAGTGCTGATTATCATTTGAATGCTAAAATTACATAATACAATAACTAAATCAACCTAAATTTGTCTGATTCTTTTTCTATTGTATTCCTAATGTTCTTTCTACAGAGACTATGCATACGATATCTGTTTCTTAATGCATAGTGGAGATAGTCATAGATTATTTACAGAACATCAGATTCTGCTGTTATTGTTCTGCATAGCTACAGCAGAACTATTGGTCTGAATGAATTTGGCCCGACTAAACTTCTTTAGGAGGTTTGGATTATCCATTGCTATTTTATATATCTACAGCATGTTCTTGAGGGTGGTATATTTGAATTTGAATTTGTATGTTGGTTACCAATTATTGGTCATCATTTGGTAGCCAACTCTTGATACCCTGATCCCTCACCCCCTCAATGCGATGAGCAAGGTCCATCAGAGGACAAAAAGCCTCTATGGGTGTTTTTAAACATTGAGAGAAATAACATTAGTGATTTGGGCACATGTAAAACACTGGATCAGATAGATGCTTTGCATCAGACATTTGGTGAAGAGTTGTGCCGGTGATCACAGGAATGCAGACACGTTTTCCAACAACATCTGGTGTGAATGTGGACAGATAGCCAAAGGGTGATGCAACAAAAATGTCATTCATAGTTCTTCACTGGAAATTCATATCAATTGATGTGCCATTCACATGTAAATGTTGTATGTTACTTTGATCCTCTTCAGCAACAATTTGACTACGAGTCCTCTGCAGGAATCTTTACCTTAGCTTGGTACTTTCTTGGCAGCCATTTTAAAAGTAAACATAGCCTCCCATTTGTCTTTTTGCATCTATTTCTATGTCATATAAACAGAAACAGCATTAACAGAAATTCTCTTGCCAACCAGCCTCTATGTAGAAAGAAAAACAGGACTAAATTGGAGACAAGAGAGCCTTTAATTAAGCTGTTACTTTGTTCTTACATTGAACCTTTTCTGTCTTTAATGTGCTAAAGCATACACACACAGGCATGCAAACGCACCCAAGTGCCTGCCTGGTTTGCATGCATTAGGATATTAAACCCAAACCTATTTGGCTTTGCCAGTGCTTATTTAAAGAATTAGTGTGCTTCTTTCCTGTATTAGCACCTCATTAGGCCATATAAGGGTGAATGGTGGGCAGTGCTGAAACCTTAAGAGAACCTCCTGGTGGTCCAATGCCACAGTTCAAGGAATCAAAACACCCTGAGGTCACATTACAAGCCTACCTGATGCCCTACAATTTTTGGGGATGGGGCAGAGGAGCCAGTGTGGTGCAAAGTAACACCATAAACACATCCCAGCCTTCGTCAGCAGCCTAGGGCTAAGGAACTGGACTCCGAACCCATCAGGTCCAATCCTGACGTACCCTGGCGATATTTCACCTCCCTAATGCAGTAGAGGCTGCTACCAGATGGGGGTGGCGGGGCGGGGGGGACGGGTAGGGGGGATGGGAGTTAATTAACCAAAAAGAAACTTACCATAAACCGGCTGGCTGGCCACCGCCTCTTCCACCTTCATTTCTGCAGTCCAGCCGGCAGCAGAAAGCATCAGGCACACAGGCTCCCCTGAGCCAATCACAAAGCTGCAGTGTGATTGGTCTGAGCGCCGTGGTTCAGTGCTCAGACTGAAACAGGGGGCTTGTGCATGTTCCTGACCAGGCTGTGTAATGCAGCCTGGTAGGAACATGCAAAGTGCGCATGAACTGTTTGGTGGACCCAAGAGTGCCGGCCAAACAGTTCATGTGCAGTTTTGGAGTGCAAACCATTCCTCCCCTGCTCTGGCCAGCCCCGCACCACCCCACACAACACACTGACTGCATGCAATTGGAAAATAATTAAATGACAATAACAATATGTTACTGTCATTTTATTTTTCCTTTTTGTGCAGTGGGGAAACGCTCCTCCACCTTAGCGGAGGAGCCACCACTGCCCTTATGCAAAGGCAAGTACAATCACCCACAAATGTGAGGTAGAAAATTAAATTTTCCATGGACATATAAATATGAAATGACCACAAAGCACATAGGGGACAGTATCTAGAACGTACAATGTAAAAAAGTTCAGTTATGTTCGTGTATCCCCTTATTCTGCATCATGCCTTTTGTGCATCCCTTTGTAATAACTAGCTTTGAAAGTGCAACCTCAGTCTAACCAGGTTTTGACAAACTGTGACTCAGCCCATCATTCTCCTGTGATACAAATGCGTCTAGTATGAGGTATCATCTCTTTTTATTCTACAAGCTTGCAATTCTGCAGTTTTTTTCTCCTCATCTTGCAATTCTTCTGCCACGCAACTCCGCAAGCTCTGGGGAAAAAAATATTGCAATCACAGAATGTACAGAATGCACAGAAATAAGCAATTTGCAGAGAGACACGACTCAAATAATCAATGCATATTTGTTATGGTGACCAAGTTTCCCAGGTTTGTCGGGACAGTTCTGTTTTTTCACTAGCTGTCCTGGCAGATAGCAGCAAATTTAGCACATGTCCCAGTTTTCTGAGAGTTAACTAAAAACAAAGGGAGACACATTTATATGTGTTTCAAGCAGGGTTGGACTGGGACAGAAAACTGTCCGGGCATCAAAATAAAAGTAGCCCCCATTAGTGAATTAGAAAGCCAAAAAAGTGGTTCATGCTTGCACATTCGGACAGTTTTGAACTTGTAAATGAAAACTATATTAGTGTTTTGCAAGGTTTAGAAGACAGCATGGAAGTGAGCTTGCTGAACGTAATCTTTTTTTAAAAATATCAGGGAAATCATCAGTTGAAACTGGCCATAAAACAGGTCCACAAACAGCCCAAAAACTGTCCCACATGTTAACTTGTTAGACCAACCCGTCAGGCACTGCCTGACTGCCCTATCGGTCAGTCTGACACTGGTTTCAAGGCAGGATTAGTAAGGAGCTCTTATCAGAAAGCAATTTAGATTCAGACGGCAGCAGCGAGACAAGAGGGCCACTCACTAGAGCCCCTCCGAAGCATCGAGGAGCCGTCTTTCTTAGAGGGACATCTAATCGGCACAACGCGGCCGTAAAATCATGAGAAAAGGTGTCGGAAGCTCCCGGGCGAGGTAGGTTATCAGACCCTTAATTGGTCTAGTTGCTACCTTATTGCTTTTTCCTTGCCGCTCCCAGTGCGCTCCGCATATCGGCCACCATTTTACGAGCTCTGACGGTCGTTTCTCCTCAGGAGCTAGTGCACCTGTGATTTCTTCCCCTTTCCCCACCAGAAATGTGGGCTTACTTTCGATAATAAGATTATCCAAATTGGAGAAACACATATTCATCCTTATTTTCTTGCCCTCTCCATGGTTTCTGATATTTTTGGGCAACTTTCAAAGACTTCAGGATAGGTGTATTTCAAGGAAATTCTATGAGAGTGTACTGGTTCTTAATGATGAGTTTGCTCTTATGGTGACTTCATACAACATTTCTCACTAAATAAGTCTATCTTTATCGGACCACTTGGTCAACAGCTGCGCATTCAGTTGAAATTTTGCCTTGGTGGTTATTGAGGGACTATACAAGTTATCCTGTTGCTCATTGGCTAATACAAACATGGATTCTACGCACTCAAGTAAATCGCAAGCTTCTATCAATTATAATGCCAATGGGCGCGAGGAATCTGGAGGCAGAGCTACTAAAAGGGTTAAAAAAGACCCCTCTTCTCCAAACAAATCACCTCTGCCTTTGACACTAGAGGACATTATGGATGAACTGAGAACTATACAACCTTTTATGGCGGATACTACTGTGACACTTCAAAGAATTGAGGAAAGTGGTCTCGTTTGGATTCAAGACATACTGAGGTTGAACAAAGGATTAGTGATGCTCAGGATGTTGTCGCTAAAGTGGATACTTTATCTAAAGAGGTTACTCAGTTAAAGAAGTTATCAGAAGATTTGGAGAACTGTAACAGATGCAATAACTAACAAATTTATGGCACACCAGAGGGCTCGGAGGGCCCTGACATGATCAATTTCTTGAAGATGCATATACCAAAAATAGTAGGCTTGCTGAAACCTGGAAATCTCAATATCCAGAGGACACACAGAAGTGGTCCTCTCAACTTATCAGCCTAGTACAGGCCACAAGGGATTATTGCCTATTTTCTTCAGTACTCTGATTTAATGATGAGTCTTACAGCAGCCAAACAACGTAAACAAATATTATGGTCTGGTCAGAAGATCTTTTTCAGTCGAGATGTTTCAAAGTCTACTGCTAATCGCTGAAACGAGTTTTTAGATCTCAGACCTACACTTGGATCCATGAACACTCGTTATGGTCTTATACATCCTTGTTTCTTCAAAGTAACATATAAAGACAGGACAATTACTTTGGAGGATCCTGCAGATCTCAAGAAATTTATACATGTGCACAAAGGAGAAGACATGGAACTTAGTAAATCTTAAATGTTCTTCATCTCTTATATAACAGGCTGTCTTTTCTTTTTATTTCTTTTCAGGTCCCTATCCTCCCCTTGTTTTGATGGAGATGTCTCGGTCAATATTGTCCATATAATCCAGTGTCCGCATTTTGTTCAGCTGCGCTGTCTCCTTAATTGTATGGTAAGTCCCTATGGTGCCATGTTGGTTACGTTTTCTTTTTTTTACATTGTCCTTCCACTACTTGTTAATATCATATGTACTTATTCTCGGTGTTTCTTTTCAGAGCGGTGTCTGTTTTTCTTGTCCCCCCCCTTCTTAATATTATTGTTCTTTCTATTCTTGACTTTCATGGCGAAAGCCCTTTGGCTTTTTGTAATCTCTCTTTTATATACATACCGGGGAGCCCTTGTTCTCCCCTTGCTCCTCTCGTCTTTCCATCATCTTTTTTCTCATCTCTCTTTTTAACTCCTTTCTATTCTTTTTTAATTGTTATACAGCAAAAACATTTAAATGCAAAATCGCTCTTTTGGTTCTCTATTACTTTCTACCCGGCCCGTAGGGTTGGATAAACATGTTTTCTCTTTCAACTTTTCTTCTATCTCTTGCCTTACATCTTTTCATATACTCTTTTTCAATACAGCTTTTTTGTTTATTGACAGTCATGTGTACTCAGATTTTCACTATTTTTTCTCAAACTTGTTGTGGTTGGTTAAGCTATTTACCCATTTCAGGCTTCCTATGTGTTTATTAATAGATCTTTATATATCCCTTCGATGAGTGGTTTACATATTGTCTCATGGAATGTTAAGGGCATTCGTAACCCAGCCAAAAAGCAGAGTGTTGTCTCATCTATCAAAACTGAAATGTCAAGTAGCTTTATTACAAGAAACGCATCTTAGAGGGCAAGATATACCCTCCTTGTGCAGACAATGGGTTGGGAGTGTTTTTGGCTCCCCTGCTGTGAATAATAACAATTGTGTTATAATATTATTTCATAAATTGCTATGTACTCATTTGCTGAATGAAGTTAAAGACAATAATGGTAGAGGGCTTTGTTAAACATTGAGGTAAATGATACCCAGTTTTCTATATGCAATGTTTATGGTCCTAATGGTATAGATTTAGTATTTTGGAATGAATTTTCCACTTTCCTTTCTTCCCATGCAGCAGAAAATCTTATAGTGGCTAGCAATTGTAATCAACTTATGGATCCTTTATTAGATCGGAAATCTCAAACCAGGTTTATTCCAAACAAAATGCATAAGACCTTTCACAAAGCTATATCTTCTAGAGGGCTGATAGATGTTTGGAGAACTCCACACCCTGATATTTTATAGTTCTCTTTTTCTCTCCCATTCACAGATCCCATTCTAGAATAGATTACATACAATCTAGTCTTCAATTCTTGACACATGCTGAGATGCGTTCAATACTTATTTAAAATCACGCTCCTGTCATAGTAGATTTGGATTATCCTACTCTTATACCCACTTCACGCAGATGGAGATTTAATAATGCTCTTCTGCTCGACAACCATTTTACAGAGCAATTTACATTATTCTTACAAGAATTTTTCGAGAATAATCTTCCCTCACCCTCAAAATGAAATTTATTTGGGATGCATTTAAGGCAACTGCCAGGGGGTTTATGATAGATTTTGTTGCGAACAAAAAGAGGAAGGCACTTAGAGATTCAACGCTACTCTTAAAACAAATTAAGACCCTAGAACATGAATATTTTTCTTCAAATTACACAGATACCTTGTCTAAAGTCATTAAAGCTAAAATGCAATATAATAAACAGTCCTGGGATTGTGCTTGCAATAGTTTACTTAAGTTTAATGATAAAATGTATGGTGGTCAGAATAAGGCCATCAAATCTCTGGCTAACTACCTTAAGATTAAAAAGCAAAAATCCAAGATTGTTGCTATAACGGATAATACTGGGGTCAGGCACATTAGTGACCCCAAGATATTAAAGTGCTTCACAGAATACTACACTAACTTATATACCCCTGAGTCCTCTCCTTCAACTGATCAGATTGTTGCTTATTTTCAATCCATTCCCAAATCTCCAGAAAACACTATTGACTTGTCCCCTCTTGATAGTCCAATTTCTGAACAGGAAATTTCTAACACCATTCATCACCTTCCAAAAGATAAAACTCCTGGACCTGACGGATTTTCTGTCCATAGTTTTCTTCATTTCAAGCACCCGTTAGTTCCTAAGCTGTTGCTTCTTATTACTCATTTTTCAAATATGGGAAGGGCACAAGGCTCTTTTACTCAGTCCACGCTTTGTCTGATCCCTAAAAAGGACAAGGATCTATCTCAGTGTATTAACCACAGACCTATCTCATTAATTAGAACGGATTGTACATTTTTTGCCAAATTATTGGCTCTGTATATTAATCACGTCATCCCCGATTTAGTTGATAAACATCAGTAAGAGTTTGTGAAGGGACGTTCTATTGCGAACAATTCTAGAACTTTCCTCAATACAATTCATTTGGCTTCCAAGTTGAACTCACCCGGGGCTGCCATAACTCTAGATGCTGAAAAGGCATTCGATAGAATGAACTGGGAGTTAATTTTTGGAGCATTAAAATGGCACGGCTTCTGTCCTCACATCATTAAATACATTCAGTTATTATACTCTGCACCCTCTACTTCTATATGGGTCAAAGGTCATCAATCCAATTATTTTTCCTTCCACAGGGGAACTAGACAACGTTGCCCTTTCTCTTCACTTGGATTTATTTTAGCTTTAGAACCCTTCTTGGAAAAAAATTGCCGTTCTCCAAAGTTCACTGGCTTTCGATATTAAATTTACAGCATATGCGGATTATATCTTATTATATCTATCTAATCCAAACACGTCTGTACTGACATTTTTCTCATTATTAAATTAATACTTTATAGTTTCCGGATACAAACTTAATATAGATGAATCAGAGTTCCTGCCCCTAAATAAATATTGCCTCCCAGATACGTTTAAAGATACGGGGTTTACATGGAATTAAAAAAGTATTAAGTGTTTAGGTATCCTATATAAAAATAACATTAAAGAAACCATTAAAATTAACCTTAATGAAATCATTATGAAAATCAGGGCATTGATGGAGGGTTGGTCCTCATTATTTCTGTCTTGGTGGGGTAGATTAGCAACGATTAAAATGATGTTGCTACCGATAGTTAATTTCTACTTATCCATGCTACCTGTTACTCTCCCACTCTCTTTCTTTAAAACCATTAACCATTCTTTGATCAAATTCTTGTGGAACAAGCGCAAGCCTAGAATCTCACTAAACCGTCTTCAACAACCCAAAGATTCTGGAGGGGTCAATTTTCCTATTCTTAGGCGTTATCATTCCGCCTTTACACTGAAACAAATTTGGACTTCCCTTTCAGCTAACCCACACACAACATTAACTAACTGGGGTCAATTGGAGCAGGCCCAACTTACTCCATTTTCCTTAAACGTGGTGGTTCATATCTCTCAACCCCCCAGAACCTTTTTCTCTCCTATACTTACCCATTCCGTAGCCGTTGCTAAACCTTTAATTGCCTCCTCTAATTCCCATATAGATATTATTTCATAAACTACTATTTGGTACAATAAGTACTTAAAACTAAATAATAGAGTTCTTTCTTGGAAAGAATGGATTAACAAAGATATTATAACCATTTGCCATATACTTAGTGATGGCTCTCTAATGGACTTTTCTGAGATTCAGAAAAAATATGATATATCCTCTCATCATGCCACTCATTATCTATATCTTAAGACTTCTCTTCTTCTTCTCCTCTCTCAGGATTCCTCCTCGGTCCCACTAAGTCACCCTCCCTCTCTCACATTGGATCTCTCCTCTCATATGAAAGCATCTGGTATTTATAGGATTTTGTCCCGTCCTTCTGATTTGAGAATAAAATCTAAGGTGGAGCTCTTGTGGGAGAGGGATCTTCAACAGGCGTTCTCTTTCCAGACCTGGGGCTCCATATGGGCTAAGATTCATACTTCTCTCGCTCAGTAAGCACAACACATACATTATATTATTTTTATAATAGACTTTTCCTGACCCCTGAGATCCTTCATAAGTTCCAGCTGACTAATAATGCAAAATGCTGGTCTTGTTCTCATGATAAAAGTGACTTTCTACTCTCATTTTTTCTTTACCCTTTGGTTAAAAAGCTTTGGCTGCTCATATGGGAGAAGCTGATCGAAATTTTGTCCACGTCTTTCTCTTTTGATATTTTGCATATTTTTTAGGATGCTCTTCCCCCATATGGCGCTCTCAGGGGAGTGTAGGAAAATGTATTGATTTAATAATAGCTATTGCCCTACAGATTATCACCACGAATTGGAAAGACACCACTAAAATTACTGTTACTGGTTGGTGGAATCTTTTATGTCATCCTCATAGATTGGACCGTGCACATGCTACTTCTATTCTTTTAATGATTCAAAAAGACTTATTATGGTCCCCACTTACGTCATTCGTATCCATACAAGCTGCTCTATCCACATATAATGTTACCAGTTATGAACCTCCATAAATGTTGGAAAATGTTTAATAGGTTAATACTGTTATTACTGCAATGCTGTTGTTGCTTATTATTTGCTTTTCCTCTTTCTCCTTTCCTTCCTCTTTTTTCTTCCTTTTCTTCTTCTCTCTTTTTCTTCTCTTAAGAAATGTTAAAAATGCAAATGGTTTTGTAAATTGTTTATATTTTTCAATTTGGGTTCTGGCTTATGGAACTGATAAGTGTTCATATTTCTTTCTTTTATTCACCGTGCTTGAATTGAATTGTTTGAATATTATGTGTATATTTTGTATTAGTTTCTCCATATAACCTCAATAAAGCATTCTAAACAGAAAAAGAAAGCAATTTAAGTAATACATATTATACTAGGGTTAAAAGTTGCATTTAATTTATTGGCTGAAGGTCTTGTCTGTGTTTCTATATTAATGAGCATTGTCATTTACTTCATTCTGTGCCCCTTGGTTAATGTAAAATTGTAATCCTTCTTCTATTCTTGAGAGATGTCCTGGTTTTCAACTTTTGATTATACTATTGGCTTTGCCAGCGCTTTTTTATGATTTAGTTATTTCTTACAGTTTCAAAAATTCAGTCCCTTCTGAATGAGCAAAGCTGCCAGTTCAAGAGGCGTGCATTTTTGCTTTATATAGAGTCGAAAATGTAAATATTGCAGTAAACAGAGAGCGTGTAAGATGAGCCATACAATGTGAGCCTCGCTTTGTGAACATGCATGCAAAGTTATGGAAAAGACAAGAAAAACACTTACTTCTTACTACTGCTACGTGGCCTTGACGCAGAAAATCACTTTAGCTAAAGGTTTTAGTCAAAGGACCATTTATCAACAGTAACTACACATTTGACGTTTATTTCTTTATTAAATTCTAAATTTGGATTTGCAGTACTTTTTGCATGCCCAAGGTTTACTATCAATTACATCTTTCTAAGAATACACTTAACCAGCAACAATAAATGAACAAATCTGCTGCAGCTAGTATAATTCACTATATAATGCTTTATTGTTTGTGGTTATTTAAAACCTTTACAATTTGAAAAGAACACTGAGCTCATATTACAACATTTAAGAATTGCAGTTTCATTGTGTTTATTAAAAACAGGTTCAGTTAATCGAGTAAAAGCTGGGTCCATACATATTAAGCCAGTGTAATCTGCAGTTTAAAACATACTGGAGATACTGTGCTAGACAGCTAGATAAAAATAGCATCTAGTTATTCCTCATTGATAGCAGCTCATAAGTTAGATAAAGTGCAAATGCCTTCAGACCGCTGTTTTTACAGAAGAAATTGAACAAGTATGTCCCATCCGGGTTAGATTCAGCCAGAATAGCAGCAAATTGATCCTTATTAATAACAGAGTAGTAGTCTGAAAAAGTGTTGGTGCGATAAAAAAAACGACCATAGGTAGCGGCACAGTAATCCTCAAAGTAGACAATCACGGTTTGCATCGCTCAAGAGTCTGTTGTGTTGGGTACAGTTCTATGTGTATGATCAATTTCAGCAGATAGTTTGGGAGAGTCTGCAGAGTTCAGCTGTTAAGCCCCTAGGCGGCTGAACATATTGGATGCAATGGTGACAAACTTTGTCAGCAAATTTTTCAGAACTGTGTTTTCAGAATTTAAAGAGGCAATGATGGCCTGTGGACATGTACGGAATCCGAGTTTGTTCTACTCTCTACGTAGTCTGGTCCTATCTTCATTCAGCAGTGCTGGGTAGAGGCACATGACATGTTAGAATGATTCTTCACAGGTGCTGTAACCCCTGCAGGTTTTATCCTCACTTGGACGATGCCAACTGGCTACATGTTTCAGAAATGACCACTCCCCTGGCCTGATGCCCATGAATCTTGCCTTCTGATGGAGGCATATGTACAGGGAAGATATGATGCTGGGGCGGCTAACTGATACCTGCTGATAACTTACCAAGCATGCCTGCGTTTAGTGAATAGTGCCCTGGCCGAGTAAAATGACCAGAGGCGAACGCACTTTCTTATACTCATTTTGAAATTTAGTTGACTGTAGTTGCTGGCCCAAAGGTCTTTTTCATCCAAGAGTTGCTGGCAGATTTCACGGAACTGACTGTGTGCCTGGCTGGACTGGCTGCAGCTGATTTCGGATCATAGCAATGCCTCTAGTCAACCGGCCCAGACCATAACTTATGACACAGATTAAGGCAGGCACCAGCGCCTGCTGTGCATTGATCAGAGTGGCCAAATTCAAGCCTGACCTGAACGGCAGATGAAGATTTCGGTAGTCCAAGGACTTGCTTGTAGATCTGTATGACGACTTTATTCAGCAGGCTGTTGTCTCTGCCTAGTAGAATTTCCCAGCCATAGGTTAATGAAGGAGAGATTTTGGCCCCCATCACTTCAAGTAGCGGAGAGAGGCTTGGACCCAATAACAATTTCGCTAATTTCGAAAGCGTCACCTGAAGGGTCAAGGCTTTGCTTCAAATTCTTCCAGATGCTTCACAAAACAGCATCTGGTATCAATGTATCGCTTAGGTACTTGTAGGATTCATCCAACGTGCTTCTGCTGTCATTATAGGACCATCATCCTCCTGATATGTTTTTAAACCAAATGTTACAACCTTCATTTATTTACTTTCAGGGTCATCATCAAATTGTTGGCGGTTGTATTAATGTACAGTCGATTAAGCAGTCATTGGAGACCTACCCTTGTGTGACTAAATAGGGCATGGTCATCTGCGTACAACAAGTTGCTGATCCGGGTCCCATCTATTTTTGGGGAGTGACTATTAGTACCATTAAGTATCTGCTGTAGGTTTGCAATTAATAGATTAAAAAGCAGGGAGGCTAGCATGCACCCCTGCTTCACTCCTCTTGATGTCATAAGTTTTCTGGATATGTGAGCGCCGTCTCCCAGTATAATGTGTATCCATGTGTCGGAGTGTAGCTGGATTATAGCCTCCAAAAGGTTTCAGGGTATTCCACATCTCTGTAGTGTAGTCCACAGGGCTCCCCTTGGTACTCGATCGAATACCGCCTTAAAGTTAATGAAGCAGCAGTGAGTCAGAGATTTTTAGGCTGTTGTTTTATCCATCAGGACAGATATTGCCAGTATAATTCAAATGCTTCCTAAGCCACATATTTGTCCTTACTGCAATAAAATCCTATTTCAGTATTTTATCTTCCTAAACTATATGACTCAAGCCATTGAGTTTTATATGATTTAGATGGACTGCCAATTTTGCATGGTTTGTCAACTGCCATGATTTCACACCAGGTATGGTAAGGGAAGGGAAGTATTTTACTGCCCAATTATTATTTTTTTTTTTTAATTAATGCAATATAATGGTGCTAAAAATCTTTAAATAATACTGTAAAAACCAATAATGGGACTAAAAACCAGTGTTTGCCTCTGTGTATACTTCAGTAACCCTGGACTGTAGTGTGCGTAGCGGGGCTACACGGAGGTCCACGGAGTTGCAAACAAACTCTGTGGAATTCCGCTCCGCTACGCCGCCCGCCTCTACCCCCCATTAAGAAGTAAGTTAACATTAATTAAAAATAAACTCAAAACCACTTACCTCTGTACTGTGGCGTCCCCGGCTGCCCTCCTCCTCTCCCTCACCGTACCGGTAATGCTTGATAAAACTGCACAGGCGCTCACGCATGCGCATTTCTTGCGGGAAATGCACATGCGCGGGCTCGCGCGCATGCGCAGTTTTCTCAAGCATTACCAGTACGGCGAGGAAGAGGAGGAGGGCAGCCCGGGGACGCCGCAGTACAGAGGTAAGTGGTTTTAAGTTTATTTTTAATTAATGTTAACTTACTTCTTAATAGGGGGGTGGAGGCGGGGGCTGGCCAACTCCGCTCCGCTGCGGAGTGTGCAGAGATTTGCCTTCTCCGCGTTCTCCGCGGAACGCGGAGAAGGCAGATCTCTGTACATTCCGCGGGCGGAGCGGAGGTCTCCGCCCGGGGTTACACTTCAGACAATTCAATCTAATTAAACAAAGTTAAAACATTTTAAGGAGCCAACAGTCAGTACGGGGTCTGTCTCAGCCAGGCATCTTCCCAATGTGGCAAAACCAAAGGGGATGATGGACGGAGTGTTGAACATTGCAAGCACTCACCCCCAGTCAACTGATCTGGGTTTAATCCATCATCATTCTTTAGCTCACTCCGCCACCCCAGTTCAGACATGGCCATATGCAAATCAGTCTGACCCTGTGCCTCATGGGAACAGTCCAGCCTGAACTGCCAAGCCATGTCTTCCCTGGACCGGAAACAAGCATCCTGGGACCGGTTTCTGGCTTACAGCCGTCATCAGCCAGGCTATCTTGAATCCAGTGGCACAGTGAGCAAGGGACCCACGTCTGGGCATACCCTGCCAACTTAGGGCTGAACATAGCAAAACCAAAGGGGATGATGGACGGAGTGTTGAACATTGCAAGCACTCACCCCCAGTCAACTGATCTGGGTTTAATCCATCATCATTCTTTAGCTCACTCCGCCACCCCAGTTCAGACATGGCCATATGCAAATCAGTCTGACCCTGTGCCTCATGGGAACAGTCCAGCCTGAACTGCCAAGCCATGTCTTCCCTGGACCGGAAACAAGCATCCTGGGACCGGTTTCTGGCTTACAGCCGTCATCAGCCAGGCTATCTTGAATCCAGTGGCAAAGTGAGCAAGGGACCCACGTCTGGGCATACCCTGCCAACTTAGGGCGAACATAGCAAAACCAAAGGGGATGATGGACGGAGTGTTGAACATTGCAAGCACTCACCCCCAGTCAACTGATCTGGGTTTAATCCATCATCATTCTTTAGCTCACTCCGCCACCCCAGTTCAGACATGGCCATATGCAAATCAGTCTGACCCTGTGCCTCATGGGAACAGTCCAGCCTGAACTGCCAAGCCATGTCTTCCTGGACCGGGAAACAAGCATCCTGGGACCGGTTTCTGGCTTACAGCCGTCATCAGCCAGGCTATCTTGAATCCAGTGGCAAAGTGAGCAAGGGACCCACGCCTGGGCATACCCTGCCAACTTAGGGCGAACATAGCAAAACCAAAGGGGATGATGGACGGAGTGTTGAACATTGCAAGCACTCACCCCCAGTCAACTGATCTGGGTTTAATCCATCATCATTCTTTAGCTCACTCCGCCACCCCAGTTCAGACATGGCCATATGCAAATCAGTCTGACCCTGTGCCTCATGGGAACAGTCCAGCCTGAACTGCCAAGCCATGTCTTCCCTGGACCGGGAAACAAGCATCCTGGGACCGGTTTCTGGCTTACAGCCGTCATCAGCCAGGCTATCTTGAATCCAGTGGCAAAGTGAGCAAGGGACCCACGTCTGGGCATACCCTGCCAACTTAGGGCGAACATAGCAAAACCAAAGGGGATGATGGACGGAGTGTTGAACATTGCAAGCACTCACCCCCAGTCAACTGATCTGGGTTTAATCCATCATCATTCTTTAGCTCACTCCGCCACCCCAGTTCAGACATGGCCATATGCAAATCAGTCTGACCCTGTGCCTCATGGGAACAGTCCAGCCTGAACTGCCAAGCCATGTCTTCCCTGGACCGGAAACAAGCATCCTGGGACCGGCTTCTGGCTTACAGCCGTCATCAGCCAGGCTATCTTGAATCCAGTGGCAAAGTGAGCAAGGGACCCACGTCTGGGCATACCCTGCCAACTTAGGGCGAACATAGCAAAACCAAAGGGGATGATGGACGGAGTGTTGAACATTGCAAGCACTCACCCCCAGTCAACTGATCTGGGTTTAATCCATCATCATTCTTTAGCTCACTCCGCCACCCCAGTTCAGACATGGCCATATGCAAATCAGTCTGACCCTGTGCCTCATGGGAACAGTCCAGCCTGAACTGCCAAGCCATGTCTTCCTGGACCGGAAACAAGCATCCTGGGACCGGTTTCTGGCTTACAGCCGTCATCAGCCAGGCTATCTTGAATCCAGTGGCAAAGTGAGCAAGGGATCCACGTCTGGGCATACCCTGCCAACTTAGGGCGAACATAGCAAAACCAAAGGGGATGATGGACGGAGTGTTGAAAATTGCTGTCCATCAACTGTTGTTTTTGCATTTGTCACCCCGAGTGGGACGGGTATGCCCAGACGTGGGTCCCGTGCTCTCCATGCCACTGGATTCAAGCTATCCTGGCTGAAGAGGGGTGAAACCCGAAACCGGTCCTAGGATGCTTGTTTCCAGTCCAGGGAGGACCTGGCTTGGCAGTTCGGGCTGGACTGTTCCCATGAGGCACAGGGTCAAGACTGATTTGCATATGGCTGGGTTCAAACTGGAATGGCATGGTGAGCAAAAAATGATGGATTTAGGCCCAGATCTCTGTACTGGGGTGAATGTATGACATTGTTCTGCATTCTGTCCATCAACTGTTGTTTTTGCATTTGTCACCCCGAGTGGGACGGGTATGCCCAGACGTGGGTCCCGTGCTCTCCATGCCACTGGATTCAAGCTATCCTGGCTGAAGAGGGTGAAACCCGAAACCGGTCCTAGGATGCTTGTTTCCAGTCCAGGGAGGACCTGGCTTGGCAGTTCGGGCTGGACTGTTCCCATGAGGCACAGGGTCAAGACTGATTTGCATATGGCTGGGTTCAAACTGGAATGGCATGGTGAGCAAAAAAATGATGGATTTAGGCCCAGATCTCTGTACTGGGGTGAATGTATGACATTGTTCTGCATTCTGTCCATCAACTGTTGTTTTTGCATTTGTCACCCCGAGTGGGACGGGTATGCCCAGACGTGGGTCCCGTGCTCTCCATGCCACTGGATTCAAGCTATCCTGGCTGAAGAGGGGTGAAACCCCGAAACCGGTCCTAGGATGCTTGTTTCCAGTCCAGGGAGGACCTGGCTTGGCAGTTCGGGCTGGACTGTTCCCATGAGGCACAGGGTCAAGACTGATTTGCATATGGCTGGGTTCAAACTGGAATGGCATGGTGAGCAAAAAAATGATGGATTTAGGCCCAGATCTCTGTACTGGGGTGAATGTATGACATTGTTCTGCATTCTGTCCATCAACTGTTGTTTTTGCATTTGTCACCCCGAATGGGACGGGTATGCCCAGACGTGGGTCCCGTGCTCTCCATGCCACTGGATTCAAGCTATCCTGGCTGAAGAGGGGTGAAACCCGAAACCGGTCCTAGGATGCTTGTTTCCAGTCCAGGGAGGACCTGGCTTGGCAGTTCGGGCTGGACTGTTCCCATGAGGCACAGGGTCAAGACTGATTTGCATATGGCTGGGTTCAAACTGGAATGGCATGGTGAGCAAAAAATGATGGATTTAGGCCCAGATCTCTGTACTGGGGTGAATGTATGACATTGTTCTGCATTCTGTCCATCAACTGTTGTTTTTGCATTTGTCACCCCGAGTGGGACGGGTATGCCCAGACGTGGGTCCCGTGCTCTCCATGCCACTGGATTCAAGCTATCCTGGCTGAAGAGGGTGAAACCCCGAAACCGGTCCTAGGATGCTTGTTTCCAGTCCAGGGAGGACCTGGCTTGGCAGTTCGGGCTGGACTGTTCCCATGAGGCACAGGGTCAAGACTGATTTGCATATGGCTGGGTTCAAACTGGAATGGCATGGTGAGCAAAAAAATGATGGATTTAGGCCCAGATCTCTGTACTGGGGTGAATGTATGACATTGTTCTGCATTCTGTCCATCAACTGTTGTTTTTGCATTTGTCACCCCGAGTGGGACGGGTATGCCCAGACGTGGGTCCCGTGCTCTCCATGCCACTGGATTCAAGCTATCCTGGCTGAAGAGGGGTGAAACCCCGAAACCGGTCCTAGGATGCTTGTTTCCAGTCCAGGGAGGACCTGGCTTGGCAGTTTGGGCTGGACTGTTCCCATGAGGCACAGGGTCAAGACTGATTTACATATGGCTGGGTTCAAACTGGAATGGCATGGTGAGCAAAAAAATGATGGATTTAGGCCCAGATCTCTGTACTGGGGTGAATGTATAACATTGTTCTGCATTCTGTCCATCAACTGTTGTTTTTGCATTTGTCACCCCGAGTGGGACGGGTATGCCCAGACGTGGGTCCCGTGCTCTCCATGCCACTGGATTCAAGCTATCCTGGCTGAAGAGGGGTGAAACCCCGAAACCGGTCCTAGGATGCTTGTTTCCAGTCCAGGGAGGACCTGGCTTGGCAGTTCGGGCTGGACTGTTCCCATGAGGCACAGGGTCAAGACTGATTTGCATATGGCTGGGTTCAAACTGGAATGGCATGGTGAGCAAAAAAATGATGGATTTAGGCCCAGATCTCTGTACTGGGGTGAATGTATGACATTGTTCTGCATTCTGTCCATCAACTGTTGTTTTTGCATTTGTCACCCCGAGTGGGACGGGTATGCCCAGACGTGGGTCCCGTGCTCTCCATGCCACTGGATTCAAGCTATCCTGGCTGAAGAGGGGTGAAACCCCGAAACCGGTCCTAGGATGCTTGTTTCCAGTCCAGGGAGGACCTGGCTTGGCAGTTCGGGCTGGACTGTTCCCATGAGGCACAGGGTCAAGACTGATTTGCATATGGCTGGGTTCAAACTGGAATGGCATGGTGAGCAAAAAAATGATGGATTTAGGCCCAGATCTCTGTACTGGGGTGAATGTATGACATTGTTCTGCATTCTGTCCATCAACTGTTGTTTTTGCATTTGTCACCCCGAGTGGGACGGGTATGCCCAGACGTGGGTCCCGTGCTCTCCATGCCACTGGATTCAAGCTATCCTGGCTGAAGAGGGGTGAAACCCCGAAACCGGTCCTAGGATGCTTGTTTCCAGTCCAGGGAGGACCTGGCTTGGCAGTTCGGGCTGGACTGTTCCCATGAGGCACAGGGTCAAGACTGATTTGCATATGGCTGGGTTCAAACTGGAATGGCATGGTGAGCAAAAAAATGATGGATTTAGGCCCAGATCTCTGTACTGGGGTGAATGTATGACATTGTTCTGCATTCTGTCCATCAACTGTTGTTTTTGCATTTGTCACCCCAAGTGGGACGGGTATGCCCAGACGTGGGTCCCGTGCTCTCCATGCCACTGGATTCAAGCTATCCTGGCTGAAGAGGGGTGAAACCCGAAACCGGTCCTAGGATGCTTGTTTCCAGTCCAGGGAGGACCTGGCTTGGCAGTTCGGGCTGGACTGTTCCCATGAGGCACAGGGTCAAGACTGATTTGCATATGGCTGGGTTCAAACTGGAATGGCATGGTGAGCAAAAAAATGATGGATTTAGGCCCAGATCTCTGTACTGGGGTGAATGTATGACATTGTTCTGCATTCTGTCCATCAACTGTTGTTTTTGCATTTGTCACCCCGAGTGGGACGGGTATGCCCAGACGTGGGTCCCGTGCTCTCCATGCCACTGGATTCAAGCTATCCTGGCTGAAGAGGGTGAAACCCCGAAACCGGTCCTAGGATGCTTGTTTCCAGTCCAGGGAGGACCTGGCTTGGCAGTTCGGGCTGGACTGTTCCCATGAGGCACAGGGTCAAGACTGATTTGCATATGGCTGGGTTCAAACTGGAATGGCATGGTGAGCAAAAAAATGATGGATTTAGGCCCAGATCTCTGTACTGGGGTGAATGTATGACATTGTTCTGCATTCTGTCCATCAACTGTTGTTTTTGCATTTGTCACCCCGAGTGGGACGGGTATGCCCAGACGTGGGTCCCGTGCTCTCCATGCCACTGGATTCAAGCTATCCTGGCTGAAGAGGGGTGAAACCCCGAAACCGGTCCTAGGATGCTTGTTTCCAGTCCAGGGAGGACCTGGCTTGGCAGTTCGGGCTGGACTGTTCTCATGAGGCACAGGGTCAAGACTGATTTGCATATGGCTGGGTTCAAACTGGAATGGCATGGTGAGCAAACAAATGATGGATTTAGGCCCAGATCTCTGTACTGGGGTGAATGTATGACATTGTTCTGCATTCTGTCCATCAACTGTTGTTTTTGCATTTGTCACCCCGAGTGGGATGGGTATGCCCAGACGTGGGTCCCGTGCTCTCCATGCCACTGGATTCAAGCTATCCTGGCTGAAGAGGGTGAAACCCCGAAACCGGTCCTAGGATGCTTGTTTCCAGTCCAGGGAGGACCTGGCTTGGCAGTTCGGGCTGGACTGTTCCCATGAGGCACAGGGTCAAGACTGATTTGCATATGGCTGGGTTCAAACTGGAATGGCATGGTGAGCAAAAAAATGATGGATTTAGGCCCAGATCTCTGTACTGGGGTGAATGTATGACATTGTTCTGCATTCTGTCCATCAACTGTTGTTTTTGCATTTGTCACCCCGAGTGGGACGGGTATGCCCAGACGTGGGTCCCGTGCTCTCCATGCCACTGGATTCAAGCTATCCTGGCTGAAGAGGGTGAAACCCCGAAACCGGTCCTAGGATGCTTGTTTCCAGTCCAGGGAGGACCTGGCTTGGCAGTTCGGGCTGGACTGTTCCCATGAGGCACAGAGTCAAGACTGATTTGCATATGGCTGGGTTCAAACTGGAATGGCATGGTGAGCAAAAAAATGATGGATTTAGGCCCAGATCTCTGTACTGGGGTGAATGTATGACATTGTTCTGCATTCTGTCCATCAACTGTTGTTTTTGCATTTGTCACCCCGAGTGGGACGGGTATGCCCAGACGTGGGTCCCGTGCTCTCCATGCCACTGGATTCAAGCTATCCTGGCTGAAGAGGGGTGAAACCCCGAAACCGGTCCTAGGATGCTTGTTTCCAGTCCAGGGAGGACCTGGCTTGGCAGTTCGGGCTGGACTGTTCCCATGAGGCACAGGGTCAAGACTGATTTGCATATGGCTGGGTTCAAACTGGAATGGCATGGTGAGCAAAAAATGATGGATTTAGGCCCAGATCTCTGTACTGGGGTGAATGTATGACATTGTTCTGCATTCTGTCCATCAACTGTTGTTTTTGCATTTGTCACCCCGAGTGGGACGGGTATGCCCAGACGTGGGTCCCGTGCTCTCCATGCCACTGGATTCAAGCTATCCTGGCTGAAGAGTGGTGAAACCCCGAAACCGGTCCTAGGATGCTTGTTTCCAGTCCAGGGAGGACCTGGCTTGGCAGTTCGGGCTGGACTGTTCCCATGAGGCACAGGGTCAAGACTGATTTGCATATGGCTGGGTTCAAACTGGAATGGCATGGTGAGCAAAAAAATGATGGATTTAGGCCCAGATCTCTGTACTGGGGTGAATGTATGACATTGTTCTGCATTCTGTCCATCAACTGTTGTTTTTGCATTTGTCACCCCGAGTGGGACGGGTATGCCCAGACGTGGGTCCCGTGCTCTCCATGCCACTGGATTCAAGCTATCCTGGCTGAAGAGGGTGAAACCCCGAAACCGGTCCTAGGATGCTTGTTTCCAGTCCAGGGAGGACCTGGCTTGGCAGTTCGGGCTGGACTGTTCCCATGAGGCACAGGGTCAAGACTGATTTGCATATGGCTGGGTTCAAACTGGAATGGCATGGTGAGCAAAAAAATGATGGATTTAGGCCCAGATCTCTGTACTGGGGTGAATGTATGACATTGTTCTGCATTCTGTCCATCAACTGTTGTTTTTGCATTTGTCACCCCGAGTGGGACGGGTATGCCCAGACGTGGGTCCCGTGCTCTCCATGCCACTGGATTCAAGCTATCCTGGCTGAAGAGGGGTGAAACCCCGAAACCGGTCCTAGGATGCTTGTTTCCAGTCCAGGGAGGACCTGGCTTGGCAGTTCGGGCTGGACTGTTCCCATGAGGCACAGGGTCAAGACTGATTTGCATATGGCTGGGTTCAAACTGGAATGGCATGGTGAGGAAACAAATGATGGATTTAGGCCCAGATCTCTGTACTGGGGTGAATGTATGACATTGTTCTGCATTCTGTCCATCAACTGTTGTTTTTGCATTTGTCACCCCGAGTGGGACGGGTATGCCCAGACGTGGGTCCCGTGCTCTCCATGCCACTGGATTCAAGCTATCCTGGCTGAAGAGGGGTGAAACCCCGAAACCGGTCCTAGGATGCTTGTTTCCAGTCCAGGGAGGACCTGGCTTGGCAGTTCGGGCTGGACTGTTCCCATGAGGCACAGGGTCAAGACTGATTTGCATATGGCTGGGTTCAAACTGGAATGGCATGGTGAGCAAAAAAATGATGGATTTAGGCCCAGATCTCTGTACTGGGGTGAATGTATGACATTGTTCTGCATTCTGTCCATCAACTGTTGTTTTTGCATTTGTCACCCCGAGTGGGACGGGTATGCCCAGACGTGGGTCCCGTGCTCTCCATGCCACTGGATTCAAGCTATCCTGGCTGAAGAGGGTGAAACCCCGAAACCGGTCCTAGGATGCTTGTTTCCAGTCCAGGGAGGACCTGGCTTGGCAGTTCGGGCTGGACTGTTCCCATGAGGCACAGGGTCAAGACTGATTTGCATATGGCTGGGTTCAAACTGGAATGGCATGGTGAGCAAAAAAATGATGGATTTAGGCCCAGATCTCTGTACTGGGGTGAATGTATGACATTGTTCTGCATTCTGTCCATCAACTGTTGTTTTTGCATTTGTCACCCCGAGTGGGACGGGTATGCCCAGACGTGGGTCCCGTGCTCTCCATGCCACTGGATTCAAGCTATCCTGGCTGAAGAGGGGTGAAACCCCGAAACCGGTCCTAGGATGCTTGTTTCCAGTCCAGGGAGGACCTGGCTTGGCAGTTCGGGCTGGACTGTTCCCATGAGGCACAGGGTCAAGACTGATTTGCATATGGCTGGGTTCAAACTGGAATGGCATGGTGAGCAAAAAATGATGGATTTAGGCCCAGATCTCTGTACTGGGGTGAATGTATGACATTGTTCTGCATTCTGTCCATCAACTGTTGTTTTTGCATTTGTCACCCCGAGTGGGACGGGTATGCCCAGACGTGGGTCCCGTGCTCTCCATGCCACTGGATTCAAGCTATCCTGGCTGAAGAGGGTGAAACCCCGAAACCGGTCCTAGGATGCTTGTTTCCAGTCCAGGGAGGACCTGGCTTGGCAGTTCGGGCTGGACTGTTCCCATGAGGCACAGGGTCAAGACTGATTTGCATATGGCTGGGTTCAAACTGGAATGGCATGGTGAGCAAATAAATGATGGATTTAGGCCCAGATCTCTGTACTGGGGTGAATGTATGACATTGTTCTGCATTCTGTCCATCAACTGTTGTTTTTGCATTTGTCACCCCGAGTGGGACGGGTATGCCCAGACGTGGGTCCCGTGCTCTCCATGCCACTGGATTCAAGCTATCCTGGCTGAAGAGGGTGAAACCCGAAACCGGTCCTAGGATGCTTGTTTCCAGTCCAGGGAGGACCTGGCTTGGCAGTTCGGGCTGGACTGTTCCCATGAGGCACAGGGTCAAGACTGATTTGCATATGGCTGGGTTCAAACTGGAATGGCATGGTGAGCACAAAAATGATGGATTTAGGCCCAGATCTCTGTACTGGGGTGAATGTATGACATTGTTCTGCATTCTGTCCATCAACTGTTGTTTTTGCATTTGTCACCCCAAGTGGGACGGGTATGCCCAGACGTGGGTCCCGTGCTCTCCATGCCACTGGATTCAAGCTATCCTGGCTGAAGAGGGGTGAAACCCCGAAACCGGTCCTAGGATGCTTGTTTCCAGTCCAGGGAGGACCTGGCTTGGCAGTTCGGGCTGGACTGTTCCCATGAGGCACAGGGTCAAGACTGATTTGCATATGGCTGGGTTCAAACTGGAATGGCATGGTGAGCAAAAAAATGATGGATTTAGGCCCAGATCTCTGTACTGGGGTGAATGTATGACATTGTTCTGCATTCTGTCCATCAACTGTTGTTTTTGCATTTGTCACCCCGAGTGGGACGGGTATGCCCAGACGTGGGTCCCGTGCTCTCCATGCCACTGGATTCAAGCTATCCTGGCTGAAGAGGGGTGAAACCTCGAAACCGGTCCTAGGATGCTTGTTTCCAGTCCAGGGAGGACCTGGCTTGGCAGTTCGGGCTGGACTGTTCCCATGAGGCACAGGGTCAAGACTGATTTGCATATGGCTGGGTTCAAACTGGAATGGCATGGTGAGCAAAAAAATGATGGATTTAGGCCCAGATCTCTGTACTGGGGTGAATGTATGACATTGTTCTGCATTCTGTCCATCAACTGTTGTTTTTGCATTTGTCACCCCGAGTGGGACGGGTATGCCCAGACGTGGGTCCCGTGCTCTCCATGCCACTGGATTCAATCTATCCTGGCTGTAGAGTGGTGAACCCCATAAACCGGTCCTAGGATGCTTGTTTCCAGTCCAGGGAGGACCTGGCTTGGCAGTTCGGGCTGGACTGTTCCCATGAGGCACAGGGTCAAGACTGATTTGCATATGGCTGGGTTCAAACTGGAATGGCATGGTGAGCAAAAAAATGATGGATTTAGGCCCAGATCTCTGTACTGGGGTGAATGTATGACATTGTTCTGCATTCTGTCCATCAACTGTTGTTTTTGCATTTGTCACCCCGAGTGGGACGGGTATGCCCAGACGTGGGTCCCGTGCTCTCCATGCCACTGGATTCAAGCTATCCTGGCTGAAGAGGGTGAAACCCGAAACCGGTCCTAGGATGCTTGTTTCCAGTCCAGGGAGGACCTGGCTTGGCAGTTCGGGCTGGACTGTTCCCATGAGGCACAGGGTCAAGACTGATTTGCATATGGCTGGGTTCAAACTGGAATGGCATGGTGAGCAAAAAAATGATGGATTTAGGCCCAGATCTCTGTACTGGGGTGAATGTATGACATTGTTCTGCATTCTGTCCATCAACTGTTGTTTTTGCATTTGTCACCCCGAGTGGGACGGGTATGCCCAGACGTGGGTCCCGTGCTCTCCATGCCACTGGATTCAAGCTATCCTGGCTGAAGAGGGGTGAAACCCCGAAACCGGTCCTAGGATGCTTGTTTCCAGTCCAGGAGGACCTGGCTTGGCAGTTCGGGCTGGACTGTTCCCATGAGGCACAGGGTCAAGACTGATTTGCATATGGCTGGGTTCAAACTGGAATGGCATGGTGAGGAAACAAATGATGGATTTAGGCCCAGATCTCTGTACTGGGGTGAATGTATGACATTGTTCTGCATTCTGTCCATCAACTGTTGTTTTTGCATTTGTCACCCCGAGTGGGACGGGTATGCCCAGACGTGGGTCCCGTGCTCTCCATGCCACTGGATTGAAGCTATCCTGGCTGAAGAGGGGTGAAACCCCGAAACCGGTCCTAGGATGCTTGTTTCCAGTCCAGGGAGGACCTGGCTTGGCAGTTCGGGCTGGACTGTTCCCATGAGGCACAGGGTCAAGACTGATTTGCATATGGCTGGGTTCAAACTGGAATGGCATGGTGAGCAAAAAATGATGGATTTAGGCCCAGATCTCTGTACTGGGGTGAATGTATGACATTGTTCTGCATTCTGTCCATCAACTGTTGTTTTTGCATTTGTCACCCCGAGTGGGACGGGTATGCCCAGACGTGGGTCCCGTGCTCTCCATGCTACTGGATTCAAGCTATCCTGGCTGAAGAGGGGTGAAACCTCGAAACCGGTCCTAGGATGCTTGTTTCCAGTCCAGGGAGGACCTGGCTTGGCAGTTCGGGCCGGACTGTTCCCATGAGGCACAGGGTCAAGACTGATTTGCATATGGCTGGGTTCAAACTGGAATGGCATGGTGAGCAAAAAAATGATGGATTTAGGCCCAGGTCTCTGTACTGGGGTGAATGTATGACATTGTTCTGCATTCTGTCCATCAACTGTTGTTTTTGCATTTGTCACCCCGAGTGGGACGGGTATGCCCAGACGTGGGTCCCGTGCTCTCCATGCCACTGGATTCAAGCTATCCTGGCTGAAGAGGGGTGAAACCCCGAAACCGGTCCTAGGATGCTTGTTTCCAGTCCAGGGAGGACCTGGCTTGGCAGTTCGGGCTGGACTGTTCCCATGAGGCACAGGGTCAAGACTGATTTGCATATGGCTGGGTTCAAACTGGAATGGCATGGTGAGCAAAAAATGATGGATTTAGGCCCAGATCTCTGTACTGGGGTGAATGTATGACATTGTTCTGCATTCTGTCCATCAACTGTTGTTTTTGCATTTGTCACCCCGAGTGGGACGGGTATGCCCAGACGTGGGTCCCGTGCTCTCCATGCCACTGGATTCAAGCTATCCTGGCTGAAGAGGGGTGAAACCCCGAAACCGGTCCTAGGATGCTTGTTTCCAGTCCAGGGAGGACCTGGCTTGGCAGTTCGGGCTGGACTGTTCCCATGAGGCACAGGGTCAAGACTGATTTGCATATGGCTGGGTTCAAACTGGAATGGCATGGTGAGCAAAAAAATGATGGATTTAGGCCCAGATCTCTGTACTGGGGTGAATGTATGACATTGTTCTGCATTCTGTCCATCAACTGTTGTTTTTGCATTTGTCACCCCGAGTGGGACGGGTATGCCCAGACGTGGGTCCCGTGCTCTCCATGCCACTGGATTCAAGCTATCCTGGCTGAAGAGGGGTGAAACCCCGAAACCGGTCCTAGGATGCTTGTTTCCAGTCCAGGGAGGACCTGGCTTGGCAGTTCGGGCTGGACTGTTCCCATGAGGCACAGGGTCAAGACTGATTTGCATATGGCTGGGTTCAAACTGGAATGGCATGGTGAGCAAAAAATGATGGATTTAGGCCCAGATCTCTGTACTGGGGTGAATGTATGACATTGTTCTGCATTCTGTCCATCAACTGTTGTTTTTGCATTTGTCACCCCGAGTGGGACGGGTATGCCCAGACGTGGGTCCCGTGCTCTCCATGCCACTGGATTCAAGCTATCCTGGCTGAAGAGGGGTGAAACCCCGAAACCGGTCCTAGGATGCTTGTTTCCAGTCCAGGGAGGACCTGGCTTGGCAGTTCGGGCTGGACTGTTCCCATGAGGCACAGGGTCAAGACTGATTTGCATATGGCTGGGTTCAAACTGGAATGGCATGGTGAGCAAAAAAATGATGGATTTAGGCCCAGATCTCTGTACTGGGGTGAATGTATGACATTGTTCTGCATTCTGTCCATCAACTGTTGTTTTTGCATTTGTCACCCCGAGTGGGACGGGTATGCCCAGACGTGGGTCCCGTGCTCTCCATGCCACTGGATTCAAGCTATCCTGGCTGAAGAGGGGTGAAACCCGAAACCGGTCCTAGGATGCTTGTTTCCAGTCCAGGGAGGACCTGGCTTGGCAGTTCGGGCTGGACTGTTCCCATGAGGCACAGGGTCAAGACTGATTTGCATATGGCTGGGTTCAAACTGGAATGGCATGGTGAGGAAACAAATGATGGATTTAGGCCCAGATCTCTGTACTGGGGTGAATGTATGACATTGTTCTGCATTCTGTCCATCAACTGTTGTTTTTGCATTTGTCACCCCGAGTGGGACGGGTATGCCCAGACGTGGGTCCCGTGCTCTCCATGCCACTGGATTGAAGCTATCCTGGCTGAAGAGGGTGAAACCCCGAAACCGGTCCTAGGATGCTTGTTTCCAGTCCAGGGAGGACCTGGCTTGGCAGTTCGGGCTGGACTGTTCCCATGAGGCACAGGGTCAAGACTGATTTGCATATGGCTGGGTTCAAACTGGAATGGCATGGTGAGCAAAAAATGATGGATTTAGGCCCAGATCTCTGTACTGGGGTGAATGTATGACATTGTTCTGCATTCTGTCCATCAACTGTTGTTTTTGCATTTGTCACCCCGAGTGGGACGGGTATGCCCAGACGTGGGTCCCGTGCTCTCCATGCTACTGGATTCAAGCTATCCTGGCTGAAGAGGGGTGAAACCTCGAAACCGGTCCTAGGATGCTTGTTTCCAGTCCAGGGAGGACCTGGCTTGGCAGTTCGGGCCGGACTGTTCCCATGAGGCACAGGGTCAAGACTGATTTGCATATGGCTGGGTTCAAACTGGAATGGCATGGTGAGCAAAAAATGATGGATTTAGGCCCAGGTCTCTGTACTGGGGTGAATGTATGACATTGTTCTGCATTCTGTCCATCAACTGTTGTTTTTGCATTTGTCACCCCGAGTGGGACGGGTATGCCCAGACGTGGGTCCCGTGCTCTCCATGCCACTGGATTCAAGCTATCCTGGCTGAAGAGGGGTGAAACCCCGAAACCGGTCCTAGGATGCTTGTTTCCAGTCCAGGGAGGACCTGGCTTGGCAGTTCGGGCTGGACTGTTCCCATGAGGCACAGGGTCAAGACTGATTTGCATATGGCTGGGTTCAAACTGGAATGGCATGGTGAGCAAAAAATGATGGATTTAGGCCCAGATCTCTGTACTGGGGTGAATGTATGACATTGTTCTGCATTCTGTCCATCAACTGTTGTTTTTGCATTTGTCACCCCGAGTGGGACGGGTATGCCCAGACGTGGGTCCCGTGCTCTCCATGCCACTGGATTCAAGCTATCCTGGCTGAAGAGGGTGAAACCCCGAAACCGGTCCTAGGATGCTTGTTTCCAGTCCAGGGAGGACCTGGCTTGGCAGTTCGGGCTGGACTGTTCCCATGAGGCACAGGGTCAAGACTGATTTGCATATGGCTGGGTTCAAACTGGAATGGCATGGTGAGCAAAAAAATGATGGATTTAGGCCCAGATCTCTGTACTGGGGTGAATGTATGACATTGTTCTGCATTCTGTCCATCAACTGTTGTTTTTGCATTTGTCACCCCGAGTGGGACGGGTATGCCCAGACGTGGGTCCCGTGCTCTCCATGCCACTGGATTCAAGCTATCCTGGCTGAAGAGGGGTGAAACTCCGAAACCGGTCCTAGGATGCTTGTTTCCAGTCCAGGGAGGACCTGGCTTGGCAGTTCGGGCTGGACTGTTCCCATGAGGCACAGGGTCAAGACTGATTTGCATATGGCTGGGTTCAAACTGGAATGGCATGGTGAGCAAAAAATGATGGATTTAGGCCCAGATCTCTGTACTGGGGTGAATGTATGACATTGTTCTGCATTCTGTCCATCAACTGTTGTTTTTGCATTTGTCACCCCGAGTGGGACGGGTATGCCCAGACGTGGGTCCCGTGCTCTCCATGCCACTGGATTCAAGCTATCCTGGCTGAAGAGGGTGAAACCCCGAAACCGGTCCTAGGATGCTTGTTTCCAGTCCAGGGAGGACCTGGCTTGGCAGTTCGGGCTGGACTGTTCCCATGAGGCACAGGGTCAAGACTGATTTGCATATGGCTGGGTTCAAACTGGAATGGCATGGTGAGCAAAAAATGATGGATTTAGGCCCAGATCTCTGTACTGGGGTGAATGTATGACATTGTTCTGCATTCTGTCCATCAACTGTTGTTTTTGCATTTGTCACCCCGAGTGGGACGGGTATGCCCAGACGTGGGTCCCGTGTTCTCCATGCCACTGGATTCAAGCTATCCTGGCTGAAGAGGGGTGAAACCCCGAAACCGGTCCTAGGATGCTTGTTTCCAGTCCAGGGAGGACCTGGCTTGGCAGTTCGGGCTGGACTGTTCCCATGAGGCACAGGGTCAAGACTGATTTGCATATGGCTGGGTTCAAACTGGAATGGCATGGTGAGCAAAAAATGATGGATTTAGGCCCAGATCTCTGTACTGGGGTGAATGTATGACATTGTTCTGCATTCTGTCCATCAACTGTTGTTTTTGCATTTGTCACCCCGAGTGGGACGGGTATGCCCAGACGTGGGTCCCGTGCTCTCCATGCCACTGGATTCAAGCTATCCTGGCTGAAGAGGGGTGAAACCCCGAAACCGGTCCTAGGATGCTTGTTTCCAGTCCAGGGAGGACCTGGCTTGGCAGTTCGGGCTGGACTGTTCCCATGAGGCACAGGGTCAAGACTGATTTGCATATGGCTGGGTTCAAACTGGAATGGCATGGTGAGCAAAAAAATGATGGATTTAGGCCCAGATCTCTGTACTGGGGTGAATGTATGACATTGTTCTGCATTCTGTCCATCAACTGTTGTTTTTGCATTTGTCACCCCGAGTGGGACGGGTATGCCCAGACGTGGGTCCCGTGCTCTCCATGCCACTGGATTCAAGCTATCCTGGCTGAAGAGGGTGAAACCCCGAAACCGGTCCTAGGATGCTTGTTTCCAGTCCAGGGAGGACCTGGCTTGGCAGTTCGGGCTGGACTGTTCCCATGAGGCACAGGGTCAAGACTGATTTGCATATGGCTGGGTTCAAACTGGAATGGCATGGTGAGCAAAAAATGATGGATTTAGGCCCAGATCTCTGTACTGGGGTGAATGTATGACATTGTTCTGCATTCTGTCCATCAACTGTTGTTTTTGCATTTGTCACCCCGAGTGGGACGGGTATGCCCAGACGTGGGTCCCGTGCTCTCCATGCCACTGGATTCAAGCTATCCTGGCTGAAGAGGGTGAAACCCCGAAACCGGTCCTAGGATGCTTGTTTCCAGTCCAGGGAGGACCTGGCTTGGCAGTTCGGGCTGGACTGTTCCCATGAGGCACAGGGTCAAGACTGATTTGCATATGGCTGGGTTCAAACTGGAATGGCATGGTGAGCAAAAAATGATGGATTTAGGCCCAGATCTCTGTACTGGGGTGAATGTATGACATTGTTCTGCATTCTGTCCATCAACTGTTGTTTTTGCATTTGTCACCCCGAGTGGGACGGGTATGCCCAGACGTGGGTCCCGTGCTCTCCATGCCACTGGATTCAAGCTATCCTGGCTGAAGAGGGGTGAAACCCCGAAACCGGTCCTAGGATGCTTGTTTCCAGTCCAGGGAGGACCTGGCTTGGCAGTTCGGGCTGGACTGTTCCCATGAGGCACAGGGTCAAGACTGATTTGCATATGGCTGGGTTCAAACTGGAATGGCATGGTGAGCAAAAAAATGATGGATTTAGGCCCACATCTCTGTACTGGGGTGAATGTATGACATTGTTCTGCATTCTGTCCATCAACTGTTGTTTTTGCATTTGTCACCCCGAGTGGGACGGGTATGCCCAGACGTGGGTCCCGTGCTCTCCATGCCACTGGATTCAAGCTATCCTGGCTGAAGAGGGGTGAAACCCCGAAACCGGTCCTAGGATGCTTGTTTCCAGTCCAGGGAGGACCTGGCTTGGCAGTTCGGGCTGGACTGTTCCCATGAGGCACAGGGTCAAGACTGATTTGCATATGGCTGGGTTCAAACTGGAATGGCATGGTGAGCAAAAAAATGATGGATTTAGGCCCAGATCTCTGTACTGGGGTGAATGTATGACATTGTTCTGCATTCTGTCCATCAACTGTTGTTTTTGCATTTGTCACCCCGAGTGGGACGGGTATGCCCAGACGTGGGTCCCGTGCTCTCCATGCCACTGGATTCAAGCTATCCTGGCTGAAGAGGGGTGAAACCCCGAAACCGGTCCTAGGATGCTTGTTTCCAGTCCAGGGAGGACCTGGCTTGGCAGTTCGGGCTGGACTGTTCCCATGAGGCACAGGGTCAAGACTGATTTGCATATGGCTGGGTTCAAACTGGAATGGCATGGTGAGCAAAAAAATGATGGATTTAGGCCCAGATCTCTGTACTGGGGTGAATGTATGACATTGTTCTGCATTCTGTCCATCAACTGTTGTTTTTGCATTTGTCACCCCGAGTGGGACGGGTATGCCCAGACGTGGGTCCCGTGCTCTCCATGCCACTGGATTCAAGCTATCCTGGCTGAAGAGGGGTGAAACCCCGAAACCGGTCCTAGGATGCTTGTTTCCAGTCCAGGGAGGACCTGGCTTGGCAGTTCGGGCTGGACTGTTCCCATGAGGCACAGGGTCAAGAATGATTTGCATATGGCTGGGTTCAAACTGGAATGGCATGGTGAACAAAAAAATGATGGATTTAGGCCCAGATCTCTGTACTGGGGTGAATGTATGACACTGTTCTGCATTCTGTCCATCAACTGTTGTTTTTGCATTTGTCACCCCGAGTGGGACGGGTATGCCCAGACGTGGGTCCCGTGCTCTCCATGCCACTGGATTCAAGCTATCCTGGCTGAAGAGGGGTGAAACCCCGAAACCGGTCCTAGGATGCTTGTTTCCAGTCCAGGGAGGACCTGGCTTGGCAGTTCGGGCTGGACTGTTCCCATGAGGCACAGGGTCAAGACTGATTTGCATATGGCTGGGTTCAAACTGGAATGGCATGGTGAGCAAAAAATGATGGATTTAGGCCCAGATCTCTGTACTGGGGTGAATGTATGACATTGTTCTGCACTCTGTCCATCAACTGTTGTTTTTGCATTTGTCACCCCGAGTGGGACGGGTATGCCCAGACGTGGGTCCCGTGCTCTCCATGCCACTGGATTCAAGCTATCCTGGCTGAAGAGGGGTGAAACCCCGAAACCGGTCCTAGGATGCTTGTTTCCAGTCCAGGGAGGACCTGGCTTGGCAGTTCGGGCTGGACTGTTCCCATGAGGCACAGGGTCAAGACTGATTTGCATATGGCTGGGTTCAAACTGGAATGGCATGGTGAGCAAAAAAATGATGGATTTAGGCCCAGATCTCTGTACTGGGGTGAATGTATGACATTGTTCTGCATTCTGTCCATCAACTGTTGTTTTTGCATTTGTCACCCCGAGTGGGACGGGTATGCCCAGACGTGGGTCCCGTGCTCTCCATGCCACTGGATTCAAGCTATCCTGGCTGAAGAGGGGTGAAACCCCGAAACCGGTCCTAGGATGCTTGTTTCCAGTCCAGGGAGGACCTGGCTTGGCAGTTCGGGCTGGACTGTTCCCATGAGGCACAGGGTCAAGACTGATTTGCATATGGCTGGGTTCAAACTGGAATGGCATGGTGAGCAAAAAAATGATGGATTTAGGCCCAGATCTCTGTACTGGGGTGAATGTATGACATTGTTCTGCATTCTGTCCATCAACTGTTGTTTTTGCATTTGTCACCCCGAGTGGGACGGGTATGCCCAGACGTGGGTCCCGTGCTCTCCATGCCACTGGATTCAAGCTATCCTGGCTGAAGAGGGGTGAAACCCCGAAACCGGTCCTAGGATGCTTGTTTCCAGTCCAGGGAGGACCTGGCTTGGCAGTTCGGGCTGGACTGTTCCCATGAGGCACAGGGTCAAGACTGATTTGCATATGGCTGGGTTCAAACTGGAATGGCATGGTGAGCAAAAAAATGATGGATTTAGGCCCAGATCTCTGTACTGGGGTGAATGTATGACATTGTTCTGCATTCTGTCCATCAACTGTTGTTTTTGCATTTGTCACCCCGAGTGGGACGGGTATGCCCAGACGTGGGTCCCGTGCTCTCCATGCCACTGGATTCAAGCTATCCTGGCTGAAGAGGGGTGAAACCCCGAAACCGGTCCTAGGATGCTTGTTTCCAGTCCAGGGAGGACCTGGCTTGGCAGTTCGGGCTGGACTGTTCCCATGAGGCACAGGGTCAAGACTGATTTGCATATGGCTGGGTTCAAACTGGAATGGCATGGTGAGCAAAAAAATGATGGATTTAGGCCCAGATCTCTGTACTGGGGTGAATGTATGACATTGTTCTGCATTCTGTCCATCAACTGTTGTTTTTGCATTTGTCACCCCGAGTGGGACGGGTATGCCCAGACGTGGGTCCCGTGCTCTCCATGCCACTGGATTCAAGCTATCCTGGCTGAAGAGGGGTGAAACCCCGAAACCGGTCCTAGGATGCTTGTTTCCAGTCCAGGGAGGACCTGGCTTGGCAGTTCGGGCTGGACTGTTCCCATGAGGCACAGGGTCAAGACTGATTTGCATATGGCTGGGTTCAAACTGGAATGGCATGGTGAGCAAAAAAATGATGGATTTAGGCCCAGATCTCTGTACTGGGGTGAATGTATGACATTGTTCTGCATTCTGTCCATCAACTGTTGTTTTTGCATTTGTCACCCCGAGTGGGACGGGTATGCCCAGACGTGGGTCCCGTGCTCTCCATGCCACTGGATTCAAGCTATCCTGGCTGAAGAGGGGTGAAACCCCAAAACCGGTCCTAGGATGCTTGTTTCCAGTCCAGGGAGGACCTGGCTTGGCAGTTCGGGCTGGACTGTTCCCATGAGGCACAGGGTCAAGACTGATTTGCATATGGCTGGGTTCAAACTGGAATGGCATGGTGAGCAAAAAAATGATGGATTTAGGCCCAGATCTCTGTACTGGGGTGAATGTATGACATTGTTCTGCATTCTGTCCATCAACTGTTGTTTTTGCATTTGTCACCCGAGTGGGACGGGTATGCCCAGACGTGGGTCCCGTGCTCTCCATGCCACTGGATTCAAGCTATCCTGGCTGAAGAGGGGTGAAACCCCGAAACCGGTCCTAGGATGCTTGTTTCCAGTCCAGGGAGGACCTGGCTTGGCAGTTCGGGCTGGACTGTTCCCATGAGGCACAGGGTCAAGACTGATTTGCATATGGCTGGGTTCAAACTGGAATGGCATGGTGAGCAAAAAAATGATGGATTTAGGCCCAGATCTCTGTACTGGGGTGAATGTATGACATTGTTCTGCATTCTGTCCATCAACTGTTGTTTTTGCATTTGTCACCCCGAGTGGGACGGGTATGCCCAGACGTGGGTCCCGTGCTCTCCATGCCACTGGATTCAAGCTATCCTGGCTGAAGAGGGGTGAAACCCGAAACCGGTCCTAGGATGCTTGTTTCCAGTCCAGGGAGGACCTGGCTTGGCAGTTCGGGCTGGACTGTTCCCATGAGGCACAGGGTCAAGACTGATTTGCATATGGCTGGGTTCAAACTGGAATGGCATGGTGAGCAAAAAAATGATGGATTTAGGCCCAGATCTCTGTACTGGGGTGAATGTATGACATTGTTCTGCATTCTGTCCATCAACTGTTGTTTTTGCATCTTCCCAATGTGTCCTTACAGTGCTTAGGAGTCGATTAGGATGGCGGTCAGAAAAGCACTCCGACCGCCGTGGCAGCGGAAATTAACCGTCCGCATGTACCGCGGCAAAACCGGCGGTCAGATTCGTTGCACTGCCAGGAAAATCCGACTGCGGCGGACGTATTCCACGAAACTCCGCCGGGAACGTCCGGAAAAGCTGAAAATCCATCTGCGGCGGACGGATTTGCTGCGGCCGCTGTTCGACCAGCGGAATGACCGCAAGTGAAATTACGATACGATGGCGGTGCCAGCGGAATGATCAGTTGTTTCCGACCGCCGTGATCGCAACAAATGATGAATAGGAGAGCTGGCGGAAGGACTGTTGAATTCCACCCGCCGCTGTCGCGCCGGAAGAGTAATGGCGGTCGAAAGCAACCACACAACAAGGCTACCAATTGTGGCTGTATATCTGGCTCAGCCTCAAAAAACATCTAACACACACCAATGACACATCCCCATTGCAAGTTAAAAATACAAATCCCAGGTCAACCCAGACAACACACCTGACATGAATACTCCATTTTGACCCACCCACATAGCTGAGTATAAAACCAGCCCCTTCCCTGCCCAGAAGACTTTGCACAACTCCAGCACTGAAGGGCCCAACCCCACAGCACAAAGGAGAGGCAAATAAGCACACATCACACCATCACAACCACACACACATCACCACCACCACCTTCACACCTGCACCTTTCACCCATTTGCACATCACACACCATGTCACAGAAGAAGATGCCAAATTCACTGACAATGAGTTTTCAGTGATGGTAGATGAGATAATCAGAGTAGAACCACATTTGTTTGGAAGCATGGTCCAACAGACACCAGTAGCCAGAAAAAATCAGATGTTGGAAAGGATAGTCAACAAAGTCAATGCAGTAGGGAACACCCTGCGCACCCTGAAGGACATCAGGAGGAGGTGGCATGACCTCAAGACCAGGGTGAAAGAGCGTGCCAACAAGAACCATGAGCTGGCTCAGAGGACTGGCGGTGGCCCTCCTATTCCACCACTAACATTCAACGAATGGGAGGAGAAGGTGCTTGCCATACTGCATCCAGAGAGTCTCACAGGAATACCCGGGGGAGTGGAGGCTGGTAAGTACCAACAAATGTCTCCCATTACACTGCTATGTACTGGCTTGCACAACTAGAAAGCTACACTTCCTAAACTCAAATGCACTTACGTACAACACACTCTCTTCAACACATGTCTCACACATCTAACATTTCTTTCCTCTGAATCACCCCAAAGTAGCTACCAATATTTCCATGGGGGCATGTGTACAGGCAGCCAGCACTACAACTCCCACCAGGCCCCCTTGTCCCACAGCTGAGCAGGATGGTACACTCCTCCCACTCATAACCATGTGGCAGCCATTTCATTGCTCACCTTTACCTAACAGGTAGGTAGCCTTCTTAACAGGGAGGGGTGTTTGTGGGTGGGAAGCCATCACTACAACTCCCACCAGGCACCCTTGTCCCACAGCTGAGCAGGATGGAACACTCCCCCCCAACCACGTGGCAGCCATTTCATTGCACACATCAAACTTACAGGTAGGTAGCCATCTTAACAGGGAGGGGTGTGTGTGGGTGGGAAGCCAGCACTACAACTCACCACAGGCCCCCTTGTCCCACAGCTGAGCAGGTTGGAACACTCCCCCCCAACCATGTGGCAGCCATTTCATTGCACACATCAAACTTACAGGTAGGTAGCCATCTTAACAGGGAGGGGTGTTTGTGGGTGGGAAGCCAGCACTACAACTCCCACCAGGCCCCCTTGTCCCACAGCTGAGCAGGAACTACACTCCCCACACCCAGAACCATGTGTCAGCCATTTCATTGCTCTCCTCAAACTTACAGGTAGTCAGCCTTCTCATGCTCTCTTGTCTCACCCCTGAGCAGGATGGAACACTTCCCCCACCCAGAACCATGTGGCAGCCATTGTATTGCTCACCTTCACATAACAGGTTGGTAGCCTTCTGAACAGGGAGGGGTGTTTGTGGGTGGGAAGCCTGCACTACAACTCCCACCAGGCCCCCTTGTCCCATAGCTGAGCAGGATGTAGCACTCCCCCACCCAGAACCATGTGGCTGCCATTTCCCTCCACTGTATCACCGAACAGGTAGGTAGTCAGTGCATGCACCCTGCCATCCTTCACAAAAAACATGGAGCCAGATGATCACACCAGCACTCACATGTCAGCCAACTTGGCATAGATCCAAAAGCCACATCCAGTGTGCAGACAGCTAAGCACACGTAACTGTCACAGAAATTAAACTTCGACTCACCAAGTCACATGTGAAAGTAATTCATGGCACAATCATGCACAGCACAGAATGCAATGTGTAAGTGCCATGGTGTCAGAGCATGAAGGCCCATATGAACACGAAACATGCACTGTCAATCTGACAAAGTAAAGTACATTATATGAAAAAGGTATGTATAACATTCCAATGACTAGTTCTTGCTTAGCTGAAATTAATTCCATGAAGAGCAAACAAAAAAGACGCATTACATAAAGTTGATGTGCCGCAAGTTGTGAGATGATGACATGTCCTTGTAATCACACAATCTGTATGTGGCACATGGTTTCAATTTACATGTCACACCATGGACAAGTAATGTATGTACCTCAACATCATGTCATGATGCTCAGTATCTTGCTGCCATACCAAGTGATTGCAATGTAAAGTGTTTGGTGTATCAAATGTAACATCCAAATGTCTAACACCAAGCTTGTGGAGTGCACTTCAATGACCATTTAACCTCTGTTCAACAGGAGATCCACAAGCAACTGCCGCAGAAAACCCCACCAACCTGCAGAGCCTGTCTCCCCCCCGGAACATGAACTCTCGGATGCAGACTCCCTACGTTTCTCGGATGAGGAGCAACAAGCTGGCCCCTCTGGACTGCCAGGGCGCACCATGTCTCAGCCCCTCATTATCCCCACCACCACCACAGCAACAACAACAGTGCTGACCCCTGCTACAACGACCTGTGTGGCCTCCACCACCACCATCACCACTGCTGCCTGCAACACTCTCCCTGCCTCAGTGGTTACCAACACCACAACACAATCAGAAGATGCCAGGGGGAGTGTACGGGTGCGTCCAGTGCCAACGCCACAGGTCCGTGTCAGCAGGGCAGGTGGGAGGGCAACTGGGGGACAAATACAGGAGGACACTGAGACCGAAGCCCTGGCCACTGTCGCAAGAGTCCTTGGGGCATATGAACAGAACCAGGGACAGATGGGCCAGGTTGTGGAAGAAGTGCGTGAGTTCCACCTGCTGCTAAGGTCCATGGACACACGTATGGGGCAACTTGTGGACCTCATGGGCCAGCTTGTGGGTGTTCTGAAGGACAGACATGCGGCCCAAATGATAGCTCAACCCCCCTCCAGTGGCCCGCATGCTGATACTCCCACCACCTCAGCTGCGGCTACAGAGAGGGGTGAGCTGCAATAAAATGACTCCTCAGACACCGCTGAGCCTGCAGCAGAGAGCCCCCCTGCCAAACACAAGAGGGGTCATCCGAGAAACACCAGGGAAGGATCACGTGGCCATGCACCATCCAAACGCAAGTCGCTGAGCCAGCCATGATGGCACCTGTGTTCCCCTTGACAGTGACTTTGTTAACTATCCTTACCCACATTGCCATGTTGATGGCAGGAGTCTGTTGGACTGTGTGACTACATCAATGTGGTGACTACTCTATTTGTCTCATTTACCATCACTGACAACTCATAAATTCACTTGGCACAATGTTGTAAATAAACACTTCTCTGTCACAAATACTTATTGTAAATAAACACTCTTTACACACCTATATCTTTGTGTCAGCTCCATGTTTATCACAGTATGTACAATGTCAACTCAGATTCCAATGTACCACAAGCTCTGATTGTGACGAGGCATTGAGAGGGTGAAGGAACCTAGAAAGACACAAGAGAATGGCATTTACTTGTCAGGTAATGCCATTACAGCTAAAACATACCACTAGTCATCAACGTACAAAAACCAGCACACATAACAATGAGCAACAACATCTACATCGACATGAGGTACCTGGATAAAAATACCCTGTGCCACACACATCAGCCATTAGCCCAGAGCCAACAATAGCCAGCAGTCAAAAAGATCATCTATGCCTTGCCACTAACATCAAAGCCAACAGACAATGTCACTGTTGTACAATGTCACTTACACTCAAGGGAAGTAGTTGTCGATGAGCTGGTGGCGCAGGTCAACACCTTCCTCTTCTCCACTATCGTCATCACTGGGCATGTGTGGATTTGCAGGGGGGGCATCTGCTGCTCATCATCGTCCAGGAGCAGGGGGATCTCCCTGCGCAAGGCCAGGTTGTGGAGCATGCAGCATGCAACTACGATCTGACACACCTTTTGGGGAGAGTAGAGCAGTGCACCTCCGCTCTTGTCCAGACACCGGAATCTAGACTTCAGAAGCCCAAAAGTACGCTCCACCACACGACGTGTCCTCCCATGTGCATCATTGTAGCGGCCTTCACCCGAGGTCCTTGGATTCCTCAGTAGGCTCAGCAACCAAGACTGGTTGGGATAAGCAGAGTCACCTAGGTGTGACATACAGAGAGCAATTTAATAATATAAACAGTATCTTAGAACAGCATGTCACACATACAGCACACTACTTGACTTGGCGTACTCACCAACAAGCCACGCACGCTCCGGATGCAGATTTGCCATCAGTTGTGGGATGATGCTGTTACGCAGTATGTAGGAGTCATGGGCTGATCCTGGAAATTTGGCACAGACATGGGAGATGATCATATCCGCCTGGCATACCACTTGCACATTAATGGAATGGAAATGCTTCCTGTTCCTGTATATGTGCTCACGTGCCTGTGGTGGAACCAGGCCAACATGTGTGCAGTCAATGGCGCCAACAACATTAGGTATGTGGCCAAGGACATAAAAATCACCCTTCACAGCTGCCAATTCATGTTTCCTTGGAACATGGATGTAGCGGTCCATGTATGTCATCATTGCAGACAGGACATCACGTAGCACCATGCTGAACATCGGTTGAGACATCCCACCGGCGATGGCCACCGTGTACTGAACAAACCAGTTGCAAAGAAATGCAGGGCCGCCATCACCTTAACTGTTGGTGTCAAAGCAGTCGGATAGGTTCTGCGAGGCCTCAGATGGGGCTCCAACTGGCCACATAGGTTTTGAAGGGTAAGGCGATCCAGAAGGAATTTTCTTATGATGATCTCATCCTCCGTGTTCGCCAGCACTGGGAACGGATGATGCACATTTGGTCGTCTCCTACATAAAATGAAAGGGGACACATGTCAATTTAATTCCTCTATGAGATGTGTCAAACATTTTACATCTTGACTGACGCAGCGCCAACAATGACTGGACTGTAACAACAGCTTAATGCACAAGTCACATGCAGAGACACCTTGATCTCATTTAGTCGCACATGTGGTCAGTATGTGCATACTGACTACCTCCAAAACAGATTCTGACTATGTGAAGGGTAAATGGAACACTCCTGCATCTTGTGTCCCCAGCCCTGGGAGTAGTGGACACAGCACATGTTGGAAACAGCAACTCCAGACTTCTACGTAGCTGCTGTACCTGCCACACCTTCTTGCTTAAGTTGCACAGAGCAAAACCTTTCTACACAATGAGCACAGTGTGTGTAAGCTGATCAACTACCAAAATCAATACAGCAATGTGCACAGTGAAATAGGCACATTATGTGGTCAGTCCATCATTACTGTGGGTTGATTAGCCATCTCACACATTGAGATGTTCACAAATATGAGACTCCATTACACACCAAATCTATGTACATGCACACAAATATCATAGGTGACATGTGAGGAAGTACATGTCAATGCATGTAATCATGTGCACTGACATGGCATGTGTAGGCATCAGTGAGTTGAATGTCACACTAGCATTACATTTTGCAAACAGGTGCTGTAATACATTGTGAATGTATAGTGTTCAATGTTTAAATTGTCTATTGCCATTGCTAAAGCATATTGTGTCCATAGGTGCGGTATGCGTGCTCCGCCACCGCGATCACGGTCATTGGCCACAATTGAAAGATGCCCGTGGTGTGACACCGCCAATGCAATGGCATTGCAGCCAATGGTAACCGCGATCGCGGTAGTGCAATACATATCAATCAATCAATCAATCAATCATGTCACTTATAAAGCGCACTACATACCCGCGAGGGTCTCAAGGCGCTGGGGGAAGAGGGGGGTGGTGCTGCTACTGATCGAAGAGCCAGGTCTTGAGGAGTCTTCTGAAGGCCAGTAGGTCTTGGGTCTGTCGGAGGTTGGTGGGGAGGGTGTTCCAGGTCTTGGCGGCGAGGTGGGAGAAGGATCTGCCGCCGGCGGTCGTTTTCCGGATGCGGGGGACTGTGGCGAGGGCGAGGCTGGTCGAGCGGAGCTGGCGGGTGGGGGTGTAGAAGCTGAGTCGTCTGTTGAGGTAGGCTGGTCCGGAGTTGTGGAGTGCTTTGTGGGTGAGGAGCTTGAAGGTTATCCTCTTGTTGACAGGGAGCCAGTGCAGGTCTCTCAGGTGGGGTGTGATGTGGCTGCGTTGGGGGATGTCGAGGATAAGACGTGCAGAGGCGTTCTGGATGCGTTGCAGCCGTCTCAGGAGCTTAGCCGTCGTTCCTGCATAGAGGGCGTTTCCGTAGTCCAGCCTGCTGGTGACGAGGGCCTGGGTGACTGTTTTTCTTGTTTCGGTGGGGATCCACTTGAAGATCCTGCAGAGCATTCGGAGAATGTTGAAGCAGGATGAGGAAACGGCGTTGACCTGCTTAGTCATGGAGAGGGTGGGGTCGAGGATGACCCCTAGGTTGCGTACGTGGTCGGTGGGTGGCGGGGCTGTTCCCAGTGATGTTGGCCACCAGGAGTCGTCCCAGGCTGAAGGGTTGGAACCAAGGATGAGGACCTCCGTCTTGTCCGAGTTCAGCTTCAGGCGGCTGGTCCTCATCCATTCGGCGACGGCCTTCATTCCTTCGTGGAGGTGGGCTTTGGCGGTGTGAGGGTCTTTGGTGAGGGAGAGGATCAGCTGGGTGTCGTCGGCGTAGGAGATGATGTTGAGGTTGTGCTGTCGGGCGACGTGGGCGAGGGGTGCCATGTAGATGTTGAACAGCGTTGGGCTGAGGGAGGAGCCTTGGGGTACGCCGCAGATGATCTTGGTGGCCTTGGATCGGAAGGGGGCGAGGCAGACGCTTTGTGTTCTGCCGGAAAGGAAGGATGTGGTCCAGTCCAGGGCCTTCTCTTGGATCCCGGCGTCGTGAAGGCGTGTTCGTAGTGTGTGGTGGCAGACCGTGTCGAAGGCGGCTGATAGGTCCAGGAGGATGAGGGCTGCTGTTTCTCCGTTGTCTAGCAGGGTCCTGATGTCATCGGTGGCGGCGATGAGGGCGGTTTCGGTGCTGTGGTTGCTGCGGAAGCCGGACTGGGAAGGGTCCAGGATGTTGTTCTCCTCGAGGTAGCGGGTCAGTTGTTTGTTGACGATTTTCTCGGTGACCTTCGCGGGGAACGGGAGCAGAGATGGGTCGGAAGTTCTTAAGGTCCTTGGGGTCTGCCTTGGGTTTCTTGAGTAAGGCGGTGATCTCGGCGTGCTTCCAGCTTTCCGGGAAGGTTGCTGTCTTGAAGGAGATGTTGATTATTTTCCGGAGATGGGGCGCGATGGCTGTACTGGCTTTGTTGAAGATGTGGTGAGGGCACGGGTCTAGCGGTGAACCGGAGTGGATGGTGTTCATGATCTCGCTGGTGTCCTCGTCGTTGATGTTGGTCCAGGAGAGCAGGCGGTTGGTGGTTGTGGGGGCAGTGGTCTCGGTGGTTGCCGGGGCGGTCGTGGTGTTGAAGCTGTCGTGGATGTCGGCGATTTTGCGGTGGAAGAAGGTGGCCAGTGAGTCGCATAGGTCTCGCGACAGCTGGATGTCGTTGGTGTTGGAGCTGGGGTTGGAGTGGTAGGCGTGCTCCGCTACAGCGGGCCCGGGCATTGGCCACAATTGAAAGATGCAGGGTTGCATGTAGCTACCGCCTGGACCCCGCGGTGTGACACCGCCAATGCCAAGAGCATTGCCGCTAATGGTAACCGCGATCGCGGTAGTGCAATACATATTTGAAACCCGCGGTAGGTGTGCTCCGCTACCGCGGCCCCAGGCATTGGCCACAATTGAAAGATGCAGGGTTGCGGTAGCGACCGCCTGGACACCGCGGTGTGACACCGCCAATGCCAATGGCATTGCAGCCAATGGGAACCTCGATCGCGGTAGTGCAATACATATTTGACACCCACGGTAGACGTGCTCCGCTACCGCGGGCCCCGGCATTGGCCACAATTGAAAGATGCAGGATTGCGGTAGCGACAGCCTGGCCCCTGCGGTGTGACACCGCCTATGCCAATGCCATTGCAGCCAATGGGAACCGCGATCGCGGTAGTGAAATGCAATTTTAAAACTCGCAGTAGGCGTGCTCCGCTTCCGCGATCCCGGTTATTGGATACAATTGAAAAATGCTAACCAGGCAGACCAATTGCAGCAGCTGAGTACCACTGAAACAACCCCAGGGGCCTATAAATCTCTGTGAGAGAGCCACACATTTCACTTGCATTCAGACACTGCTGCCTGCAATTCTTCACCACCAACTGCTGCTGTTCCTGTATTCTGGACCCAGTGATGGCGAGAACTGAGAACATCAGGGCCCGTCCCTTCACCACAGAGGAGCTGGAGGTCCTGGTGGACGAGGTCCTTGCACAGTATGGGAGGCTGTATGGTGCGCCAGATGTACTGGTAAGTGTTACTGAATAAAAGTTTGAGAGTGCTCAGAATGCTCACATGATGTTGCTCTGCAATAGTATGTGCCTGTGAGTGCAAGTCAATGTGCATGCATCCATATTTTTCCTATAGCCTGCTCCATACATGGCCTATTAAGAATTGCATTTGAGTATGTGGGGAGGGCGGCAACATGGACACTTCTACAGCCCTTCTTCTGCAAAAAAAAAAAAACGTTGGTCTGAGACTGGTTAATGTAAATGTGTGATACACTGCCTAGCATGCTGACTTCATGTCAATGGGGTGTGCAGCCTTATTTACACAGATCCAAGACTGCATTGAAGGATGGGAGTGACATGCAGTGTATTTAGCAGCCATACAGTTACACTGCTGGTTTGAGTCAGTCGAAGTCTGAACAAACATTGCCTGTGCTATGTGATGTCATAGTCCATTAAGTCCTCACATGCTCCTTTGTGACATTACAAATGTATTTTGTACAGAGGGTACTGAATGATGTGTGTGCAGTTCTCAAATTGCCACTATGGTGATGTGTGCATTATGCACAAGAGTACAATGCATGTGTGTAACACTCTTGGTGGTAGTTCACCTATGACACATCAGATAAATGTAATTTGGAGATGTCATCCTTCTATTGATTACATTATGTGTTCAGTCTCGCATATGTAGGCACTGTTTCCCCTCTCATATTGTACATGCGTGTGATTTCTCTGATGGCCCACGTTTAACCTCAGTGTGAGTCCCTCTGCCCAATGTTACAAGGACCCATCACTAAATGGAATGAGTGAAACATATGTGTTGTCCACCACCCTATTTCTTAATGAGCTATCTTAGGACTGAGGATTGCACAAGACAGGCCTCTACCTTGTGAGAAGAGTGTGAGAATGTCAGATCATGGCCCTAAATGTGACCACCATGACACATGTAGCCATTCACTGGTCAAGGACACTGAGGGGTGTGTGGTGTTATGACACAGTGAGTCAACCCTGACACATCATTCCCAATGCATTGTATGTCATGCTCACTCACATACTGCATCACAGATGAGGGTCATTTTCACATTGGTTGCTGTGCTGGAACTCTGCATGTGTATGAGATGGCCATGTACTATGTTCATCATCATACATGTATACATTTCTATGGGATTATCCGATGCAAGTGTACTAGGTGTCATGCTGTATGGCCTCTGCTCAGCATTTATGTATTAGTGTGCTGTGTATTTTCATGCTCCTGTACTGACACAAAGTGGTACATAAAACAGTGTCACTGAAACTTCCTCTTCTTATCTCCCATGCCTGCAGCTTAAGGTACACCAGTTTAAGGCGATATGGAGGGCCATTGCACGCAAGGTGCGGTCTCTCAGTGTCTCCAACCAATTCCACACACACTGTCACAAGAGGTGGGATGACATCTGCCGGCTGAGCAAAAACGTGGCAGAGATGACGCTGGGGGTGCTCCCTCGGAGTGGCAGGTTGGCGCGCAGGAGCATGACACCACTAATGGCCCGCATCTTGGCAGTGACACAGCCAGAGCTGGAAGAACGCTTGAGGGCCCATCGGCAGCAAGTTGGGGGTGAGTATTCAGCTAAGTGTGACTTTGGGTGTGAGTGACTGCATGAATTCCAAACGTGAGCCAGTGGGAAGCTCTGTGATGTCTCTAGTGTGATGCAATGGCTTCTAAGTGGCCTCTGTGTTGATTGCAGCTGTTATGCATTTGTACAACATGTGGTTGCTCATGTGTTTCAAACCATGACCCTTGTCATTGACAGATGAGATGTGGCCTTGTGACATATGCTGCAGTATGAGTGTCATAGACATCACCTGGCAGTGAACAGCAGTGAGCATCATGTTAGTGTGTATTTATAGATGTGTGCTATGCACAACATAAGATTATTGACAACTACACAGCTGACACCAATGTGCAACTGTAGTTGTGCTTCAAAACACAACATGGTGGATATCAGGAGCTTGTGGCCATTGCAAAAGGACATTTGGGAGTTTGTATCTGTGGTGTTCCCTTAAAGTGACTCCATATGTGACAGAGACAACATGTTGAGATGTGTACCTATCTCACCTACAGGCACGTAGGTATGCTTACAGAGAATAGTATGTTAGGGTACAAGGAGGCACGGGCCAGCTATTTGACTGTGTCAACGCCACATGGGGCATTACTATCAACTATACATGTTTCCATGCATCTTCTGATGATTGCATAAATGTTGCACATGCTGACTGTACATGGAGGGGCCAACATGGGAGTATCATTTTCAAGTTTTGTGCTTTGCTTACATATGATGTTTGTGAGTATGGCACTATACTGAACCTATGTCTCTGTCTCTTGCAGCATCTACCGAGGGCACGGAAGGATGGGGGACTGACACTAGTGGGGAAGCTTCTGGCACGACTGCTACACATGAGCTCACTGACACTGATGTGACCAGCGCCTCGGAGGGGGACAGGAGTGCCCTGGATGATTCCCACCCGGAGACACCAACCTCCACATCTTCAGACTCCAGCGGTGACTCCTCGATGTTGGCGGGCACAGGAAGTTCCAAATCTGCCTCTTCTTCCACCACACATCGTCCAGTGCCCACCCTCCCGGTTGCTCCCACAAGTGCTGTCCGTACCCGCAGCCCTAGGAAGGGTAGAGTCTCCTTCACCCAAGGCACCGCTGCCCTTGTCTCCCCTGCTGCCCTCAGTGTGGAGGTGGTGGACCTTTTGCGCCAGCTGTGTGTGGGTCAGACTGCTCTTCTGAATGCCTTCCAGGATCATGACAAGAAGTTGGCACAGGTAGTTGCCTTCATGGAGGGGATTAATTCTGACGTGGGTGGCCTACACCGGACTGTCCAGTCTTTGTCCTCCACAGTGACGGCAGCCATTCAGCACTCACAAGCTCCCAGTCCAGCTCCTGTCCCTTCAGCAACCACCCTGACAGTGGCACCACCTGACGAGAGTGCCCACACGCCAGAGCCCTCAGGCACCAAGTCCTCCACACGCAGCACACAACAGCAGCACTCCAAGCGGACCAGACCACAGACACCATCCCCAACACACAAAACAGGCACACAGTAGCGCAAAACCAAAAGCCCATCACGTGACACTCATGGGCATCAGGCCAAGAAGCAGGCATCAACATCACATTCATCAAAATCACACCCATCCAAGGGCACTCCCATCCCCACACCTGCTCCCAAAGACAAACAAACACTTGCCCTGTCTGCTGTGAACCTGGTGCCTGCAACGACTAGGCACAAACACATTTCTAAGGCAGATTCACCCACAACGTCAACTCCCACCCACACCCCCGTGAAGCTGGGACCTAAGAGCAAAGTGGGGGGTTCACCTGGACAACAGGGGATGCAGGGGAAGAGGCAAGGCCACCCCAACCGTACAACCAGATCCAGCAAATCCCCACAGGGAGTGCCACCTGCACCTGATACACCTTTGGTGGAGAGTGAGGCTGTTGTGCCCACCCCACTTCCCACTCCGGCCAAGACACTTGTGGGCTATCGAATCCCCAAGAAGTTGAGACACAGCCCTCAACATTCACCCTCACACACTGTGTTTCCCAGAAGCATGTCTCCACCTCCCCGTGCAACCACTCCACCCGGTCTAAGCAGCCCTCAGGCTCCCACAGCCACTGATGCCTCTACCTCAGTCGGTTCTCTCTCTCCCAGGTCCAGTCCTCCAACTAGCCCCGACAATCAGCCACCTCCCAGTTCAACTTCAGGCCAGAGTTGAAGCCAAGTGCCCCTCCCCACACCATTTATCACACAGCGGTGCCTGGACTGGCCAGTTGTAGACCCTGAGTTGTGGTGATTCCCATGGCAGTGGACAGTGTCACCCATTCCCTGTGCAGTTTCTCATGCACACATGTGTGGACCGGAACCAATGGCCTTGCTGTTTGTTACTTTTGATGCCCATTCCCTGTGCAGTTTCTCATGCACACATGTGCGGACCAGAAGTATGGACTGGCCAATGGCCTTGCTGTTTGTTACTTTTGATGCCCATTCCCTGTGCAGTTTCTCATGCACACATGTGTGGACCGTAACTATGGACTGGCCAATGGCCTTGCTGTTTGTTAATTTTGATGCCCATTTCCTGTGCAGTTTCTCATGCACACATGTGCATACTTTTAATTGGTACTGGCCAATGGCCTTGCTGTTTTGTACTTTTGATGCCCATTTCCTGTGCAGTTTCTCATGCACACATGTGCATGCTTTTAATTTGTACTGGCCAATGGCCTTGCTGTTTTGTACTTTTGATGCCTATCTGGGTATTATGTAATAAAGACTGTTACTCTTTTTGTCTGCTTTGTCAATGCCCTTGCTAAATAAAAGGTTTTATGTATGGGTATCGGTTCATGTGACACATGCTCTGTATGCCACTTTCACATTGGCAATTACTTGTTTTACTTTTTCAGAGGTTTCCAGAGGTAACAGGCACTTTTGTTCTTCTTCATTCTGAGGCTTGAGGGTGCAATGATGGTTGTTTGTGATGATCTACTCTTCTCCTAATCATTCTGTGCTCAGGTTTGCTAAATTGTACACATGTAATGTTAGGATGCAATACCACAACAGAGGTCAATGCTATCCACAGGATTACTTGTGGGGTGGCCAGGGTCCGTCATATCTGTGGACTCTTTCTTGATGTGTACACAGCAGTGTTGATGTGTAGTCATCTTGTGTTGGCCTGTCTTCATAGTCACATGGGTACATTTGAATGTGTGCACTTGAGTAGTCATACAGTGTGATTGGCCTGTAATTGTCAGTAGTGTTGATGTGTATGTGCCCCTGCACATGCCTAACTACACACATGTATGAGCCAGGTAATGTGTGCCTATTAGATTACATTGTCAGACATGTGCTTCAGATTGTGGGCACATGTAGGAGTTGTAGGTTGAGCACTGTGCAATGTGTCAGTGTGTGCTTGCACTCCTGGGGGACACCTACTTGTTGTTGCTGTCAGTTGTAAGTATGCAGAGTGTGTCACTGCCAAGTCTGTGTTGTGTTTTGTTGATCAGCCATGGGTCTTGTTTACGTTTGTGCTCACTGTGCTGACCTGCTCAGCCACACTGACATTATTTGTCAGTTTTCTCATGCATTGCTGTCACTTGACACATTTTTGGGTCGAGTATAGTATGTGGTATGAGGAGTCATACCATCCCCTATAGGTGCTTCTGGTGCCTACACATTGTGAGTTACTCCTCTATGTGTTTGTGGACTGTACACTCCTCACCTGTCCAATACTGATGTACACACCACTTCAATCTCATGTCTTCCACCCCATGCCTTGCCAGTGTGTGACCCTCCCCACCACTTTATAGTGTGACACTATACTGTGTGAGGATGATCTGTGTACAGGGCCAATGTGCCACTCAGGACAGTTTCACAATTAGTTATGTGTTATTTTCTTCTGCTTGTTTGCAGTCATGGTTGCTCATGTGCAGTGCACATGTTTGAGCAGCACAGTCCTCTAGTCATGTTGTTTGCATCTGGGTTTCCCTGAATTGTGCATCTGTGGGTGATGGCTAAGCTGTATGTCTGTTTGCTGAGGTACTGCTACCCTTCCTGAGTGTGATGTTATCTGTGTGCTGTGATGATTTGTGTTGTGGGAGTTTATGGTGGTGCACTCAGATATGTGTGCTGCTGGTTTGGTTGGTGTGAACACTCTGCTTAATGTGCATGCAGTGCTGTCAGTGTATGTTGCCCTGTACTTGCCTGGTGTGCATCCCCCTGATGTCCATCTGTGATTGCTATGTGATGGATTGGTATGTGCATCTGTTGTGTTTTAGTTATAGATGGATGCAGTGTTTGGCCTTTGTTGGCTCTTTCTACTGACAGGTGCAATGTGATACATTCAGATGTGTGCTGCATGTGTAGTGTGCATTTCTTGTGTGTATGTCACATGCAGCAAGGTGGATTCTTGTTCATGAGCTTGTTTGGAGTGCACAATAGTTGTATGTCCTCCTATATTTGACCTGTCACTTGTCAGGATTGTGCATGTGCATGCTTGTGGTACACTGTGACAGCATGCTCACTTGATGACTGGTGTGGTGTCTATGTCTGTGTTAGCTGATTTGTCCCATTGATCCCAGTTAGTGTTCATGATTGGCATTTGATGATGCACTTGTTGTTTGTGTTGGGTTATGGTGTCTGTGCATTTGTCCAGAGTGACAATGTTGTGTATTCCTGTTCTGTCTAGGGTCACATCGCCTATCCACTGTTTGCCTGCACATGGCTGGGCTTGTTGGACTTCTGTGGATGTTTTTTGTGAGATTTGTGTTTGGCTATTGGTTTTGGGTCAGCATTGGTTCAGGCATCCCTGAGTGTGAGGCTGACATTTGTAGATGCACTCCAGGGTGTGTGATTGGTTGTCTGGAAACTCACAGGACCTTATTTGCACCTTTATGTGTGTTTCTCACAGGTGTTGAGTGTTGCAGGTGTGAGATGGGTAGATGAGAGGTATGTGTGAAGGTCCTACTTGGGTTTGACAGTCAGGGAGTGTGACAATGAGCCATGTGTGTTGTGCTGGTGGCATACACATGTCAAGTAAGTTGCCACAGATGTGTGGCTGGTCACTGTATGGCTTATGACACTTCCTATAATTCCTGTGCCTATGCATAGCTTGTATTGCTGTATCCCAGAGATATTGCACAGTTGTACCTTTGGTTTAATTGCTATCTCTGTGCCACCCATGTCTGATTTGAGGGCCTAAGGGTAGTGTGATATGTTCCTCCTCTTGCATGTGATGTCCAAATGCTATGTGGCTTGCTCCATGGTTTTCCAGCACTGTGCACTCCAATTTGGCCCAGCCCATTTATTGTCCAACATTGCTGCTGACCTCTGGTATGTGTATGTGGCAGAGTGTCAGTGTGGGATCTTTCTGAGGGACTTTACATGCAGTGTGAACAGTTCAGTGGTTGTTAATATGCAGTGTGAGTCTTCATTTCTTAATCATACTCAGTTTGATTCACATGAGTGGAAGGTAGGTGTGAGGAGGAGGGTTGTCCAGCCCCTGACCTTCTGTGCAGGGTGTTCATCTTCACCCCCACCTTCCGAGTCAATCTACCTTACCTTTTGATGTGTGAGGTGCGAGGTCGAGCCACACCTGGCTGAAAATTGTGCATTGGGGGGACAGGAGGGGCACACAGCATGTGCAGAAATGGGTGTGGGAAGCATGCTGTGGGCTTTGGCCAACTGATGCAGCCCACCATGTGGGTAGGGTGAAGGTGGAGCCCTGGGAAGCTACCCAGACTGCCCATGCCTGGCGTCGGCCCTGCCTACTACATTGTGCGCAGGTTTTCCCGCGTCTTCACCACTGCGGTGACTTGTCCAGTACATTGCAGTGATTTCGCAGTTGATGGGTGACCCGGATGCAGAGATGTTGATTTCTAGCAGGCAGGACATGTGTGAGTACACTGGGGGATATGTTCCTGTCTCCACCAGAGTGTCTGATGTGGACAGGAACCGTATTTCAGCACAGGAGTTATGTGTTGTGGTTGTATGCAGAGATGTGTTTTTACGTACCTGCGGTGTTGACCGCAGCGACGTCTTATTTGCTGGTGGTGGATGAGGTACAGCAGCAGAAGGACTTGAAGAACTGGATCCATGGCGGTCAGGAACGCATGGAGGTGCCCGGGATTCGGGTTTCGATCTCCGCAGTTGTGCTTCCGCTGTCTCCGGGTAGCTGGTTTCTCTGCTGCGCTCTGATGGGCTGTTTGAGGCATCGTGATTTGTCTGGCGGTCGGGACGTCATTCCGCACGGCGGTCTTTCTCTATTGGCTCCCTCCGCCACCGTTGCGGAAGGGAATTCCTGGCGGATCCCAAAACTCCGCAGCGGACGGAAAATGGGCTATCTTTGCCCATTGTAATATGGCAGACCCGAGGACCGCCGCTGGAGTGCGGAAAAGGACGTTTTCCGCCACCACCGCGGATGTGCCTACCACCGCCATCCTAATGAGCCCCTTAATGTTTAACTGCAAGAAAGGTTGCTGCAGGTATTTTTGTGTTGGGCCGACCAATTCTTCACACATGCAGATGATGTGAAGTAATTATTTGCTGTCTTTTTTACATAGTCACCATGTGTTTTTTTTCCAGCGCCCCATGATCATAGTGGTGGAGCATCCAATTTAAGCTCCACCCTTACACATCACAGAAACACAATATTTATGTGATTTTAATATTATAGACTTTGAATGTCCTAACTATATTCACATGAAGTGAATCATTCAAATGTACCCCTGAAGTGTATTCACTGTAGAAAATTAGAGACCTATGAACGTGGGCATGTTAATGTTTAGTTGAATCGTGAAAACATGTAGTTCTCAAAAGTATTTACACTCATGTTTCAGGTTGTATTGCATTCCTTGAAAGTCCATTGCATATGTAACAATGAACACATTTATTCTTGTTGCATTTATTTTGAAGTTATACGTGAACATTTAATCATGTATTCGAGGTGCACATTGCAAATGCTTAACAAAAGTTAGCATGACTAGGCCTTTGTTGCCTAACATGAAATGTATTTTACTTGCTCTTCATGCTTTCTCCTCTGCAGGAGCGTTCTCAAGGTATCATAGCTAGAGAGAGGAGTATTATTGTATTAGAGACAGTGAGGCCTGAGATGAGAAATCTTGGCAAGAGCGGGACAATTTAAAGGGCAGAAGAAGCGTCCTTTTCATTCGTGCATCAGGAATGGAGGGAAACTCAAGGTTGCCAAGGCTATCCCAAGTTCTGTTGAATGGGAAAGTCTGGAGATGTTGCAATTGTGCCTAAGGAGTTGAACACCATTGGTCCTTGGAGAGGTGGTGCAAGATATGACTGATGATGAGGTGTCTGTGTGTTTTAATTAGAATTTTCACTCTTTTAAAAAAAAAAATATTTTACAGAGTTTTATATAGCGCGATCTTGACCCGAAGGTATCGGGTATCAGAGCGCTTTACATAGCACTAGTTGCGTTACATGAGGACACATTCATTTTTTTGTTAGGCAAGGGGAGATTAAGTGATTTGTCCAGAATCACAGGATGTTCAGCGTCATTGCCGAGACTCGAACATGGTTCACCAGATTCGAGGTCGACCCCCCTAGCCATTAGGCCAACTCCTCTCCCCAAGTTAGAGATCATTAGAGATCCTTTCTGGACTTTGAGAGGAACAGACCTCTCTGCTTCCCTTTTATTCGTGCAAGCATATGGCTATATGCTAACACTTTCCCTGCTTAGAAGACTTCTACTGAATTTTTCACTATGCTGACACCTTCCTGCATTTCAAAATTTCCCTGGCACATTTTATCCCAAACCATCTTTATTTTAGACTTAGAGCCAGTCTGGATGACTTCAGAATTTATTCATGTTTAGGAAGGAGGAATGAAGCTTCTTAAAAGAACACAGATTTCAAATTATTGGCTTCTGTATTGTTCTGACTGTCATTGTTTTATGCTACATACTATTAAGTCAGAATTTGCCTGGATGTCTTTATTTCCTGGTCATACTTCTTTATATTTACAACATACTCTTAATTTTCGCATTTAATGGAATGATCATTAACTTGAAATAAACCCAATTATTAACTTTAATAACCGGTAACTGGTCCTTATTGTGTGACCAAATAAGTTACACAAACATTAAGGGCCTCATTACGATGAGAACTGGAAAGACTTCCGACCTTAGGTCGGAGGCTTTCTGGGTCTCATCGCGAGTTTCACTTTCGACCGCCGCATTACGATGCAGGCAGTTGAAAGTGAAACCAGACGGTCATTCTGGCTGGATTCCGACAGGCTCAAGGAGCCCGTCGGCCATTCGGAGGCCTGCCCGTAATCCCTATGGACGGCGTTTCCGCCGTGGGGATTACGATGCGGTTTCCAACAGGCTTTTCATGTTGGGCATTCCGAAAAGGAAAGCCTGTCGGAAAGTGACATTGGGGGCCTCTAGCAGGGCCCCCTTCACCCTGTGGCCTCTGGTTTGGGGCCAAGGGGGTACCTAGGTCCCCCTGTTAATCCCTGCACCCCGTGGCAGGCACCCTGAGGTGCCTGCCACGCGGTGTAGGGATGAACAGATTCTCCCATTTCTCTATATTTTCCAGTTTTCGTCCGCAGCACAAGCTCCCATAGAGAAATGGGAGTATGCGACCACACCATGTGCCGTCACATTGTAATGCTGCAGTCGGTACCACTGACAGGAGGTTGGTCGGTCCTGATTCCACAATGGTGTTGGGCAGACGTGAGTTTGCCCGACATTGTAAAAAGGGCCTTTAATGTTTATTTGAATGTCGACTCCTTTTTGCCTCTCAGTCAACCAAAAAGATCTATCATGTGCGAAATGGTAGCTATTTGGTCATAATATCGAGTTATTAATATTGAGCTAGACAAATATAGAGTTTTTAATACACATTAATATTGTGATGCAGAAATATGTGGTCAGAAATATAGATTTTTAGGTATTAATATCGTTTATAAGAATATCAGTGTTTATAACATTGTTTGCAATAATATCTGTGTTTTTAATATCGTTTGTAATAATATTGTTTTACAAATATTGTTTTAAAATTATTTTTATGTGTTTTGGTTCAAATTTTAATTGTATATGTTATATATGCTTTGTATAATTGTTGGGATTATTTTTAAATATAGTTTTTAATTTTAAATTATTTATCAATTTTTATGTAATTGTTAATAGTATATGATAGTGTTGTACTGGGTTGTGAAGTTTGCAGGGCTAGATGGTGGGCAGTTAATTAAGCATAATTAATTAATATTATATTTTCAAATAATAATATTTTTTCATTGCTAATTAATTGTGTAAATTGTGTCATTATTATATTTTTAAGTGATATTTTAGGTGCGGGTTGTTTTGTTTGTAGGGGTATATGGTGGGAAGTTAATTAAGAAGTAATAATCGATTAATTATTATTTAATTATTTATTATTAATTAGTTAATTGATAATTAACTATTCAAATTGTGTAATTATTATGTATTTTTAGGATATTTTGGGTGTGTGTTCTGTTTGTAGTGCTATAGTGTGTGAAGTTAATTAAGTAATACGTGATTAATTAATAATTTAATATTAAACATTTAATTGTTAATTAAATAGGAAAATTGTGTAAATATAAATTTTTGGGGTTGTTTGTTAGGTGTGGGTTGTTGGGTGTGTAGGAGTATAAGCTGGGAAGTTAATTAAGTAATAATCAATGATCAATTAATTATTATGTTTTAATTAAATATGTAGGGGCTTTTTTCGATGTCGGGGGAATTGCTTTCGCCCGACACATACTCGGTCCTGGGACCGACCAACACCCAGTCGGTGGTCTCGACCAGCCTGATATAATGCGACCGAACACTGTTCGGTTGCATTCACACTTTCCTCAATGGGAGCTCTTATTACGGCCGTACACTGGCCGTAACACAAGCTCCCATTGAAAAAAGGTAGGTGGAGTTCATCCCTGCACCCCAAGGCAGGCACCTCAAGGTGCCTGCCACAAGGTGCAGGGACCAACGGGGGGACACCATAGGTGCCCCTCGGCTTCCAACCGAAGGCCGTGCACCAAAGAGGGCCCTGCTGGGGGCCACCAAACACGCTTTCTGACATGGTTCCCATGTCGGACAGGCTGACATAGAAACCATGTTGGAAAGCGTGCATCGTAATCTCAAGGGCGGAAAGGCCCACCCTTGAGATTACTGGACGGCTTTCGACTGGCAAACTGGCTTTCTGAACCCATCGGAAGACAGCCGGAATGACCGGCCGGCTTACTTTCTGACCGCACATATCATAATGAGGCAGTCGGAAAGTAAACTGCGCAGCCCATTACGATGCGGCCCTGAATGCGCCAACCGATCGTAATCAGTCCCTTAATGTATTAATAATTATGCAAATTGGTCTAAAATAAAATTTTGGGGTGTTGTGTTTGTAGGGAAATAGGGTGGGAAATTATTGAATTAATTAACAAATAATTAATAATGTATTAATAACTATTTTACATATCACTTAATATGTTACCTGTGCTATTTTTTTTCATTTAAATTACATTTTCATTGTGTGTTGCTATGTCTGTGGGAGTATAATGTTGTATTTTTTATTAAATGATCAATTAATAGCAAATTTTAAAAGTGAAATTAATTATTAAAATTTTTATACTTATTTAAATTACTTATTTGCTTTTTAAATTTAAATATATATATTTTTCATATTAATAGTTTTATATTTTTGAACAATTGATAGAGTTATTAGTTATGTGTTTGAAGTTAAGGTTACTTAGAATGTGTGGGAGAGCACACGTATTTATAATTATTTGTATTTTTTTAAATGAATTGAATCTCTTGTAGGCTTACTGTGCTACGCCCTCAAGTGTCTGCCTAACACATACATAAATTAGAATGGGGCCAAGCTATTGATTATAGCTAGGGACCGGGCATGCACAACTACGGAAAGTATATGATCTTTTCAAAAAGAGCAATATAATACAAAACAAGTTGTTACAACAAAAGTACAATGTTCCACAAATCTTCAAGAGGTACAAATTATAACATTCCATGAATCTTCATGTCGAATTTCAATGATAGTGCCCAATGCATTTTGGGATGAAGGTCCCTTGTTCAGGGGCGATTTTAAAGTAAAAAATCAACAGTTGATAATGATGATGCGACTAATACTTCAGCATCCGAGTGGTTGTTAGAACCAAATCTTAACTAAGATGGGGTTAACACCAAGCGTGGCAAGGTAGATGTTATAGTATGTGTGTAACTTCAAGTGGAATGGGCTGAAATTGTTGCCCTTTTGGCTCCTGATGCATTTTGTTGAATTTCAAAGTAGTGCCATTAGTAATTGCCACAGCGGAATATGACATGCCAGAAAGAGACGGCAAAAATACAGAACAGTGCTCAAGACAGGTAAGTGTGTTATTCCCTTTAACAAATTGTCGTAAGAAGTAAGTGACCCTCCAAAAGAACGAAAAATGGACTCATCTCAATGCAAGCCATTATTACCTTTACGCACATGACGTGAACACCCTGGAGCCATAAGTAAATGTACAACAGAAGGCTATCCGTGAAATTTTCTTAAAAAATTTCAACCACATAGAGTAATATTGTTACCTAATACAAATAAAACATCCATACCTAATAGCAAGCCAAGATATCCTGTATTTAGCGTTTCCTTCGGTACAATGAACGAATCTGCCAAAACAATGAATGTCCATCAAACGAACGCAATACTTCAAAGACCAAAAATCTACCAGCAACTAAAAAAATCTAAACGCCCGCTTACCGGTATTCAGACGGAATCCAGATCCTTCTGGCAATTTCCTGAGGAAACCCGCAACAAGGTGAGTGCAAGCGTGAACAAACAAAATTAGCTGGAAGTACATCAAGAGAGACATTACGTAGTTGAACGTGCTATTGATGCAAGTGACTAGCCACGCCATATTGAAAGGACATAATTATGTAAAGCTAACTGTTGATGACACCATGTTGATATTGCAGTATGACTTCACCAACTAGATAAACCAATTAAAGCACCAATGCTAATAAGCAAAACCCATAAAAAATAATACTATGAACAAAGGTGATCGCATCATATGTGACAATCCCCAAGTACAGAGTGGTAAAAGAAAGAGTTAGTTAATCAGTGTGTGTAATTATGAGAAATCCACTAAATGTAGACTACACACAATAGAGCTAAGCATGACCAGTGATCAACAAAAAGTTGACATCATGAAAAAACGTGAGGTTTTTAAATACCATGAATAATACCAAGCCTTGAAACAGTACAAAATGAAAGTGACATAATCAATTACTGTGTATACTGATGTAGATGAACAAGTGGGAAAAACGTTGGCTAGCCTAGTTGGCAGGAACCATAAAGGCTTAAGGAATATTCAAGTGCTTGATCTATAAAAAACAACCCATCTCTATCTTGTCATTCAAGACTTTCGGATTAAAGTATCCAATCTTCTAATCCAATAAACTTCACATTGTAGCAATTTATTTGTTTTGTCCATGCCCATTGTTTTCTGCACAATCTCCACAATTTGGAATTTTATTTGAGCAATTGTATGTCTGTGTTTGATCCAGTGTGCTGCAAGGTTCGAATTAACATGCATGTTTCGGACTTTACTCTTGTGCTCTGTGAGTCTGATTTTTATTTTTCTCTCTGTTTTTCCTATATACAGTAAGCCGCATGGGCACATCAATTGCACATTCAGAAGGCCTAGAAGCAATGGAATGGGCACTTCTGCAACTCCCTGCAGGAGGTACTAATAAGGTTTTCTTCTTGAATTAGTTAATTTCTGCTTACACTACAGTAATATTGTTTGAAACAGCAAGATTTATCTCCAGTTTAACAGCACTTCTATGGGCTTTGCAGGGGCCCCTGCATACAAGAATACTTACATGGCTAAATTCGAACAAGAACACATTTTTGACAATTCTGAATGGTCTAACAACCTGGCATTTTTATGCCTATACATCAACGATATTTTTTGCTATGGAAGAGCACTGAAACCATGCTAACAGAAAACATTGCAAAACTAAATACTAAGAACCCCAGAATACAATTCACTTACACCATCAGCAAAACAGGCCTACAATTCCTGGAAGTATGGATTGTATTAACAGAACTTGGTTTTCAAACTTCTGTCTTGAAGAAGCCTACAGTTAGGAATAACACTCTTCTTTTCAAAAGCTTCCATCCACCAAGCTTAGTGCGGAATTTACCATAGTCTCAATTCTTAGGAACCAGACAAATTACTTCGGATGAAATCACGTACAAACTAACATTGCCTGAACAAAAAGAGAGATACACACATAGAGGATATTGTCACATGGCCCATGGGGACATTGTCGTGTTCTCTAAGTCAGCATGAGCACGCTGCAGATTGTCTGCTGCTTTGTGCATGTTACTACACGAGTTTATTTTGCAAATGTCTCTTTGGCCGTTTTCACATGAGAACCTGTTGCTGTGTTCACACTCTGCAGGTTCCTGGGATTTAGTCTGAACATTGTGAGCAAGGTCGATCAACAATGCCCCGTGTTATTCTGTTCTGGTCAGACCCTAGCGCCTAGACAAAACATACTGATGCAGCTGTTGTTAGGGAATACGTGCTTTGGTCTTATTGGAATACATGAATAGGTGGCAGACACTTGGAGAGGGACCTTTCCAGGAAGAATGGCAGGACGGCACCTATGATGTAAATCTACCATCTATAGACTGAGGTATGGGGTCTGCAGATAACGCCCAGAGATCTTCTAATATATAATTATTCTGCTTCTATACAAGGGGAGGGAGATTAGGCTACATTGTATTTTTATAATGACAGCTCCTTACATGATTTAACGGACTAATTGCTATGCTTACCATTTTTGTGTTATGCATTTTCCTGCTTATTGTGGCACGTTATTGCATATTAGAGCACGTTAGTTAAAATAAATATTTTAAACTTGTTTGTGTCTCTGTCAGATCATATAGTTGACAAGTACAAGAGTGCGAGCGAAAGGGTGTGCCTTGCAACTACAATTCCTGAGAGAGTCGGGAGTGTTGTGTTCTGGGGTGTCTAATTATTTATCTCTCTGTGAGTGAGTAGGAGAGCAAGTGAGACACTATAGCTAGTTGGTCCTGGGCTCATGGGTACTAAGGTGGTAGGATGACCCAGTCCCTATGCACTAAGGTCCAATAATCCTACGCATAGTTCTGTTTGTGCAGAATCCCTGCAACAATATCCTGTACCGCTCCTAAATGCCCATTAACATAGAGCACTATCAACTACACGTGAGCAATTATTGATAAAAAAAAACAAAGTGAGTAGTAGCAGGATGGTTTTTGTCTCTACATATTCAACGCAGTCACCACAGATCAAACTTATCATTCATAATCGGTGGGAAATCCTACAACAAGAACCTGATTTCATGGCCTTTTTGACCTTAAACCTTTATTTGCATACAAAAGGTCTAATAATCTCAAGGAGATTCTAACAAAAAAAAAAAGCGTAAATGAGAAATATGAAGGAACAAAAAAAGTCTGAATGGCATTTATTGTAATAACGTGACTCTTGGCAATATTCTTTAGCGAACTGGAACATCAATTAAGCTATTACATTCAGCAGACTGTACCTCCAGGAATCTGATTTATGCCATCAAATGCCCATGTGGCTTACTGTATATAGGAAAAGCAGAGAGAAAAATGAAAATCACTCTCACGTAGCGCAAGAGCAAAATCTGAAACATGCATGTTAATTCGAACCTTGTGGCACACTGAATTGAACACAGACATACAATTGCTCAAATAAAATTCAAAATTGTGGAGATTGTGCAGAAAACAACCGGCATGGACAACACAAAAAAATTGCTCCAATGTGAAGTTTGTTGGATTAGAATATTGGATACTTTAAAACCGAAAGGCTTGAATGACAAGATAGAGATTAGTTGTTTTTTGTAGATCAAGCATTTGAGTATTTCTTAAGCCTTTATGGTTCCTGCCAACTAGTCTAGCCAACATGTTTTCCACTTATTCATCTACATCAGTATACACAGTCTTTGATCATGTCACTTTCATTTTTGTACTGTTTCAAGGCTTGGTATCATTCATGGTAATTAAAAACCTCACCTTTTTTTATGATGTCAACTTTTTGTTGATCACTGGTCACATTTTGCTCTCTCGGTGTGTAGTCTACATTCAGTGTATTTCTCATAATTACACACACTGATTAACTAACTCCTTCTTCTACCACTCTGCACTTGGGGATTGCCACATATGATGCGATCGCCTTTGTTCGTAGTATTATTTTTTATGGGTTTTGCTTATTAGCGTTGGTGCTTTAATCGGTTTATCTAGTTGCTTAAGTCATACTGCAATATCGACACAGTGTCATTAACAGTTAGCTTTACGTAATTATGTCCTTTCAATTTGGCGCGCCTAGTCACTTGCATCGATAGCAAGTTTAACTACGTAACGTCTCTCTTGATGTAATACCAGCAATTTATGTTTGTTCACGTTTGCGCTCACCTTGTGGCGGGTTTCCTCAGCAAATTGCCAGAAGGATTTGGATTCCGTCTGAATACCGGTAAGCGGGCGTTTTTGAGTTTTTTAGTTGCTGGTAGATTTTTGGTCGTTGAAGTATTGCGTTCGTTTGATGGACATTCATTGTTTTGGCAGATTCGTTCATTGCACCGAAGGAAACACTAAATACAGGATATCTTGGCTTGCTATTAGGTATGGATTTTTTTTGTCTTAGGCAACAATATTACTCTAGCTGGGTGCAATTTTTTAAGAAAATTTCACGGATATCCTTCTGTTGTAGGTTTACTTGTGGCTCCAGGGTGTTCACGTCATGTACATAAAGGTAACAATGGCTTGCATTGAGATGAGTCAATTTTTCCTTCTTTTGGAGTGTTACTTATTTCTTACGTCAATTTATTAAAGGGAATAACACACTTACCTGTCCCAGGCACTGTTCTGTTTTTTCGCCGTCTCTTTCTGGCATGTCATATTCCGCTGTAGAAATTACTAATGGCACTACTTTGCAATTCAACAAAATGCATCAAGAGCCAAAAGGGCAACAATTTCAGGCCATTCTATTTGAAGTTAGACACATACTATAACATCTACTATGTCACGCTTGGTGTTAACCCCATCTTAGTTAAGCTTTGGTTCTCACAACTACTCTGATGCTAAAGAATTAGTCGCATCATCATTATCAACTGTTGATTTTTTTACTTTAGAATTGCCCCTGAAGAAGGGACCTCCATTCCGAAATGCATTGGGCACTATCATTGAAATTCATGGATTGTTATAATTTGTACCTCTTGAAGATTGATAGAACATTGTTCTTTTGTTGTAACAACTTGTTTTGTGTTATATTACGCATAAAAAAATTGCTCTTTTTGAAAAGAACAAAAGATAAATGATCATTGAAACATTGTACACATTAATGGTCTGTTTATTAATCAATGGTATATCGTTATATTGTTCATATACTTTCCGTAGTTGTGCACACTCTGTCCCCAGCTATAATCAATAGCTTGGCCCCATTCTAATTGAAGTTAAGGTTGCACAGACTGGTATGGGAATAGTAAATTTTACCCCTCCGCAGTCCAGCGCTTTCCCTACTGTTGCACAGTCGGGAGTGGGAATAGTAAATTTTACCCCTCCAGCGTCCACATCTTTCCCTACTGTTGCACAGACTGAAGTGAGAATAGTAAATTGTACCCCTCTGGAGTACAACGCTTTTCCTATTGTTGCACAGGCTGGCGTGGGAATACCAAATTATACCCCTCTGGAGTCCAACACTTTCCCTACTGTTACACAGACTGAAGTGGAAATAGCAAACTATACCTCTTCGTTGTACAGCGCTTGCCCTACTGTTGCACAGACTGCAGTGGGAATAGTATGTCCATTTTTTTTTAATAAAGTTTACTATATTTTATTATTGTTTAAATATATGTAATATAATTTGTTTAATTTTTACATTCATATTATCTATATATATATATATATAGGGTAGTGCGCGCACAAAGGTCACAACAGATGGAATTTGCACAAAGGGGATTTATTTCTTCATAAACCCCGCGTTACGCGTTTCGGCCGTACAACGGCCTTGATCACACACAGAGTGAAAGTTGATGCTGGTTACAAGTACAGGTAAACATGGCAATAGACATAGGACTCACGGTGGAGTGACCTGGCACATCAGTATCAGTGGCCATCTTGGACCATGTAAATGTGTAGCAAAATGCTGGCAGGCATTGCAGAGTGGACAATGGATGCACATTACAAAAATAAACAAAGGACTCCCACAGGAGTATCATATTACATCAGATAAGGTGGCCATCTTAAAACGTATGAATAAACGCATAATGTAATTGACGACCATCGCAGAGTGGACAAATCGTGAAGTTAAAATCAGATCACGAAGTACACTTGGACTCTGCCTGGAATATTGCATCTACGTGGTAGCCAGATGCATGTGCATTGTCTCAATGGTGTGCCAGTCCGAACCAGGCGGCCAACTAACACAAGTGGTATCAGTATGTGCCGGATCCGGTGTGAAATGTGCTAAAAACACACGAGTGTGCTGCTATCAGTGTGGTCGTGGACCTAGTTAGGTAAATATCAGCATGCTGCCTAGGCTAGTGCGTACAGCATCTGATGAGCCTGAATGGATGCAATATACTAACCACTAAGGACGGCATAGTGCCGAAGAGATCCCGTGCTGTGGGGACCTATGTAGACATCCTGTGTCGGGATGTGTCCACTGCGTGTGAATACCAAAGATGTCCGGATCTGGTAGTGACATATGCATGTGCGACATATAGTAGGATGTGTGTTCACCCATATGGGAGCGGCATAGTGCCGTAAGGATCATGTGTAGTGCGGACACATGTGGGCATGCGTTGTAGGGAAATGGCCCTATTCCAAATGAGGTCCACCAGTGACAGGAGGCATAGTGCCAGAAGGTCTCATGTAGTGGAGCCGGCATCCTAATGTCAAGGGCTTGAAAATACATGCCTGAGAGTGAGTTAAAAGTAACCTAAGTGACACAAAGTAATCAAAAATATCCCCGGGAGATTAAGCTAACCCCTGATCAAAACACAGTGTAAACATAAACAGGAAAAAACAAATGAAATTGGAGTTGCTTATCTGGACAATGTCACCACTCTAGTGGATGTAATCACGAAGAAAAGGGTAGGCAGCCCAACCGTATGCAGGATCGATCCTCCGGGCCCCTTCCTTTCCTCCTGCAATCGAGAGAGATAAAGATTGCATGTATGAGAAAACAAACAGGAAGGTAAATTGACAGACATCACGTAAATACTGTGAACTGTACCTCTGCTCTACAAAGAATCAGGGTAAGAGGAAATAATGGTGAAAGCAGAGATACAGCAGTCAAAACAAAAAAACATCAATATCAGATGACATGGATCTAGTTGGGGTTGGAGCAGCACATGGGCCTCATTCATCTACTAAATGTATGGACATTTCTTCATCCTTATTCAAACCCCCCGGGTACCTGGTTCCTAGGTTGATAATGTGTCTGGATTAGCCCTGGGCGTAGTTCGCGAAGTAGCGCTACGCGAAGCTACGCGAAGTGCACTTCGCACTACGCGAGCTACGCGTAGCACTACGCGAACTGCGTAGTGCGCTGTTCACGATGATTGCACAGTGCCGGATGCTTGTCCGCACTGTGCAATCATTGAAAACGGCATCTTGCACAGTGCGAGCTGTCTTTTACTGCCGCTCGAGTAGATTTTTACTCGAGCGGCAGCTTTCTCAACGCGGACTGGTAGTTTCTCATCGCGAGCGGTCGCGAGCATACGCGACCACTCGCAATGAGAAACCTGACCTCCCCGCGTTGAGAATCTCGCAGGGAGGTTTATTTTCCACGCTCGCTTGATGTTGCTGATCGCGAACGAGGAAAAAGTCTTGCCGGGATGTCATTTTGCTTGCTCGCGGTCGCCAACTTGACATTGAGGACCGCGGGCAAGCAAAAAATGACCGCTGCACTACGCTACGCTATGTTACGCGTGTTTGCACTGTGCTACGTGCAATTCGCATAGTGCGAAGTAGCGCAAACTTCGCAAACTACGCGAGCGTAGCGTAGTGCTTTGCCCAGGGTTAGTCTGGATTCTCTTTTTCTTAGTACTAGAACTCTGTTGCCCCCTCTACTGCTAGCGGTGATCTGTTTGATAGTGTAGTACCTGAGTTTAGAACTGTCTGAGAAGTGGTGGGTCTCGAAGTGTCTGGCTATTGGATAGTGTATGTCCTTGTTGGTAATGCCCCTCATGTGTTCCAATACTCGCTTTTTGGCCATGTGTGTGGTGCTGCCTACGTACCTCATGTTGCAAGGACATTCCAATATGTACACCACGAAGATGGCGCTGCAAGTGAGGAACTGTTTGATCGGAACAGTGGTGCCCGTGGTAGGATTGTGGTATTCTTCTATCATCTGGCTACTACGACAAGCCTTGCAGTGACTGCATGGGAAAAAGCCCTGCAACTTAATGCCTCTGCTAAGGTTGTTGTCGGAGATGTCGCTATGAACAAGTGTGTCTCGGAGGCTGCGTCCCCTTCTGTATGTGATGTTCGGTCTCTTGGTGATGGATGTACCTATCACCGGGTCTTTCGTGAGAATTTCCCAGTTTTTGGAGAGAAGCTTTTGTATCTCTTTCGAATTCCCATTGTAGGTGAGTATCACCCGGGTGGGATTCTCGTCCTCTCTGCTGTTTTCTTTGGGAGTGTACTCAAGAATTTGGTTCTGTCTATGTCCTTTATTTTGTCAATAGCTCTCTGTAGCACCCATTTAGGGTACCCTCTCTCTGTGAACCTTGTTATCATGGTGGTTTGTTCTGCCTTGTAGGCAGTTGTGGAGCTGCAATTGCGCTTAGCCCTTAACAGTTCCCCGTAGGGGATGCTCCACTTCAAGTTGTCAGGATGGCTGCTCATGGCATGAAGAAGTGTGTTGGCAGCAGTGGCCTTCCTAAAAATGCTGGTATGAATCTTGTTGTTACATATTTCTACTCTGGTGTCAAGAAATTCCACTTCTATGCTACTAATGTTGCTGGTGAGGGTAAGGTTATAGGTGTTAGAGTTGAGCTTGTTGATGAAGTCATTGGCCTCCTTCTCCGTACCCTTCCATATCAAAAACAAGTCATCTATGTACCTGAGCATAATATCACCTTGTTGAAATCACTGAAAAGGTTGGGATCCCTTCTGATGGATTCCTCCCAGGCCCCCAGGAACAGATTCGCAAAACTGGGTGCGAAGCACGTTCCCATGGCAGTACCGAGGGTTTGTCTAAATACAAACTAATTGACGTTAGGATGCCAGCTCCACTACATGTGGCCTTCTGGCACTATGCCTCCTGTCACTGGTGGACCTCATTTGGAATAGGGCCATTTCCCTACACCGCAGGCCCACACGTGTCCGCACTACACATGATCCTTACAGCACTATGCCGCTCCCATATGGGTGAACACACATCCTACTATATGTCGCACATGCATATGTCACTACCAGATCCGGACATCTTTGGTATTCACATGCAGTGGACACATCGCGACACAGGATGTCTACATAGGTCCCCACAGCACGGGATCTCTTCGGCACTATGCCATCCTTAGTGGTTAGTGTATTGCATCCATTCAGGCTCATCAGATGCTGTACGCACTAGCCTAGGCAGCATGCTGATATTTACCTAACTAGGTCCACGACCACACTGATAGCAGCACACTCGTGTGTTTTTAGCACATTTCACACCGGAGCCGGCACATACTGATACCACTTGTGTTAGTTGGCCGCCTGGTTCGGACTGGCACACCATTGAGACAATGCACCTGCATCTGGCTACCGCGTAGATGCAATATTCCAGGCAGAGTCCAAGTGTACTTCGTGCTCTGATTTTAATTTCACGATTTGTCCACTCTGCGATGGTCGTCAATTACATTATGCGTTTAATCATACGTTTTAAGATGGCCACCTTATCTGATGTAATATGATACTCCTGTGGGAGTCCTTTGTTTATTTTTGTAATGTGCATCCATTGTCCACTCTGCAATGTCTGCCAGCATTTTGCTACACATTTACATGGTCCAAGATGGCCACTGATACTGATGTGCCAGGTCACTCCACCGTGAGTCCTATGTCTATTGCCATGTTTATCTGTACCAACATCAACTTGTACGCTGTGTGTGATCAAGGCCGTTGTACGGCCGAAACGCGTAACGCGGGGTTTATGAAGAAATAAATCCCCTTTGTGCAAATTCCATCTGTTGTGACCTTTGTGCGCGCACTACCCTCATTGAACTTTGATTTGTCTACCGGCTTGCTCCGCCGGTCAGCGCGCCGCCCTCCTTGGGTCTCTGGCTCCCAGAAGGAGCTCTTTGTATGGTATATATATATATATATATATATATATACACCTATATATATTATGTATTGAGTATAATGTTTTATTACTATTTTTAGTAAATGGTTTTTAATGTTTTTATTTTCTTTCATTTTTAAATTTGTTATGTTTAATATATATATTGTGTATATTATTTTTATATTAGTAGATTTAAAAAACTAAAAAATATAATGTAATATATATATATATATATATATATATATATTTAATATTAATCGTTTGTTATAGATATGTATATATAAACATGCACACACATGTTTTTATGTTTGTATGTTTACTTTTAATATTAAATGTTACTTAAATTTATGTAATTTACGTTATACTATAGTTATGTATTAAAATGTTTACGTTCTACTGTGTTAAATTGTGTATTTATTGAAAAACAATATTTATGTTTTATTTTTAACGATATTAGTGTAAGCGATATCTTTCACTCAATATTTTTGTACTTACCTTTATAGGTATAGGAAAACGAAATTTGTGTCACTGATATTCTTGACACAATATTTCATTCCGAATATTTGGTTGGTCAATATTCTTTCACTGATCCAAATGGTAGCCACTTCCTGCTTGCTCCAAAGATGGTAGCAAGTCGGATAGTTGGTTACTGAAGCAAAGGGATTTAGTGTAGCATATTCTAGACCTGTCCAAACCCAGCCCAAGTCCCTAAAGCCCATGTCTTCCGTACGGAAAACCGTTGGAGTTCCAGAAATTTGGGAGATACTTGTAACAGCAGAGGACTGAGTATCAATAGGGTATGAGTTGCAATTGCTTATGTTTAGCTTGCGGTGTTTTGCAGAGATTGCGTTGTGTGATGCGGTAATGTTTTAAGTTGTTGTGTGACTGTGTGCTTAATGCAGAGAAGTTGAAGTTGTTATCGGGCTCCACGTAGCCTAAGATCCCAGTATGATATTAAAAAGTGTAGAAGACACTATATCATACTTGTCTGCTAAGTTTTGTGGTGCTTGTCATGAGACTTCTTCGACAGCACAATTGAGATAGGGGCAATAATCTTTGCATGAGTCGGAGGTGTGGTTATTGTAGTCAATCCTTTGCGCAGGGAGAAGCTGCACTAATCTGGGTGATTACCCGTTGGTAGAGGTTTCATTTTAGTGTGAGTCAGAGTAAGTTGAAAAGGGTTGTCCTGAACTGTTTCTTGTGTGAGTGGAGCAGACAAAGTTATTTCTCGAAATTGCTTTGTGTTTGCTTTGTGTGATTGGTGCTGAGAACAGTGCGTTCCTGAAAATTGTAAAGGAGGTTGAGAAACTGCGAGGAGTGAGACTGACGTCAGAGTGTGCCACGTTGGTATTGGTTGGTTGGTGTTGAGCTGTGCTGTTATTTGGTGCCTACATCATAGAGTGCTGGCTGTCGGTTGTTGACGCCAAACAAGAATTGTGGGTGAAGAATTATTTCCTGGTTTGAAACAAAATGTATTTGTAGTTCCTTGATTTTTGTTAAATATTTCTTTTTGGATTTTTTATCATCATGGCAAAGCAACAATAATCAAGGCAGCTGTAATATAGCACACACATGTCAAACACAACAGCCCATACATCAAGAAAAGTCCCAGCATGCGAAAATATGAGAATGAGGCAGTTCTAAGGAGCATCTGTAAAATACACTACCCAGAGGATCCAGGCTTCGATTCCACCTCTGGTCTAGTGGAAGAAAAGAGAAACTGAGAATACATAGCACCTACCGACCACGCACGCAACCTGGGAGTCATCCTCGACTCAACGCTCTCCATGGCCAAGCAAGTCAACGCAGTCTCCTCCTCCTGCTTCAACACCCTCCGCATGCTTCGCAAGATCTATAGGTGGATCCCGAGAGATACAAGAAGAATAGTCACCCAGGCCCTCGTCAGTAGCAGACTTGACTATGGGAACGCCCTCTCGCGGGAGCCCCGGCCAAGCTCATCAAGCGACTGCAACGCATACAAAACGCCTCCGCACGCCTGATCCTCGACGTACCATGCCACAGCCACATCACCCCCACCTGAGGAACCTGCACTGGCTCCCCGTCGACAGGAGAATCTCCTTCAAACTCCTCATCCACGCACACAAGGCACTCCACAAGACTGGTCCAGCCTACCTCATCAGACGACTCTTCTTCTACGTCCCCAACCGCCAGCTCCGCTCCGCCGACCTCTCCCTCGCCACCGTCCCTCGCATTCGAAGAACAACCACAGGTGGCAGATCCTTCTCACACCTCGCCGCCAAGACCTGTAACACCCTTCCACTAAGCCTATGACAGACCCAAGACCTGCTGACCTTCAGGAGGCTACTCAAGACCTGGCTGTTCGACCAGTAGCAGCAACCCCCCCCTTTTTTCTCCCCAGCGCCTTGAGACCCTCGCGGGTAAGTAGTGCGCTCTACAAATTCTGTGATTGATTGATTGACCTTACTCGCCGAGCTAGGTTGCCCTTAGGTCGTGCTTATGTAAAAGTAATAACCAATAAAGTGTATAATTCAAAACAATTAACAACAAAACCAGGCTGCAGGGTGCAATCATGGCATGCCAGGGAAGTTAATTGAGTTGAGGTTACGAGTTAAGAGTGGGAGAGGTTCGGCTGGAGCATCGTGGACTGGCCATATCTGAGACATAACATTCCCATCTGCTCAGCTGCAGTGCTGTGAAAGTGAAAAAGGGGAAAGGGGTGGAGAGGTTGGAGACATATTCCATACACCAGGCCCTTGAAGGGAGCAGCACCGATCACTACCTCAATGCTCTAATATTTCCAAGTTAGAGAGCCGGTCACAAAGAGCAGGGAACAGGACAAACCCTGGGAACCAGCAATGCTCAGGTGGAGGCCTCCACCTTTTCTCATAGCTTAAGTACATTAGTATCCCAAAGGGTGGCACCCCCCACCCAGCCTCGCACACGAGCCTCCCTTGCCATAATATCAGCTTCAGCTGACACCCACTTCAGCACTGCTTGGAGCCAGCAGTCCACCAAAGCACCTATAGAGGTCCATGGTCAAATCTGCTCATTTTAAATGTTATTTAGTGCGCTTCATGTGCATTGTGATACAGGCAAATCAGGGGATCGACCGGGAGTTGTACATCTATGATCCCTGAAACCTGGGTCATAACCTGTCCACATGTCGCCAGCAACGGCGGGAAGTCCAACACCAAGTGAATAAAAGTTGCAGCATTATGACACCATCTATGGCACACTGAGGTCACTCCCGGAAACATTCTGTGAAGGCAGTGCGGGGTAAGGTAAATGTGATGTAAATAATTAAGTGAACTTCAGGCGAGCATTACAGGACGCCCGCGTCACCTGTTCTAGTGCCATACCCCACTGCCTTGGAGTCAGGTCAGTCCCCAGCCATGCTTTTCATCGGGGCTTGCTCATCAGCACCATATCCTCATCAGCCGCCTGTAGGGCTACATAGAGCACTGTTACAGGTCTGCAACCCAATCCATTGGTCAGAATGCACTGCAACCCAGCATGAACAGTAGGGGCTTCCCGACCCACCCACCAGATGCTCCGCACCTCAAGCATCAAGGCAGTATATGTTAGGAATTGGTCAGCTCCCAGCCCCGTACTTTCCTGTAGTTCCTGAAAGGAGCATAGGGCTCCGTCACTGTAGAAGTCCCCAAGGCAGGTCACACCTGTCTCACCCTGAGGTACTGAGTCATGGGCGTCCAGTAGAGCTCTCAATCCAGGCATCCTTCATATTGGCAATTGAAGGACATACGGTGGTGCACCACGGTGTGAGTGAAAGAATCTTTGCCAGCACTGCTTCACAATGCGCACTAGTCTGCTCATACCCCTAGGAGGGCCCCCAGGAAACATCAGCCAAACAAATAACCCAGGCCATTGAATTAATCGCTGACCAATTTACCCTCACCTCCAGCATTATCAGCTACCCACATCATGGGCCACTGCAACTGTGCTGCCGCAAAATAGCGTTCCAAGTCACGGACCCCAAGACCACCATTAAGAATTTGGTGTTGTGACATATGTGTAGAGACTCATTTGCACGCTCCCCCAATACCAAGTCATAGAGGAGACTCTGCAGGTCCTTAAAGTAGGCCCTAGTAGAGATCACAGTTATTGCTGCACAGAAATAAAGAAACTGTGGTAATATTAGCATTTTTGCTCTAGTGGCCCGGCCCATAGGGTAGAGGGGCAAGCGGGTCCAGAAACCTATGGGCTGCTACAGGGCTGCCAAGAATCTGCCATGATTGCCATCTAAGAGATCGCCAGGTCCCGGAACATCTCGGGTTGACAGGAAGTCAATCAAATTCCAGTCTCTCCACCGCCTTGTGGCTCAGTGTCCGCAGGGGAAAAATACATGATTTTCCCCAGTTAACGCAAAGTTCTGTCATATCTCCAAACAGTTCCAGCAAAGTAATAAGAGCCAGGAGAAGACAGAAAATGCAGAGACTGAGGGTGAAGTCAGTGATAGCATTCTGTTGATGATTTCCTGGTTTCCTGGCTGTTTTGTTGTCAGTGCGTCCACCTCTGTACAATGAGGCCCAATTGAAGGGAATGAGTGGTGCAGGAGCTAGAGTTAACCCAAGAGTAGCTACTACTCCAGTGAATGCAAATTCTAACCTGATGGGAGAGAGTACAGGGATAATACCCCTATTCACCCCAAGGTTTTGAATGCCCCATATGCACTTACTGTTCCGGTTATTATTGGCCCCGCAGTTACTTTGTAGAAACCTGGATCGACAGGAAACACAATACATACTTTGGCAGTTCCTGCCGGAATGGGTGCCTCAGGTAGCACTCCTATAGGATCACAAATAGGAGGATTTCCTCAAGTTCCTTTAGTTTTGACTCAGATGAATACCTGTTGTGCTGCAAATGCAGAACGAACCATGAACCAGACAGGATTGTCACTGACAAGAGGTTTTGCCCAAAGATCACCAAATTCTGACATGTCTCTTTGGAATTCACTTCCGAGCGTTAACCATAGTATTTCCAGAGAAGGGAGAGTGTATAATGCCTCTGTAAGAAAGAAAGGCTCTAATGCTAAAGAATTTGATGATGGGCTTAAAATTTTAATTGAAACATCGAGATAAGGTGCAACCCAGGATCGAGCACGGGGATGATTCAGTCCCTGTTATGAGAGAATGCAGTGGATGTGACAACATTAAAGTTAGAATTGGATGAGATGATACCGGGAAACCTTGATATTTTCCGATTAGATGGCTACCCAGAGAATTAACTTGTGTCCATGTGTAAATATGTTACAAAACGCGCAGGACAAGCTCATATAAATCTGTCTGAATTAGCTCAGAAGTATGAAATCGATCTAAATAGGACCAAGCGACTACAGAAACGTTACAGTGTATGTTTTGATGAGAATGATATAACTAGCTTGAGAATATCAGGAATGAAATTGCAGATTAAAGAATTAATTTGGAACATTCAAAAGAGGAGTGAGCTAGATAAGTGGGAAGGCAGATGAGCAAAGAAAAAAGGACAAAAAAAGCAAAGAGGAGAACCACCCCAGTCCACAGTGGAGGGAGAGAGTACCTCGACTTTTCCAAAACGGGAAGTGTCAGGTGGATATTTTGTCCATGTGCCTTGGAGTAGAAGTGAGCTTGAGTCATTCACAAAGGAGTTCCCCAAGTTGAGAGAAAAGCCAGTGGAATGTTATACTCAGGTTGAGCGATTTGTGAAGATCTAGCAAGTCTTTTTGTTGGATTTGAATGCTCTGTTCAACTTTGTGGTACCGAGTGTTTTGTGGGCAGAATATAGGGGCATATTAGCAAGAAGAGGCGATAATCATCGCTAACCCTACTTAGCGTGATTTTTTTTATCGCCGGCTATCGCTGGAATATATCGCCACGCTAACGCTGTATTAACAACGATTAGCGCTATGGCGATGAATATTCCAGCGATAGCGAGGAAATGGGCCAACATCGCTTAAAAACCAGCGATGTTGCTTGGAGAAGGAGAACACCTTGCTGATACGACCCTGTGGTCGTATCAGCATAATCCACCCCCCCATGTTAGGTATGGCTAACACCTGCTAATTGCAGGTGTTAAATAAATGGCGATGACCCCGGTTAGCGCGACTTTTCACGTCGCTAACTGGGGCCATGGCCACCTTGCTAATAGGCGATAGGCCTGTTAGCGGGTGTTTCCCAGGTTTGTTCGTCGGGAACGCCCACTTTGCATGTCATTAGCGATAAATATCGCTGACATGCAAAGCGGTAAAAAACGGGCGCTAATGCCCGCAAACTGTCGCTAACTGCTGTTAGAGACAGTTTGCTGATAGAGCGATATGAATATCGCCGCCTTAAGCGGCAAAAAGTGCTGCTAAAGCGGCGATAGTGCCCTTGCTAATATGCCCCATAAGGTGGCTATAAAGTTGCCGGAGAAGAATCCTCAAAGAAATACTGTGTCAAATGCCCCGTCACCATTAGTGATGCCAATGTTTCAACAGGTGATGACCTTTTAGAAGAAGAACATACCAGCTAAAGACATTGATTTGGTTAAGATTGACAGGACAACTCAAGAGCCTAAAGAGACAGTGAATGCCTTTTATGAGAGATTGTTGCAGTTATTCAAACAGTACAGTGGATTAGAAACTCTTGAACCTAAAAATATGGGACATTTTGTGTCCCAGTTTCTGGCAGGATTGAGACCTGAGATTAGCATAATGATTCAACAGTCCCTGATTTGTTGGCAGTATAAATCGGCTGATGAAACTTTTAGATATGTGAAATATTGTTGTGACGAGTTGGAACTGAAGCAGAAGAGATTGAAATTAAAATTGATGTTGGCACAGTTGAGAGCCGCACAGAGAGGAAATCTGAGTCAGCCTTTCGAATAGAAGATTGAATCTATTCAAGGAGTATATCAGCAAGCAGTTCCTGCTTGCAAGTTGGGAATGGGTTCCCACTACAAAGTAAAGGTTGTGGTGTTCCGATTGACCCGAGTACTGGGAATGATGTGGCAACTTTGAAGAGAACGAATCCTTGTCATTATTGCAATAAGTTGGGGCAGTGGAAGTGGGAATGTCATTTTAATCCTTGTAACCAGGTTCAGAATTCAGGGTTTACACAACCCCAGGGTAAAAACACCATACAGTCACAGAATGTACTGAGACCAAAAATGCAGAACTTTAATGTGCCTCAAGCTTCAGTGATGCTGGTTCCAGAAGCCCCAATTCCACAGCAAAATATAAATGGTCCCAGATTTAATTAAAATCAAGCCCTGAATGTAAATCAGAATTCTTTCCAGAATAACGGTGTGTTTCAACAGGTTCCTATGTTTGAAGCATTTTAGGATTACTGATCTGACCAGTCATTGTGATGATGCCTGAGGGGGGAGGAAGATTGCGTTCTAGGTGCAGTCTTAGAGATAGACCAGAGTGGTCCATTCGTAGAAGGTAAGGTGATTGGCCAGCCCATATCATTTCTGAGTGATACTGGTGCTACCCACTCTGCTGTTAGAACAGTGGAAGCTCAAAACCTATCCCTTTCAGGGAAAAGAATTCAAGTTGTAGGAGTTGCAAACAAACAAATGTTAAGCCCAGTGACAGAAGAAGTAACTGTAAAGATAGGGTCTTTTGAGGATAATCACCAATTTGTGTTGTGTGATTCGAGCACTGTAAACCTATTAGGCCATGACCAGCTGTGCAACCTGAACTACACCAATTACTGTACCCCAAAGACTGTTGAGTTCCACACACAGGCTCAAGATGCTGCCTTCAAATTGGATAGGCATGGTCCTGGATTTTGGATTGTATCCCATGATGACAATTGATGAATTATCACCAGATCTTAAAGACACCATGAAAATAGAAGTCTGGGACTTTTTAGAAAAGGACATGAATTCCAATGTTGAGTGGGCAAAAGCCCCACAGTCTAACTTAACCCCTGAAATGATTGCTGGGATTACCCCAGTGATTGTCTCAATTATAAAACAGGGCATTTTGAAAGAAATAATGTGGAGTCCATGTAATTCACCTATTATGGGCTTACAGAAGCCTGGCGGTAAGTACTGCGTAGTCCAGAACCTTAGAAACCTAAACACCATAGTTGTTCCATGTTTTTTTGTCAAATATTTTTATAAGCATTTTCATATTTTGACATATCAAACATTGGTATACACAGCTTGAGTTTGTTACATACTTTCTTGTATACTCCTTATGTATCTTTATAATTACAGTTGCATGCCTAGAATGTCACCTACATTATGTTCAATATAACTGTGCATATGCATATAATTACATGGTGTACTCAGTTACATATGCTAATGTATCTCCTTCATAGTTGTTCCATGTTGTCCCATTGTGTTGAATCCAGCTGTTATTTCAACTTCCATGTGAGGCTGAGTGGTTTACTGTCACTGATTTGTGTTAGGCCTTTTTCTCATTACTCCTGCATGAGGACAGCCAGTTCCTCTTTGCATTTCCGTTCAAGAGCTGTGTTTTGGCATGGTGCTGAGTCCCACAAGGTTTTATGGAGAGTCCTTCAATCTTTAATCAGATCCTTAAAAAGAATCTTGAGTCCTTAATCATGCCATGTAACTAAGTTTTAGTTGAGTACATCAACGACCTGTTAGTTATGTCGAACACACAGGAAGCCTGCAAACAATATACTATTGCCCTGTTGCACCACTTGGCTTAGAATGGACAGAACGTGTCCCTGAGTAAGTTGCAGTTTTGTAAGATGTATGGAGACTGCTTGAAGCACTGCAATTACCTGCCCAAATTGCAGTCTTGAAATGTTCTGCCCATCGTAGTGAAGATGATTACCAGAAAGTCGGCAACAGATAAGCTGATGAGGTCGCACAATACTGTGCCCATGGAACTTGTACATTAAACGTTGAATACAGTAATGAAAGGGATGATGAGACCAATCACAACCTTTTGTTAACCACAGCTGACACATGGGAGGAGGTTAAGATGTTACAGAAAGAATTTTCAGAGGCAGAAGAGCAAAGTTGTGTCAGAGTAGTGTGTATCAAAGGAGATTATAAGATTTGGGCTTCAGGAGATGGAATACCTCTGTTGTCAGATAGTCTGTTGCCCACAATGACGAGACATTATCATGGCCCGGCTCATATAGGGAGGGATGCTACGGTTAGACAGTTTCAACAGACATGATTTAACCCCAGATTAAGGTTGATGGCTGAAAGGTTGTGTCACAGAAATGTTGTGTTTCAACAGATGAACATAGGGAAAAGAACCACAGTGACACTGAGCCACATAGGGAGATCAGGTGGTCCCTTCAACAGGAAACAGTTGGACTTTATCGAAATGCCTAAGTGCAATGGGTTGAGATATATCCTAGTGATTGTGTGCATCATCTCCTGTTGGGTTGAAGCCTAACCAACCAGAAGAAATGACAGTCTCACAGTTGCTTAATTGTTGTTGAGGATGTTCATACCAAGGTTCAGTTTCTCAACTTTGCTGGAGTCAGACCGAGGGACTCTTTTCAATAAGGAGGTCTTGAAGATTTTGTTTGCAGCATTACAAGTGGAGCAGCGGCGATATTGCAGTTATCAGCCTGAGGCTCCAGAAATCGTGGAACAAGTGAATGAAATGCTGAAATGCAGATTAGCTAAAGTGTGTGATTTGTAGTCTTTGAAATGGCATAATGCTTTGGTCCTTGTGTTTATGAGACTTCGCAATGTACCCAATCAGAGAACAGGAGTGTCCACTCATGAAATAATCATGGGCAGAGCGATGAGATTGCAAACTGTACCTGCAAATGTATTTGTGAACATTATAGATGACATGATTCTTGATTACTGCAAAAGACTGGCTGATGTGGTGCATTCTGTGTCTCACCAGGTTGGAGCCACCACCGCACCCCCTCATCAGGAGCAGTGCCATGACCTCAGTCCAGGAGACTGGGTTCTGGTGAAGAAGCATGTTCGAAAACATGCCTGGAACCTCATTGGCATGGCCCTTATCAAGTCATCCTGGTGACAACTGTAGTGTCTTGTGAGTTACCGATGTTTGGACCCTTTTGGTTCGTGGCTGACTCCATAGACCAGTGACTTCGGTACCTGGGTATGGGTAATAGAATTCATGATGTAGAATGTTCACTTAACTGTTACACACTAATGAATAATGACGTGTAATGCCAGTGTTGCTTGAAAAGCAACACTGTAGGAGATAGGAAATACGTTGGAAGCTGCATTACGATCTACTAGAGAAATCTCGTTATAAGCAGGATCCTGCTAAATATAAACACCTCCTAATCAAGGGAAAGAGTGATTATTTTACCCAGCAATAGAAACAGGTAAATATTCCACCAAACAGCTTTTTCATGTGGTATCAAAACTTGCCTCATCTGCGGATAACAATTCTAATGACAAAACAGAAGCTTTTTGGGACACTTTGAAGCATTGGTTAAAAAATAAAGTAAACCAAATGTATTCCAAGTTTGAGGCTACCACTTCACTCGAGATTGTATCTGATTCATTTGAGGAGCCTCAAAAGGTCTGCTCCTTTACTGAATTCTCTCCTGTTATGACAGAGCAGATAGCCATCATTGTGAGCAAGGCAAAGTCTGGCTTGCCATTCAACCCTTATCCCTCCTCGGTTCTGAAACTTATCCCAGATATGATAGGTGCAAATCTCGCAGCCATCTTCAACTCCATGTTTATTTCAGGAGTTTTCCCGACTCAGTGGAAAAGGGCCTCCATCTTCCCGCATATAAGAAACCTAACCTGAACACAGTTGATCCCAAAATCTATCGGCCCATCTTGCGCCTTCCACTTCCCGCTAAACTAGTAGAAAAAGATAAGAGTTCTCAGCTTACACAGTACATACAAGAGAATCAGTTGTTGGATGAGACGCAATTTGGTTTCAGGTCTCAGCATAGCACTAAGTCAGCACTGATTAAAGCCACAGAGGAGATAAGGGTCGTGCTGGACAGAGGTGAAGCTGCAGTACTTATTCTCCTTGACCTGTCAGCAGAATTTGATACGGTTAACCATGGGATACTGATCAACCGTATCAGTACTCTGGGCATCAAGAATAGGGCCAAATCCCTATTGACCTGTGTTCTTACTGATAGACTACAATCATTAGCACTGGCTAACTATGAATCAGATTCCTTTTCTCTCCCCTGCGGGGTCCCGCAGGACTCATCTATCAGTCCAACTCTGTTTAACATTTATGTTACAGAGCTGGCTCGTCAAATCTTTTGGCCTTGCGTTAACCTCATATGTGGGCAATACCCAAATTGTTTTCTCAGCCTTCAAAAAGGTACTGAGGTTTTGGCATCTTTTCATGATTGCATGTTGGCAATTAGCTGATGAACAGACACTGCCTTAAACTTAACTAAAAAAAAACGAGGTGGCTGTGTTCGGTAATCTCTCTCCTGTCTGGTCCCCTAGTTGGTGGCCAGAAGAATTGGGATCTCACTCTATACCAGCGACCAAGGCAAAAAATGTAGGTATATTAATAGATGAAAAGCTAAATTTTAGACTGCAAGTCAACACTCTGATCTCCTCTAGCTTCTAACTGCTCAGAATGAGAAAAAAACAAATCCCTTTTATTCCAGCGCAGGCTGGAAAGACAGTAACCACGGCATGAGTCCATTCGAAATTGGATTACTGCAACAGCCTTTATGTTAACATGCAGGAAAAAAATCTCAATAAGCTACAGATTGTGCAGAATGTGACTGCCAGGCTTCTCTATGGACCTCTAAATTCAATTTGGTGGCCAAAGAAATTTGGCAATTGCATTGGCTTCCAGTAAGAAGCCATATCAAATTTAAGGCTCTGTGCATAGCCTACAAGGCTTTACATAAAACTGGCATGAGTTTCTGAGGCACTCCTTTCAGAGATACTCTCCTGGCAGATGGTTGCCCTCGCTAGGGGCAAATATTATGACAATTCCCAGAATCCACAAAGCTAGTTGAGGAGGCAGAAGCTTTGTTGTTGGAACCACAAATCTCTGGAACAATCTGCCCCCCACATCAGAGCTATGCCCACGCTGATCTCCTTTAGAAAGGAGTTAAAAACACGGCTCTTTAACACTAGGCTCCTTTCCTGTTCAGTAGTAGTCAGCGCCAAGACACCTCAGGGTAGATGTGCATTTAACAAATTGCTGTAACATAACATAACATAACAAGCTCCATGTGTGGCGTGATCACTTGCATGTACCCAGGCTAGGGAGGATGCTACAACTGGTGACGAGATAGGGGATTATGCTAACCCTACGACCTGAAGTACAGAGAGTGCTCTCGCGGAGAGTTTGCATTAGTCCAGCAAACTGTTCATGAGAGCCAAGTGTGCATCAGTCAACGTGAAAATCAATGGTCAGTGTATGTGGAGTCAAAGCGCCACTGCAGCCAGTGCAAGGCCTGTGAAGAAAGAGAAGGCCTTACAGAAAGTTTGTTTGCTGTCGGCTAGAAATTTGCTAGTAAAGTTGAGACAAGAGATACTGCACCACAACCTAACACAAAGCCGTCATTCATATAGTACGACAATGCTAAAGGCGGTGACAACCAGGTAGAGAGAAGGGCTAAAGGCAGTGATAGCCAACTGCAGGAAAGCGCTACAAGTGAAAACATTTTGGACACAAAAAAATGCTATAGACAGTAGAAACCAGATACAATGCAAAGAGGCGAGAAGGCTTTAGAGCCCGTGCAAGAAACAAATCCGCTACTCACCACCAAAGAAGAGGGGCGCAACGACCTTAAATGTAGCATGCAGCTAGTGCTTGACGAAGGTGTCTGTGCAAGCAGGCAGCAGACACTGCCAGAGTGAGCTCCGCTCTCGACAGCAGTAAGTTCCACAGGTTATGATGCTTCCGCATTCTTAAAACCATGCCTCCTTTCCCTACCTTCAAAAAGGAAAATATTGGTTACAGATGAACTGTCTGGATCAAAGCCTATGATGATTTCATTGATGCACTGGAAGAAGCAAATGACAAAAAGATCATTAAACATCTAAATAATTTAGTGGGTGAAGGATAGAAAGAGTGATCAAGAAAATCCCACACGGAGATGAAGTGATGTACCGTCAAATCAAAGAGGCGTTAAACACCAAGTTCAATCCAATACCGAATGTCGAATACAAAAAGTACATTTTCAGCCATGAAAGGCAGAGAGCTGGCGAAAGACTTGATTCCCTCATCATGCATTGCAAGTTCAACTGATTCAATGATAAAGAGGCCATGCATCTCAGAGTAATAGATGGTTGTCTCTCCGATTCCTTCAGAAGACGAATGCTGAAGGAGACACTCAGCTTGAAGTGAGTTCTCATGACTGCCGGAGCGGAAGAAAGAGCTGACAGTCCAAGAAGCTAACATGGAGGCCAGTACGGCGCGAAATGAATCAGCGCTGAGTGTGAAAAGTAAATCAAAATACAAGATAGAAGGACATAAAGTAATGTCTACAAAGAAAAAAAAGTTGTATATTTGATGTGGATTTTCCCTTCCGCATGAAGATAAATATCCCACCATTGGACAGATATGCAAAGGCTGCAGGAAAGAGAACCATTTTGTAATGGTTTGTAAAGCGAGGGAAAGATCAAGTGCTTTACGTTGAGAAAACAAAATGGAGTTAAGATCAAGTGTGTCACATTGATTAAACAAAATGGATGCCTGAACATTCCAGACACAATGCTCTATGTGTGCCTACAAGGCCAAGTGACGACAGCAGTTGAGGCAAGTAGAAACTGAACAACGTCGATTGTGGTCAAACTCCTCATTTAAGGTTTATCACCATCACTGTCAAGCAACAGTGAGGAAGATGGGGGTGTGATGTCAATGTTGACTGCTGGACGACATGAGCATGTAGGATTAGCTTCTTGCAAGGAAGAAGGCCGGTCGAAGTTAGGTCGACAAGTGAAAGCGCAAAATTAATTTGGACTCTTTCCCAAGATCACACTGAAAGTGAATGGGTGCCCCAGACCTTTTATCAAAGACATTGGTGCATAGATAAACATTATGCCAGAGGAAAAGTACAATGAACTGTCTCCAGTGCCCCGTTTAACCCCATTGTAAAATAAAGTGTGTGCGTGGGCTGCTACGACACCACTGCAAAGTCAAGGTTCATTCATAGCGACTGTGAAGCATAAAAAGACAAAAGCACAAGCACCAATTCATGTCTTGCCAGGCACTCCATCAAGTGCATGTTTACTCAGTTTCAGTATTGCTGCTAACATGGGGCTGATTTCTGTAAACTACAATGTCACTGCTTATCATGAGACAGTAAATCAGTTTCCATCCTTGTTTCATGAACTAGAAAGACATAAGACTATGAAAGTGCAATTTCACATAAATGAGGATGTTAGTCCTATTGCTCAACGACATCGTCAAATTGCGTTTCATTTACAAGAGGTTGTTGAGAAAGAACTGGATACACACTTAAAGCATGACATCATTGAGCGATCCACTGGTCCTACGCCATGGGTATCACCCATAGTGGTAGTGCTGAAAAAGGATAGTGGAGGAGCGTGCACTTCTGCGTTGATATGTGCCAAGTGAACAAGGCGATTGAAAGAGAGAGACATCCAGGTCCTCATATTGCTGACATGACTACGGAGCTGAATAAAGCTAATGTTTTTTCCCACCATGATTTGAACAAAGGGTATCACCAGCTCGAACTGGACGAAAATTGAATGTACATTGCTAAGTTTTTGACTCATGTTGGTTTATTTAGATATAAAAGGCTAGGTTTCAGAGTGTCATCACCTGCAGAACATTTTCAGAATGTAATTCGTTACATAATACAGCCAGTCAGAAATTATTTCAATTACAGTGCTGACATGCTAGTTTTTGGGGCCACACAAAAGGAACATGATAAAGCCCTTACACAAGTGTGTCACATACCCGCTATGTAGGTCTCACTTTAAATGTGGCAAAGTGTGAGTTTCATCAAACCAAACTCAATTTCTTTGGTCATATCTTTTCTGATGGTGAAATGATTCTGGATCCCTCTAAAACACAGGCATTGTCATTAACCCCGGGCGGAGACCTCCGCTCCGCCCGGGGAGTGTGCGGAGATTTGCCTCCTCCGCATTCAGCGGAGAACGTAGAGAAGGCAAATCTCCGCACACTCGCAGTGGAGCCCCCGCCTCCACCCCTCTATATTAAAAATTACTTCTACATGACTTTAAATTAAATTAAAACCACTTACCTGGCATGCGGTGTCCCCGGGCTGCCCTCCTCCCCTTCCTCGCCGTCTGGGTAATTCTTTGAGAAAACTGCGCATGCGAGCGCGCCCCCGCATGCGCATTTCTTGCGAGAAGAATAAGGACTGAGGAAGCCGTGCTAAAACTAAGAAGAGGAGGACGCCCACTGACTTGGCCCCAGGCCTACTGGCCTGTCCGCACCTCGAACCTGCTCCAGCGAAATCCCGGTGTGTCCTGCAGCCAGCAGCCTCAAGAACCTGAAGGACCTGCCCTGCTTCCCAAACCCAAGACTTTGTCTCCCGTGAGCACCGGATTTGCTCACCCACAGACTCTGGCTCTGGCCAAAATGGCGAGTCTGCACCACTCTGCACCCGAGGCCCACGGCCTGAGTTTGAATGGCCCAACACCACAAGGAGGTCTCCCCGGCGATCCTGACCTGAGATCTGGTGATCTCTGACCTGCCTCGAATCTCCAAACGACACCTGCAGCCCCTTTCTGGAGGATCCCCCCGACCGCAACCAGAGCTGGTAAGAAAACCCGATGCCTAAAGACACCCCTGCATCCGATGTCCCACGACCTTGGGTGGCTCAACCGACGGTGTCCCAGCATCCCCAGGCATCCCAACTTACCTCTCTAACTGGTGGTCACCTCCAGAAGATATTCGTCCCCTAGCCTGCAGTCTTTGTTGCAACCAGAGAATCCCCTTTGAAATGAACAGGGCACCCAATGACAAAACAGCACCATGCACCCAGCCTCCCCTGCGCCGCTAAGGGTGTACTTTGGGTGCTAACTCGGATCCCCCTTTGCCCTGAGCCTAACACCAGGAGCTTTGATCCCACAACCTTGTTGCCTGCTCGTGAGCAGCCACCAACCGGAGGCCCCACATACCCCATTGATTAACATTGGGCCTCAGCACTCTGCACCCAGGGCCGGACTGGGAACCGAAACCGGCCCTGGCAAACTGCTTGGCCGCTCCCCCCTGGGGGCAGGGGGGTGCAGACGAGCTGTTTGCGAGGGCCGGTTTCGGCCGATTTTGTTACGGGGGGCGATATTGCCGACCCCCGGTAACAAAATCGGCCCCCCAGGGGCCCAAAACCGGCCCCCACTCTAGCGGCCCACCGGGGACACGCCCGGTGCCCGATACGGCCAGTCCAGCCCTGTCTGCACCCTGCTGCCCTGGTGCCACTGAGGGTGCTTTGAGAGTGCATCCTCAACCCTCGGGGAACCCTGGTTCTAACCCCAGAATGCCAACTCCCACAAACTTGTACTTACCTGCTAACTGATAACTTCATTTCCTTCCATAGGATTGCATTGACCGTTTTCCTTGAAAATTCCTGTGTGGAGTTGGTTTGTATGAAACACTGAAAAACTGCAAATGTACAAAACCTGATTTACTTACCTTTTCTCTACGAAATGTCCCAGTGTGATATCTAGGCATACCACACTGAGTAGAAAAAGTAATCTAAAAGGTAACGTACAAAGTAATCTGTAAAGTAACTGAAAGGTAATTCCAAACTGTTGACTTACCTGTAATTCAACCAACTGAATTTGAACCTGCATTCAACTGTAAAACACTGCATATGATTTTTGCAAAGCATTTATTTCACTTACCTGCACCACGCTTGGCTTGGTTCTAGAAACTAATAGCTAAATAATATTTTTGATACAAACAAATTGGTCTGAATTTAGTCTTTGAGTGTGTGACATCATTTGCTGCCTGAGTGTGTACAACAAATGCCTAACACTACCCTCTGATAAAGCCTTACTGCTCGCCTACACTACCAAAAATAGAGTGTAAGGTGCTATCTACTTTTACCTCTGCCTACCTTTGGGGTTCCACTGGACTCTGTGCATACTATTCCTTATTTTGGTATTGTATATATACAGCCAGCTTCCTACAAAATGTTCCAAATGGCAGTGAATTGCAAAGTTGTGAGTGCGGCATTTAAGTGATTTCTCCAACAAGTCCGGCACTGTAATTGCTTGTCACAGTAGATGTTTTTAGCGAACTTCCCAACTTTGCGCAGTATTATATAAAGAAGTCTCTCAGAATATACTCCTGCTTGGAAAGCTTGCATTTTAAACACACATGGAATTGGGATGTCTTATCTGGTAATCCTAAAAGTTGACTGTATGCACTGAGCCACATCCGGCCATTTAGCCCATGTTCTGTGGTAGCATAAGCTTAATGTAGGCATATCGTTACTCTTGACAGCCTGGAACAAAGAATTCAGTGATGGGCACAACATCTTATTGAATAGCTTAAAAAAGGCATGTGTAGGGCAATAGTTATTGCTTTCATGGCAGGTAGTTGGCTTTTGTGCGTTCCCCTATCGCTCAGCCATATACCTAGGTACTTGTATTTAGAAAACTACTCTAATTTGGAGTTGTTGAGATACCAGATACTATTCTTGAGAATCTTTCACCCGAAGATGATCACTTTAGTTTTTACAGTATATGCTTAGCTTATGACGTCTACAATAATCACTCAACTTGATTAACTTCCTTTACAAGCCAATAGCTTGTTTTGTCAAGTATCAGTGAGTCATCAACATATGTGGGCTGGTGAGTCGCTAGCCTGATAGTTTAGGAGCAAAAGAGGCATCCTCATCCAGGGCAATGTACAAGTTGATCAACAATGGTGCCAAAACACACCCTTGTTTCAGGCCTTAGTAGGTTCTTATGTGCTCTGTTGTAGTTATATCTGGAGCCAATCTGAGTTTTAGTCAAATATTTAGGTAAGCTGATAATAGCACTCAATAGTCTACTAGGGATGCCCCAAGTGTCTAAATTACCCCATAGTATGTCCTGGTTGACAGAGACGTAAGCTGTGTTGAAATCAATAAGGTTCACATACAATAGATTGACCTTTGTGTTGGATTATTAATGTTGGCGCTCTCATGTTGTCCTAGATACTGCAACACTTTATGAAGCCAGTTTGATAGAAAGGTATGAATTTTATGCTATCTACCAAGTCTTCTAAGTGGTTTAGTATGGCCTTCGCTAAGCATTTTCTCTCAATGTCAAGTAAAGCTATTAGGCTGCAATTACTGGGGAGGTGCGTTGGCCCTTTTTGTAAACCAGTATATCTTCACCAAGTATTTAGCACTGCTTTGACCATCAGGCAATTTTGTATAGTGGAGACAGCATGTTAGCCTATTGGTTATCATTGTCCATAAAAATGGAGCCAGTAATTCATTTGGTCAATGTGCCCCGTTCCTTTACCTATTCTTAAGATGGGTTTTATTTCAATTTTTGAGAATGTTTTCCAATTTTGCTTTGGAAATGGTTGCTGCTTGGTGACATGAAAACTGGTAGTTGCTAGTGAGTCACTAGGGGTTCCATTTAATTGTGATATGTAGGTAATCCAATTGTGTGGTGTATCACAAGGTATTTTATTATGTTTACTACTCGAGATAATACTATTTTCATAAGCCCAGAATTTCTGCTGATCTTTCCCATGACAAGCTTTTTGTAGCTGCAGCCATATCTCATCTTGAAGTTTTCTTTGGTTTTCCAAGACAACTTTCCTTGATTGAGTTCTTGCTTTTATTTAATCTTTCAGAGTTTGATCAAAAGTTTGATCAAGTTTCTTCAGTTTCATTTTCTTGGGTTGAAGGTTACGTGCTCTTTTTATAAGTAGTATTCTAGGCCCTTTGGGTCAGATGTATCAAAGAGTTTTACCCATTCTGTGTCTATGGGACAATATGTTTGTACATATGGCCCAGAAGTGATTTGCTTTCGAAAGACATTTTGGCAGTTTATTTTGCCTGTGCTGTGGGAGGGCAGGTTGTCTTGAATGGATTCCATGCTTGATTGCCATCAATTTAGCTTGTTCTGTTGGCGTTCCTATGGCTCTGCCAAGTTGCTTATCCCAAAATACTTATCAAGTTTACTTAATAATTTAAGTTTTCAAGATACCGTCTGTTTGTCTTTTGAGTACTGGAGCCATTCGCAGGGCAGATTCATGTTAGCTTTGTGAGATGCTGATGTTTAATGCTTATTTCCAGATGCCAATGAAAATGATGATCACTCTCTTGGGCTGGCAAGGTTTTAATATTTCTATTTTGTAAACTCTGAGAACAGGCACCAGGGTCAGTCCAATACTGCATTCTAAGTGGAGACAAAAGTGTAAAAGATTGGTGATTACCCCCAGCTATTCGTCCATTTAAGGACTAAAAGCCTAGATGCGGTGAGAGAGCAGATTAAGTGGGAAACTAGAGTTCAGGTCGCTCTGCAGGTGTGGCCATTTATGGTATCCTCCATTATTTGTTATCATGTGCAACCATGTCAAGTTGGTCACGTCCCTGTTTACATCCCCTGTTCTTAAGAACAGGCTATTTTAAAAAAAAAGTTTGTTTCTCCCTTTATTTACACAGTAGTTCCGAAGGTGCTTGTACTGCCCTCTTCTTAATTGTAGATGAGTGAATATCAATGTTACATACAAGTATTATTTTATTTCAGTGTCAGTCGAGTTTGTTAAAGAGATCAATAGTGGCTGCTAATGCAAACTTAGCTGACATATTCAGAGGGGTAACATCGTACTGAGAGTTGTTTTATATGTATATCACGACGCCTCCAATTAGGAGACTCACTTTGGGTTTTTTGTTGCTGGGATTGAAACGTTGCTAAAATCCTCTAAAGAAACAAATTTTAATGTCCATGTTTCTTGCCGCTATACTGTTTTATAATCTTTTATGTGCTCCCAAAGAGCAGGATTTTTATTAATTTTCCAGACCACGTCGATATTCCAAGAGCTTGCTAAAAGATGTGTTGGGTCCCATTTGGGATTCTGCTTAAAGACTTTAATTCATTCCCAGTGGCAGCCAATCGCAGTTTTGTTGTATATTTGGTTTGGTATTTGGGAAGCTCACTGGCCTCCTGTTAGTTCCTTTGTTGATCATTCCTTGGGGTCTCTGAGCCAGTCCCACCTTTGAGGAGAGAGCAATTTGAATTGAGATTTATGTTGTTAATTTTTTTGCTTAGTGGAGAGGTTTTCAAAGGAGCTGGTCTTAATATAGGAGGATGTCTTTCTATTTCAGTTGATTGTATTTCCATTACCCAATTCAAAGAGTAATCAATGTTTTCCTAAACCAGATTTCCTATGGCTGGGGATGTAAAAGTCACCTCTGTAGCCTATGTTGTATTACTATGCTGTTGGTTTGTGAATGCTATTTAAATAGTATAATTACATTTAATATATCCTAACATTGGTACTTCATTTAAGAGTTTTATTATATTTGCTCTGTTGAGTATATCTTCAGGGCTACCAGCCCTATATTTTGGGTTAAAAAAGAGCTTGCCCGAAGATGTTACCAATTGACCTTTGTCTGAGGGTCATAGTTCGAGGCTCCTCCGGTATAAAACTAAGTTTGTTGTTTGATGGCATATGTTTATCTCTATTTGCAAAGACACAAGTACAACTACTATTGTTCTCAGCTGTGATGGGTCTGGTGCTATTTATTTCCTTGATATTATGGGCTACTGAGTATGAGTGATGCTGGAAAGTATGAGCGTTTGACCCAGCTGTAGTGGTTCTATTAGGCTATATTTTATTTGCATATTGAGGGACTCATTTACAATGATTTGACATAGGTCTTCTTGCTGCGCTGCCCTGTGCCAAATCAAAAGGGCAGGAATGCACCGTATTTACGAGATACGGTGCATTCCTGTCCTTTCAGCCAGTGCCGGTGCACAATTTGGTGCCTAGTGCCAGCGCAAGCACCATTGCACCATGGTGCAAGTGTGTCTGCATTGTTGGCGGGATTGTTTTTGTGCTCGAAGGGACATCTTCCTACACAAAAACAATCCATGAAGGCGTTTTCTTCTTTCCATGTGTGCTGCAGAATGCAGTACACATGGAAAGAGGAAAAAACAAAGAGAAATAAAGATATTTATTTCTCCACATCACGCCTGCCCTGGGGAGGCTTACAATTTGACGCATTTCCAGGTTTACAGAACTTGGTGAATCTGGGAATGCATCACAATCCATGCCCCTTTATCAGTGCTTTACAGTTGATAACACGGAAATCTCAGGGTAATCTCTCTATGTAAATTTAGGAAATGTGGCACCATTACCTTTAATTACCATTATCCTTGTTTCGGCTCAAGGTGATGAATCTTTGCCACTGTATTTTTACCAAAAGAGCTCCTTCATTAACATGAGCAAATAATCAAATGCAAATAAATGTTTGGGCCAATATTGAGAGTTATGAGTAGTTTTAAAGGGATTTGTTTTGTAATTAATATTTAGATTCTCTAACTCTTCATTCGTTAGTCAGGTATCAATCAGGTTACAGAAATGATAATAGAAATATAATAGAGCATATAATACATTTCCATACAGCGCATTCCATAAAGGAAAGAATCCCTATTCTAAGAAAGAGAGGCACAAATATCAGTCAGAATTCATGAAGAGTTCAAAAATAGAAGCAAGAGTGAGATTAGCATGAAGCTAAATCAATAATTAATAATTGCAGAATCTCCTATAAAGAGAAATAAAGCATAGAGCAACTAAGCCTTTGTAAAGCCAATTAATCAAAGCATAAATCTTGGGGATTTTAATAAAAGGCAGAATGGAACAAAACCTGAATCTAATCTGCCTTTATCTGCCTCCGTTCTGCTCTCCATCAAAGTCTGTCCTCTCCTTCCCTGCATCTGCAAATCATATCTGCTCTGCTACCTTCAGTTCTGCATCGAATTCTTAAAATCCTCTGCAGCCTCCTGTCTCTAAATCTGTCTGAGTTGGTCTCTTGCAAAGGTCTCTGCAACGGTTTGAGAAAAAGGTCTGAAACTACTAAACTAGGAACACATTTATATAAAAAATAATGTTACAAAGCGGGTGGCATGTTTTTGTTCTGCAGCCAATTGGAATCGATCATTCTCCAAAAGGACACATCCACCCCTCAGCTGTCTGTGCACGTCATTCATCAGGCAGGTGAAATCCTTCCCACAACATATTCTGCATCTTATTTAATATAACTTCATCTCGTAACCTTCCTTTAAAGAAAGATTTTATTTTAACTAAACACATAACAGTAGCTGAAAAAGAACTTATTAATTAAGCAGGAAATATTAAACATAGCATGGTAATGCACTTTTAAAATACGTATGTTTTCTATTCTCTCTAAAGCAAAGAATTAAATGAGGCTTTGTTTAAACATTTCCAGCAACTTAGATAAGACAGTAAATTATGAGGCCAATAAATTCCCACATTATCTGAAGGTCAACTGAAGCTCTGAGAGAAAAGCTAAATCATGAGCTGTTTTCTGTGTTCTACACTCTAAAATGTCAATTTAATTCAGTACAAATTATTTTCTACTACTGTACCCATTTAAAACATTTTTGCAAATTAAAATCACATTCTATAGTGAGAACAAAATCTAAACTAGCCTTATTAAAATAAAGCTATGAACTAATTGTGCAATGGTTTACATGGGTTGCTAAGTGGAAAGCGTCTGACTATAAAGCCTGTGAATATCAAAGCCTAATGTTTTCATTGCAGCACCAAATGTCTGCATGTCACTTTTTAAATGCAGTTTTATATCTGACGCTCGAGGCAGGTTTGAATACTTGCATTCTATAGGAAATGTTTACGTTCTTTCACAGTGCTAAAATGTCCTTTAGAATATTGTGAAATACAAAAGTGAGTTGGATGATTGATTTAACCTCTGCCACTGGCAATTACTCAGGGCTGCCATTTCAATTCATTTTTTAACTCAGTGTGCTATGTCAGTCAGCGACCAGCCTTATCAGCCACTTTTGGCTATTCCACAAAGCTATTGCCAAAAATAAAGCTCGCAAACATGTGCCACTGCACCTTAGCTAGAGGTGGTGCCTGGATATGCCAGGGAAAGTATTATTGGGTTGCGAGACCCCCCTTTACTCGAAGAAGAGCTGAAATCTGCCTATCTTTTACAAACCCTTCTAATTGTCCTAGTCAGCTGACAAGTACAACATTAAGACATTTATATTAACTTATTTTGAAGTAGCTCTTAATACTGTGATCCTGCTGTTGCTAAGCACTGCCAATAACATATATTTCTATTGCTAAATTCAAAGGTACTCAAGGTGTTGACATCAGAAGAACAAAAGGCTGGGCTGGCCTTGCTGGAATTCAGATTTATGATCTGCAGAGTACACATGTCAGTGACAACAATATTATCTCTGTTGGATGATCAGCTAGATGCATAAAGAAAATACTAAATTACTAGTGCTACCAAATATTCATTTGTGATACAATTGGAAAGGTGTAGTCACCTAAGACCTGTGAGATTAAACACCAGGGCCTGTATTCTACATTGTGCACCAGGGGCAAAATGGGCTTGTGCGCCCACTTTGAGCACCCTGAGGCTCAATAGTATTAAAGAAGGGGACACCGATGCTTGTGCATCCCCTTCTGTAATACAGATAGTGCTGGTGCACTTGTTGCACTAGCGCTATCATGAGAGGGTGCTCCCTCATTTGCATGGGGCCACTTTGCCTCTGCGCCTGGGCCGCATTACCGACGTGGGAGCAGAGGCAAACATGCATTTAACCCTTTCCATGTGTCGTACTGCCGGAAGCCACCCAATGCTAAAGTGCTCATGTGCGTCGGACGGCTCCTGGCTGTCCGCGTACATGGCACAAGAAATCCCTCTGGTGTGAGCACCAGAGGGATTTACTTTCAATCAAAACAGCCTCGGGAGCTGGGGAAGTGCTTCCCCAGCTCCTGAGGCTGTTCTGATTGTTTCACTGAAATGACGATCAGTGCACAAGTCACGCTGACGTCATTTCAGTGAAACCGAAACTGAAATGAGCTGATCGGTTTGTTTCAGTTTCACTGCCTACGTGCTCAGGGGGGTATCTCAGTCCCCTGAGCACGAATGCAGACGGAAGAGGTATTGTTTCAAAGGGGAATCTCCCCTTTCCAACAATACCTCTCCCTAGTGAATCCCTGCGGTGATCCCCAAGCAGGGATCCACCCACTAAGCACCAGTGAGAGGGGAGTGGCCCCGTGGGCAAGGGCCTTTGCTCCACCCCAATTGGCAGTAGGCCCCAATCTGCCCCCCCCGGGGGGGGCAGAAAGCACTGTAGACACCAGGGATTTTGTTTGTGTAAATTTTGGGGTGGGGGCTGTCCAAAATGGGCATTGCATTGCCCCCCCCCCAAACAACCTCCACAGTCTTTCTGCTCCACTGGGGGCAAATGGGGGTTATTTTTTTAGCTAAATTTGAGGTTTGCAGGAGGAGATTCTGGGTAGGAAAGCATTGGGGGATTCACGCAAGCCACACCTCCCTGGACTCCCCCGGGAGTCTAGTTGTCAGAACTGTCTGGATTTGGTAGGTTACCCTAGATGGCCGCAGAGCCCGGGACCAAAAACACAGCTGAACCCCTCGCAAAACCAGGTCATTTTGTGATAGATAACTTTGATGTCTCCACAATACGTTTTGGGACCTTCCCTGTTGTTGGAACTTGGCCCACCCACACAAGTGAGGTATCATTTTTATCGGGAGACCCGGGGGAACGCTGGGTGGTAGGAAATTTGTGTCAGCCCGGTGATCCCACAACTTTCCCACACAGAAAAGGGAGGACAACTAAAAAAAATTTGTTGCTAAATTTGAGGTTTGCAGGGGGTTTGGGTAGGAAAATGTTGGAATGTCCATGCACACCTCCCTGGACTCCCCTGGTGTCTAGTTTTCAGACATATCTGGGTTTGGTACATTTCCCTAGATGCCCACCAAGCCCATGACCAAAAACGCCAAACCAAGTCTTTTTGTGATCGATAATTTTGAAGTCTCCACAGTACGTTTTGGGACGTTTCCTGTTGTGGGCACAAGGCCTACCCACACACGTGAGGTACCATTTTTATCGAGAGACTTGGGGGAATACTGGGTGGGTGGAAATTGGTGGCTCCACACAGATTCCAGAACTTTCCACCACAGAAATGTGAGGAAAATTTGTTTTTGGACAAAGTTTGAGGTTTGCAAGGGATTCTGGGTAACAGAACCTGGTGAGAGTCACACAAATCACCCCATCCTGGATTCCCCTGGGTGTCTAGTTTTCCAAAATGTACAGGTTTTCTAGGTTTCCCAAGGTGCCGGTTGAGCGAGGGTCCAAAATCCACATCTAGGGTCCGTTTTCACTGGAAAAATGTGATGTGCCCATGCTGCATTTTGGGCCATTTCCTGCCCCGGGCACTAGGCCTAATCACACAAGTGAGGTACCATTTTTATCGGGAGACGTAAGGGAATACAGAATTGTATAACAAGTGTTATTACCAATTGACTTTCTATGCATTTCTGCCTTCCAAATGTAAGACAATATGTAAAAAAAGAAGTCATTTTGAAAAATGTCCTCTAATTCACATGCTAGTAAGAGTACCCACAATTTCAGAGATGTGCAAATAACTACTGCTTCTAAACTCTATATTTTGTTCCTATTTCGGAAATAGATAGGTGTTCTTGATACCTATTTTTCACTCTTTATATTTTACCAAATGAATTGCTATATACCCAGTACACAATGAAAAACCATTGAAAGGCGCAGCTCAGTAATAGGCTCTGGGTACCTCGAATTCTTAATGAAACTACAAGTGCCATATATCACCACAACTAGAAGGGTCCAGCAAACGCATTGGTATATTGCTTTTAAAAATCTGCCATACTTAGAAGAAGTTACAGGTGAAAACGTTGGCACAAATGGCTGTTTTTTTTAACTCAATTTCAATATTATTTTTATTCTAACTGTTAGTTTCTATAGGGAAACCTTAAAGGATCTACACAAATGACCCCTTGCTGAATTAGGAATTGTGTCTACGTTCCAGAAATGTATAGATTTCTGGAAACCATTATCGCTTTCATATCCGTTTCTACCACTAACTGGAAGGAGGTTAAAAGCACAAAATATAGGAAAAATAGGCTATGTCGCAGTAAAATGCCAAAACTGTGCAGAAAATGTTGGTTTACTGACAAAAGTCTGCCTGTTCCTGAAAGCTGGGAAGATGGTGATTTTAGGACTACAAACCCGTTGTTGATATCATTTACAAGGAAAAAATCAGATGCTTTCTTCAGCAGCACTTTTTCCTATTTTTCCCCAAAACCCAACATTTTGGTGTATTTTTGCTAATTTCTCAGATCCCCTATAGGGGAATCATCAAACCCTGGATACCTTTAGAATCCTCAGGATGTTGGAACGAAAAGGAAACAAATTTGGCATGAATACCTTATATGGACGAAAAAGGGGTCTAAGCGCGAACTACCCCAAATAGCCAAAAAAAAAACTTAGCACAGGAGGGTAAAGGCCTAGCAGCAAAGGGGTTAAGGCCGCACTGAAAGCGTGCCACAAAAAGGTGGCACACTGAAAGTATGCCATCTTCAAGGCAGCCCTCTAGTGGGTGAAAAAGGGGATCCCATAGACCCACCAGATATTTCCCTGCAGGCAGGTGCAGTCACTCACTGCACCTGCCTGCAGGGGGATCACTAAACCCCTTAAAAGTGCAGGCAGCTTGCCACCTGCACAGTGAAACATGGAGCAGCTTTTAAGCAGCTGCTTCATATTTCACTTGAAAGCACTGCCCTGAGGGCAGTGCGAGTTTGCGGCTGACCTGGGGGCAGAGCATTAATTCTAATATGGCACACTTTCCTTATTTGCAACCGATGCACCTTTTGAAAGGTGCGCCATGGCGCAAACATGGAACGTTCGCTGTATCCGTAATAAGGACCCAGGTCAAATAGTATAGTGAAAAAAAATATTTTCCCTTTATAAACAGCAGACTAGATATTATTAGTTTTATCTTTTGTAGCACATAAAATTGTGTTGGGTTTCAGAGGCACTATGTTCTCCCACACACTAAGCAATAAAGAGTACCTGGCTTGTCTTAATTGTAATAGGTAGGCCAAGAAGAGTCTACTAAGCAGCATGTGAGCGACGACAAACAGTTCAAATAATGTTATAGGTGAGCGTGTTCATGCACATGCTGCACCGACCCCTCAAATTCAGAGAGAAAATACCTACAGCACAGTTGAACATCTACTGAAATAACAAAGAAGGATAATACAAGATGTATAATGTATACAATAAATTCAGTGGACCTGCCCTGATGTCAGAAATAATGTAGTTACAAAAACACCTTGATTTATTGATATGCGTTTGTTGTCAGTTTCTACTGAATAAACAATGTCAAAGAAAGAACAGTGTAGAAGCAGAGTGATTTTAACTTGGTGTACGCCACACAAAGTACACCAACACCTTGCCCCATTTTGTCATTTCTAAAAACTCCTTGTTCGTCTACAGTGCAAAATTAAGATGCGCGTTGTCTTAATTCAAATGAAGGCATACTTTTTAAACTATTTGTACACTCCAAAAAGAAAGAAATAGATCTATTTTTAAATGTGTGTGCCTTAAAGAAATCTTTGAAATAACGTTCTCCATTTTCTTCCTCCTTCAGCAGTGCCAGGGCGCTATAAATTTCAGTTTACTAATAGCTCACAATTTGCCCACAGACACACAGACCAGCACCAATACAAAATAGCAGTAGTTTGTTAAACAAGCATTGGCATAGCCAATCGGTCTCGCCTTTGGGACCTTATAAGTGTTTAGTTATCCAACACAATATCCTTAGTGCAACAACATAAAGTGTTGCATGGCTAAACACTTATAAGGTCCCAAAGCGAGACCTATTAGCTATGCCAATGCTTGTTAATTTTATATGCCTGCAAGATCGTTAACCCGTCCCTTGGTTGTCATGATCCGTAACTACCGTGCCCTGTGCTGTGCCACCCAGGTCTAGATGATGTGCTGCTCGTGAAATTAATGCATCCGTACAAACATTGATTTGAGTGGCCCTTGTCTTTACAATCCAGCCATTAACCCGTCAAGTCAAATTTAACGAGGCTCGCACAGTGTGCGTCCTGCTGAACCCTGCTGCCGCCATACCGTCCCAGGAGAAAAGCCAGCTCACCAGTTACACATGTTGTATGATGGATGGGCCCAGATGAGACATATCAAATGAGTGTTTGCTTTGCATGTTATAAGAAAAGAAAATTCCATCGCTTAAACATGCCCACAGAAACTCGAAAACTCATTTACAAAGTTCCAAAAATGTGGTAGGATTTAACATGATTTTCCACAGCAGTTCAGTAGATGTTGAAAAAACGATATTCAAGCAGCTGGGTCCAGTCAGCATAAACTGTTTAAAACCGGTCGTGCATCCGCAAGTACTATTGCGTTGGAGTCTGCATGAAAAACAAGCAAATGGTCTTTTAAAAGACCGTGAAGTACTCGGGTGCTGTGTCTGTGCCCGGGAAGCTGTCTCATCCGGGGCTGCCACACTGAAGCCCTTTGAGCCTAATGCGCGTTGCGCGCCTGCCGGATAGTGGTTTTCAATCCTGTTTTGTCAGCCCTGCAATACTAGCAACTAGTAAGCACAACGGAACTTGTGACTACGTGTTTACTATCTTAAAAATGAAACTGCTCGTCTCGGCAGGCTAAATGTTGATGACAGATGAAAGAGAACGGGCGGAACCCCCCTCTCTTGACATCGGGCCAGCCGAGACCTCCGTAATACTCAACTCAACAGTGCCCCTCGGGCTGAACTCAGAGGGAAGAGGGGTGTTTGGAGAGTGGGTAAATTTGGCGATGGTATGGGTGGGAAAGGTGACAGTGGAGGATAGAGATGGAAAGTGGAAAAAGGTGATTACTTTTGGTTGGCTTTTCGATCCCATTTATGTATATATTTAAGTCTGTCTTTTAAAGGAAGGACATAGTAAACTGAGAAAAACTACATCTCCCAGAAAGCCAGGGTTTAGTTAAAATGGGGAGTGGTATAAATTGATGTGAGTAGTAGTGTCCGCCAACCGTGAGCAAGGCCCTGTGTGGCTGAAACGCGTTGGTGAGACAGACTGGCTCTGTTTGCAAAATAAAAATACCTTAACAACAGGAATCTTGAGTGCGGCGTATCTTGTTTTAAAAATTAAATTTATATATATATATATATATATATATATATATATTTATTATCTACTGGCGGTCGCCAGTAGATAGTTATAGTTACAACCTATTATCCATAGGAAATCCGCGACATTCTATTTGAAATAACTCTCTTGCCGGTTGACGTATCTTCGCGAAATTTTCAAACTTCGTGGGGCGCTCCGGTCCGCTCCTACCCTGAAAGTCTCGGGGTGATACGTCAAGCGGGGGCCGAGAAAAAAGGGGGTCCCAAAACGCGTTTTCCCCATGCATTTTCCCATAGGAAACTTTAGACACGGCTACAGCCCGAACTGCTGAACGGAATTACACCAAATTTGGCAAAGAGGTAGTTCTTGGTTCAGAAAGAACCCTTTTGTTAAATGGTGTAAATCCGTTCAGTAGTTGCTGAGAAAATCAAAAAGTAAAAGTACATATATATCTATGGGCACGGAGGATTCGCGCACCCTCCCGATCACGAGCTGCATGTTAATTGGCTGTCAGCTGGCTGTCAACATTCCGATTCAGGAAATGTTGGCAGCCATTTTATCCTCGGTAGAACCGAGGGACAGAAACAAGTGCGCAAAGCGCACAAAGGGGGAGGGTAGAAACACCCTGACCCCTAGGTTTGCTCAGGGGGTCCCACAAGGACCCCCTGGGCAAAAAAAAAAAATTTTTTTTTTTTTAAATCGGCAGGATGCGCTCAGGGAGCGCGAACCCTGCCGGAAAAAAAAAAAATCGAAGCGCGGTCTCCCGCGCTTCGATGTTAATTGTCCCCGGGTGGCCCAAGTCCCGGGGGCATGCTGAGGGGGGGTTAATTTTATGTGTGGGGGGCCTCTAAGGGCCCCCAAGCCCGGGGACCACCACCCCCGGGGCTTTATGTACAATGGTGCGGTAGGGCTCTGAGCCCTCCCGCAGCCCGAGGACCACCACCTCCCCGGGGCTTCTTTTTTTTATTAAAAACCTGTGTGGGGGGCTCCAGCCCCCACACGCCCAGAGACCACCACCTCCCCGGGGCACTAAGAAAAATTACAATGGGGGTCCGTTTTGGACCCCCAGAGCCAAGGGACCACCACCTCCCCGGGGCTGTGCACTGAATGGGAGGGGGGCCGCGCGGCCCCCTCCTGGAAGCCCTTGATGGCCCTGGGGACCACCACCCCCAGGGCCGGCTCCTGCAGTGTCCCGGGGTGCCTACCCCGGGACACTGCTGTTTGCAATGACAGGACGGGAGCCTCGCGGCTCCCGTCCTGTCATTGCAAACTGCTTTGGATATTGGAAGAGAGCAGGAAACCTGCTCTCTCTTCCAATATCCAAAGCCGATTGCTTTCCACATGGGGAGCTGCATCTTAGCAGCTCCCCATGTGTAACAGCAATGCCGGCTCCCGTAGGACACGGGGAGCCGGCGGGACTGTGGGGGGATTGGGGACCCCCACAGTCCCCAACGAGAGGGCCAGCCCCGGGGGATGGGGTCCCCGGGGCAAGTAGTGGCCTGGGAGGGAGGCCACGCGGCCCCCTCCCCAAAAAAAAATTTAAAAAACAAAAAAAAACGATCGGGCCCGCAGGCCCCGCCCCTTCCTTCACCACTCTGCAAACGCGCCCCCTGGCGCGTTTGCAGAGGAGACGAATTCCCCTTGAATACTGGGGGTCCCTGGGGGCCAACTAGCCCACCAGGAACCTCCAGTATGCGCCAGGGGGCTGCCTTGCAGAGAGGTGTACAGAGGCCACGCCCCTTTTACACCTCTCTGCAACGCAGCTCTATGGCGCTTTTGGAGGTATATGGTGGGCTAGTTGGACTCCGGGGACCCTCAGGATTCAAGGGGACTTAATCCCCCAACTTAAAACGCGCCACGGGCGCGTTTGCACAGTGGTGAAGGGAGGGGCGGGGCTTGAGGTGACATGTGTGCAAACAGGCCCCGTGGCGCGTTTTAAGATGGGGAATTAAATCCCCTTCAATCCTGAGGGTCCCTGGGGGCCAACTAGCCCAACAGGTACATCCAGAAAGCGCCACAGAGCTGCGTTGCAGAGAGGTGTAAAAGGGGTGTGGCCTCTCTACACGTCTCTGCAACGCAGCCCCTGGCGCATATTGGAGGTTCCTGGTGGTCTAGTTGGCCCCTAGGGACCCTCAGGATTCAAGGGAACTTAATCCCCCAACTTAAAACGCGCCACGGGGCGCGTTTGCAAAGATGTCACCTCAGGCCCCGCCCCCTCCCTTCACCATTGTGCAAATATTCCTCTAAAATCAGCCGAAATAGGAATTCCGATTTACTCACCTGTTATAAGGAGAGACCTCAGTGCTGTATCTTTCAGCCCAGTACTGGTCCTGAAAAGTAATTTTAACCGTACTTACCGGTAACTTGAATTTCCTTCATAGGCTAACATTGACTGGTTTCACTTGGAAATTCTTCTAAGTGTGGAGTTTTGGAACTTTAAAATATTCCTCTAAAATGAGCCGAAATACGAATTCCGATTTACTCACCTGTTATCAGGAGAGACCTCAGTGCTGCATCTTTCAGCCCAGTACTGATCCTGAAAAGTAATTTTAACCGTACTTACCGGTAATTTGAATTTCCTTCATAGGCTAACATTGACTGGTTTCACTTGGAAATTCTTCTAAGTGTGGAGTTTTGGAACTTTAAAATATTCCTCTAAAATCAGCCGAAATACGAATTCCGATTTACTCACCTGTTATCAGGAGAGACCTCAGTGCTGCATCTTTCAGCCCAGTACTGATCCTGAAAAGTAATTTTAACTGTACTTACCGGTAACTTGAATTTCCTTCATAGGCTAACATTGACTGGTTTCACTTGGAAATTCTTCTAAGTGTGGAGTTTTGGAACTTTAAAATATTCCTCTAAAATCAGCCGAAATACGAATTCCGATTTACTCACCTGTTATCAGGAGAGACCTCAGTGCTGCATCTTTCAGCCTAGTACTGATCCTGAAAAGTAATTTTAACCGTACTTACCGGTAACTTGAATTTCCTTCATAGGCTAACATTGACTGGTTTCACTTGGAAATTCTTCTAAGTGTGGAGTTTTGAAACATACAAATATTCCTCTAAAATCAGCCGAAATCCGAATTCTGATTTACTCACCTGTTATCAGGAGAGACCTCAGTGCTGCATCTTTCAGCCCAGTACTGGTCCTGAAAAGTAATTTTAACCGTACTTACCAGTAACTTGAATTTCCTTCCATAGGCTAACATTGACTGGTTTCACTTGGAAATTCTTCTAAGTGTGGAGTTTTGGAACTTTAAAATATTCCTCTAAAATCAGCCGAAATACGAATTCCGATTTACTCACCTGTTATCAGGAGAGACCTCAGTGCTGCATGTTTCAGCCCAGTACTGATCCTCAAAAGTAATTTTAACCGTACTTACCGGTAACTTGAATTTCCTTCATAGGCTAACATTGACTGGTTTTCAGCAAAAAAGTTTCAAAGTGTTGATTTTCACAAACTACAAATATTCCTTAAAAATCGCCTGTATGACTTAAACGCATTCTTTCAACTGTTTACAGGAGATGCACCAGTGCTGGATCCAGGATCCAACACTGAGTAAGAAAAAGTAACGATAACAGTTTTTACCTGCTAAGTGAATTTCCTTCCATAGGATAACATTGGTGATTCTATGAGAAAAAGTTTCAAAGTGTCAACTTTTAAAATACAATAATATTCCTTAAAAATCACGACTGTAACCAAAACGCTTTTACTCAACTGTTTACAGGAGATGTACCAGGACTGAATCTAGGATCCAGTCCTGTGGTTACAAAAGTAATCCATAAAGTAACTAATTGCATTTAACTAGAAATTCACATTGAGCTGAATGTTGCATTGTGTTTGAAAATGTGTTGCCCATTGCAACAACTGTAACTACTGTACTTAAAAGTCTATTGCCTATCTGCAAAGTATTTAAACTAAAGTAATTCATTCTGAGAAAGTATTTTTTGTAATGTAATGTATAATGTAATTACAATGTAATTTGACAAATAAAATATGTAAAAAAATTGTTTCTAAAAATGTAGTAAATCAGTATGAAAAAAATTGATATAACAATTAATACATTTAAAAATTGTCATTTACAAAACCTTTGAAATTCACTGAAAAAACCGTAGGTTTCAGGCACGTTATAGTTAGAAATTAGCATTTAAAAAACCTTTGAAATTCACTGAAAAAACCATAGGTTTCAGACACGTTATAGTTACAAATTAGCATTTAAAAAACCTTTGAAATTCACTGAAAAAACCATAGGTTTCAGACACGTTATAGTTACAAATTAGCATTTAAAAAACCTTTGAAATTCACTGAAAAAACCATAGGTTTTAGGGACAGTTATAGTTACTTGGACATTGCACTCGTACAAAACCCGTGAAATTCCCCCGTTATAGTTAGTTCAGCTAACTATAACTCGCGCCCCGCAATGCACTGCTGATGACGTCACATATTACATCACTCATGACATGGTCAGTGACATCACTGATGACATCTCAAATGACATCACTGATGACATCATCCACGTGATAATCTGATGCACCTCCTCACACCCTAATATAATCTTTGATACACCCACTCTAAATTACAGACTGCCATTCGCAAAACCATAGACACTCCAACACCAATAACTACATACCCACTCACTGATTCTTAGGTCTACACACACACATCCACTCACTCACCCGTACAGTCACTCATACTTACGGTCACTCAGTACAGGACTATCATATGCACTCTTACTCCTATATAGACACTCAAACAACGCCACTCATCCATAGAGATACTCACACACCTAGTCAGTCATGCAAATAATTAAACACACTGCCATTTACTCACCTATACAGTTATACACACACCAGCTCACTTACTCATACAAATAGTAGCACATTGTTACGCTCTTATACAATCACTGATACAAGCACACAATCATCCATACAGCCACTATCACAATCACTCACTCTTGCTTATAGCTATTTATATACTCCAACACACATATATACTGCCTTTCACATATGTAGTTACTCACACATGTACCACTGGGACATACATTCACTCACTAACACACTCTTACACACACTTACCCACCCATACAGTCTATCACAGATGCACTCTTGAAACCATCCACCCAGTGAATCACCCACTCACACATCTATGCACAGAGTTGCACACACCCCTCCCACACAAACACTCAGGCACCCATACAGATACTCAGACAAGCATTCAATAACTCATATAGAAAATCATTTAGCTATTCACAAACACATGCAGCCACTTACACAGCAACAGACAGACGGATACAGACATACACCCAGTTTAGTCACTAACCCATGCATTCAGTAAGATACGTTAAATCACTCACTTATAGAGTCAGTCACGCACCTACTAAATCATCCATACAGACACTTAGACACCCACTCATTCTTCAATACGTCTTTTCCTATATATTTTAAAAATATTTAAACTTTACAGAAACACACAGTCACTGGATGATGTCATCAGTGATGTCATTTGAGATGTCATCAGTGATGTCATCAGTGATGTCACTGACCATGTCATGAGTGATGTAATATGTGACGTCATCAGCAGTGCATTGCGGGGCGCGAGTTATAGTTAGCTGAACTAACTATAACGGGGGAATTTCACGGGTTTTGTACGAGTGCAATGTCCAAGTAACTATAACTGTCCCTAAAACCTATGGTTTTTTCAGTGAATTTCAAAGGTTTTTTAAATGCTAATTTGTAACTATAACGTGTCTGAAACCTATGGTTTTTTCAGTGAATTTCAAAGGTTTTTTAAATGCTAATTTGTAACTATAACGTGTCTGAAACCTATGGTTTTTTCAGTGAATTTCAAAGGTTTTTTAAATGCTAATTTCTAACTATAACGTGCCTGAAACCTACGGTTTTTTCAGTGAATATATATATATATATATATATATATATATTTATATATATATATATATATATATATATATATAGATAGATATTGTTTTTTTAATTTTATTTTTTAAGATAAACATTAGAAACACGTAATTAACTACGGTGACAGAGGATGCTTGTTTGAAGCAGTGGCGTAGCGCAAAATAATAGGCCCCCTGAAGACTTTGACAAGGGTCTCCCTGAGTTTCCTATTCCTCACAGGTATTCGTCGGCCTTGGGGTGGGGCCTTCCTGAACGGCTGAAGGACTGTGAGGGGTAGACCTCCCCGCCCCGGGGGCTACAGGGGCCTGTATTACGCCCGTGACTTGAAGCATGCAGCCGCACCTGCATCTCTAGCACTACAGACATGTCGCAGATGTCTTCCGTAGGTTGGAAGGTTAATTTCGTTCCTAAACGTCTAAGTGACTGGCCATAAAATACAGAGGCGTGTTTGTAATCTTTAAACTGCTTCACAATGGAAAGGTCCTTAAAGCCCATGAGGACCATAAAATGGACGCAGCACTAGTTCACATTTTTTTCTGAATGGAGACATTAAATAACAAGCATTTGAAGGCACGAGCGGGGAGGAGGGGGGGGGCGACGCGAGTGGTACGCGCGCGCACGCCACAGCGAGACATCTGGTTTTAATTATCGCGCCCGTGTCAGGGCACGATAATTGAAACCACATGGCGCCCGTGCGGGTAACCGCAGGGAAAAGGCCATGACGCACGAGCGTCTGCTCAGCTTTCAGAAGCCCCTAACTTAAAGTCTCGCAGAGCTACGCTTGCGCGCTACTCGAGGCTCGACCTAAAAACGTTGCTGTTAGTGTTCCAGTACTTCTGACAGTTTACCATTTTACATAGAGATGGTGTAATATACAGCGTTAAGTCCTGTTTCAAAATCTGCTTTTGTTATATGAGGGGGTGCTGTAGCCCCTCCCGCACCCCTACTTCCAGCGCCACCGCCTCCATTAGTATTTATTCTTACCAATCTCCACAAAGATACAATATGGATTTAGATAGAGATGTGTACTAGCCCACACGTTATTTAATATATTTTTGAGAGACCTGAATATGTTAGCTGTTATTGTTCAAAGGTTTCATGGAAAGTTAGTTTAAACATGTTAGAGTGTTTGTGCATTACTTATTCTTGTGCATTATTAATAACATGCAGAATGTAGAGTTATTCTTGCATTTATATGGGCACACTAACCTGATGTCATTGCACTTGAAACGAAATTTCTATGACAATTAGAAGTGTAATTTCCTGGCTCTTGTGAAATAGGCCTCAATTTAGGGCCTGGCCATTTAGTGTAAAATGGATGTCTCCTTCTGTATGTACACTGTTCAATATTTCTGTAGCACTTCTTCTATTTCCATTGATGTTGTTCTTGCTGTAGTCCAGTGTGGGCACAATAATATTTATTTTCCAAAGATCTTCTGCTAGTTCATTGTACCCTATTCATTCATAATGGTTTGGTGTTGTTCGTGTAACTAGTTTGTTCTGCCCTCTCCAGATGACAACAGCATGGAGTGGGTAGAGTAAATATTCATGTAGTGGCATGCTGCTTAGGTAGTATGACGTTTCATAAAACTGTTCTCTGGTTTGCTAAGGAATGTAATATTTTTGCTCACACCATGAGGGTTCTACAGTTTTATAAAACTGTGCTCTGGTTTGCAAAGAATGTAATATTTGTGCTCACACCACAGTGATTCTGCAGAATTAATGTTAGTCTATGAGAAGATTTCCTACATAAACCACTGATTTTGGGGGTGAGCCAGAAGACTTTCTGATGCTCCAAGTGATGCCGCCCATTTCCCTGTTGATTTTGCAGCTTACTTGGGGCTTAGAATTATTTTGATTTGCACATTATTCTGTAATGTGCTATTTTGAGATCCTCATGGAATTGAGTTTATGCCTTTGCATTCATGATCTGTGCATTGCACCTTTTGAATTTTTGCAATAAATCTTTTTCATTTTATTCCTAATCTAGAACTCAACTATTGAGGGGGTCCTTACTTAACTGACTGTATTTTGATATGTTTTGGGATGCCTCATGTCTACGACACATGGTCTCATTAAACTGAAGTATAACGACGTCTCCGATTAATCAATCTGAGGCAAGTTATTAAGGTAATAGGTTGGTGTGCACAACTTTAGGGGTTCCCCACACCTGCAAACACAATTTCCAGTTGATTGATAAGCTTAAAACTGGGACCTAGTGTTGTCTACTATCCATAGGGCCATCCTCTGATTCCTTTAGAAATTAACAGACTGGAGCATGGATATCCCTCAGGTTAGGTAGTAGCAACAATTTTCAATATATGCTGGTAATACATGTTCCCCTTCGGGGATTTGGCTTGAACTCCAAGTTACACCAGCCAAGGTTTATGGAAATTAAGCTCTTTATTGTTGGGATGAATCAAAGTGTGGATTGCTTGAAGATGTCAAAGTTCAAACTATAGCTTTGTCGAGATTTAGAGCTACGACAGCAGCTCGAACTCCAATGGTGTCACTAGATGTAATTTTTAGGGGTACATACAACTGGCCACAGAAAAAACTGTTGGGTCCACATAAAACGGGCGTTCGTGAAGACTGTGCACATGTGTGTTTTATATGTATATATACCTTTTTTAAGCAGACTGTAAAGAAAACATTACTATGGCCCGTGGAAGAGGCACGTCTCTGGAGTATCTCATTCACTCCCTTTTTCCTTTTTCACACCACTCTCTCTTCTGCAGTCTCTTTGTTAGATATTTAAACTATTTTTCCCCTCAAATCTTTCTCACTCAATCTTCATATCTCACAGCTCATCTCTTTCCTCTATAATGCTCTCTTTTCACTCTCTTCTGCACGTACTTCCTTCACTTCCCCAATCCCTCACAGACACACACAAACAATGCACCCAGTCAACTGTAGGCACTGCATTTTGACAGCTGTGTACGTCCTTCACATATTTACTGTATAATCACAATTTCAATTTCCACGCCTGACCACTGATCTGTGCACTCAGCAGAGGCCAGATTGGATGAGCATACATTCCGAACCTCTTTGTGACCCTCTGACAGGCTCTGTGAAAATTTGCACTACGTTCAAGCTGAACTCCACAGCTCTCAATCGTGGCCCACACACAGCCTGAATGCACACAGCTACATAGGAGTGATTCTTTTCACATTACGCAGTATACATGAGTAATATGTTGCACGAACAAAATATAGACTCCTCCTGCTTCTATGATCTCCAAATAAACACTTTCTAGACCCTTCCGTCTTCTATCCCTCCACTATCCTTTTCAATCCAACTAACAGTTTCACATGTCCACCGCTCAAATTAATTTCATATTTCCCTATACTTATTCACCACTAATCCTGTATAGGTTCCGGTGTAGCATGCTACTCTCTGAAAAGCACTTTGACGCCTCGTCAGGGGTAGTGAGCGCTATATAAATGCAATTACAATTACAATAGAAACATACCATCCTGGAAAAAACAAATACTCCTAGGGAATGTAAGAGTTAAGTAAAACATGAAAAATGAACAGCATTGCTGTTCCCAGGCTGAGAGAGTCTTGTCTGTTTTGCTTGCTGTCCTGAGGCTCGGGGAAGGGGGTGCACGACATTTATAGAAGAGGCACAGGCCCCAACATGCCCTCCCTACCACTATCTGAATCTCGACCGACCAATTTCGCTACAATAAATGAAAGTAAAACCTTTCCGATCATTTTTCCTAATCAGGGTCAATTAAATTCCCCTGCGTTTATTTATCAGATCACAGGAGATTGGATCAAAGTTCCTGCAGGAAACATATAGTAGATTTTCTGTCACTGGCATTCGATAGTTTGTAAACATCCTAATGGACTGGTCTGTTCTTCTTCCTGGGAGGTGGGAGTTGTTGTGACTTTAAATATATGCTGTCACGGTAACAGCTGGGAATACCACTCTTAATGGATTTTAAGATTTTGGATCGTGATAAATGTTACAATTAATTGATTGTTTCCACCATTTTACAATGTGTGTGAAAAAACGTATCATTGTGTTTATATCTATTTTTTTCATTTACTTTTTTTGGGCAAGTATACATTTATACGATTGCTATCAACTGAAAATAACCAATAATTAGAAATAAAAAATAAGAAAAAATACACAAAATAACATAGGCATTATGGTACTTACAAGAAATGGTATCCATTATAAATGTTGCTGCAGGGGAGACAACAGAATTAAGGCAGAGATGCATACAGAAACAAACAAACATGGCTTATAAGCGATAATCATCTTGTGGCAAAAACACGGGATCTGAAATCTTGATTCACCCGCACACGCATATTCCATAAATTAATTCAGACGTCATAGTCCACAGCACGTTCGAGTCTACCTGTAGGCCATAGCTGTTCCTGCCAACAGTGAGCAAATAAACATCACATATACTGTATGTCTTGTGCAGACATGTAATTACCAAGGAATGCGTTCACAGTACAACAGTACTGCTGTCAATCAAATTACTAAATACTTCACACCTTTTGTCTCTGTCTTATTAATATTTTTTCTGGTACACAGCGCACTCCGTCTTCCCATAAAAAAACAAAGGCAACAAAATACACATATTAGTTAAATAATGCATAAATAAATTCAATAACTTTTTTGAAATGTGAATTTCCGCTTCAGTCCTGTTCTCCTGCACTGTGTGACCAACTGCATGTATCTGCTATTCTGGGTTTTGATTGTTGGCCCTAGTCTGACACTAAGTTATTGTGCGTGCAGAGGTCTAGGCCTGTCCCTTGACATGAATGAGGTCCTGGACCTGTCGTGTGACCTTGACCAAATGTGCCACCTTATACTGGCTTTGAAGTACTGCCCCTGCAATGAGCGTAGCACATAGAGTGGCAGTGGCAGCATACCATGTTTGTGAATTCATAGTAGTAACCAGACCTTTATATCTGTGTCACTAGTGATCGAGCGCGATACTAGCAACGAGCATTCATACAACAGATACTCACTTGGGCCCATACATTCATACTACGCTAGTGTTTCACGCTGGTGGTGTCAGTTGTTACTCTTTATCAAAATCCCTGCTACCAATTACCTTCTGATTGAAGAGTAATGACTTACCAATGGATCCTCTGTTAATTAGGAAGTTTAAAATGAGTGACATTCATTACGGTTCATAAATCCTGAAATAATCACTGAGTCAGGAAGTTTTAAAATGTTTATCTAAAGATTTAGCAGAGTAAATTACAGAGCTGCATGACAATCGCATATCAAGGATGAAGCACAAGAAATCAATTTATCGATTATTGACGGTCCCTCAGAAAAGGAGAAGATAGAGACAGCAGCGCAACTAAAGGTTGCATATATTTACCTAAAGTGCGAGAACCAAACCCCTTGGCCAAGGAGTTGGAAAAGATGGGACACAGGAAGGATGAAGAGCAAAGACCTCCTCCAGGATCAGGATCAGGACAGGACCTGTGACCTCTCTACCTACGACGCCTACGTCGTTCCCCTCTCTGATACTCCGCTTCTCCTCGATTCTCCCGTGCCTTCCTTCTAATGGACTCCGCCGCCCCCTCCTCAGGGCCTCTCTGGACAGGGATTCAGTCTGCGATCGATCAGCTTGGCGGTCTGGAGCTCTTCTGCCTGTTTGGTGTACGCCTGATCTGTTACAGCATCTCCTTCTTGTCAGCGTCTAGTCTCCTGTGCTCTAGTCTAAATTAATTAGCTAATTCTATATCTATTATACCCTTCTACGCCCATGTACCTCCCATTAAAGTTGCAAAAATATGGGACCACTACTTCTGATTGGACAGGGACAGGGGGTTGATCCTCACACCATATGATTTTAGTTCGAATTCTGAAGACCATTGTTTTTAAAATACCGCCCATCAAATTTAATACATTGGCTTTATTTCCCACCCGTCTCACGACAAAATTATACATTCTCCATGTACAATGTTTCAATTTTCAACAGGAAAGACATGGGTACAGCAATTTCGGCCATCAGGTCATGGCCTTGGACGACGTCCAGATTGACTTCATCCTTCTTTCTTGGCAGACATGCAAGACGCATGCGCAGAATCATTGTCTCTCGAGTTTCAGTTCATCAACCCCAGGCCCAAGTTTACGAACTAATAAAAGTACAAGAAGAAAATATTAAAATCACAAAAAAAATGTTTCACTGTATACCCACTCTCTCTACTCTATTCCCATTTATTTTAAGATTCTATCCCGCATTAGTAGCGTTAAGGAAACGACAATTTAATTATAACATGAGAGCAAGCTGTAGCATGTGAAAACATTGAGCAGCCATTTTAGAACACACTGCGCAGAAGCAGGATTTTCCCACCAAGCAAAGTAAGACGTCACACCATGTGATATGGTTGAGACATGCGCAGAAGAGTTTTACCGCGTTTTAGCGGCCATTTTAGAACAAACAAGCGTTATTTGTTAGTTAGAACACATAGGCAAGCTTCATAACTATTTATGTTGTGTATGTAAAAGTTAGTATAACAATACAAAGTTTAATATATTAATACTGTGAGGAGATTGCCTCCAAGCAAGTCTCATTTATGAGTCCTTGTTCCATCAATCCCCTCTCTGATGGCGTTTCTGAGCCATCAAATTACTACCCACAACCAGATGCCAACTTTTAACATACTATAATTTCATTTTCATTTTTACTTTTTCTATTTTTCACATTTCCTTTCAGCTTTTTGTATAATTCACTTCTAAAATCTTCAAGTTCTATTTCATCGAATTTTCTTTTCTTTCCCTTTCCTGTCACATTATACGAATTATCCTTTCTACAACATTTACACCATATTACTACTGTCAATGCTATTATTGCTATTCCCACTAAGGGTACTAGTACTTTACCTATAAGTCCTTTCCCTATATTAGAAAACCAGGAACCAATTGACGCTATACTATTTGTCAATCTTTGTCATACACTATCAACTTCCAGTGGTTTCAGTTCCTACTCAAGTTTCGTAATATTCTGTATATATGTTTCAATTTCTGCACTTTTATCAGGTATGTAAGTGCAACAGTGTTTCGTCTTCAATAATTTACAGACTCCGCCCTCTTTTGCCAAAATAATGTCAAGAGCAAGTCGATTTTGCATAACCATAGATCTAATCGCAACCATCTCCGCATTAATCATTAGAAATCCTCCAGCAGTATCCGTTGATAAACGATCAACCACTGTAGATAATTTACATATTCTTCTTGAGTTCAGAATTACTCCCACTGAAGGTATTAATGCACCAAATATATCACCTACTATTTCAGAAAAACTAGCTCTTTTACTACGTGTTAATTCGCCATTATTTTCATTGCTTCCAGTGTTTCTTTTTATTGGTATATTTTTGGAAATACTATTCCAAAATAACAACTTCCATACCACCGTGCAGGAAGCCTAAAGTAAGCCTTATTCCCACACACATAATAGATTCCAGGAAATACTGAATCTGTTCCTCCTTTGAGTCCCCAACCTCCAAGAATTAAGAAATTGTGTTCACATTCACTGGTACCGATGAAAACATTGTTATAGTCAGTCCTTAACCTATGTAGACAAATTTTCCCTGTTTTTACAAAATCCAGAGCCATAGCAGCTTGAGCCTTGCCAGGTGTGTAACTACCCTCTTTCTCAGCCCAAGGTGGCAATGAGTATTATGCTCAGAAGCTTTCCTTTGAAAATCTTGTCTTCTATCTTCTACTAAATTCAAAATATCTTTTCTTCTTCATGTAAAGAACATGTTAGATTGTTTCTATGTGCATGTGTTATGTCTATTGATTTCATTGTTAAGAAAAACTCTCCCATAAACTGTGCATCTTGACTACTAAGCACTGGGTTCATACTCTTGCGAATCGGAACCTCAGAAAATATCACATCTATGTTTGAATAATAATACTGAAGTCTCCCTGTTCTATAAAATAAACTAGCCAATACACTACATGAGATGCCATAAGTTAATGGCAAGTGATGATACGTTAACCCTTCTGCTACTGATTCGGGTAACTTCATACAGACATAACAATTACTAACTTCCATGGTATCTACATATTGAAACAATAGTTTTGTGAAAACATTTAAACTAGTGTCGTTATCAGTTATCTCATGATGAAATTCTGGTTCATTTTCTGCCATTAGTTCTACTCTATTACCTTCAAGTTATCTAACCTTCCCTTCGTTTCATTGTTAATCTTTTTATCCATTATCATAAGGTAAGGAACTGCTACGATCAGGACTAACCATGCTACAAGTACCACTACTAGACTGCATATGCATATAGCACAGCATCTTTTACAACATTTTCCTTTTGATCTCCCAGTAACTCTATTGTCGGACATTTTGACAAGGAAGATTGCTCTTCTTATCTATTTTTCTTCACTTTTCTTTGCGCAGCTTCTTCACGTTATCAAGGTGGTCTTGTTTCTGTTTCATAGACCAGTTCTGCACTAGTTCCTTCGTCACCACTTTCACTTGATTCTGAGCTCTCGTAGTCTTCAAGAATTATGTAAGTCCAGTCAGGGCCTTTAAACTTGTTGTTAATAAGTTTCAATCTTTTGCTTCTCCGTTTCTCAGTTTCGTTTTCCTGTCCTGTTTGGCTAGTTACTTCGTTTACTTGTTCTGGATCTTCACTTCTGGTTCTTACGTGGTATTTCACTCTTTTAATGACACTAGGCCAATGATCACCTTTTCTTGTTTTCTGTGTTTTCACTGCCTCTTTGTTTTCTTCTTCAGAAATACTTTTATTTTTAGATCGTGTCACAATTTTATTTTCGACAATTACAGTTTCTTTTATCTGTTCTTTTTCAGGTCTGATCGGTTTCTTTTCAGCCGCTCCACTTTCAGTTTCTGATAGCTGACTTTGTTCAGGATTTTCGTCTTCAGGTTCAAGAATTTCGAGATCTTCTGATTGAATGGGTTTTCCTTGATCTGGGCTTATTGCACTTTGTACTTCTGCAGCCTGACCGCATTCTTCTAAACCTGTCTGTCCCTGCTCAAAATTTCTTCGTTCTTCACTATTTTGAGCCCAGTTTTCTTTCCCTATTGGTCCTGCTCAGGTTCTCTTATTGTTTCTTCTTCTTCTCTTTCCTGAGCTGCTTCTTCTTCACCTATCTGATCTTCTGTAACTTCTTTTAGATTTGCTTGACTTCTTGTTCTGTAGTAAACTTCAGGAATTTCCCCCACTGGTATCCAGTCCTGGCTTGTGCTCGGTTGTTCTTCATCAGCTTCCCTCGAATCTTGCTCCTGTGATTCTTCAGCTGGGCAACCTTCAGCTTCCTCAGTGATCGTCACTGTCTGAGGATTTTCTTCTTCAGGGTCTAGTACTCTTTTAGTGTGGCTTACATGAATCCAATTAGGAAATCCTGCACACTTCACAGCGGTGTTTGTAATCAATATGATCTGACAAGGTTCGCTCCACCTGGGTGATAGACACGTTTCTCTGGTGTGATACTTCACTACCACCCAGTCAACAGGATTCAGATCATGTTCTTCTCAGGCTGCATGGAAACTGCGTCTTCTCCAACCTGGTGAGAGACAGAACGCACTAGGTCAGCCAATCCTTTGCAATAATCCAGAACCATATCATCAGATATATTCACCAGTTTGTTTATGGGAACATGTGCTTGTCTCATTGCTCTTCCCATCATTATCTCGTGGGGACTCAATCCGGTATTTCTATCAGGAATGCTTCTGAGTCCCATTAAGACAAGTGGCGATGCATCCGGCCAACTTAATGATGTTGATGCACACATTTTTCCCAATCTGGATTTTATTGTGCCATTCAATTGTTCAACCACTCCAGAAGCCTCTGGACTATATGCACAGTGCAATTTTTGCTCAATTTGGAATGCTTCACAGATTATCTTAATCACTTCACTGTTAAAGTGTTTTCCTCTATCCGATTCCAAAGTTACTGGAAAACCAAATCTAGGAATAAGTTCTCGTAGCAACAGCTTTGCGACTGTAATACTGTCATTTCTCCTGGTAGGGTAAGCCTCCACCCACTTTGAAAACAGACACACTATGACTAGAACATATTTTAGCCCTCTACATGGTGGTAACTGAATAAAATCAAATTGGAGTCTTATAAATGGACCCTCTGCCTTTCCAATCTTTCCAAACCCGATTATTGTCTTCCTCCCTGGATTATGCATTTGGCAGGTTAAACATCTCTGGCAAAGACTCTCTGCTACAGCCCTGAATTTGGGATTGTATCAATTTTGTCTGAAGAGCCTAATCATTGCATCTCTCCCTATGTGTGTGTCTCCATGATACATCCTGGCCATTTGTGAGAGCAGACAGTCGGGCATGACTGGTCTGCCATCAGCACAAATCCACACCTCGTCATCCTGTCTTTGAGAACATCCCACTTTAATCCATATATTCTTTTCACTCTCATCAGCATCATCTTGCAATCTTTTTACATCATTCCATGTTTCAGGAGGTGCACACAGCAAAAGTTGGCAGCTGATTCCCATTCTTTCCACCCTTTTATTCACCGCCATTCTGTTTTTGGCGCAATGTTGAGCCACAAGGTCTGCATATCGGTTGCCGACTACCACCCAGTCATCTCCTGACTGGTGTACGGCACATTTCACCACAGCCAATTCTTTTGATGATTGTATTGCTTCCAACAATTCCCTTACAAACTGTCCATTTTTTATGGGGGATCCTGAAGAAGTCATGAAATCCCTCTGCATCCATAGTTGGCCAAAATCATGCACAACCCCGTAACCATATTGGCTATCTGTAAATATAGTTACTTTTTGATTCCTCCCAATTTTGCAAGCTTTTATCAAGGCAATCAATTCAGCTACTTGTGCAGATTTTACTCCTGGTAAATAGGATGCTTCGACTATTCCAGTTAATTCACATACTGCATATGCTGCAGTTAGTTTACCATCTTCATGCCTCTGGCATGAACCATCAACAAACAGCTCCCTGTCTGGGTTTCTGAGGGGCTGTTCCTCAATATCCGGACGTGGTTTTGTACACAACTCTGTGACTTGTAAGCAATCATGTTCTTCTTCATCATCTTTAACTTCTTCATGGTATGGGTCTGGTAGTAAGGTAGCAGGATTTACTATTGTGCACCTTACCATGGTCACATTCTCAGCACCTAAAATTATCCTTTCATATTTAGTCATCTGACTAGGAGTAAGATGCTGAGTTCGGGTTCTTGTCAATAGAATCACAACCGCATGTGGAACAAACACCTTGACTGGATGTCCCATTACAATTGACTCACTTTGTTCAATGCTCAAACAGGTAGCCGCTACTGCTTTTAAGCAGCCTGGCAACGCGGCGGCCACTGGGTCCAGTGTAGCAGAAAAATATGCTATAGGACGTCTATCCAGACCATGTCTCTGAGTTAGGACTGATAGTGCACAATTTTCTCTCTCATGACAGAATAGTGCAAACTCTTTCTTATAATCGGGCATGCCTAAGGCAGGTGCTGCACACAAAGCGTTTCTCAATTTTACACAGGCTGCTAAGCTTTCATCATCCCATTCAACTGGGTCCTTTGCCTTCTTTTTTGTCATTTGTATTAGGGGTTTTGCTAACAAGGAAAATCCTAGTATCCATTGTCGACAATAACCCACCACCCCAAGAAACATTCTCACTTCCTGTTGGGTGTTAGGCATTTGCATTTTCTTAATCAATTTTACTCTTTCAGAGGTTATTCTTCTTTTTCCCCTCTCAATTTGATGTCCTAGATACTTAACTGTTGTTGTACAAAACTGCAGTTTTTCAGGTGAGACCTTATGCCCTTCTTCAGCCAAAAGATTCAGTAATGCAATAGAGTCCACAACACAGTCTTCTCTAGTATTAGATGCCACTAACAAGTCATCTATATACTGAACTAAAACTGAACTTCCTGGCATCACTAGTTTTTCTAAGCACTTTTTCAATATCTGATTGAAAATGGAAGGACTTTCCGTGTACCCCTGAGGAACACGATTCCATACATAGACCTTATTCTCGAATTTAAATGAGAAAAGATACTGGCTATCTGGGTGCAATGGTATTGAAAAGAACGCCTGGCACAAATCAATCCCAGTGAACCATCCTGCACTTCAAGGGATCTGGTATAGAATTACTGCTGGATTTGGCACTATAGGACAACAAGGTTCCACAATCTTATTTATTTTTCTCAGGTCTTGGACAATCCTATATTTCCCACTATGCTACTTTAAACCCATTATCGGTGAATTACATGGGCTACTCATTACTTCTTTTAGTATGTTTTGTTTTACCATTCGGTCAATTTCTTCATTAACTCCTGCTTTTACTTCTGCACTCATTTTGTACTGCCTAGTATTCGGGAAAATTGCACCTTCTTTCACAGTAATTTTAACTGGGTCTATATTGGCCATAAGTCCTACTTCTTTTCCCGTAAAATCCCAGACTATGGGATTCACTGTAGTTTTTAATTCTTCTGGCAACTCGTCTTTTGTGATCAAAGAGATCATCTCATCTACCTCTGTACCTTGTTTCGCAATCATGAATTTATATACATGATCTTCATCAGGGGTCTGAATTGCCACACCATCCGGTGTGCAGAATATTGTGCAGTTCATTTTACACAACCAATCTCTGCCCAATAAATTTACTGGACTAGAATCACACACTACAAATTGATGCATTTCTCTAAAATTTCCAATTTTAACTTCCATTGGTTCGGTAAGAGGTGTTCTAATCTTTCGATTAGCTACTCCCACTACTTGGATAGCTTCTCCAGAGAGAGGAAGGTCTGGAATGTCTGCTGTTCTCACAGTAGACCAGGTAGCACCAGTGTCCAAAAGAAAAGTAATATCATTACCCTTCACATTCTCTTCAACATATGGACCTGACTGATCTACCGGTAAGGATGCGCCAAGTACGCACTCCTTCTTTCCCTCTCCTAGGCACCGTCATGAACTGTACTGACAGAAATCGTCCTGTAAAAGAAACTGTGAGGTTACATAATCATTCTTACCACTTCCTCCTTGATATCCGATGTCTGTACTGTGCTTTGCTCTGCTTACATTACCCTGTACAGGTGCTGGTGGTAACTGACTCTGAGGATTTACACCCTGCTGTGAGTCATTCTGCATCTGTGGATTTAAATTTTGATTTGGGCCATTATTATTCCGTATCTTTTTACATTCATCCTTCCAATGCCCCAACTTTCCGCATCCATGACAAGGAAATTTCTTTTTAGCTTCTTCTCTGCTCATTCGTCCTCTCACTTTTCCACCATTCCCAGCATCAACATTTGATCCAGCATCTTTTCCCTGACTTTCACTTGGATTATCCAAATTAATCCCCTGTTTCTCGGCCATTTTTACCTGAGCCCACATCACTTTCTCTTGCAGTTTCTTATGCCTATCCTCAATGTCATCTCCACAATATTTCGCATATTTCAAAATTTCGTCGATCGGTTTCCCCTGCCAACACAACATGTGCTGCTTAATCATCTGACAAATCTCTGGTTTCAGGCCATAAACAAATCGGTAAACAAACTGACACATGTTCTTATCTCCAATATCCTCAAATCCACTATACTGTTTGAATACCTGCAATAAACGTTCATAGTACGCGTGTACCGATTCACTGGCTTCTTGGGTAGTTCTGTCTATTTTCACCCAATCTGTTTCTTTTGGTGGTATTTTCCCTTTCAGGTAAGTTATTACCTGCTGATACTTTTTCATCACATCACTTGACGGGGCACCTGTCTTTGGATCTCTGGGATACTCTTCACTTGGCCAATCAACTGTAATTTTACAATCTGTCCATAAATCGGCAGGTACCACTATGTCAAACAGACCATCCAAGTCCTTCAACAATACCTTTGACACTTTCACAAACCTTTCAACCTGCTTGTACCATTCAATTGGTTTCTCTCTTAACTTCGGGAAATCATTCATAAATGATAAAATATCCTGTCTGCTCCATGGGACATGTACATATCCTCCTCCTGGAACTTCTCGCATCGGATACATTTGATCTGTCTTCCCTGTTTCCTTCATTAAATATTCAGAGGCTGTCCTACTTGATCGTGCCTCTTCCTTCTTCTTGACCCATCTAACTCTCCATTTATCTAGGTCTCCCCATTTTTGCAGGACTGTCATTAATTCTTTTACTTGTAATTTTCTTCCAGTGGCATTCATGTTTTCTAAATCTTTGTCTGAAAAATCTGCTCTATAGGGTTTCTGCAACACTTTTGATCTCCCTATTTCAATTCCCATTTGCAAAGCTAAATCTGATAATTTCTCATGGAATAATTTTACATTTCTGGTGATACTTCTGCATATGAACAATAATTCTTCTTCATCGTAAGCATTTAGGCGATCTAACCCCACATTTCCTGCTCTTATTTCTTCTAATTCAACTTTTAATTTATAAATATCCAAAATTTTGGGAGGTGTACACTGCTGATCTGATCCTTGTGCCCACCTTTCTACGTCTTCGGGTGTTACTACAGTGACACTTTTTGCTCCCGATGAAGTTATTAGGTTTATATCTTTCGAACAACCAGGTGTACCCCTTCTGGGAGTACTATTTACAGAATCTCGAATGGGCAAGTCCATTAATGAAATCACAGATTCACAATCACTAAAATGATCCTCAATCATTACTACTGCTTCAGGTTTAGGAACATTCACAGGAGTAGGCGCAACTAGCGGTTGGGGATAGTTTACCTTGTCACTATATAATGGACCTACTGGACCAATTGTTACAGGTATGGTCAAAGAGTCAGGATGTACTTTTATCTGTGTTTTTTTCTGTATTAATTCTGCTCTGGTCTTCTCTAGGGCTTCTTTTTCTTTATCATGAAGTACCCTACTAGGTGTGAAATCATGCAATACCTGCGGTACCAAGGGGTTTTTAACGGTGGTGCACTTGGGGTACATCCCTTTGTCCCTTCCTGATATGGTGGTGGGTTCTTTAACAACTCTTCCATAAATTCATCTTCAGAATCTCCACACCTATTTAAGTGTTTTGTCTTTTCTGTGCATTTGCTCCCTAACAGTTCTTCTTCTGTCAATATTGGATACAGTCCCTCTGTAAGCATTGCTCTTCTCCACTGTTTCATCTGACCGTCCCTTGACTCATTTTGGTACCTAGGGAAAAATCCTCGGTAACCCCTATTACTCCTGGATCGATCACGCTCAAATGCCTCGGTTTCCCATTCCTCTAAGGCTTCGTATTGAGTTAATCTAGGTCTGGGTTCTAAATCATTCATCCTCAATCTCAGATTTTGAAGAATCCTTCCATTAAAGGTACCATTCTCGGGAAATTTTAATATTCCATAATTTTTGGTATATTCTATCCAATTCTCTAACCATACGCAAGTATGATAACCTCTTTCCATCATCATGAATGAAGCGGGCGTTTTAGCTGGTGGAATGATAATTCCTTCTCTAGTTTTGATTGGTTTGTCCTTTTTAAAATAATTCTTAATCTGTTGTAGAAATGTCATTTTCCTCTTCTCTCCGTACATTTTATCTAATCTTCGGTGTATAAAGTTATATTCTGCAAAACCTAGGAATCTCCTATCCGGACGAATACCTATTAAAGTTGGATCGCGTTTTAACATGCAATCTCCACTATCCACTAGGATTTCTGTTTCTATTTAGCAACCAATCAATTTCCAGTTTACTTTTGTCTCTGATCCAATCCTAGCGCGGCCTTTCTGTGACGTTAGTCTGTCAACCCCTCCTTTACAATCTGCGCTTTTCTGTACCTTGCTGTTTCGACCAATCCCAGCGCGGCACATCTGACGTCATTATTACTCCTGACTACTGACCCCTCCTTTACAAGAGTCTTCCATGCCCTCGGTTTCAACCAATCCCAGCGCGGCGCTTTGTGACGTCAACTACCTCTCCGGCAGCTGACCCTCCCTTTACAAATTCGTACGCAAACCCTTATTTTCTCTACAATTTTAATTAAAATTTAGTAACCACATAAAACATTCGCTATCGTGCCAGTTTCTCTAATTTGAAAAAGATAGTTTTCGTCCACACTAGTAAACCCTTTCCATTTACTAAACATACACTACGAGTAAAACCCTTCCGTTTACTCTTCACTTGAGCATCAAAAATACCTGTTACTTCTTCAATGTTACCCTTTCTAGGTGATATAACATCAAATTTTCACCAGCATATTCCTTTTGCTATTACTCACACGCATAGAGTCCCTAACAAGTACTGATAGCCCTACCTAACTTTTCAGTACTATTTCTGCCTGACAGATAACCTCACTGCAGTATGGCTTCCACTTACCACCCGCTATTCAATTTTCCTCCCCGGGGAATTCTGGACAACATAAAACAAAACTTTTAAACAATAACAGGTGTTAATTCATAAAAATACAATTCTCATTACCCAATTAACAAAGTAGAATCCTAACCATCCTCTGCTAGCCAGAAAACTGATCCAGCGCGATACTAGCAATGAGCATTCATAAAACAGATACTCACTTGGGCCCATACATTCATACTACACTAGTGTTTCACGCTGGTGGTGTCAGTTGTTACTCTTTATCAAAATCCCTGCTACCAATTACCTTCTGATTGAAGAGTAATGACTTACCAATGGATCCTCTGTTAATTAGGAAGTTTAAAATGAGTGACATTCATTACGGTTCATAAATCCTGAAATAATCACTGAGTCAGGAAGTTTTAAAATGTTTATCTAAAGATTTAGCAGAGTAAATTACGGAGCTGCATGATACTTAATCACATATCAAGGATGAAGCACAAGAAATCAATTTATCGATTATTGATGGTCCCTCAGAAAAGGAGAAGATAGAGACAGCAGCGCAACTAAAGGTTGCATATATTTACCTAAAGTGCGAGAACCAAACCCCTTGGCCAAGGAGTTGGAAAAGATGGGACCCAGGAAGGATGAAGAGCAAAGACCTCCTCCAGGATCAGAACCGGTGACCTCTCTACCTACGACGCCTGCGTCGTTCCCCTCTCTGATACTCCGCTTCTCCTCGATTCTCCCGTGCCTTCCTTCTAATGGAGTCCGCCGCCCCCTCCTCAGGACCTCTCTGGACAGGGATTCAGTCTGCAATCGATCAGCTTGGCGGTCTGGAGCTCTTCTGCCTGTTCGGTGTACGCCTGATCTGTTACAGCATCTCCTTCTTGTCAGCGTCTAGTCTCCTGTGCTCTAGTCTAAATTAATTAGCTAATTCTATATCTATTATACCCTTCTACGCCCATGTACCTCCCATTAATGTTGCAAAAATATGGGACCACTACTTCTGATTGGACAGGGACAGGGGGTTGATCCTCACACCATATGATTTTAGTTCGAATTCTGAAGACCATTGTTTTTAAAATACCGCCCATCAAATTTAATACATTGGCTTTATTTCCCACCCATCTCACGACAAAATTATACATTCTCCATGTACAATGTTTCAATTTTCAACAGGAAAGACATGGGTACAGCAATTTCGGCCATCAGGTCATGGCCTTGGACGACGTCCAGATTGACTTCATCCTTCTTTCATGGCAGACATGCAAGACGCATGCGCAGAATTATTGTCTCTCGAGTTTCAGTTCATCAACCCCAGGCCCAAGTTTACGAACTTCTAAAAGTACAAGAAGAAAATATTAAAATCACAAATAAAATGTTTCACTGTATACCCTCTCTCTCTACTCTATTCCCATTTATTTTAAAATTCTATCCCGCATTAGTAGCGTTAAGGAAACGACAATTTAATGATAACATGAGAGCAAGCTGTAGCATGTGAAAATATTGAGCAGCCATTTTAGAACACACTGCGCAGAAGCAGGATTTTCCCACCAAGCAAAGTAAGACGTCACACCATGTGATATGGTTGAGACATGCGCAGAAGAGTTTCCCGCGTTTTAGCGGCCATTTTAGAACAAACAAGCGTTATTTGTTAGTTAGAACACATAGGCAAGCTTCATAACTATTTATGTTGTGTATGTAAAAGTTAGTATAACAATACAAAGTTTAATATATTAATACTGTGAGGAGATTGCCTCCAAGCAAGTCTCATTTATGAGTCCTTGCTCCATCACTAGAGTGGAGCCTACTGGCCCACTAGTGTAAAGTTCCACTTCTATGCGCTAACCCAGATCTTAGCACTAACATCCCAAGTGAATATTGTCAGTTTTTGTGTATGTGGCATGTGTGGTATACACATTACCTGTATGAGTGAACCAAATGACAGCTAAGTGCTAAAACCTTGCACCTCCTTCTACATATGTTGTGGATGCTCCTGGCTGGAGACCAGCTGCTGTGAGGATGAACACTACACAAAGTCCGTGTTTGAAGAGTAGACTGAAAAAGACACTTGAAAGAAGAACTACCTCAAACTGGTTCTAAAATTGCAGACAGTGGATCCACATATATTTTCCACTTTGACTGTATATAGGTGGGATCCACTGACACTTGTTTCACTAGTTCAAACTTCTCTATGACCTGTATAAATAATGCTCCACAGAGTACTCAGAGGACTGCTGGGCAACTGGAGCTACTGTCTGCCTTTCCCAGAACTAGGGGGATATCATTTGAATATATCCATTGCTGCAATTGTTTATCACCTCAAGTGCTGAAGAGGTTGTTCTTGGCATAGTTTGCAGAGACATAATACAACAGCCTGTCAGCTGAGAGAGGGAAGGAGCCTGTCAACCCTGCAGGAGGAGTGATTGTCTAGGAGGAATGAGCTGCAGCATGACCCTGGTGCACTGTGACTGGCAGGAGCGGAGCACTATAGAGAGTGATCTGTATACTCAGTGTCAGGGGACTCTATACACACTCTTGCAATTCCCAGCAGGAACTGTGAAGATGTGGCTTGGAATGAGCTGATGCACTAGAAACCTTTGCATGAGTGGATGCACAAGAAGCAATCACCTGCAGTCTGAACAGAGCTGTTTTCCTGGAAGTAGTCAACTGTAATGTGACCTGAGTTGGTGTGCCCAAGTGATTGACTGCTGTATGAACTGAGGTGCTGCACAAGGAGTAATCATGTATGTCATGAGTTGAGCTGATGCACAAGAAGCAATCACCTGCAGCATGACCTGAGCCACTGCACGGGAAGTAATCAACTGCAGCATGACCTGAACAATGGTCTTCGACACACCCAATGAGGCCCACCTATCACCTCAAAGGCTGTAAAAAAAACTGGCCTGCTTGTGACTACTACCATTTGGACCTGCACTGCCAAGGCAGGGCAGCATCATGCACCTCCAAAACTGCCAGGGCCCAGTGCTCTCCTAAGACACTTTTGACAACTGGAACAGACATGACCATGTAGATGGCCCAACAAGGAAGACAAGCTTGCACTCCCGCATCAGCAGGGGAGTACCTGAGCCAACAGGAAGCTGGGCAACTGCTGAGAATTGGCACAATCTGAAGACTGTCATATGTATAGATTGCGCACTTAAGATTACTGGCGTAGAAACTGTACCTTAGCTAGTTCTCACTGCATTGTATCCATAGTGGGTGTATCCATCTGAGCTAAAGTGGGGTGGGAGCAGGGGCCATAGCGGGGAGAGGCATCAATGTGCTCTAGCAACAGGACATGAATTTGCATTATGTATATGATATTTAGTTCAAGTGCACAACAAAGTACTTTTCTTTTTGAAAGTCTCCTTTATTATAAGGATGTGTTTTTTTTACACTGTGCTTGAGCACACACACACACTACCTGTCTGAGAAATGTGTGATTGATTGCCATCGCTTCCACTGAGAGTCAAGTGCTGAAGAGGTTGTACTTGGCCTAGTTTGCCTAGCCACAATAGGACAGACTATTGGTCATTAGAGGTAAACAACCTCAACCCCAATGGTTGAGGCCAGAAGCCATTGCTTGGCCTGTGCCCCCAAAATGGGGTTCTACAATTGGCAGCAAGTGTTGGGAGACATTCCGTAAGCCAGTCCCAATTTACACTATGAGTGTAATAAGTTCAACTTGTACACATCAGAATCAGCATATTGATATGCCAGATAGAACCTTGTGGGGTAGAACTTGGCACCCTGTCCTTAGATTAGTTGAGGGATCTGTGTTTGTTTAGGGGGTCCAGGTGGCTCTCCAAAAAGCAAAGGCTGAGGAAAAGGAGAGGGCCGGGGAGTTTGTGATGGAGAAGTTGAGAGTAGCTTGCCAGGAACAAGTTGAAGGGAGGAGGGATACACAGGAAGAATAGGCCCATGAGGAGAGAAAAAAGGAGCATAATGAGCAGGAAACCAAAAGGAAAAGGAAGGAAAAAGGGAGAGAGTGAGAGGATAGCTTCAGACAAAGAGAAGATTTGTTTGGCAGCAAAGACAGCTACATCTGGGTAAAGAGATTTCACTTCCAACTCTACTGCAAGGGTTCCAAAAGAGCTTGTGCACGTGTGAGGATGGGAAATTATTTTGGATTAGTAATGAGCTTTGAGATTGCTTTTAGAGTGTAGGCTCTGAATGATGTGTCAAAGGCAGCCTCTACAATAAGTTGCTTGATATGCAGTCATTGGAACAATGCCTGTGGCTGAACAAATAAATTATAAGAGAATGAAGGAAGTTCTGAACACAGGGTTTGGACTGAACCCAAATCAGTACCTTCAGAGGTTTAAAGATAGAAAGAGAGACGATGGTGTTTCATTTGAAACATGGATTCATAGTATGTTGTGTGATTGGAATGAGTGAGTGAGATGAAGGCTAAAGATTTTCATCCCCTTAACAAGTTGATGGCGATAGACGGTCTGAACGAGTAGTGCTCTATCTCACTTAGTTAATGCCTGCCAGTTCTGTCAGGGAAGGGACCTAAGAAACTTGCAGTGTTAGCTGACAAGTAGTCAGCTAACAAGGTTAACAAAGGGGTGGAGCAGCATAGCTCTAAGACAAATTGAGAGAGGATTTCTCAACAGACTGGTTCCAAACTAGAGGGCAAGGGCTAGGGCAATTCTCAAGTCTCCACGGACAGACACAAGCATAAAATGAATTTGTTTCCAAGTCAGAAACAACACAAGGAGAAGGAAGGTTCTTTCAAGCCCAAAGTTATTACTTTTTTTAGGTATCATAAGGAGGGGCGTTACAAGTGAGAATGTTGCATGAAAGACCCTGTACTAACTGCATGCATGATAATGAGTGTGGTGACTTTAGATCAAGGTACCCAACAGGGCCCTGTTACTCTCCACCTAGTGCCTAGGTACATTTGGGAGACGAACCTAGTGCCTTAAAGCGCATTCATCAAAACACAATGGGGGGTTGCTTTAGAATCTAGTATCAAAGTATCAGTAGAGCAGAGCTTACAGAACTACAGTTGAGAGAAAGTATCTTTAGCACAAGATACTCACTGGTGTGAATGGCATAGGTTTAATACCCAATGAATAGGACATGGAATATCCGATTGCCTGAGTTGAGTTGAAAATCAAAGGTAAGTTGACCATTGTTAATGAAGGTGTGAGAGAGCTACAAGGTACTCAATGTTGCTTTGGCAATGATTGTTCCTCATTTAGTACCGGGATCAGATATCTACATGGCTTAGACCACACCAGTTGTGTTGACCAGACCTCAAGCTGCATGTTAGTCTCAGGAAGAGCCTGGGACCATTCCAGATTTGCCTAGGCCAGCACAGGGTAGTAAGCCAATCAGGGCAAACTCTGGGAAGGCATCCATCTCCTCTACTCAAGACAGAGGGGAGGATGAGATGCACAAACCAGACCAGGTGTTAGAGTCTGAGTCATGGCAAGAACTGTAGGTGCTGATAGCTGCTGGAGGACCTAGCTGTAAGTAATTTCACAAGGCATAAGTTGAGTGCCCCACATTTGTGAGACTGTGGAGGTAAGTCCAGGAACAGTTCAGTAAGGGAGTGTGTGGCAGGCATTATTTTTGTTGGGAGGATGGACTGCTTTACAGTGATCCCATGGTTCTTGAACCAGGTACTAGCAACAGATTAGTGGTTCCACTAGTGCACAGGGACTTCCTGTTGAGACTGGCCAATGAGGTTCACTTAGCAGGACACCTGGGTGTTAGAAAGACCCAGGATAGGTTGGGCCATCTAGTCTACTGGCCAGGAATGTACAGAAACTCTGAGGTTCTGTAAAACCTCTCCATTTGCTGATTGACTGGAAAGTCAGGAGGTAAGATAAAGGCACCCTTGGTACCTCTTGCAGTTGCCGTTTTTGGTGTTCCATTCAAGCAGGTGGGAATAGACATTGTTTGTCTATTTGACCCCTTTAACTCCAGCATAAGACAACAACTATCTCTTGGTTATGGTGGTGTCACCAGGTATCCTAAGGCGGTACCTTTGAAGAGCCCAACTGCAAAAGAGATAACTATGGATACTAGGCCCCTCTGCTCATCCAGATGGGCCGCAGCTGCACAAGGTACAGGCATAGCAAATACAGGTGATCACTTGTTGGGGAGGAGATTATGGCCATTAGCCTTGTAAGTGATAACATTATACCATCTAAGTGCTGTTTGTGTTATTCTGCCAGTGATGAACAATAGAGACAAGGCACGCTGCTTTGGCTTCCTCCCACTACACCTCTGTAGGAAAGTACCCCTTTTTGCATGGTTACCCCCTAACTTTTTGCCAGATACCTGATGCCAACTTCACTGAGTGTGTGCTGGGACCCTGCTAACCAGGCCCCAGCACCTGTGTTCTTTCCCAAAACTGTACCTTTGTTTTCACAATTGGCACACCTATGGGCCGCATGTAAGACCCTTGTAAAAGGTACACCAGGTTCCAAGGGCCTTGTGACCAGAGAGGGCATCTGAGGGCTGCAGCATGTACTATGCTACCCTTAGAGACCCCTTACCTTAACGCCCACACACTGCCATTGCAGGCTGCGTGTTTTGGTGCAGACCAAACTGAAGAGTTGACATGACACATATCCCTGTGTGCCATGCCCCAACACTGCCTATGGCATGGGTAAGTCACCTCTTTATCAGGACTTACAGCCCTAAGGCAGGGTGCACCATACCACAGGTGAGGGCACAGCTACATGAGCAATATGCTCCTACAGTGTCTGTATCATTCACAGAAATTGTAAGTGCAGTGAAGCCATTTTGAGTACAGGGCTGGGAGTTTGTCATTATGACTAAACAGCTCCATGATGGCTTTACTAAAAAACTGGAAAGTTTGGTAACAAACTTCTCAGCATAATAAACCCACACTGATGACAGTGTTGGATTTATTATAAAATGCAATCAAGGGGCATTTTAGAGATGCCCCTGAAAAACAACCAACTTCTAGTGTATTGGCTGACTGGTCCCCACCAGCCAGTCACCATCAGACAGGTTTCTGACCTCATGGGATGAGAGCCTTTGTGCTCTCTGAGGTCAGGAATAAAGCTTGCTCTGGGTGGAGGTGCTTCACACCTCCCCCTGGCAGGAACAGCAACACTTGGCAGTGAGCCAAAAAGGCTCTCACCTTTGATGTGCTGATTTGGGCAGCTCCAACTAAGTGGAGATGCCCACCCCCTGTCCAGGCCCAACTTTTGGTGAAAGGACAGGCAGGAAAATTAGTAAGCAGAGTAGGAGTGTCTACTTAAGCCTGGCACTCCCCTAGGGTCACCGGGAGCTAAGGTGAACCCCTCTCTTAGAAATTCTCCATCTTGAATTTGAGAATTAGGCCCAGTAGGAACAGGGATGTGCCCCTCTCCCCAAAGAGAGGAGGCACCCAAAAGGTGTAGTCACCGTAGGGGACAGTAGCCATTCGCTACTGCCCCCTGACCTCAGTAATGACCTTAAATTTAGTATTTAAGGGCTCCCTGAACCTTGTTCCTCAGATTCGACGGACCAAAGAAGAAGACGGGCCAGGACTGCTTCTGGACCAGGAAAATACAGACCAAACTCAGCAAGAACCCCCACCACCTGCACTCGGTTCGACCACTGGACCTTCTGTCCTTTCAGAAACCCTGCCCGGCCACCAAGAAACCCCAGAGACTCTGCAACCTTCCCCAAAGTGCCAAGAACCTCCCTCCGGACTAGAGGCTCTAGTCCCCGGCATCTGCCGGTACAAGACCTACAAGAACCACCACAGTGAGGACCGACACTTGTGTCGACATGACTCCCTGCTACAAGAGAACTCCAAGAACTGCCGCAGTTGAGGACCAACACACCTGTTGATGTGACTCACAAGGCTGCAGTGGTAGAGGACCGGCACTTGTGCCGATGCGACTCTACCCTGCCAGAAGAAAGCACAGCATGCCGAATGGCCTACACGACCTTAGTTGTTCACAGCCCCATTCCCGAGAGCCCGTACCCTCCTGCAAGTGGCCCTGTCAGCCTCCTCCTGCACCACCTGCCCAACCGCGACCTCCCCAGGATGATCCGACGGTACTTGTATGGCCGCCTGCTGAAACCTAACCTGCTTCATTGCCCCCGCCGACTGTGAGGGTAAATATCATTGCCAGTATCGACCGCCTCAGCGCTGATACTGAATTCCGCACTTTTCAAGTCGTCACAGCCCCCACGACCGACACTGTGCCCAGTGGTGTCCTGTATACAAAGTATCTTCTACTAGACTAAAACGTGTTTCGTGTACGTGAAAAGTATTGGTTGGTGCTATACAAACCTATTGCCAAGAATATTGAAAATATTGCATAATTGGAAAGTCTACTTGTCTGTAACTGAGTTCCCTTGGTTCCTAAAATAAAAGTAACTAAAGTATGTTTTTACAACCATTGGCCTGGAGTTAAGTCACTGAGTGTGTGTTCCTGCCTTGCATGAGTATATACAAACAAATGCATTCACACTATCCTCTGATAAGCCTAACTGCTCAGCCCAGCTACCACTAAATTGAGAGTAAGGTATTATCTACTTTAACCTCTGCCCTAAATTTGGTGACTCTCTAGGCTCTTTTCACACTAAATCTCTTTTTGGTATAGTATTTACAGAGCCGGCTTCCTACAACCTCACAGACTCACTCTTGAAGAGCTATTCAGTACCCATAACCATGGTGCCCACTTGTGTATTCAAAACATATGGTGCTTACTTAACTATGTTTTCTACATACACACCTATCCCTTTCAATTTATAGAACGTTATTCGTGCCGTCTCCAAAGCTAAACATTCAGTTAGTGCTCCAGCATACTAATAAACAGTACACAAACCATTTTGCATCACTAGAAAGTACTGCAGATTTCCAACCCTTTATTCATCCAGTGCAATTTGAAAGACACTGTAGCAATGTTTTATATGAGGGATAAGGACTGAAAATGTGAAGACCCCTTTAAGAAATGTATGCTTTTTAAAGACAGTTCTTCACCATCAATATTAACAATTTAAGAGATTGTTTTCAAAACATAAAGTCCTATTAGGCTGCTGGGGCAGAAATGCCATATTCTTTGCCTGTGATGCAGTTTTTTAAAACAGCATCAAGAAAATTAGTTAATGTACTCTGTACTCCAAAATACAGAGCAGAAGGGTTTAAACTGAAGAACACAACCAGGGAGTTCACAGACAAAACAGCCTCTAGGCATCTATCTACTGCAGTGTACAGTCCCAAAGCCTCTGCACTTTGTTGAAAGCGACATTGGTGCTGTCGACCAGACCACTGAGGAAAATGACCCTGGGGCATTCACCACTAAGCTTTCTTGATCCTGTCTGTAAACACCTAACACATATACTATACTCTTGAACTGAGGGGTTCCCATAACGTAGGAACATTTAATTGGTCAGCTTGCTTACTGCCACTGATGGAACATCACATGTTCTCATGACCTCTATGACCAAGAATAATAATAAAAAACCTGAGAGTACCTGCTGATGCAACAGAGGTCTTCTTGGTGAGTCCACCACACAACATATTTTAAGAGAAAACAAGGGAATTAAACACCGAACTAAAGCACATCTGTCTGAAATATGCCAAGTAATAGATGCTTGGAACACCAGAACCAAGGGCTTAATAACTGCCACAATAGTAACATACTGCTCACCAACACTGCCCTCTCTTAGTTTGCAAATGAGTTGTGCATGATGCTGTGAAACCAAAAGCTCTCAAGCAGCAGCTGTTAGAAACCATTGAAGCATAAATATTCAGCAAGGTGAAGAGCGGAGCTGCTCTTGTTTGGAGAATCGCTTCTCAGCCTTTTGGCTAAGATCAAGTGAAATATCTGTTCTTAACAAATTGAAACCACTTATAAGTGGAAGTAAACTTGAAATTTTGGATCTACGGCTTTGACTTGGAAGCAGCTGAAATCTGCATTACATATACAAATTATATGAAAATACCCTGGATAATGCCCACTAATTCCCAAGGAGTGGGAGGAAGGACACCAGCGTGCAGGTACAAGTTTGCCCACTAGAGGCACAAAATAGACACCCCAAAGACCGCGTGGACAGACCTTAGATCACGGTAATGTTGTGCTCCCTATTTACTTCTTTTTCTTGGCATGTGGCTGGACTAAAAACTTTAAAACCCTCCTAAAAACCTTCACAGGTCTGGCAGCACTCAGACCTCTGCAGAGGGCAACTAAGTTCAGGTGGCAACTCATATAACCCTCATCGTATCTCTTGGGAGTGACTACACAGTGTTTCTTGAACTTCAGGCAATTGCTGTCTTCTGTGAGACCCCCCCGGTACTGAGACTGTAAACCCTCAGGTGACATTGGTAAGCAAGTGGTAACCCCAGTGACAACCATTAAACTGGGCAGAAATGCCACACACAATGGCAGAACAGATGGACACTGGATCCCCAGTGAACATCCAAGAAGGCATCCCCCAATGAGTGCTCAGACGCCCAACCCCTGGGACAGGGCAGCATAGAGGCAAGTAAGGCAAACCCTCCAAAAGAGAGCCTCTGTACCGGTAAGGCTGGTGACAGGAAGGCACCAGGGCCAAAGAAAGAGGGACCTGAAAGCCTTAACACAGTTCAGGGCAAGGAAGGGACCAACCGGAGGAAAGCCCCTGAATCCTTCAGTGGGTAATCCCTTACCGGTAGGCATGTCCAAGTAATGAGGTGGTAGGTAAAGGAGAAGGATGGGCCCCCACTAGTCAGAGACCTGTTCTTAGATAAGGTCTTGAAACCAGCAGAGATTACAGTAGCAGAGATGGTGAGCTGCCAAGCGTCAGCTTCAGGACTGATCTTCCCCCTGAGTTTCTTCACCCAGGTGCTTTTTAGGAAGTACTGGGAAATCTTCCTAGAGAAGAAGGAGGAACCACCCTACAATAGCTTCCATGTGTCAGCAGGATGGGACCCAACATCAACGGAGAAAAGGTGGAGATGACAAATCACCACATCCCGGACTGGGACAGTACATAGCTCCTCGTGAGACACGGCACCATTGTGAAAGAACCCACCAAAGTCTGAGACAGAAGAGGCATTTGGAATACAACTTGGCAGGTGACCATAAAGCTGCACTCTGACCCAGCAGGAAATGGAAAGGACAGTCAGAGGCACCCACCGGCAGGCCTATATCTAGGAGCGGACAAGGGGAAGATTAAGTACCCAGGACAATCCTTCAACTGCAGAGAATGCCATACTGTAGGACACAAGGAAAAAACAGTCCAGAGAAAATCTTCAGGATATGCAAGGAGAACAGACACGAGGCAAGGGGATGCACGGTAATGAAGGTATGCAACTTCTTTCTGTGTAGAGGGACACACCTACCACCGATGCCCCCAGTCAGACAGACCAAGGACCTATGCGGCAGGAGCAGCACAAACCCCAGTCCCGAAGACCATCAGACCCCAGCTGGACCCAGTAGCCAATATGAGAGGGAACACCCTCCTCAAAGTTTCAAGAGAAGAAGCAGTGAAGAAGCCAAAATCAGAGAGCAAGGAAGCCTAAAAAAGACGGGCCCCAAAGGACTGAACACCTCCAAGACCTGGTCTAGAAAACGACACAGACTATGGTGACTTCCACAGCAGAACCAGGTGAGATGGTAGAAACAGCTGGAAACCCCCACCTCTAGGGACCCACCGAAGATGGACCACCACAGGGAGCTCCACAATCCCCAGGACCCCCGTGGGAACCAGAACCGATGCCGAAAACTGCATCTGAGGAAAAAGAGAAGGAGGAAACTGCAGAACCAGCCAAGGTGAAATGGAAAAGAAGGGCAAGAAACTCAGGAAAGTAAAGAAAAAGGAGGAACCGGCAGACAACAGTGGGGATGAGAAGGAGATGGAAGAAGGCCTCAGACACTGTGTGCGAAGTGCAGGAAGGAGAAGGAGGACAGGAGGTGCACCAGGGCTCAAGGATGATAGGCACTACCCCCAGCAGCCCTGTAGTGTAGTTCCTATTTCCCTAATAGGTTCTGCGCATTGGAATAATATACCCTATAGGTTTGACATAGGACTGAGGTCAGTATGTCCCTATCGAGTATATTAAACTTAATTTACTTTGTACCAGCTAACTCAGAGGCCACTAGAAACTCCTTGTAAACAAGAAGGGAGTAGTTTCTGGCAACCGCATAAACATGACAACTTTGTTTCCCTTTAGAATCGGAACACTCTCAGAATCGTGGAAACAACAGATAACAGTTTCACTCAGCTAATCGTGCATGCTTAGGGGCATATTATCAAGAACGGCGTTAAAAATTATCGCCGGTTTAGCGGCAGAAAACTGCTGCTAAAGCGGCGATAACGGGCTTGATAATATGCCCTTGAGAATTCCAATAGAAGTCCATGTTCTGGTGTGAACATGGGCTTCTATTGGAATTCTCCAGGGCATATCATCAAGCCCATTATCGCCGCTTTAGCGGCAGTTTTCTGCCGCTAAACCGGCAATAATTTTAACGCCGTTCTTGATAATATGCCCCTTAGTTTCTTCAGAGTTACACAGAAAGAATAGATGGGCGTTTCAATAAAAGGATTTATTGAACAGTCTTGTTTCTCATGTAAGAGATATGAGCTGTTACAATCGTAAGGCAGTATGCGAGATATATTATGTACAGCGTAAGCAGTAGAAAGAAATAATACTGCGCTAGCATTATCTTTTAGCTATGACACATATATTCATATACATAAATAACATAAGCTAAAAATGTGAGTACTCATAAGATGCTTCTTTAACTAGTTCTACCCCAGTGTACCTAACCTAAGTGTAGTGCAAGGTAAGAAGTAGGTGATGTATTCTATAGTATGGTATGCTATAGTCTGCTATGCCAAGTCTGGTATGCCAAGAGTACCTCTAGGTTCTAGTCAGCTCCATACCTTGAGAATGAGAGAGGTGGGAATCTCTTTCCGGGTCTCGAACTCTAACACCCCGCGAAGGGAGTCATAACACTGGAAGCTGGATTCCCTGCGAGCAGGGATGACAGCGTCTCTTGTCAGTGCGTCAGGCCGGGACACGGGCTCCTCTAAAGTCGAGGTCTCCTCCTACTTGCTTGGGCAAGGGAAGGTATATTTATACCCGGTAGGTGCCTTGGAATGTTAGCATTGACGTAAAGTCGGGCAGAGGAAGACGTCAGGAATGAACCCTTAAGGAATAGCGGTTCATTCATAATAAATGAGTTCTTGGAGAAATCAATAATCCTGTGCTAGGGGAACTCCCAAGAGCTTAAGGGTCTGGTTTCTAAGAACTCGTTGTGACGTTGGGGTGGACGGATGTAGGTGACCATGCCTGTATTTGGATAGCATGGCTAATGCCTAAATAAGGACTGGCATCTTATGCCTATATAAGGGCAATGCGAATTGTGCCTATATAAGGACATGTATCAGGAAAACCTATATACGGACACCTAAAGCAGAATACAACACCCACTCCACTTTCGAATGAACGATAGTACTAAATGCTAAACATTAAATGCTAAACATTAAACTGAGTACCACATGTTGCTAAAAACATTTCTAAAAGCATATTAAAAGAAGTTTAAAAAAAAACTGTTGCTAAACATGTAATGCAATAGGTACTGTACATTTTAAAGCATTTTTTCATTCTAAGCATATATTGGAAATAAAATGCAACATGAATGAATAAACAGAAATATATACATATGACGAAATGGTTGACAAGTATTCAAAAATCAAAGCCATTTCATATCATGGTACTAAATGAAATTGTAGTAAATAAGGTGACAATGTGTCCCTGGAAGTATTCAAAGAAGTCTGTTCTATATGAATAGTTCTACTGTAAGCAGATTGAATTGCCATGTATTTTCAAAAATAGAGAGAGAGAAAAAAAAATGTAATTTTTAGGAAGAGTTCCAAGTTTAGTTCTGTTTTGAAAATATGGAGGCCAAATTCATTGCTTCCCCGGTACACTGTGAGCCTAATCAAAGTCAGTGTATGGGTCTGGTGTAAACATGAAATCATCTATTCCTGTAGACAAAAGATCGTCTACCGATGTCGGTGACAGTTGGAACACCTCGTTTAGAAGGTTAACTGCACAGAGATGTGAAGCATCGCCTTCAGCATAGGATGCTGCAGCAATGTTCGCGTCCGTTGTTACCTGTGTGCCTGTTGATCCATCTCGTACCTCAGCAGCAGCAGGAAGCGTCTGTGAGATCTCAACGAATGCCGTCATCAGGATTGGGAGCCTCTGGGGACAACACAGAGCATGGGCCGTTATCGGGTCCAGCAGAGTATCGATATCCGTTGGCATGACTGATGGGAGTGTTAGACAGATATCTAGCACACATTCTTCACCGCAAAGCAGGCAGCGTAGAACAGGTAAGATGCAATCTTGCCAGATTGGTCTAAATGACAGAAACCATGTTGTATTAAGTTCCCGTAGACGAAGTATGCCCAAAAGTTGCACTAGGCACTCACGGCACTTCTGTTCTAGGAGAGCTTTCTCCAAATTGCTGGGAGTGACGCTGGTTGATAGGCTTGCCATAGCGTAGTAGTAGGAATAAAAACAGGATTCCTGCAACTAGTGCTAGAATTAATGGCACACCACCAAACACCGAATGTGCGAAGTTTGGAATGATTCCGAGGACTGCCTGAAAAGGTGTTAACAGTCCTGAACAGATGGTCTTAAATACATGTACAATCCCGCTCGTATCAGACATGTTTAAGATACGTCCCATCATTTCTACGAAATATATAGGGCAGTTTGTACGAATTAGAGCCTGTATCTCAGCCGAAGTCCTTGCAATTTGCAGATCATAGATTTCTTTGGCCGATGTCAAAGGCACGGTCTGTTGTAAAAGAATGGCTTTCATTCTGCTTAGAGTATCAAAACGTATAAAAGAAACATTCAATGAAGGCCATAGAGGCGACTCCCTGACTGGGTCTATTTGGGGGAACAATACTTGCATACAACAAGTAATCCTGGAGCTAACCGTTACCAGATATGGGATTCCTGGCAACATGCCACAGCAACTCTGATCAATCAACATGAGGTAACTCCCGTTAGAAAGTTGGCCAAACGCTGGATTAATCACAGCGGCTGGTGTAGCCTGCAGGTGGAAGGACAAGTTTGCCTCAGAACCATTACAAGCCCCGTGTAAAGAAATGTCCTGACATATGAGTGAACCGCTCAGTGCATTTTCACAGTGTGTACCGCTTATAAACACTTCACGATCCCCACTCCAACATCTGTATTCGTAAGGTAAATCCCAGGATGTCTTAATGTATTCTTTACCCAACCTTTCATATTTGCCTGCTTGCATTTGTTTGAGGCAATACTGAAAATGAAAAGTAGTGTCAGGCAGAGTTATTTTGCCATGGATAAGCCATTCTGTAGCTGGTTTTTCTGCTACCGTAAATGGTAATTTTTCCAGTTTTTCAATGCTCAGCACTGTATACTTTGCTCCCCTTTGTGCCAGTTCGACCTGTTTATCCGTTAGATTGTATTCTGAAAACAGAGACGACGTGTTGATAAAATGCCAAGGCACATAGCCTGCACGCAAGGATTGCAGCATCCAGCCTAATAACATAATAGAACGTAACTGAGATTGGCCTTGTTGTAACATGGCTAAATCTTGTTCCAGTATGTCAATAGCAGAGGATACAATGTTGTCCAGTGAATAAATTCTGGATGACAAAGTTGTTAACCCATTGTCGACCACAGTGAGAGATTTCTCTAAGTTAATACGATCAAGCTCACGTATTCTTTCTGCGGCCTCTGCCTGTGAACCTTCCATATTTCATTATAAGCAGCATAAATGCCGGCATATATGAAACATTTTTGACGCGGTTTTCTTGGCCCTAGCAAGAAATCCCTAAGGTCTGCGTCTTCTTTAAGTAAAGATAAGTGTTGTTTCACATCCTCGAGTGTAGATTTTTGTAACCAGTCGAGGCACAATTTTCCATCACTGTATGTTGTTACTACCCCCGGATGATGTCGTTGAACATAACGTGGGTCTGGCCTCTGGATAGTAAAGCCCTGAATTCTATTCAGGAATCTTTCTTGACAGATGTTTGTGTCTGTGGGCCAGAGCAACCATTTTTTCCAATCAGGATCTGTTCTGTTGTTTTGTAGTATTGTGTCTACTGTGACCGCTCCCTGTGTAGTGCTATTACTTGCAGGTGTTGGTACAGAAGGTGTGATTTTGAAAAAAGGGGACCCTTACTGAAAACAATGGGGCATATTAGCAAGGGCACTATCGCCGCTTTAGCGGCACTTTTTGCCCCTAAAGCGGCGATATTCATATCGCCCTATCAGCAAACTGTCTCTAACAGCAGTTAGCGACAGTTTGCGGGCATTAGCGCCCGTTTTTTTACCGCTTTGCATGTCAGCGATATTTATCGCTAATGACATGCAAAGTGGGCGTTCCCGACGAACAAACCTGGGAAACACCCGCTAACAGGCCTATCGCCTATTAGCAAGGTGGCCATGGCCCCATTTAGCGACGTGAAAAGTCGCGCTAACCGGGGTCATCGCCATTTATTTAACACCTGCAATTAGCAGGTGTTAGCCATACCTAACTAGGGGGGGTGGATTATGCTGATACGACCACAGGGTCGTATCAGCAAGGTGGTCTCCCTTCTCCATGCAACATCGCTGGTTTTTCAGCGATGTTGGCCCATTTCCCCCGCTATCGCTGGAATATTCATCGCCATAGCGCAAATTGTTGCTAATACAGCGTTAGCGTGGCGATATATTCCAGCGATAGCCGGCGATAAAAACAATCACGCTAATCAGGGTTAGCGATGATTATCGCCTCTTCTTGCTAATATGCCCCAATATGTCTTGCTAGCTGTATGAAAAAATTACAATGGGGTAAAAAAATATGCTAAATACAAGAACTGTGTTATATCATCATGCCACAATTGCAACAACAGGCCTAATTCTATACGGGGTTGCTTATAAGATAGACATGAACATAGCACTCAATACAATTTGTTCTGATACAAAACTGTATTTTATTTTTAATCATTTAAATATTTCTTATTTTTTTTTTTTTGCTGTTTAAATATTTTCGTGATTCTTGTAGTTCATGATTTCAATTCACAACCTCATATGTACATGACATATACACAAAATTATATACATCACAAACAATACATTACAGTGCTGTACAAAACTCAAATATAAAACTAGGAGAGGGAGTTCCTATATTAACAGATCTTTTCAATGGCTGGCGGTCGGATAACATACGACGCGCGTTTTGGCGTTTTGAGCCTTCTTCAGGGGAACCGTCTCAACTTTTCTTCTACAATAAAGTGCACAATAGATACAATAAGAACACATGTAACAGCACTAAAGGCCTAAAAATTCATTGTCGATACATTTATGAACACTTAGTGCTTCATTATTTATAAAGTCTGGGCCCATGTTTGTGAAGGAACATTTAGTGGCGCTGTTTATTGATTAGTAACATATATTTATTACCTAAAAAGGTGAGAGTTTATATATTGTGCAGAAAAGAGATAGAGGTACTTGTAGAAAATATATCCAGATGTACCAAAGAAATCACCCTAAGTGTTAGATCTATTAGATTGTATTGGCTCAAACGAGTGAAAATAAAGTAAAAGATGAAAAGAAACAGTTACCTATTGACCCAAGTATCATGGGGGTAAAGTATACATAAGAATTCATTGTATTGTCCCAAGCTGTACCTGTAGTTTTGGGGCAGGATCATGGTCTACAATATTTGACAGGTGAAGATAGTTTTCTTTAGACAAGTGAGATTTCCATGGGGGTCCGATCTCTTCTAAGATGGTATTAATTTATAAAAAGAATAAGAAAATGGAACAAGTTTATTAGTTCTATCCCTTGTGTGCTATTCCAAGAGAACCAATATATTGGTGACATACAATAGTGTTAGTCCATTGTATACCTGGTAGTGTGCGACTTAAAGGTTTCACTTGCCAATTCTGATTTTACGATTTCTTTCCCAATATGTACTTGATCTAAAAAAAATATATATATATATTTGTCTGATACTAGCCAGTTGACAATCTAACTCTGTAATATCAACAAAAATTTGGCTCTAATACTTACAAAAGTTTAATGATTATGTGCCAATGTTTTAAGGAACTTCGAGGTTCAATGCTGGCTATCTTCACATCTTTGGTTTATATGATGTGTTCCTAGACAGATGGTACATTACTAAATCAGAACCAATTTTCAACAAGGTATGCAAAGTGACAATACTATGTGCCAATGTTATTAATATGTTAAATATATGCTTACCATAAAAGTTCATGCTGACACTCAAACAGGATTCTATAAGGAGTCCTGGGTCTTATATATGTTGTATCTCACCCACACACTTTATCTAGGGCAAAAGATATTTTCATATGTGAATTGTCCTATACGGTAGCGTGATTGCATATTCATAGTAAGATTATATTCACTGTCTTTAGTGTTACGACACCATCTTAAATAGTCACTTTTTTAAACTAGAGAGCAGATGTTTGTTTGGCCTCGTATCACGTATCGCTTGTTACAATGAAAGTGACGCGATCAAGTTATTTGCGCCACCCTTACATTTATGTGGGCACTATGTGATATTACTTTCCTGTTTCCCAGTTCAAAGTCATGTTTGTTAAAAAATATCTATTGCTTGAACTTGAACGGTATTTATGTGGCTGTTTCAACATGCCCCATTAGGTCCCATACTTGTCTATAATTCTAAATGGAAGCATACCTATTTTGCATTTCTCTTTTAATCTACTATTTGGGTATCTACTTACTTTTGTGTCTCTCGGTGCGTGCTTCCGACCCGGTACTCTGTTCTGTCTGTGGAATCAGTAGAAACGAATCTGTACGCAATGCGCGGCCTTTTGAGATGTCCGCGTGCTATGATTGGATGGCGTCTGACGTCATGCAATTGCTACAATGTAGCTAAAGCTTTTCTGGTAAAAGCATACTCAACGGACTGAAAACCATGAGAACGATGGTGGCCATCTTATAATATGTATTATTATTAGTAGGTGTGATGGACAAAGCCTGTCATTGTAGCCAAAACCTTTCTGGCAGGGGCATAAACAAAGGACTAGATATCATAGGAACAGTGGCGGCCATCTTATGATTGGAATTCTTACTAGTAGTTATATGGAAAAAGCTTGCCGTTTTCTATGATTTAAAGATCTTTATTTTATGCACATCGGTGGTTTTTATTACGTTCCACCTGGATGAAGAAGCGGAGGGGCAAATTCCATATACTAATAGATATATGCTTCCAATGATAAAAAAAAGAGATGTCATTTAACATTTTCAGAGTAATTATTAACCATTATATATGGAACCTTTCCTGGGCTCCAAATGGTGGGCGAAGAGGGATATATGTGATTTAAGTCCCTGAGGGGTTTATTGTAGGAAAGTGGCAGAAGACTCGCTATGTTTTGCCAACAATGTGCAGAGTTATAAGTTATATTCAATTACTTGTGCCCATGGAATTTCCTGGTTTAGTCCTTGTTTGAAAGTGTCCAGGGTAAACAACCAATAGACCTCACGTTTCTTTCGGATAGATTCACTACTTTGATTATTTTTGGGATTGATGGTTTCCAAAATGAACCATTTGATGTCATTCTCCGTATGTTTCAGAGTGACAAAATGTTCCACTATTGGTGCAGACATTTTTTTCGTATGAATCGCTGAGCGATGCTTAGTGAGTCGTGTATTAAAATTGCGAGATGTCTCTCCAATATATCCCAATCCACAGGGACAAAGTAAAAGATAAATGACATTTTTTGTCTTACAGTTTGTCATATTTTTAACCTTAGCTGTCTGTCCATTCAATTGTATTTTATCATCTTCTATTGCTAAGAGACAAATTTTACATGTGCCACATCTGAAATTGCCTATCACTGGTGAATTCCCAACAATACTTCTCTGTATTGGCTCTTTTATTTGGGGTAATCTAGATCTTACAATTACTTCCTTTAAGTTCTTATTTTTACGGTAGGCAAAAAGGGGCTTTGGAATTTTGTCTTTCGCATCTTTATCTGCATTCAAGATGTACTAGCTAGACGAGATGATTTGTCTTATTTGAGTATTTAGCATGGAGTGTCTCGTTACAAATACTAATGTCTCATTTTTTTGTAGTTGTTTGTTGGTATTAGTGAGTAGGTGCTGCCTATCGTAAAACCTTGCTCTTTTATAGGAATTTTTCACCAGTTTCCGCGGATATCCTCTCGCTAGAATTTTTTTTCTCATGTCTGAAGCCTTCATGTCAAAGTCAGCAATACTGGTACAGTTTCTGCGCCAGTCCAGAAACTGTCCGAATGGAATGCTGTCCTTTTGGGACTTAGGGTGAAAACTGTCATAGTGCAGCAATGTGTTTCGCGCTGTAGGTACAGAAGGTGTGTTCATGTCTTTGATCTTGGCTAAACCAAGGCAAGACGTTTGTTGCACAGTGTCATTCAAAAACATTATTTGCTGTGGGATGATACAGGCTCTAAACAAAGCTTCTATCCCCTGCACTTGCCAATCTTTAGAACCCCAGACAGATTTTGTGTCGATTGTGTCTTTCCAAAAGTCAAATCCTTGTCTAGACAGTTGGATAATAAAGGCTGCAGAATAAATCTGTTTTGTATTAGTTAACATAATTTTCTGTCCTGTTTTGTTTACATTTTTATAGTAAAATGTTTCTGGATCAGATGTATTGTACCCTGAAAAATATGGAAACTTATTTGCAAACGTTTTTGAACTACCCTTTGGCGGTGTAGGACAATGTTCCCATTGGTTAAACATAAACACATTTCTAGGTGTTGCAGATTTATGCAAGAAATGATGACCATAGTGGTTGTAACAATAAAGCTGTTCGTAGTCTGATGAACCCTCTAAGTATTCATTGTTAGAGAATGCAGCAGACCTTTCTAGATCAGACATCATGTTATTAACAGTCTCAAAGTCCCAATCATCAGAATAGGTACTGGAGGTAATAAAGTCACTTAATGAAATTTTAAATAAATGTGGAATCTTCAAAAGTTCCGTCGGGCCGAATATGTCGAAATTGGTTTTGTCCCAAACTATACCATCCTGTATAGGAACGGCTGTGATGTTCACTGCTGACAAGTCTCTTGCTTCACGATGGGATGATTTGTGTGGTTTTAAAAGTAAGTTAACATTTTTACTTTCAGTGTCCATATGAATGTATCTGCCATTTATAAGCACGCTAAGAGTCATAACCAAAGATAGCCAAAGCAGAAAGAAAGATATTCCAGAAATAATCCATAGTTCAATCCATGGTGAAACCAGATAAGTCTCTTTCAGGAAATGAAAAAGGTCTTGTACTTGTTGTTTGAAAGTTTTTAGGGCTGGCGTTGTTTCAGGCTCACTTGGATCCTCAGAAAACGTATCAAAGTTAATGAAGTAGCCAGAAGCAGTTCGGTCAATTGTTGGAATTGCATCAGGATTCGTCAAAATCGCTGGAACCAGTTGATCACGTGTTACGTTGGTGTAGACAGGTGTATCTGGACGAACTGTTCCTTGAGTTTCAAGAGGGATGAGTTCCATAGCATTGTTGCTTAGTCCTTCATCTCTTACTGCTGAATTCTCTATGGTTATGAGTCTTTCAGTCTGAACCTCTTGGATAGTAGCGAGAGGAGTGCGTCTGCTACTAGGTCGGAGTTCACGAGGCCTACTATTTAGTATTGGCCACACACTGTAGTTTGATGAGGTCGATTGACACAAATCTTTTCTCCTTTTTTCCAGCAAGGGGCGGCAGAAGTACTGTTCTTGTTCCGTGGACGGATAGAGCAGTTACTGGTTGTCTGTAAGAAGGTCCAAATTCCTTCTTGTCCGCAATGTTCTCTCTCACTAGATCCCCAACTTTTGGGATCCAGACAGGCCGTGCTGGGACTGCTGGTTTTTCCCCAGTGGTGGTTGGCTTCAGGAACACGTTGCTTTGTTTCGATCTTAGTTCATTTAGATCCTGTAAAACAGCCAAACGATCTTTGATATCAAAGGGTTTATTTTCCACCACTGTGCCTTTACATTCGAGATCAGGAACCCACATTCTTGTCCCAAATAGGACCTCATATGGAGTGACCCCCCCCTAGAGAACTTCTTGGCAAATTATTTAATGAGCGTTGGACCCCATAAAGATGTTTGACCCACCCATCATTCGAACCTAATACTCTAGCTATTATAGACTGCTTTATGTCCCGGTTTTTCCTTTCCACAACAGAATTTCCCTCAGGATGAAACGGAGAGGAGTACCGCAATGCTACGCCCAAACTGGCCATGGCTTCTTTGTAAGCCCAAGAGCTAAACGCATGGCCCTGGTCAGAATGTAGTGTGCCAATTGCGTATGTGCCGATAAAGACTCGCAAATCTTTTATAATAGTTTGAGCGTCAGCCGAGCGCTGAGGCCATATCCATAGGAACCTTGATTTAGTATTTGTGGGATTGCATTTGTCATAAAAGACGCCTGCGCGTAGATAGTCTAATGCTGTCTAACAATGGTGTCTGTACTGGGCAGGCTACTTCGTAGCCTGGTGTCTGATGGCGTTCTGCACTAGTCTGTCTATTGTAGTCTCTGCAGTCATTGATGAAGATGTGAATCTGTGTATTCATTTGAGTCCACCAGTACATCTCTTTTAATGTTAATATTGTTTTAGAGATCCCTTGATGTGACAGACCCTCACCCAGATGTGCTTCATAAATCAAAGCTGCTCTATGCTCCATGTTTGGTATTACCCTATCCCCCACTCCAGGGATTCGAGCAAAAGGAACGTTGTTTGCATCAATTACATAAGAGTACTTGAGTGGAAATTTCTTTGGTAACGCTGCACCACTGCCTTTGCTTGAAGCATTGACAGCCAACAATATCTCACTGTCTATTCTCATTTTTGAACGAGTGATCGCAGCTACGGAAGCCGTCTGAACAGCCCCCTTTGCGGCTTCATCAGCCAATGAATTCCCTGCAACGTGAAGGCCATCACGTTGATGACTCAGCGTGTGTATTACTTGAGCTTTTGGTAGTTCGTTTCTTAACTGAACTACTTGTTCCCAAAGCGTTTTATGCTTTATTGTGCCACCTTTTGCATCTTTGAATCCGTTTTGAAGCCAATTCTGTATATATTCATTATATGACTGAACACAGTAAAAGGAATTGCACACTATAAGTGTGGGGAATTCGCGATCTGTATTTTCAAGTGCCAGTTTGAATGCTTGTAGTTCAGCTCGCTGAGCTGTACAATCTCCTAGAGATTGAGTTTTAGTGACCATTGGTCTGAAGTTACCATTGCGCATGCAACCTTTAAGGATTGCGCACGCTGCACTGTAAGCTTGCTTACTCCCTGTAGCGGGTTGTGCTGATCCGTCAGTATAAATTATAAAGTCGTACTGATCAAGAGGCAAAATTTCAGTGGGCAGAGGACATTCTTGTTCATATTGCAGGAACGCTTGTGTTTTTAAATCAGGATCAAAAACATATTCAACATCTGTTGCAGCAAGAGAATTAACCCATTGTATCCATCTAGGATGTAAAACTTTTGCATTTGGAATGCTCACTTTTGTATCCACCTCTAAGGCTGGTACTGGAGTTAAGACAATAATGCATTTCCCTTGAGCTAGAGCTCTTTCTTTTGCTACAGCGGTTTGAACTGCTGTCAGTATTTTTTCTGTTGAAGTGAAGCGCATTTCTGCTTGTGTATACAAATGTGATTTGTATGCTTCTGGTACTTTTTCACCCTCATTAAATGTTAAATAGGTAAATCCGCATTGACCCGAAATTATTCGGATCCCTAAATTGCGTTTATTTACGTATGTTTGTAAGTGATTTGTTGCTAACATGTTAGCTTGGAGTGAACGCAGGATTTCTGTGTGTTCTTGTGTCCAATGTTTTGTTGAAAAATCAGGTTTGATTAATTCGTAGAGAGGTTTAACCCTTTCTGCGTAATTTAGAATGTAAGTTCTTCCAAAATTTAGGAAACCCAAGATAGATTGTAAATTTTTCAGCGTTTTTGGAGGTTGGAGCAGCGCGCACTTTTCTAAAAGTTAGCTGCCAGGCTTTTGCCTTCACTTGAAAGCTCATATCCTAGGAAAAGGACATTGAGATGGGCAATTCTGGATTTTTTAAAGTTGAATTTATAGCCTTCAGAGGCGAAGCCCAATATAATGATACTCACCCTGTTCAAGTGTCTATCTAGGTCATCGTCTGTCAGATAGATGTGATCGACATATGACAATGCCTCATTATCATAAATTTGTAGTAACTCTGTTACCCTTGCTGAGAATAACCCTGGGCTGTTCTTGAACCCTTGTGGGAGTCTACAAAATTGACGCTGGGTCCCCATTATTGAGAAAGCTGTTAAGTACCTGCTGTCAGGTGCTATGTTTTGACAAAAGAAACCATTTGAAATGTCCAATGTGGTTTTATATTTTTTGCGCACAATGTTATTCATTAATGCTGTACTATGTGCATTTTGCACTGCAAATGTTTTGGAACAAGTGTTCAAGTGTCTGTAATCCAAAACTAGACTGTATGTATTGTCTGGTTTGGATACAGGAAACAAAGGATTGTTCATTGAGGAGGTGCATGTTTCAATAACCCCTTGGTATTCAAGTTGATCTAAGATCTCCCTGACCTGTTATTCAGCTTTTTGCTTTATTGGGTACTGCCTTTGTGCAGTAGGTTGATTTTGTAGCTGTATTTTGTGGTGAGGTGAGTCCTCATCCCATCCTACATGATTTTTGTATAATGCTGGGGCCTGGGCAACTGCCCATTTCCTGGCATAAGTATATTTTAGGCGAATTGGAATATGGTTGGAGAAGGCTGGCATAATGATGTCCTCGCCATGTGGGCACTCCCTGACAAAGTTTGGTGGCCAGTCCTTTTCTGGTAGAAGTATATCATAACCCCTTGAAAGTTTCTCCCAAAAGAGTGTTTTCACTTTTCTTGGTATGTCTCCCTCCAATCGGAGTGTTATTTCATATAACTTTTGTGGAGTACTAACCCTGGTGTCTACAGTCTCTACTGTGATGTACTCATTCAAGTCCACTATCTCCAGAAGTTCCTTCAGGTTCTGGCGAGCTATTGTTACTTCTGCTGCACTGTCGAGCATCGTCTGAGCCCATTCTCCATTCTTGAGCTGTGTTCTCAGTATTCTCGGCATTTCTGATCTTCAGACCTGCAACCTTCTTTTTTGTGAATTGAGGTTTTGATTTATTTTTCTGAACGTGTTTATCGTCTTTGGATTTCACGCGTTCTTCTTTGTGATCTGACCGTCCTCTTCTTTCTGATGTCTTTGACGATATCTGAAAGATACGGGAGGAATGTGTATCAGTATCTTGATACCTGTCAGGTTTTCTTAAATTATCCCTATTCCTGAGGTTATACCTCCTTTCAGAGGGCTCCTTTTGAGGAGACCTACCTCGGGATTGAGAACGTGTCTCGTTTGAATTTTGTTTATTAGTTTCGCACTTCTTTTTAGAAGATGTAGGATTTTGTTTAATAGAGTCCTTCTCAGGACTTTCAGATAGTTTTGGCTTCAAAGGTTTTCCACCCAAGCTATCTCTGCCTAAGATTGTTCTATTATTCTGGGTAGTTCATGTTGATGTTCTGTAACATCAAATTCCCTTATGCGTTGGCGGATCGCCACTGATGCTGCCTCTCCTTTAATATTAGATAATATTATTGTTGAGACCTGGTCGAAGTTTTTCAGTAATTTCATACCTAAATTCAGAGCAGGTTCTGCCCCGTATTCGTTTTGAATTTGTTTCAGGACATCTGGTATTACTGCAATTGACGGAACACCATGTGTTTTAGTATAGATGGCAGCAAAGACTGTGCCACAAGTGGTGCAGTCTTCCAGTTGTGGTGTGATCCCCATTGGTAAACAGATTGTTAGTATTCTGTGTTTCTCATAAGGGCTAGTATTTGGAAATACTGCTTCGATTTGAGTAATTTTTTGAGCTATCCAGAATGGAATTTGTTCACGTTTTGTGGGCATTTTACCCATGACTGCGTGTAAAGTCTGTGGAGTAATTTTTAGTATATTCCCCTGTTGAGGTGTTTGATTTGGAATGGTCATTGGTGGTTGGACTGTGAAAGTCCGCATGACATATTGGACTAATTGTCTGTAAATTTTTATTAACTCTTGTAGTTGAGTAATTAATTCTTCGTCTGACATTTCTTCGCTGTCAGGATGAGGTGTGTAGCCGGCTAGAATCGGCCATGTTGCTCCTGGTCTACCTAGTGGACCGAGCCTGGTAATGTTTTTGTGATGTTTTAGGGCGCCTTTAAACCAGAGATTATGCTCCTGGTATGTGAGTGGAATTTCAATATCCTCGAAAGGAATCCTCTGGGGGTTCATCTTCTTTAAAGAAGTGAAACATTTTTGTTACTGGATTTGATTCTGGGAATACTATCCATGAATAGAATACCTCAGTCTGAAAGGATTTGTGTGCCTCTATCACGAAAACTGCTCTGCCACCTCTTGGTGTTAGGCCGTGTTTTATAAGTTTTAGAGTGATGGCTCTCCTTAAGTTTGGAGGGATGTTTATAACACCCTCATTGGTTTCATTTAAACCTGTAAAATTAAAAGCTGTTACGACTTGATCAGCCACAGCTGTACCATTATTGGTGTTAGTATCCCCGTTCAGGGACATTGGGGCATATTAGCAAGGAATAGCAATATTTATCGCTAACCGCGCTTAGCGCGACTTTGGTTAACGCCGCCTATCGCTGGAAAATATCGCTGAGATAACACCCTATTAACAAGGTTTATCTCCATAGCGATAATATTTCCAGCGATAGCGGCAAAATGTGAGAATATCGCTGGAAAAGCAGCGATATTCTCGCATATCGCTAAGGTGGATTCAGCATTAGAATCCACCTCCTATACTTTAAACAGGTAAGTCATCCTCACTAGCAGGAGATAAAATATAGCGATAAACGCGCTTAGCGCGAATTATTTTATCGCTTCGCCTGCCTTGCTAATAGGGGGTAGTGGAGTTAGCGACTGTTTCCAGTCGCTTTTAGTAGGGAACGCCTTCCTTGCATGTCATTAGCGATAATTATCGCTGACATGCAAGGCGATGGTAAACGCGGCCTCTAACGCCTGAAAGCTGTCGCTAACGCCTGTTAGCGACAGCTTGCTAATAGGGCGATAAAATTATTGCCGCTTTAGCGGCAAAAAGTGCCGCTAAAGCGGCGATAAAACCCTTGATAATATGCCCCATTATTTTTTGAAAAAATGTAGAACAAGTTTCAAGGAAACAAAGATAAGGTGCACAATATTTTGGAACACTGTATCCTTCAACGTTGAACAAACCATACAGCTAATATATAGGATTTTTGTCCTATTCAGCTTTGGCGGATACTTAACCCTACCCACTGCAGACGTCTTCTGGAGTATGTGAGTAGGGGTCTCTGAGAAAAGCACGACTGAGTTACTCATTATCTAGCGTTAAATTAGTGCCTTACCAAACGTTGGGCACCATGTAATATAGTTCCTATTTCCCTAATAGTCTCTGCGCATTGGAATAATATACCCTATAGGTTTGACATAGGACTGAGGTCAGTATGTCCCTATCGAGTATATTAAACTTAATTTACTTTGTACCAGCTAACTCAGAGGCCACTAGAAACTCCTTGTATACAAGAAGGGATTAGTTTCTGGCAACCGCATAAACATGACAACTTTGTTTCCCTTTAGAATCGGAACACTCTCAGAATCGTGGAAACAACAGATAACAGTTTCACTCAGCTAATCGTGCATGCTTAGTTTCTTCAGAGTTACACAGAAAGAATAGACGGGCGTTTCAATAAAAGGATTTATTGAACAGTCTTGTTTCTCGTGTAAGAGATATGAGCTGTTACAATCGTAAGACAGTATGCGAGATAAATTATGTACAGCGTTAGCAGTAGAAAGAAATAATACTGCGCTATCATTACCTTTTAGCTATGACACATATATTCATATACATAAATAACATAAGCTAAAAATGCGAGTACTCATAAGATGCTTCTTTAACTAGTTCTACCCCAGTGTACCTAACCTAAGTGTAGTGTAAGGTAAGAAGTAGGTGATGTATTCTATAGTATGGTATGCTATAGTCTGGTATGCCAAGTCTGGTATGCCAAGAGTCCCTCTAGGTTCTAGTCAGCTCCATACCTTGAGAATGAGAGAGGTGGGAATCTCTTTCCGGGTCTCGAACTCTAACACCCCGCGAAGGGAGTCAGAACACTGGAAGCTGGATTCTCTGCGAGCAGGGATGACAGCGTCTCTTGTCAGTGCGTCAGGCCGGGACATGGCTCCTCTAAAGTCGAGGTCTCCTCCTACTTGCTTGGGCAAGGGAAGGTATATTTATACCCGGTAGGTGCCTTGGAATGTTAGCATTGACGTAAAGTCGGGCAGAGGAAGATGTCAGGAATGAACCCTTAAGGAACAGCGGTTCATGCATAATAAATGAGTTCTTGGAGAAATCAATAATCCTGTGCTAGGGGAACTCCCAAGAGCTTAAGGGTCTGGTTTCTAAGAACTCGTTGTGATGTTGGCGTGGACGGATGTAGGTGACCATGCCTGTATTTGGATAGCATGGGTAATGCCTAAATAAGGACTGGGATCTTATGCCTATATAAGGGCAATGCGAATTGTGCCTATATAAGGACATGTATCAGGAAAACCTATATACGGACACCTAAAGCGGAATACAACAGCACTACATCCCTAATCATAGAAGGGAAAGAAGGAAGAAGAGGTAGACTAAGGACTCCAGAGAACAAGCAGGAAGAGGACGAGTCAGAGGAAGGAGGACTTTTATTCCCAGAAGAAGAACATCACTTCCCAAGCTAAGCAACTGGTTGAGGACTAAATCACCATTGACTCCGGCACCGAAAAAGCAAACACAAGGTCATATATATTTTGTAGGCATGGCAAATTAAGTGATTTGCCAGGAATTACAGTATGTTGAACCTACAACAAGACACAAACCTGGTTCTACAAGTTGGAAGCACTGGCCATAACGCCACTTCCTCTATGCAAGTACCTCCCTATCTTTTGATCTTAGCTCTCTCGTGATGTGATTTTCAGAAGAGAACGGTCGGCATTTAATATAGAAAAGAGACTAGGAAGTATTGTTTGATGTAAATGCATAGACATGTAACCTAATGTATGGCATATACATAGCTGGCAAGTATCCCAGGTCCTAGCATGCTGTGCTGCTCCATTCCACGTTTTTTTCTTTGATTCCTAGGACGTGCAGTCCTGTTTTATAATGAGCGGTGCTCATCCTGAGAATGCTGAAGATGCTGCTCTAGCCCTGAGCATTATGATTGCAGCTTAAGAACATGCTGCTGCTTTGGTTGCTGTTTGTAAAGTCTTTAAGTTGCACCCCTGCTATGTACAGGAGTACAAGCGAAGGCATCAACCACAGTACAATGCAAAAGAGGGTAGTAGTAAAATGACAGCAGTCTGTCAGATGGGGTAGCAACCGGGTAAGAGCAGTGCAAATTGTGGCCATGGTGACCTTTGGACGGTACTCGCGGCAGCATGTGCACAGCTCCAACATCACTAAAGACCATATCATAACAGTGAATGTGCAGGGAGGAGGAGTATGAACAGCGTTTGAAGCAGGTGTTGGAATTATTTTGTCTTTTCCATAGAATGACATGTAATGGGACAAAATACCATCACTCAACATATCCCGTACTCAAATCAATGAACTTCTGTCCTGTGCCCTGATCCACAATGTAATTGACACTGCAAACAGAGAAATGGCTGAAGGGGGATTAACCACTGCTTCACATTATGTATGTCATCTATGGGCTGTACCTACATTTGATTTATATCATGGCAGATTTTGAAGAAGCCTCTCAGCCCCTCTCTATGTGTATAATGTATTATATTATGTATTAAATACAAGAGCTCTGGGGAGACAGCTAAAGCTGTCCCTTCGCCCAGACATAAAAAATCATTCTTAGATAGGGTAGCAAGGCATCACTATTTGCAGAGACAATCTGGTTTATCATCATCTGTTCTGGCAAATTTCAGTGCATTTAGCATATATCCCTGTTTTCAGAGAGAGTCAAATGAACACAGAGTGAGGAAAGTTGTCATGCGTGTTCCAGTGCATAATTAATTAGCAGCCCCTAGCAGGAACCATTGTAGTTAACACAGATGATACTGAGATCAAAACTTGCATTTAATTCCCATTTAGTTTTCCACTATATGGGTTTTCTATGTTGGCGAGTTCTATCAATTAAATCAATGCGTGTCCCTCAATCAAAGCAAAGTTGAAGTCCTAATCTGTGTTTTTGGAATGTCCTGGTTTTTATTTTTTAAGACCTTGTCATCATATCCTTAGGTCATTATGCAAATGTATCAATCAATTAAAGCATTTATTGTGAGTCACTTGGGTACACAATGTTAAACATTTTGGGTAAATAAAACAACCTAAAACAAGTTAAATAGACACACTATACAATCAACCACAAAGAGGTCAAACAATCAGAAAATCAAACTGACACCAACCCCCTGCATTCCAGTCACAACATGTGTCTAAATATGTGTCTAGAAAAAGTTCCAGATGAGTACATGTTTCAAATGTTTCGCACTTCCACTGGTGACATAACCTCTGCTGCCAGATTCTAGATAGGCACTCTGCTGTTGCAAAGGTAACCCTTGGCTTCTTGTGCTCAGGAGAATCCCCCCGGAATATTTCACATTTCTAGCCTTTCTTGCATAAATCAAGGGCTTCAGCTATGTACTGTAAAGTCGACTGACCAATAGAGAAAACAGGAAAAGCTGCAAATAGTGTTGACATCCCAAACACCACACACAGAAAGACAGTCACTCATCGGTTGTAATTCCATAAGCTCAAAATGGCTGAAAGAGTCACCTGACCCAGGATGAATATGGTGTATAAATGGCAAAGGGTTCTTTATTCTCATAACACAACATTGCCTTGGAGTTGGTCAAAGTCTTAGCCATGCAGTTTTCCCTCTAATGCCTGGCATACATTTTCTCTGGTTTACTCTTTTGTGGGGAATCCTAAATGTGATTAAGATAAAGGAACATAGCAATACTTTTAATAAATGTTGGGAAGTAGATTTTCTGTCATCCTATCACTCGGCAAGCCTCAAGAAGAGTTGCCTTGAAGACTATTCCACTCAGTTTGTACCCGAGTTTCACCACCACTTGAGTCGCCTTGTCCTTGCCTCTATCTCTATGGGGTATATCCCAAATCTCCAAGTGAACCACAACTGTAGGGGTTGACCCTGGTAAACAAAATAATCTACACAAGATGGTGTAGTTCACCGTGCTCAAGGATTTGTTGTTTCCACATCCATAAAGTCCTACCCCACAGAGATCATCGATCACAGCCCTCCCTCGGCCCTTTGGTACACATCCAGCAATTCTATTACAGCTTCTATTACATTGGCTATTTTTGGCAAACCTTACTCATAGATCAACTTTAAAGGGGACTGACTCAAGTTATAATTCTTCTGGCTTAACAAAGTTTGCATTTCAGCTTCCTTATTGATTCCCCTTTTAAATAGAATATATCTATCCCTCTTTAAATCAGCAAATGGTTGTGTCAATTGGATACTCAACCTTATAGAAATTGAATTGATTTAAGACCCAAACATCTCCAAAAAGGGCCCAATCAATTCCCTTGTGCACCTTCTCCCATAAACGAGTTCAGCAAAGGACTCAAAACCTTGCATCAGCTGATGAAGTACACTATAAATAACCAATGCTTGAGCAAAACAGCTGTTGTTGACGGTTGTGTACCTACACAACATTCGATGTGTACATCTATTAACACTCCAGTATCTGAGGCATAGTTTTTCAGGCCACTAAATAGGATATTGATATTGACGTTTGCATGGCCTTTCTCCAGTGAAACTGAGCAATAACATGTGTGTTCCTTCTGCAACTAATCCGTCACAGTATAATTCACTGCTTATGTTACATTCCTTGTTGTAGAAGCATTTCCATATCATTTCCTCACTATGTTTTTAGATTTCGATGTGCCTCTTTTATATTCTAAGTTCAAGACTTTCCGTAAGATAGTCTTAGATCAGGACATTGGAATTAGATTCTCACTAAACTGTCCCATTCGAATGATCCCAAAGCTACTTCAATTGTTTGTGTTTTACCCAGGATTTCTACTACTCGAAAATAAGAAAGAAAATGTTGCTTGGGAAACCTAAAATGATCTATTTTTTTCCTGAATGTTGCCATCTAATAATGGATTTTGAGCAAGTGCCAGTTTAGTTTCATTTCAAAGAGAGAGAGAGTGGCCCCACTAACCAAGAGACAGGGTACCATATGCAATAAATGTATCAAAAAAACAATGTCTCTTGGATGACTTCACATAATCGATTATATCTCACACTCAATCACTCATATGATTTTCAAATATCCTCAGTGAACTATTAAGACAGGACCCAAAAATCAATTATAAAGAATTTTTGTATATATCAAAGCACATTTATTAAAAAACAATTATAATCATGTAAAACGCAATTCATAAACACAATAATTTTCAAAGGTTAAAAACAATCCAAAAGTTGATATCAGATTCTTAAAAATGAAATCCAACAAGCATTAAAGCGAGAGACAGTCCAAGTGACAAACATATATCTTCAGAAACATGTCAATTCGATTGCATCAATATTGTCAAAGTCTGTAGATTCTGTTGTGTCTAGACTTCACCGTTGCTCGAATTTAACAGTAAAAAGAGAAGCGTTGACTCGTTTCGGTGGACAATGTATTATTAAGCCACCTTCTTCAGGACTCACAATTTTAATGTCCCTCTCAAGGATAAAATAATATAGTGTATGCCTGCATCAAAACAAAAAAAATACAACTCTATTATATAGTACATTGCAAAAGTTATTTTAAGAAAAGAAGTTTGTACTATTCTCACAATAATTACCTAAACATTTCCAGAGATCACTGAACATTTATTATACATAGAACAAAAACTATATAATTAATTTATAATTGTTTGAAGGGCCCATCCTTATGGTGAAAAATAACTACCACTCTTATCCATTCAGACCTACTTTCAATTTTGTTTCCATTCATATCTAAATATCCTACTTGTATAACATAATGGTAGAATACATCAACTCTACCAATAAAGGGGGTCTTCCGCCTCCCACCTCCCATGCACATGTTCTTTAAAAATCTAACCCTGGTGTCCCATCCAGGGAATACCGATGTTGTTCCATTATGCATTACTCTGTATTATCTGTAGGAAAGTAGGATCTGCTTCTTATGGTTACCCCCACTTTTTGCTTGATGTTACACTCTTTTGACTAGTCTGACTGGGATCCTGCTAATCAGGACCCCAGTCTATCTGCTTTCTCCTTAAAATGTTATGCGTGTACTTTGGTACACCCCAGTTGGATACTGGGGTACCCTTGTCAGTCCCTAGAATGTGGTACACATGTACCCAGGGCATAGGTACCCCAGTAGCCTCCCATGGGCTGAAGCATGTATTAAGCCACCCTTGAGAGGCCATGCAAAATGGAACTACAGGTCTGCCATTGCAGCCTGTGTAAGCTGGTGCTTGCACCCCTTACTTTAGATATAGGTTCACTATATCTATAGGTCACTACACTTAAAACTTATAAGTCACCCCTATAGATGGCCTTAACAATCCTGAAGGCAGGGTGCTGGGTTTTATATGAGAGGGTGCCCCTGCATGAGCAGAGCCCCTCTGCAGCCTTCGGAGACCATTCTCCCAGGTTGTCTGGGACTCAGCCAGACATATAGGTAGAGGTGCATTATAACCTCGCGGTAAATGCTATCTCGAAAACGGCTGAAACAAAACATGTCATGTTTGGTATCAAACACCTTGGAATCATACCTCCACACCGGTAACCGGTGGGGGAGGTATGATTCCACCCTTCTGAAGCGAGCTTCATGGGGTCACTGGTCTTTCCGGTGCCAGCCTTCTCGACCCAGACAGCACAAAATGGATGCTGCCGACCAGAGACACATTTCTGCCCTCCTGCTGCTGAGCCAAGCTGGAGCAGAGGAAGACAGCACAATAGACATCCTGTCAGAGGGAGGTGTGACCACCTCCCAGACAGGTTGTACTGTATTGGGGCTGGGTGGGTGCACTTCCAAAGTGCCTGAAAGTCTGCATCTGGGGCACACTTGTTGTCCCTGTGCATAGTCCAGCTCAAACCGGTTCTGGGAGCCGTTGGTTCCTGCTCTGGTGCAAAACTGGACAAAGGAAATGGAAGTAACCTCCCCTCTGTCCTGACCCTCCCCTAGGAGGGTCCCCTGAATCTGTCCAACCCTCTCCTGTGGGTATATAAGGGCTTACCTGGCTGTAGGACATTAGATTTGATGTGGACAAGATTCTGAAACAAGAAACCACTGACCTTCGACCGTCTGGACACTCTGGACTTTGCTGGACTTCGACTGGGCCCGACTTCACCCCCTCTCTGTCCAAAGCATCGTCTGTGCCCTTGCACCATACAGGCTCCGTGAAGGACCTGTGGAGCATTAAGGACATCTGAAGAATCTCCCTTGGGGTGAAGGAGTCACTCCCCTGCATTCGCAGGCACCATAATGCAACTGTCCGGTCTGCTGATCCTGAGCAGCAACACAGGAGGTGTGTTCCGAAGTTCCTTGAGGTTGAGCTGCCCTCTCAACGAGTTGGAGGGCAGTATCCCACGTGGGGATCGCATAACCCGAACCCCTGTGCACCAAGTAATTTTGCAAGTGCATATGCTTGTTGGCAATTCCCGAGATTGTGCATGGGACTCCATGTAGTCCTGACCCTGAGTAGTATTTCCACCAAAGAACTCCAGCCTCCTCACACCGAGTGCTCTGTGGGCTGGTACTTTGTGATCTTGCTCGAGGTCCCCTCGCGACTCCTGGTCATTCGACCTGTGGGTCCTCTTGAGGGTCATCTTGAAATCTGTTGGGATTCCCTGGTTGCTCCAGATGTGCCCTGACTCTCCATTGCTTGGTGAGTACCCTGGACTTTGCTGGTCTACACCGTAACCTGCTTGACCCTCCTGCATAGGTTGCTGTTGCCAAGGCTTGTTGGTACTCCAGTCGGACACTGACCCCTCAGCACTCAACATCCTTTGTGGGACAGCTCGCATCCGGCTCCTAGTCATCCTCAACATTTCCTGGACCTCGTGGCTGCAGAGTCAAGCATCCCTTCTTCGCACCTGAAGCACCCGACATCGGTGGGCATTTATCTACCGAGCCCCTGGTCACCCTGAAGTGAAGCAGACTCTGTCCCCTCTGCTTTCAGGTTCCTTCCATCACAAAGCCACCCTTGGATTCCCACAGACACTTTCTTCCTTCCCGGCAGCAGCTCTTCTTTGAAGTCCTCCATTGAAAACGACGGCGGTTTTCCACACCACTCCAGACCTATGCACCCGGCTCCTCGGGGATAGGTAACTCGGGTACTCAGGTATCCACGGGTGGGGTGGCTCTCCAACCTCCTAAGTTCCAAAGGGTTTTCTCGAAGTCCACTGAGAAGGGTCCTTAAACTTTAAAATTGCAACCGTGACTTCCCCATAGAATTGTATGGAGCCCGCGGTCGTGTTTGCACACTGCACCCGTCCTCCGTGGGGTCCCTGCTTACTCAACTTGGGTGGTTCCCTGGGTTCCTAGCGATTCTACGTGTTCTAGACACTGTCTCGACTCCAGTCGTGGTTCTTATACCCCTATTTTAGTATACGGTTTGGTCTCCCCCTGGAGCCCACTGTGTATTGTGCTACTTACAACTGTTTCTTTGCTACAGTATTGTGTGCTTTTGTGTTATATGCTCGTGTAGAGGATACTAGAGAGTGTTATATAAATAAATACATATTTTTATTACTGCTGTGTGGTTCTCCTTTCATTTGATTAATACTAAAGGTGATATTCTGGTAAAACAAGCTGCTTTACATTCCTTCAAGACTAAGCCTGAAGGCTGCTCTCCACAGCTGCCACTAGGATAGCTTTCTAAAGGTTATCTTTGACCTCATACATCATAAGGGTCGTTTGGACTGGTGCAAGGTGCCTGCTTTAATTAGTGGACAGCATATACCAGGCCAACTTCTCACATTGGTGGCAGCGGTTGGGATTCAAGCTTGCATTTGTTTTACCAGATAAATCTTTGTATTGATTAACTGAAACCGCTAAAGTACTAGGTACATATAATACCAGCTTAGAATAAGTAAGTTCTACTGAACTTGGGGTTGGGTAGTCAAGGGTCTAGCACAGCCTTTCTCCTACCTAAGAGAGTTTTGTTTCCCACTAGGTTAGGTAGGTGCATACACCACACCACACTTAGTATGTCTTCAAAAGGAGAAGCCACTAGTGGCTCTCTGCCTTCTAGATACAATGAGTTTACATTCCAGGAATTGAAAGCCATGTGTGTCTCTAGAAAGTTGAAGACAGGAAGAAATGCCAATACTCAATGCCTCATTGAGGTGTTACTGTTAGATGACCTTAGGAAGACCCCTGGGTCAGATGAACAGGAAAGAGTGGGTGGGGCAGGGAATGAAGACAGGTCAGGAGGTGACACCTTCTATGACCTAGATTCAAACCCTGACCAGGAGGATCAAGATGATTCCCACCTGGACAACTCAGATCTTCAGGGAGATGGTGGAGAAGGCCAAAATGGCCCTCTCTTCATCCGTCCTGGAACAGTGCAGAGTTTACCAAGGAGATCTAGATCTCCCTCTGTAGAGTCACATCACTCAGGACAGTCTGTAGGGACCTCTGTATCTAGCAAGAGGGACCATTCCTCAGACAGGGAGTATCAACTGCTTGAACTTGAGAAAGCTAGGTTTAGGCTCAGGCAAGAGCAGTTGACCCTAGACAAGGAATCCCTAGAAGTCCAGAGAGCTAGAAAGAAATTGGGACTAGAGTCCCATGGTGGCAGCAACAGTGTCCCTAGAGTTAAGGAACATTCTTTTGACAATAGGAACCTGAGCAAGATTGTCCCTTCCTACCATGTTGGGGATGACATCCATAAATGGATAACTGCTTTAGAGAGGGACTGTAAAGTTCAGAGGGTCCCTCAAGAGCAGTGGGCAGCTATCTTGTGGCTCTCCTTTGCTGGCAAAGGTAGAGATAAGCTCCTCACTGATAGAGAAGAGGATGCTGTCAATTACTCAGTGCTGAAGAGTGCTTTCATTGATGGGTTTGGCTTAACCACTGAACAGTATAGGATTAAGTTCAGAGACACCCAGAAGGCACAGAATCAGGACTGGGTAGACTTTGTGGATAGTGCTATTAAGGCTCTGGAAGGCTGGTTGCTTGGCAGCAAAGTGAATGATTTCAAGGTATTGTACAATTTGATTATGAGGGAGCAGATTCTTAATAATTGCCAAAATCAGTTGTTGCATCAGTACCTGGTTGACTCCGATCTGACTTCTCCCCAAGAATTGGGAAAGAGGGCAGATAAGTGGGTCAGAACCAGGGTGAAGCAGAAAAACCAGAACTCTGGTGGTGACCAGAAGAAGCAAGATTCTAAACCTCCAGATAATGGTGGGGACAAGGGTAAAGATCAAAAGTCTTCATCAGGGCCCCAAAAACCTGCATCTGGGTGGGAGTCACAATCCAACAAGGGAAAAGGCAAAAGGAAACCTTGGTGTTACTTATGTAAAGAAAAGACTCATTGGACAAAAGATGCCAATTGTCCAAAGGCCAAGGATTCAACTCCAACCACCACTGCCCCTAAGGCAACTGTTCCCCCTAGTACAGTTTCAAGTGGTGGTACAGGGAACAAGGGATTAGTAGGGTTAACCTTGGGCTCTGAGGTGGGTTCTGGCCTAGTCAGAACTCCAGCTCAGGCTGTGCTTGTCTGTAATGGTGGCATGGATGTTGCCACCTCATTTGTGAGTCCCAGTAACCTGGGCAAATACAGACAACAGCCTTTGATTAATGGTAAGGAGGCCATGGCATACAGGGACACAGGTGCAAGTGTCACTATTGTAATTGTAATTGTATGTAATTGCATTTGTATAGCGCTTACTACCCCTGACGAGGCGTCGAAGCGCTTTTTCGGCGAGTAGCACGCTACTCCGGGACCCATAGAGGATTAGTGTTGAATTAGTATAGTGAAACATGCAAGTAAATTTTAAGTGGTGGATATGTTAGTCAGTTATTTGGATTCGGAAGGATAGCAGAAGGATAGAAGAGGAAAGAAGGTTTGTATTTATATAGCGCTTCTAACCCCTGATGGGGTGTTGAATCGCTTTTTTTTGGCGAGTAGCACACTACTCCGGAAACCCATAAAGGATTAGTGGTGAATTAGTATGGTGAAATATGAAAGTAATTTGAGAGGTGGATATTAGTCAGTTATTTGGAGTGAGAAGGATAGCGGAGGGATAGAAGGGAAAGAAAGGTTTGCATTCATATAGCGCCTGTTACCCCTGATGGGGTGTTGAAGCGCTTTTCTGGCGAGTAGCAGGCTACTCCGGAACCCATAAAGGATTAGTGTTGAAAATTAGTATAGTGAAATATGAAGTAATTTGAGTGGTGGATATGTTAGTCAGTTATTTGTATTGAGAAAGGTTAGGGAAGGGTAAAAAAGGAAGAAAGGTTTGCATTTATATAGCGCTTGTAACCCTGATGAGGTGTTGAAACGCTTTGTTGGCGAGTAGCACGCTACTCTGGAACCCATAAAGGATTAGTGGTGAATTAGTATAGTGGAATATGGAATTAGAGAAGTGAACATGCTAGTCTGTTATTTTGATTGAAAAGGATAGTGGAGGGATAGAAGAGTGAAGGATTTCTTTTTTAGGTCATAGCAGTAGGAGGAGGCTTTTGGATGAGTAAAAAGGGTTTTTGGAGGGGAAGAGTCAGAGGGAAGAGTTTAGAAAGGTTTGTTTTGGGGGATCGGTACAGTAAAGGAGGTGTCAGAAGATGCAAGGAGGGGTAGAGTACGAGAGAGTCAAGAAAGGGTTATTTTGGGGAACATAGTAGTGGTATGGCGTTTGGGATAAATGAGAGAGTGGGTGTAGAGGATATAATGATAGATGTATAGGGTGAGATAGGGTAGTGAATTGGAAAGAGTAGTAGAAAGAAGTTTGAGATGAGTCAGAAAGTTGGGCTAGAAGATATATTGAGGGAAGTATAGGCTGAGAAATAGGGTAGTGCATTGGAAATGCTAAATTAGAAGAAAGTGATAAATATATAGATCCATAAGTACATTGAAAGTATATAGATGCATAAAGGAGGTAAGTATATGCAGATTAAAGATATTGATAGAGGTAGCGGATGAGAAATAGGGTAGTGCATTGGATATGCTTTTTCAGGAGAAAAGTAACAGACACACAGATCCAAGTACATGGAGGTACATAGATGCCCAATGGAAGCAAGTACATGTAGACCAAAGAAGAATTTTTTTTTTTCCCTTTGTTTTTGTTTTTATAACAACATAATTATTGTACATGTTTATACAAAGCAATACACGAAGATAGGCACATATCTATAGTGAAAATCAATGCTTATGTACAGAGGGACAAATACATAGGGTGGGTATTAATGAATGGGAAAATGGGCAGCATTCCTGGCCCTGGTCCCGACCAGTTTCGAACAGGCTCAAACAGGCACTCACCCTTTTCCTCTCCACACTTAACAGGCTCAAACAGGCACTCACCCTTGTCCTCTCCACACTTAACAGGCTCAAACAGGCACTCACCCTTGTCCTCTCCACCCTTAGCTGAGACGCCCGGGCTGAGACGCCCCAAGCCTTGGTCGTTTATAGCCCTAGTAGTCAGGTGACCCCTTCAGCCAATGGGAACCCTAGCCCTAACAATATCCAATCACAGCACTAGCCCTAAAATCTAGAACCAATAGGAGACGAGGACCTTACAGCCAATCTTAGCCCTAGTCCAAGCACCCAATCAGTTTCAAAAACCCTTGATCGCTACGTCCAATAGAGGCCCTAGCCCTACCAGTAGTCTCAACCCTAGTCCAAGCAACCAATGGCACAAGAAGCCCTAGTCCCTACTTCCAATAGAAAGCCTAACCCTACTCTTAGTCCCACACCTAGTCCTGCAACCAATAACACCCGAAGCCCTAATCGCTACTTCCAATTAAAGGCCTAACCCTAGCCCTAGTCCCACCCTAGTCCCGACAACCAATTACACAGGAAGATCTAGTCCCTACTTCCAATAGAAATACTAACCCTAGCCCTAGTCCCAACCCTACATTGATTGAATCACAGACCCAGAAACCAATCAGAACCCTCAAATACCCAACCAATGAGGACACTAACCCTAATCCAATAGAAACATCAGATACAACCACCAATCAGTGTACACATGTACCAAACAATATCAGACTATATAAGGTCCCAGCTACCTCAGACAAGGTTTGCTGGCCAGGGAGTTGGAAGCTGCTTCTCTATTCAGAAATCTCCTAGGAGACAGACCGGCTCAATCCACACTTTGGACTTCTGCAAGTAAGGCCCCAACAAACTTGTCCTCTAACAACACTATTTGTATAAAACTTTACACCCTCTCCTGGCCAAAAAACATTTGGAGGGAAAAAACTGATAGTCACAGGGAATGAGAGGGAAAAACTACAGAGTTTGGGCTGCAAATCCCACAATTCAACAGGTTAAATGGAAGCAGTCACAGGCAGGAAAAAACACAAGTTTAAACACAAAAACATGGGATAAATTATGCAATCACTGGCAGGTTAAAACAACAATTTTAAACTGTAACAACCACAGGCAAAGACAGTTAAAGAAATTTAAAAAGAAAAAATAGGATGATGCAATCACAGGTAGGGGAAATCGTTTTTTAAACTTTTTTAGGAAAGAGACAGCACTAGTCTGTCTCCTTACCACTTCCTGGACTCTGCTCACTGCAATCTGGGGCACCGGTAGGCTGCAACTCACAAGATGGAGGAGAATGATTTGGGGTGCACCCAGCAAAGCCTTAAGGGGCCTGGGCAGGTGTGAGGGGAGGGCTCAGAGTTGCCTGGGAGCTGAATAGTCAATCCCCAGTCCTAGGTCTGCTGGCCTGGGGGTGGGGACTGGGACTGGGGAGCTGCTCTATTCACAGATCTCCTAGGAGACAGACAGGCTCAATCCACACTTTGGTAAGGCCCCAACAAACTTGTCTTCTAACAACACTATTTGTATAAAACTTTACTCCCTCTCCTGGCCAAAATCGAAGTGCACAGTCCCTATTAAACACAGTTTAAACAGCTTACAGCACATTACTGCTGTCTCAGGAGGGAAGGGGGCTGGTTTCACTGACTTGTTAACACAAGATGGTCGCTGGGGGTGCACTGCTTAACATACAGATCTTAGCACAGAGCAAAGGAGACATTTGGAGGGAAAAACTGATAGTCACAGGGAATGAGAGGGAAAACTACAGAGTTTGGACTGCAAATCCCACAATTCAACAGGTTAAATGGAAGCAGTCACAAGCAGGAAAAAACACAAGTTTAAACACAAAAACATGGGATAAATTATGCAATCACTGGCAGGTAAAAACGACAATTTTAAACTGTAACATCCACAGGCAAAGACAGTTAAAGAAATTTAAAAAGAAAAAATAAGATGATGCAATCACAGGTAGGGAAAATCGTTTTTTAAACTTTTTTAGGAAAGAGACAGCACTAGTCTGCCTCCTTACCACTTCCTAGACTCTGCTCACTGCACTCTGGGGCACAGGTAGGCTGCAACTCACAAGATGGAGGAGAATATGGAAACACATGAACTTGGATGCGCATTAAATGAGTTGCCACTCCCACTAAGCATTTGGTAAATACTCTTGGGGGTGTTACCACGATTGGTAACATTTTGAATTGGTAATGTGTAGCACTTAGCGCAAACCTAAGCTACTAGCAATGTCTCACGCATGATGTGGATGTAGGCGTTGTTGAGATTGAAGGTTACCATGTAGTTTCCCCGACTATAGGGGTGGAATAACATTCTGCAAAGTTGTCATCTTGGAGAGGTCGAAAATAATGTACTGAATGGCCACATTGGTGTTAGACCACTATCTGAGACCAACAATGGTCTCAAAAATTATGGGCTCTTTGGGGATTAAAGTACAGAAAGTACGGTCAATGTCCCTTTGTGTCACTGGCAGTAATTCTATTGTAAAAGTGTGTGGAGTGGGGTGTAAGAATCAGACAATTCATTTTGTAAAGACGAGAACCCTCACTCACCAGCAGGTGACATGCTTCATCATTGGGTTCCCTCTTGCACACTGTGCCCGCAAGGTGCACAGTGTGGGCTACAACTCTCCCTCAGGAGAGGAGCGTGAGGTGTTCTAATCATCCAATGATACTGGGAGTGTGGGGCAGAGTGCAAAACTTAGACAGGCGTAGTTGGATAGAACAGATTGATGTAAGGCTATGTCTTCACTCTACGTTTGCCTCTACTGTTGCCACAAAAATGTCCTCCAGTATTGTGGCTGCCTTCTTCAACCCTTGTCCCTCCTGAAGGGGCTTCTGCTGGTATGTTTGCTTTGCAGTATTAGGGCCTACCTTTGGAGCTGATCATGTCTGCAAAAGCCACTCTTCTGTTGTTGATGTTGATGTTGAAGGACACCAATGTCCTTTGCTGTGTCTTATTTTTCCAAGCATTTCATAGATCTGTGGTCCAAAGAAGTGCTGACCATCGAATAGTGGACCAATGAGGTGTTTGACCTCAGGTAAGAACCCTGAAAATCGAAGTCAGACACGGTGCCATAGTAGTATGCTACTGTTGACCTGTCTGGAGGTAGTGTGAGTATGTAAGACACACCTAATGTTAGTGTCGGAAATTACATTCGACTAGTATTTTCTTTTACCTGCTTTTTATAACCCTAATATTGTGTCAATTATTCCATCTTAACTGACTGATGCCTGTCATACTGAAAGAGAAGGGCTACAGAATTTGCAATGTGACACTGCAGAGCTACCCCTATACTGACCCCCTTTCCACTAGATTTAATTTTCTTTCTTTGTCTGGTGGTGGTGTATCTCTGGATCCCTGCAACAGTGATCTTTCCTATGCTGTGAGGACCTCTAGGGAGTCAGGTGGCACATGCCCACAGATAAACATGGAACCCTGTGGGCAGGCCCTGTATTCTTTCTACACTTTTAGTTCAACTACACTGACCATAACAATATCTTTCTTAATTGCCCCATGAGCATTTCCATATGGTTTTCTTAAGGACAGGCATTGTGTACTATGCTCTCCCTTGGATAGCATTTTTATGAGGAAGTCATCCTCTCCGACAAGCAGTTGGATGTTCTGATGAGGATGGTAATTTGATGTACCATCCGGCCTTACTGGGTATGGTACCAGAGAGGAGTCGCCCTGTACATCTACCACATAATTGTTCCATGAATCATCCTGATGCTCTACAGGCTCTGGCTCTATATGAGGGCATTGGATCTGCTAAAGGTTCTTTACCTGATTCGAGATGGTCAGAATGTGGTGGAGAGGTAGGTAGTGACTGGGTAGGTGCAATGTTGTTGGTCTTCTGTTTTTGATATCCGAAAATCCCTGATTTCCTTAGACAAGACCTACTCTAAAGTAAGAATGCACTTTTTGTGAGACAGTTATACAGACTGTGGGAGGACGCACAACAATATGATTAATGTTAGAGTTAAAATATGTGAGTTATCTTTTCATTGTCTTAAAACGGAAAATCTAGGCAACAATTATCATTACGTTTTAGAATATTCCTCTTGGTTAATGTAGTATTTAGGAGCAAATCATCAAATAAATATCAGCCAAACATCTACAGGCTTTTACTGCTGATTCTTCTTTCATTAAATGATTTGGGCAAGAAGTTCAGGTCATAAATCAGGTTATTTATCAGGACCATGATATGGGCTTTGGATCTCTCATTTCACAATGCATTGAAACTCACATCCACCCAACGTAAAATGGCCCCATTAAAGAATGTATTTTTGGAATTATTAGCACATTGATTTTAATAGCATACTATATTTATCCCTTTTCTTTACATAAGTATATCAGTTTGAGCATCCTAAATTGGTACTTTTTGTGTCAGAATAACAGAGTGTGAACTTGGATTCAATATTGAGGAGTGTGAGCTAAAGAAGGTAAGACCACTGTGATCCAGAAAGGGTAAGGGGCACTTGGCTGGCTCCATGTGCACGCACATGTGATGGTTGCGCTTGAGACTCCTGTTGTGCACTTAGCCTACAGAGACCAAAGAAGTATCGAACTGGGGTGGAATCCATATGCCAAACCCAAAAACAAGAGTTCCAAGATGATATCTGTACAGCTTATGGGTCATCCAGGATTGTTGTATTTCTCTGGCTCACTCAGGATTAGGGCACAGGCCATTTGTTACCCTCTGTGCCAAGTTAATTTAATTTTTCTCCAGCAGCAGGACCAAAAGCCTCCGCACACTAAGGTAGCAATTAACAGCTTCACTCAGCCCCTGAGGAGGAAAGGGGTGAGGATGAGAAGAATCTGCATCAATAAGCTGTCATACTGTAACAGGGGTGGGCCAGCCCAAGCCCACTGAACAAAGGAGGGAGCCCAGACATCTGGAGCAAACACAGGAGGTGGCTCTCTGACGATTTGATGGGAAAGGCCTTGGAAGTGACGTGAGGGAGGAGGGAGCTGAGGCCCCCAGAGCAGATGTGACTCCTGGGTGGAGCCATTTTGAATTGTCCCAGCATGCTGTGCAGGAGGGTTGTACAGGGGCAGAGGTGATGTGGCACCCCAGTATAGGCTAGAGGTGCCTCACTTCTAGAACCTTTCGCCTTACTAAAAAAGGGTCTTGCTCAAAGGGGAGAGCTCCCTCTTAGTTGCTTTTGTCTGCTGGACACTGAGACTGAAGGCGGCAGCCAAAGACAACTGGAAGCAGGAATACCCCGATGGCCCTCTAGAATAAGGACAGTCTCCCCAGGACCAGAAAAGCTGATCCCCTTACACCCCTTAAGGATTAGTTGGGGGAAAGACCAGACTACTGCGCCAAGTAGGAGAGAAGCTCAAAATAAGGAAAAAAAGGAAAAAGGTTGGCGCAGGGAGCCAGTGAAACCAGCTCCCTGCAAAGTTTACCGCCTTGGAGGCCAGGAGGCCTCAGGAAAGTGCTCCAGGTGGCTAGGGCTCGCCACCAGGAACAAAGTGAACCCAAGAACAATCAAAACAGCCTAAACGTCTGGAACCCCCAATTCTGGGTCCCCTGCCACTAAAAGAAAAGGCAAGAGCGCCATCACGTTCCTGCAAAAAAAACGTGGCTGCCCGGGATTCCAACTTTCGGGTCCTGGAAATCACCCAGGTCGGGTGAGTATACAATGAGTATACATACAGATAAGGTTTATGTTTCAATTTTTGTAACAAATGTGGCTTTTTACAGACAGGACTGCATGCACAACCTCTATTCGGATTCAGTAGGACATCAGATTGAGGCACTGTTTGTAATTATACCCATGTATGAACTACATAACTTAAGTCCTTTCATTTCAACAGCCCTGAGAAATCAAAGCTTTGCTGTAAAACATGCATTGATTGTTTGGCTGCTATTTACTTAATGACTGATAATTTCCTCTGATGTAATTTATTACCATCAAGAGAATGATAATAAAAGGTCACAGTTTGTGTCTCCATTTCCTTTGTAGAACTCCTGTAGCAGATGTTACATGCTAAAGGTAGAGTTGTTTTTTGGCTTGCAAGCTGACCTCAGTATGAAAGGCGTTTTGGTTTCATCTAGACTTGGTAGGTGCGTATTTTGATTTCCAAGGAACCTCTGGAAAAGTTCCTTTCGGTGTCAAATGGTCTACTCTAGAATACAGTGGGTGAGGCAGATTGACAAGTTTGTTTTCAACAGTGGTATCACATGGCATGGTGCACTCAGGGCCGTTTCTTTGCAAGTAGCTGTGACTGCTTTTGAAGTCTATCCCCAGAGGAAAGGTCTGTATGTAACTGAGGTGTGTGCAGTCCTCAACATCAGGCCCCTAAGCCCTTTGGCTGGGTGTAGGATTTGCCCAGGATACTTGAGATCTTTCATGAGTCCGAGTCCTAAGTGGATACAAAAATTGGATTCCATTCTTCATGCGCTTCCGTTGTATCATAAGGCCCACTCAAATCTTGAATGGAGTCAAAGCTCTTGAAGTCCTTAGCCACCGCACCAGAAGGTGACTAGAGTGCTAGCACTGCATCTCTGCATACTACTCTCATTGGTAGTGACTTCTCAAACTATTTAATACTTTGCATATCAAACGGATGCTTTCACTGTGATCCATGAAAAAACACAAGTTACAGACTTGATGTTGGTCTGACCACGGAAACGTGCTATTGAAAGAGTGACTGAATTTAAACAGCGGGTTTTCCACAGCCTCCACCCAAATGAGTCATTCTCATATGACCTGGCCCCAAGCTCTTCAGATCACTCTTGTCCAAAGCAGGCGCTCTGCTAAAGTTCAATGCTTTCCTTTACTGTGGAGTCTGTGTCCAGGTGCATTGTGGGTTTCATGGGAAATAAAAGAGTCACCTAAAAAACTAAAACTACTTCTAACGAGAGCATTTCACACCAGAAGGAAAAATCCAGAGCCTGTTTACACTTTTGACTAACTAGGCATCCGCTTTGAACAGGCTAGGAGAAAGCAAATGGAGAAGAAGCCCACAGAAAAAACAAGTTACTTACCTGTACACTGTGGTTCTCCAGTATTGATATCCCTGACAGAGTCACATGCCCGAACCCTCCCAGTCATGGTGGGAGCCCCACGGCATTCAAAACAAGCAGCACCACTAAAGTACACCAAAAAACAGAGAAAGCAAGTAACACCGTCAACAAACCCACATTGCTTCAATAGACCCAAACCCCAGCCAACCAGAGGCAAGACCCCGGACCACCTCTCCCCGGCAGAGCCAAAACACATCAGATTTCAAGCACAAGAGTGGTGAGCCTAAACGGGGAGGTGGGTGGTTCGCATGTGAATCTAAGCTATCAATACTGGAGAACCACAGTGTACAAGTAAGTAACTTCACATGCTACAATCAGAGTAGCTAGCAGTAAGTAAAAATAGAGCATGTTATGTAGAACCACTCCTAAAGAGGTATACCTGAAATAAGATATGAAGTATTGTGACAAAGCCATCAGACTGAGAACCAGCTGGAATACAAGCAATCAATCAAAATAATGCATTATAACAACTTATCAATGAAACAAACCAAAAGATAATCTGTACCTTAATGAACAAGCATTTGCAATGCAATAGGTCTCGCACCACTGACAGCCCGAGGTACCGGCTTTGCAAATAATAATGCAACGCCAATAGCTCACACCTTCAGCAATGCGAGACCTAGGCACTGCAAATTATTGCATAGTGAGCCAGGAACCAGCATTGTATATCTCAGTGCAGTACCGCAAGCTGCTCCTAGAGGTCCCTAGTGAGCATCATAAACTTTGAAGATGTGGTAAATCCACCCTACCCAAAATGAATTGCATGCAAGACAGTACCACGAGTACATTCAAATAGCTATGTCCATATAAACAATTGGTAGCTTTGAAATTTGGCAAAATAATAATATAAATTCCAGATTAGGTTAGGTTGTACTCTATGTGGAGCTGATGAAGGGAAATTTATAGTAGGTCTAACATAAATGTGAGATGTGGTAGGTGCAGTACCACAAGCTGCTCCTAGAGGTCCCTAGTGAGCAAGGCACCAGCACTGCAAGCTGCTCCTAGAGGTTCCAAGTGAGCTAGACACGAGCACTGCTTGTCTAGTTACAGTACAGCAAGCTGCTCCTAGAGGTCCCTAGTGAGCAAAGCACCAGCACTGCATGTCTATATGCAGTACCGCAAGCTGCTGGTGACAAAAGATCTTATGGACCCTGAACAGATCATACTTGGTGAGATGTACCAAGTGACCAATGCTAACAATGTCAGGACAGACCATTCCTTGGCAGTTGTTAATTTCAGCTGGGGAGGGGACTGGCTCAAAGAAGGTTGTGGTTAGCTCAGACCTCCCTGTTGAATGATTGTTGGGCAATGATTTGGAGACTTTAGCCTGGTCTGAAGTGGAACTCAGGACACATGCAGCAATGTTGGGCATCTCTGCAGATGTGTTTGCTGTGACTAGGTCACAGGCAAAACAGATGTCTACTGAACAGGCCCCGGTTTCTGAAAAGATGGACCAGGTGCCTTCCAAGAGAAGGAGCAGGAGGGGTAAGGCTGTGTCTTCCCCCCAGGCTCAGAAAGAGGATCAGTCTCTTGAGGGAGATGACCCCAGTCCCTGTGAAGGGACTGTCCCAGATGAACTGGAACCTGATCAGGTTGAGTTCTTGGGGACAGGGGGCCCTTCCAGGGCAGATCTGAGTCAGGAGCAGCAAACCTGCCCCTCTGTTGAACCCCTCAGACAGCAAGCTGCTGCTGAGGCTGCTGGGAGTGTCAGTGGGTCCCACAGGATCTATTGGGGTGAGGGACTCCTTTACTCAGAGGGTAGAGACCCCAAACCTGGTGCCACCAGGAGGTTGGTCATACCTCTGAAGTTTAGGGGCTTCCTACTCACCCTAGCACATGAAATTCCCCTGGCAGGTCACCTAGGCCAAAGTAAGACTTGGGATAGGCTTGTCCCTCACTTTCACTGGCCTCACATGTCAGAGGACAGTAAGGAGTTTTGTAGCTCCTGTACCACCTGTCAAGCCAGTGGTAAGTCAGGTGGTACCACAAAGGACCCCCTAATACCACTACCTGTGGTGGGAGTTCCCTTTGACAGGGTTGGGATTGACATAATCGGTCCCATGAACCCTCCAACTGCAGCTGGGCACAGTTATATTCTAGTGGTAGTGCACCATGCCTCTAGGTATCCAGAGGCTATACCCCTTTGAGCCACCACAGCTCCTGTGGTGGCCAGGGCCCTCCTGGGAATTTTTTCCTGAGTGGGTTTCCCTAAGGAGGTCTTAACTGACAGAGATGCAAACTTCATGTCTAGTTACATCACTGCAATGTGGAAGGAGTGTGGAGTGAATTACAAATTCACCACACCCTATCACCCACAGTGCAATGGGTTGGTTGAAAGGTTCAACAACACCCTAAAGGGCATGATCATGGGCCTTCCAGAAAAGCTTAGGCGAAAATGGGATGTCCTGTTGCCCTGCCTTCTCTTTGCCTACAGAGAGGTCCCACAAAAGGGAGTTGACTACCGCCCTTTTGAGCTTTTGTTTGGGCATCCAGTTAGGGGTCCCTTGTGTTTGGTTAAGGAGGGATGGGAGTTACCTCTCAAACCTCCCAAACAAGACATAGTGGACTATGTACTTGGTCCCCACTCCAGAATGGCTGAGTACATGAAGAAGGCCAGCAAAAACCTTGAGGCAAATCAAGAATTGCAAAAAGCTTGGCATGACCAAAAGGCTGTACTGACTGTTTATCAGCCAGGGCAGAGAGTATGGGTGTTGGAGCCTGTGGCCCTAGCAGCTCTCCAGGACAAGTGGAGTGGACCTCATACTATTATTGAGCAAAAAGGAGAGGTCACCTACTTGGTGGACCTTGGAACTCCTAGGAGCCCCCACAGGGTGCTCCATGTAAACAGGCTCAAACCCTATGTGGACAGGGCAGACATGGGCTTGCTCATGGCTACTGATGAGGGATAGGAGGAAGAGAGTGACCCACTCCCTGATCTCCTCTCACAGAACCCTGATGATGGCTCAGTTGATGGTGTGGCCTTGGCAGGCAGCCTCACTGAGCAACAGCAGATTGATTGCAGGAAGGTCCTCAATCAATATAGGCCTATGTTCTCTTTGACTCCTAGTTAGACCACCTGGTGTACCCATGAAGTGGACACAGGTGAGAGCTTACCTGTTAAAAATTAGATTTCCAGGCAGCCTAACCATGTCAGAGATTGCATCAGGACTGAGGTCCAAAAGATGCTGGAATTGGAAGTAATTGAACCCTTAGATAGCCCTTGGGCTAGTCCAGTGGTCCTGGTACCCAAACCTCATACCCAGGGTGGTAAGAGAGAAATTAGGTTTTGTGTGGCCTACAGGGGGCTCAATGCAGTCACTAGGACTGATGCTCACCCCATTCCTAGGGCAGATGAACTCGTAGACACTTTGGCCTCAGCCAAGTTCTTGAGCACATTTGACCTCACTGCTGGATATTGGCAAATCAGACTAGCTGAGAGTGCCAAACCAAAAACAGCATTTTCAACCACCTAGTGGGCATTATCAATTTATTGTGATGCCCTTTGGTTTGAAGGATGCACCTGCCACATTCCAAAGGTTGGTGAACAAAGTCCTTACAGGTCTGGAAGCCTATAGTGCAGCATATCTTGATGATATAGCTGTCTTTAGCTCCACCTGGGAGGATCACCTGTTCCACATGAAGAATATTTTGGAGGCTCTGCAGAAAGCAGGCCTCACTATCAAGGCCACCAAGTGCCAGATAGGGCAGAGTAAGGTTGTATACCTGGGCCACCTTGTGGGTGGAGGCCAGGTTCAACCCTTGCAGAGCAACATCCAGACCATAATGGACTGGGTTGCTCCCACTACCCAGACTCAGGTCAGAGATTTCTGGGGCCTGATTGGGTACTACAGGAGATTTGTTAAGGGCTATGGGTCCATAGTGACTCCCTTAAATGATCTCACATCAAAGAGAATGCCCAAGAAAGTTCAGTGGACAGTTAGCTGTCAAAAGGCATTTGATGATCTCAAGCAGGCCATGTGCACTGCTCCCATTCTGCAAAGTCCTGACTATTCCAAACAATTCATTGTCCACACAGATGCATCTGAGTTGGGGGTAGGGGCTGTGTTGTCACAACTTAATGCAGAGGGTCAGGATGTACCAGTAGCTTTTATCAGCAGAAGGTTGACCCCCAGAGAGAAACATTGGTCAGCCATTGAGAGGGAAGCCTTTGCTGTGGTTTGGGCTCTGAAGAAGCTGAGGCCATACTTGTTTGGCACTCACTTAATTGTTCAGACAGACCATAAGCCCCTCGTATGGCTAAAACAGATGAAGGGTGAAAACCCCAAACTTTTGAGGTGGTCCATTTCCCTACAGGGGATGGACTATACAGTGGAACATAGACCTGGGAGTAACCATGCCAATGCAGATGGACTCTCTAGATATTTCCACTTAGAAAATGAAGACTCAACTGGGCAAGGTTAGTCTCATCTCCTTACGTTTGAGGGGGGGTTGTGTAGGAAAGTAGGATCTGCTTCTTATGGTTACCCCCACTTTTTTCTTGATGTTACACTGTTTTGACTAGTTTGACTGGGATCCTGCTAATCAGGACCCCAGTCTATTTGCTTTCTCCTTAAAATGTAATGCATGTACTTTGGTACACTCCAGATTGGATACTGGGGTACCCTTGTCAGTCCCTAGTATATGGTACACATGTACCCAGGGCAAAGGTACCCCAGAGGCCTCCCATGGGCTGAAGCATGTCTTATGCCACCCATTAGAGGCCATGCAAAATGGAACTACAGGTCTGCCATTGCAGCCTGTGTAAGCTGATGCTTGCACCCCTTACTTTAGATATAGGTTCACTATATCTATAGGTCACTACACTTAAAACTTATAAGTCACCCCTATAGCAGGCCTTAACAATCCTGAAGGCAGGGTGCTGGGTTTTACGTGAGAGGGTGCCCATGCATGAGCAGAGCCCCTCTGTAGTCTTCGGAGACCATTCTCCCGGGTTGTCTGTGACTCAGCCAGACATATAGGTAAAGGTGCATTATAACCTCGCTGTAAATGCTAGGCCTGGGCGGTAAATTCCGTTCCGCTCGCGGAATTTGCGAAATTTTGGCCATTTGCGGAGAACGCGGAATTGCCAAAAATTCCGCAATCCGCAGCATAGCGGAATTTTTTTCCTTGTCCGCGCTTTCAAAATGCATGTTCGCGCGCGCGGTAGCGACTTACCGGGATTCCTGTGTTCGCCAACGAGTTTTCCTATCCGTTCGCGTGAGCCCGCGAGAGTGTGCGATCGCGAACACGTCATTCGGATGCGCCTTCGGACATCTGCGTTCGCGAACAGGAAACACGCATTGCGAGCGGGCGGGACAAGTGAAACAAAATGGCCGAGCCGATTGGCGACCGCATGGGCAAGTTCGTGAGATATTTCCCCCCCGAGCACGCAAACAGCGTCCCCGAACAGGAAAAACGCATCGTGAACGGGCGGAACAAGCAATTCTGTGTGCTCACGGAATTCTGCGTGCTCGCGTAGATTTTTTACAGTTTTGTGGAATTTTTCGTAACGCGAGTACGCAAATTCCGCCCACCCTTAGTAAATGCTATCTTGAAAACGGCTGAAACAAAACAAGTCGTGTTTGGTATCAAACACCTTTAAATCATACCTCCACACCGGTAACCGGTGTGGGAGGTATGATTCCACCCTTCTGAAGTGAGCTTCGTGGGGTCACTGGTCTTTCCGGTGCCAGCCTTCTCGACCCGGACAGCACAAAATGGATGCTGCCAACCAGAGACACATTTCTGCCCTCCTGCTGCTGAGCCAAGCTCGAGCAGAGGAAGGCAGCACAATAGGCATCCGGTCACACGAAGGTGTGACCACCTCCCAGACAGGATTTAGTGTTTGGGGCTGGGAGGGTGCACTACCAAAGTGCCTGAAAGTCTGCATCTGGGGCACACTTGGTATCCCTGTGCATAGTCCAGCTCAAACCACTTCTGGGAGCCGTTGGCTCCTGCTCTGGCGCGAAACTGGGCAAAGGACATGGGAGTAACCTCCCCTCTGTCCTGACCCTCCCCTAGGAGGGTCCCCAGAATCTGTCCAACCCTCTCCCAAGGGGCTTACCTGGCTGTAGGACCTTAGATTTGACGTGGACAAGATTCTGAAACAAGAAACAACTGACCTTTGACCGTCTGGACACTCTGGACTTCGCTGGACTTCGACTGGGCCCGACTTCATCCCCCTCTCCGTCCAAAGCATCGTCTGTGCCCTTGCACCATACAGGCTCCGTGAATGACCTGTGGAGCATTAAGGACATCTGAAGAATCTCCCTTGGGGTGAAGGAGTCACTCCCCTGCATTCGCAGGCACCATAATGCAACTGACCAGTCTACTGATCCTGAGCTCCTGCAGACTCCAAAGGCTCCAGCAACACAAGAGGTGGGTTCCGACGTTCCTTGAGATGGAGCTGCCCTCTCACCAAGTTTGAGGCCAATATCCCTCGTGGGGACCGCATAACCCGAACCCCTGTGCACCGCGTACTTTTGCAAGTGCATATGCTTGTTGGCAATTCCCGAGCTTGTGTATTGGACTCCCTGTAGTCCTGAACCTGAGCATTATTTCCACCAATGAACTCCGGCCTCCTCACACCGAGTGCTCCGTGGACTGGTACTTTGTGATCTTGCTCAAGGTCCCCTCGCGACTCCTGGTCATTCGACCTGTGGGTCCTCTTGAGGGTCATCTTGAATTCTGTTGGGCTTCCCTGGTTGCGCCAGACGTGCCCTGACTCTCCATTGCTTGGTGAGTCCCCTGGACCCTGCTTGTCCACACTGTAATCTGCTTGACCTTCCTGCGTGGGTTGCTGTTGCCAAGGCTTGTTGGTGCTCCAGTTGGACACTGACCCCTCAGCACTCGACATCCTTTGTGGTACAGCTCGCATTTGGCTCCTGGTCATCCTCGACATTTCCTGGACCCCGTGGCTGCAGAGTCAAGCATCCCTTCTTCGCACCTGAAGCACCCGACATCGGTGAGCATTCGTCTACTGAGCCCCTGGTCCCCCTAAAGTGACCCCGACTCTGTCCCCTCTGCTTTCTGGTTCCTTCCATCACAAAGCCACCCTTGGATTCCCACGGACACTTTCTTCCTTCCCGGCAGCAGCTCTTCTTTGAAGTCCTCCATTGAAAACGACAGCGGTTTCTGACACCACTCCAGACCTATGCACCCGGCTCCTCTGGGATAGGTAACTCGGGTACTCAGGTATCCACGGGTGGGGTGGCTCTCCAACCTCCTAAGTTCAAAGGGTTTCCTCGAAGTCCACCGAGAAGGGTCCTTAAACTTTAAAATTGCAACTGCGACTTCCCCATAGAATTGTACGGAGCCCACGGTCGTGTTAGCACAATGCACCCGTCCTCCATGGGGTCCCTGCCTACTCACCTTGGGTGGTTCCCTGGGGTCCTAGCGATTCTACATGTTCTAGACACTGTCTCGACTCCAGTCATGGTTCTTATACCCCTATTTTAGTATATGGTTTGGTCTCCCCCTGGAGCCCACTGTGTATTGTGCTACTTACAACTGTTTCTTTGCTACAGTATTGTGTGCTTTTGTGTTGTATGCTCGTGTAGAGGATACTAGAGAGTGTTATATAAATAAATACATATTTTTATAACTACTGTGTGGTTCTCCTTTCATTTGATTAATACTAAAGGTGATATTCTGGTAAAACAAGCTGCTTTACATTCCTTCAAGATTAAGCCTGAAGGCTGCTCTCCACAGCTACCACTATGACAGCTTTGTAAAGGTTATCTTTGACCTCATACATCAAAAGCACCGTTTGGACTGGTGCAAGGTGCCCGCTTTAATTAGTGGACAGCATATACCAGGCCAACTTCTCACATTATCAACCACCCACATTACTCTATATGGGACAAGTGGGGTTCCTGTCAAATGAGACTTCCTCCTTCCATCTCCCATAGTGGTGAAATAAATCATACCTTGCGATTAAAATATTTCTGCTGATTATAGGAATATCAGTTGTATCTCATTCTGCTATGTATAACATTTTCTCCCACCATGACACTATTTGTGAAAAAAACGGACGGAAAAAAATGAGAAACTGGGGAGAGATCACCAGTAAACCTCACCCTAGTATTACAAGGATCTCTCATAATGCGACACCCACCTTGGGCACTATGTTCCAATAGCTCTCAAAATGTTTGGGCAAACTGCTACAAATATCCTCCAGATACTTAGGAGACCAATATACAGTTTACCCCCACAAAGTATAGGATACCTGGAAGGCAACCACAAGGGTCATGTTCCCATTGTAAATTCATATATACTTTTTATCATGTATGTAATTAAAAATCTATATTGTTTGATCGATGTGACCTACCTCTAATTTTGAAATATCGAGATGGGACTAATAAGTCCTCCAATCGTTTCCAACGGCTTACAGCGATGCCTGCCCCATCATTGTTGTGCTTACATGCATAGCAGGGACTCTGAGAACAAAGACATAAAAAGAACCGTCTGTAACCATGCTTAAAGCCATCTATTGTTACTATAGGCACAAGTATCATTAGCCATTGGGAAGCCTGGTTTGGTCCCCAAGGTATCATGGTCTCAGCATTGTATCCTATGCCGACGACAACCAGCTCATCCTCTCCCTCACCAAGGACCCCGCCACCACCAGACTCAACTTCCAAGAAGGAATGCAGGACATCGCAGCCTGGATGACAAACAGCTGCGTAAAGCTCAACACTGAAAAGACAGAAGTCCTAGTCCTCGGAACCACCCCATCAGCATGGGACAACACCTGGTGGCCCAATGCCCTCGGCAGTCCGCCAACCCCCACAGACCATGCCAGAAACCTCGGCATCGTACTCGACTTCTCCCTCTCCATGAACCGACAGGTCAACGCTGTCGCCTCCAGCTGCTTTAACAATATTGATTCAATCGAATTAACATGTTTATGATGATATATGTTTGTCACTTGGATTGTCTCTTGTTTTAATGCTTGTTGGATTTCATTTTTACGAATCTGATATCAACTTTTGGATTGTTTTTAACCTTTGAAAATTATTGTGTTTATGAATTCCGTTTTACATGATTATAATTGTTTTTTAATAAATGTGCTTTGATATATACAAAAATTCTTTATAATTGATTTTTGGGTCCTGTCTTAATAGTTCACTTAGGATATTTGAAAATCATATGAGTGATTGAGTGTGAGATATAATCGATTATGTGAAGTCATCCAAGAGAAATTGTTTTTTTGATACATTTGATCCAGTTTAGTTTCAGCCAACAACTTTCCATGAAATAAAATATAAGTCTAGAGAGAATTGTTCAGTTAAGTCTTTGGTTTTCAATACCAGTGCCTCCAAAAGTAACCATACTAATTATATTTTGGAAACTGAGGCTTAGATGAATTTGTGAAATAAAAAATCTGGCGAGGGGCAAGCCAAAATTCAAGCTTACAATTACCTTTACTAGGTTAAACATTTGTTAAGAGCTGTGCTATTACTAAATATTTCCGAAAAATTGTCACTAACTACAATAGTTAGGTAAATACACTGTGCCCATAATAAGTTTCAGGACATGCTCTCTCCATAGACAACAGGAAATGGATTTAGAACATTCCTTACACAATTTGTTTGGTATGTGGCACAATAGGAAACACTTTTGTATAGTATTTTCAGACAAAAGTACATTTGAATTGTTTGAACTCTGGCCATGAGTAACAAATGGCATGATACCTGTATTTAATACCTGCTCCTGCCATTTTTCAAATTAAAATAGTTCTGTAGAGAGCTCAAACAGCAAATTTCCATCGCAGATGTGGGGGTGGAGGAAGTCCACTGCACAGCATGTTTGCACCCACAATATAAGCCAGCATTTTCAGGAGTGTGGGTATGTCCCAAGCCATAGTTTGAAGAGCCACTTCGAGGCTGCTCCCCACGCACCAACCTATTCTGAAAACTCCCTGCCAATGTAAATACATTTTCAAAGTCATTGTAAAACCATATTAATATTGTGAGTATTAAAATGCTCATTGAATATTACACATTTGATAATACTTTTTTTCAATCTTGGAAGAAAGAACCTCAATGCAAATTGCTTCATATTCCATTCTTGTTTTCTCCTCATCCAATGAGGCACCATAGTTCACTCACAAAGCATCAGAGACCTTATTCACTCCGCCCTATTCACTATAGAACTAGAAATTAGACAATATTCTAATATTAAAAGCATTACATTACCAGTGTTTACCCATCGGTAGGTGTTTAAAATATACAACTCTTTCATTAATGCCTTTAATACATTTGGTTTGGGATTCAAGGAAAGGTTTGGTTTATTATCTATCTAACTCAGATAGCAGGATAATAACATAACCCATCAGTTTTAAGACAAATCCTTTGTCTAATAATATCTCCCCATCAAATCAAGAACAATTTCTTTTTTTTTTTTTTTTTTTTTATTAGGACATCAGAACATACAATATGTTACAAATTATACAATACCAAAATTAACTGAGATCCATATTTATACATTTATTTAACCCCCCACCCCCCGCCCCGGTGGATCCCGACCAAATGAAATGATACAAAACGAAAAGAAAAAGAAATAGAAATTAGTCCTATATTCCCCTAGCATTCACCAGGATTAGATATCTATTAATCCTCATCTTTATTTAACCATCTCGTTAAAGGTTCCCAGATCTTTAACCCCTTTACTCTAGCCCTGATTCCCTTCTTCTAAATACCGAAATCTCCCATTTATAAATAGAAAGTAATTTCCCAAACCAAACATGTATAGAAGGTGGATTCTGATCAAGCCAGATACTGGCAAGACATAGCCGGAGTACTGCCATTGATATATAAACCAATTTCCGATCAGATTCCTCCATTTCCTGATTACTGATCCCTAATAATATAACCTGGGGGTTAACACAATAGAGTATCCCAATATAGAATCTAGACGTTGTTCAATTTGAATCAGCAGTTGGGAAAGACTTAGACAGGTAGCAAACATATGAATACTGTCCGCCGCCAGCAAACCACACCGAGAACAATGTATCCCAGAAGTTCCACCCCATCTATAAATTCGAGCCGGAGTAATATAAAGATTGCACCATGTCTTGAAGCACTGTACTTGCAGACTTGCTGAAATACATGCTGTCTGACTAAACAGAAGGGAGTCTTCACATTCTCCCTGCCCTGCTTGTAGCGACACTTGCCACCTGTCAAGATGTTTGGACATATCGTCCCCCATCCCTTTATTAATAAGTTTATAAAGCATAGACATTGTGGATCGACCCCCCAAAATCAAATCTAATAAAGGAATTCTATTACAAGAAATTACCTTTTTGGTTAAAAAATCCCTTATCTGCAGGTATTTAAAAAAATAGTTGTTCCCAATCCCAAATTTTTCCTTAATTGAATCAAAAGTAAATATTCCTGTGTCAGAAATTAAATCATCTATAAACAGAATTCCTTTCTTATTCCAATTTTTGAAATATGCATCCTGAAATATTTCGGGGAGTAACTTATTATTATCGAGAGGGGAGTATCTATGTATCCGACCAATCAAGAGCTTTTTCCGGACGACAGTCCAGACCCGAAACGCACCCAACAAAACCTTAAATTTTACCCTCTTGAAATAAGCATAGTCTATATGACGCATAAGGAGTCCTTTAGCTTCAACACCATAGATTAAACGATAAATAGATACTTCCCCAGATCCCAAATTTTCCCCTTTCAACAGCTCAGCCATTTGTTTCAGAGCAGATGCCCAATAATAAATTTGAAAGTTTGGAACAGACCACCCCCCGATCTCTAGTTAAAGTCATGTATTTGAGAGCCCTACGTGGGCGTTGTCCAGCCCATAAAAACCATGAAACTATTTGATTTAATTTAAAGAACCAAAATTTATTTATCTCTAGTGGAATTGCTCTGAAATAATAAAGAATTTTGGGTAAAAATATCATTTTAATTACGTTACTTCTCCCAATTAAGGTCAAATGTAAATTGTTTATTCTTTGAGAATCAGCCTTAATTTTCTGAATCAGTGGTTTGAAATTAATATCTACAATATCTTCCACTTTAGAACTAATCTCTATACCCAGATATCTAGCACTTTGTGCTATTCGATGATCCTGTAGGATAATTTTATCATTTATTACAATCTGGGTTTTATATTCATTAAGATGATATCCTGAGATTTTGCCGAATTGTATAGTTAGGTTATTTATTTCCTCAAGAGCATGACTGGGAGCGGGTGTTATAATAGCCAAATCATCGGCATATGCTAAAATTTTTACATCCCCCTCTTTGGCATATACAGGTTGAATTCTTTGGTTTCCCAGAATTTTCCTGATCAAAGGATCAATATAGATAGCGAATAATAATGGGGAACACGGGCAACCTTGTCTCGTCCCACGTGATATCTTTATTAACCCTGATGAAGCTCCCATCATCGCTATTCTAGCAGTAGGTTCTTTATACATACTTTGGATAGCTCTAATAAATCCATTTCCAATACCCTTTTTGCCATGACAGCCCATAAAAAGGCCAGGAGACCCTATCGAATGCCTTTTCTGCATCCAGTAGAATTAAGGCCATAGGGTCTCCTGTAACCTTGGTGTAATCAAAAGGGCAATTGTCCGTCGGATATGATCAATAGTTTCCGACCAGGAACAAAACCATGTTGTTGGGGAGATACCAACTTTTTAATAACCAGCGCTAACCTATTTGCGAAAATTTTTGAATAAATTTTCGTATCACTATTAATCAATGTGATGGGCCTATATGATCCAGGATCAGTTGCAATTTTACCTTTCTTCAAAAATACAACAATTTTAGCTATCTTCCAAGAATCCGGGGTACTTCACCACCTTGCACTATACTAAACATCTCAAACAGTAGTGAAATCAGTTGCATCCGGAATCTTTTATAAAATTCACCTGGTAAAAAATCAGTACCAACCGCTTTACCCGCAGGAAGAGATTCTATAGCTATTTGTAATTCCTCCAATCTAATTGGAGCTTCTAGTATGGTTTTATCTTGAGAAGTCAGCTTCCCTAATGTAATCTCTTCAAGGTATCTCTCGATATCTTCTTGTACCCCACAGTTATCTTTGACATCTTCCGTATACAATTTTTGATAAAATTTTTGAAATGCCAAAAGTATTGTTTCTGGGTCATTGACTAAACCTATATCCGGATCTAAGATTTCAGTAATTCGTGTTTGTACCTCCTTTTCTCTGGCCCGAACTGCTAGCATATGACCCACCCTTTCATTACTTTCATAAAGATTGGATCGCCAGGCTAAATATCTTCCTGCTGATTTGGTAAGTGAAATTTCAGTTATAGCGGATTTAGCAATTGTGATCCTTGTTTGGGCAGTTTCTACATCCCCACCCTCATATAAAACCTTGGCCAGATTAGTTTCAGCCTCCCCCAATGTATCGTATAATACATTAATTTTACTCTTCTCCTCTTTTTGGGTCTCCCAGCCATATTTAATCGTTTCGCCCCTGATCCCAGCTTTCAGAGTATCCCAAACATTTTGAATACTTGTACTTCCCAAATTTTCCTCTATAAATTTAGGGATCCATCTCTCCATATGATAAATGTAAGAGCTATCATTTAGCAGAGCCCTATTAAAAGTCCAGCATGTTATTTGAGTTTTACGATTAATATTAACTTCCAGTACTAGAGGGTTGTGATCGGACATTACTCTCGGAATTTAGTGATTTTACTACCCTGAACCATACATTGGGAAGTAAAAAAGTAATCCAGTCTTGCATGAGTTCTATGTGGGGCAGAGAAATAAGTAAACCCTGGGTCATCTCGCTCTAGTTGTGCCCATACATCAATTAATCCATGAACCTCCTTTAATTGAGACAGGGATTTATAAACTTTAATTTTCCGCCCCTGATACCCTATCTCAGGATGGTTAGATATCGGGCAGCTCAAGTTTATATTAAAGTCCCCACATAAAATGATTGGGAGTGGCCAGCCCACCAATTCTAAATTCAACCAATTAAACATCTCAGGATCATCTAATACCGGTCCATAAACCGAACATAATGTAAACGGGCAATTATCAATTAAACATTGTAAAATTACCCATCTACCGAATTTATCCGTAAGAGATCGTGGAAAATTAGCAAGACCCCGTCGGGCAAATATTGCAACGCCCCTGGTTCTAACATCTTGCATGGTCCATGAAATCAATTGATACCCATCCAAATTCATAATTTGACTTCTTCCTGCTTCTATATGGGTCTCTTGAAGGCAGATAATATCAGCCTTCAAGATTCGAAAATCCTGATTTATCCTACGCCTTTTGACAGGATCATTTAATCCACAAATATTGATAGAAGCAATTCTAAGTTTCCCCATCAGAAATAAAAACCAAATCCGAGTATATTGACATCATTAAATTCAAACATAGCACATCTAAAAAATGCTAAACAATACCGTGCAAAATTCCCCTTATAGATTTTAGGATCCACCCCTCACCCCCACCCCCTCTCCCCCCACCCCTCACTAAGGCAAAATAGGTCCTCAGACCCTTGTGATGCCTCCTGCATTCCACTGTGCTCCCAGATCACTCCCCAACCTGTCTAAAAAACCCAAAAAAAAAAACAAAAAAAATACTAAAAACCCCAATAAGCAGTATACAAGCGTCTTTGACAAAGTTCGCAAACATATTCAGCCGTCTATCAGTTCCTGCAAATAACTCTGCACTTGAATTTCGGAGGTGAATAACCTAACCTTCCCTTGATAAATAATTTTCAAACGTGCAGGGTTAATTAAATATGCTTCACAACCTTGTTTTTGAAAGGGGCTAATCATTTGCCGTAGCCGCCATCTTCTTTCCACCGTTGTATGGCAGAAATCCGGCCGTACAAAGAAGGTCTGCCCCTCGGCCGTTCTTTTAGCATCCGGTCTCGCTTTTTGAATATTGCCTGACGCAATAGAAAATTCCCCAGAAAAATTAGAATAGCTCGAGGCTTAGCATTTGAGCCAGAGTTATTTTTTTAACATCAAAGGGAATCTGTGTACGCGTTGAAGTTCAACTTCCCAGTTCCAATGTGATAGTTCGGGAAAGGCAGTTTTAAAAAGTTTCAGCACGAACCCCGTATATCATTCCCTTCAACATTTTCTTCTATACCGAGCAGTCGTAGATTATTTCTTCGCTGCCTGTTTTCAGATTCTTCAAGTTTCCATAATATATCAGTCATCCTAGCATCATTAGCAGTAGTTTTTTGGTCAGTACTCTCTAGCCCGGCCTCTAGCCCCCCTACACGCTCCTCCAAAGCAGTGGCTCGAGCTATTAATTCTGTACAAGCTTTCGTTGTCTTAAGTATTGCACCATGGATTTTTTTATTCGCAAGCTGTGCTCTTTTATGCTCTTGACGAGCCTCTATCTGCATAGATTTAAGTGTGGCATATATTAGTCCCATAGAGGGAATAGACTCTGTCTTATTGCCAGAAGCCCTTGAATCTTTACACGGAAATGCATTCGTGTTTCCTTCATCAGCTCCTGTGTCCAGCAAAGTGGCAGAGTAATCCCATTGAAGATGTTCACTAGTATCAGGTTGAAAACTTCCGCTCTCCAACCCATGAGCGCTCTTTCTCTTTGTGCGATTAACTGCCCTCTTCAGGGTATCCGTTGTTGTGGGGGCACTATCACTATCATCCCCAGAAGCATCAAGCTCAGTGTTGTCGGGATCACTAACATTGGTATGATCCGATTCGTCGGTTAAAGAAAAGAAATTTTCCACATCCAGTGTACCTAACATTTTATCTCCTGTCTCAGGTAAATCAGTGCTGTAATCTTTGGACTCTGCACATATTGCCATTTCCGTGTTATCATTCTGTCCTTGTTCTCTGAGTATCATTCCTTCCTGCCCCCTTTCGTTGGACCCAGCATTATAATCTTCACTCGGCAAAGCGTTAGAGGTGTCAAGGGCATTGAGAGCTTTGGGGATTTCAAGTATTACAGTCTCCAATAGAGTATTGGGTAAAGCCTTTCTCCCATTGTCTACATCTCTTTCCTGCACTGGAGATTTATTTACCATCTTGTCCTTAAACGAGGGTTTGATCTGTCTGCCGCTTACCCCCTTTCCAGAGAACATCCCAGGCACCATCTGGATCTTCGGTCTTACAGCAGCATCAACAAGACTTCTGTCAGCGTTCTCCGCCCCCTCCTGGCTGAACCTGCGAACAGCGTCTGATCCCCTTGGTACGGCAGATTTCTTGAGCACAGGAAGAGTCTTGGTGCCGATCGCTCCCTCCTTCACACCGGGTTTCCGTGGAGCCATCCCACCTGATGTTGATCCCGGCAGAGAGTTCCCGGCAAACAATGCCTTCCCGGCGGCAGGTATGTCCAATTTCTGAATCGTTGTACTCCAAAAGTAAAGAGCGCCGCCGCGCGTCGCAGAAACGATTGAAAGTATTGTTGAACGCTCATTCGGGCATCGGTTCGTCTTTTCTTTCCCTCGGTTCAAACAAGCATAGAATCCGCTAAGGGTTCACCAAACCTGCAGAGCTGTCGGTCAGGGAGTGACTCTCACAGTGGTCACGCAGCCGCCATCTTGCCACGTCAGCCAAATCAAGAACAATTTCTCATGATTTTAATTCTCTACCAGTATTAGACAATTGTTGCATCTCAATATGACCATTCCTTGTGAAAAAGACAAATAAATTGAAGACCTAAGTGCTATATAGAGTAGTGTAAAATACCTAAAAAAGCACACAATTGGCTTTAAGATGATTTACTAAAAATTATAATTTGATTCTTTTAGCCCTGACTCCAGAGCCTCTCATATAAGCAAAAGCTTATACCCATTACCTAAGCAACCAAGCCTCCATTATTTAGTAAGAAGACAGATCTATTGGCTCTCTCTAAGGCTACTTTCATTATCACTTCTTTCTGGCCCTTACCATTCCTTCATGTCAGTTTGACAGGGTAACTTTTATTCTCAAAGAATTCCTGTGTCTTCCTCTGTCTACCTGCCAAAATCCACTCACTCTCACTGCATTACCATTAAGAACTGATCTGAGGATGCCATTCTTATACCCAGTGCCAGCATTTGTGTGGTGGCAATCATTGACGTAGTCCCAAACTTGTTCTTAATACTTGTTCCCTCTTCCCTTAGTTTGGCTCCAACCTGGCTGGAGGGACCATGGCAAGGAGCCTGGTGTCAGGTTCCTTTGTGTGTGCTGCAGGGAGGGTCATTTAAAGTGTAATCAAGGCAGGGCACAACTTCTCCCCAGCCATCCTGTCAGGAAAACACACTCCCTCTATGTATAAAAAGTAAGTTTATTGTATAAACTTTAAAAATAACATTGTTACAATACACAGTAAGTTAAACAAAACACATCATAAAAACACATTGAGTAATTTTAATTAATCTTTACACAAGAGTTTTTCAAAAACAAGAGGGCAACATGTGTCCTGATTTTATTTTAATTCACTTGTTCTTTAATTCTTTTGTAGTTGTAATAACTCTTAATTCAATTTGTGGTCAACCAAGTCTATTTTTTCTCCTTTTTTTCTCCTTAAGAATGAGTCCTCAAGCATTTCAATTTTATTCTTAGATCCTTTATTCAATCCCAAAAGTCACTTCATCAGGGCCTAAAAAGATTTTATACATAGTCAATACAATACATGGGCAAAAAATTTTTTACATTTAAGTACCGTACATTTTTTATGTATTCCTACTTTTCTCTTTTTTTCATTATTTTTTCTTTTACAATTTTTCTATTTTTCCTTGACCTTTAGATAAAAATCATTCCCATTTTCTTGCCATTAATCCGAGATTACCCAGTATATACAAATTCTATTTCCCTTATCAGAATGGGACTGATTCTTTTCTATTCCTCCATTTCTTGGGTTTTGTGTTAGGTGATTACAGCTAATGAATTTCTCTACTCTTATTGTCCTTCACTATGATTCTCCTATATATGTCACCTCACAGGCAAACCTTTCAACGTCTCTAATGACACCCCCCTTATTTCAGTTTCCTTACTCATGAGCCTTTCTCATATCTCCAGTTGCTTTCATTGCTCTTTCCCACCACCATATTTCACTTCACAGGCCATCCTTTCAATGTCTCTATTGATGTTTCCCTTCTTTCAGTTTTTTTTTAAAACAGCTTAAAATTATATCAATGTCTGGGTTAGTTTTTCTTTAAAACAGTTTATTAGTATTTCAGAATTTTGGCCTGTTTTTATTTTTATACATGGCCCCTGAGGTCATTGTACACATCTATGTTCCCACTCACTTTTGATTTCCTGCCTTTTACTTCATATTACCTGCACTCCATAGAAATGTCATATAGGCATCCTTTATCAGTTGTCCTATGATAAACCAGAACAGGTTTTAAATTTTACTGCACTCGTATGTAAAGGATAATTAACCCCATATCCGGCGTATATTGTTTTCATTCCCCAAGTATTTCATAAAATAATCAAGGTCTCAGTTATTCAAGTCCCTTGCCCTTCCATTCCTCTACACTCTCAGCATTCATTTCAATACGTTCGCAAATGTCAACCTCATTTTGCAAATGTCTTGAGTCTTAAAGTAGTTTACTGGTGTGCCGAATTCATGTCTGTTTCTACCTTGTCCCAAACGTTGTTATATTTTAAGAACCCTCCCTCCCTTTCTTACCATTTTGAATGACGTTTCTCCTGTTTCCCATTACTGGCATCAGAATTGTTCGTTTTGTCTAACCCCCATCCAGTTTCTTTAAATAGGCTGCAGCTTGATTAAATCGATTTCACCTGCCCCGATGCCCGTACCCGTCCCACTTTTCTCTTTTCTCGTGGGTGCCATCTTAACCTGGCTTTTCAGTCCTTTATATATTTGTATTATGAGGATTCCAAGTGTTTCTGAAAGTTCTTTTACTTTACACCAAATCACTACACTCTTTTTCTTGCAACCAATTATTTCCGTATTATTCCGAACGACCTCAATATTCCCACGTATTCTCTGGGATAATTGTACCTTCCTTATAACTGGGGTGTTTTGTCCCGCAAACGGTTTTGGGCACCATAATATGCTAACTATTTTCCTCGATCTATCCATAGTGGATAGGGATTGTTTTCGGGCGCCATCTTGTGTTTACCTTTTCTCTCATTTTTTTCTTTCCTGCATATCAATCCATATTTATACCTCAGGTTACTCCAATAGTTGGAATTGCACACCAAATGCTTTCTATGTTACCGTGTGATGTTGCTGCCCCTTTCGTTCTAAGTATGTAATCACGCACAGTCCTTTTTGTGTCCATTTTTTATAAATACTTATTTCTCTAGTGTGTTAGTATTGAGTCTATACAGTCATGCCTTTTCTGTCAATATTGCTCATAGGCTATTCCTGCCTGCTATTATGCGGGCAGGGATATCAATGATCATTATAATGCTGAGATATCAAGGAACAAGGAGTGTATTATTAGACCATTTCATTCCGGTTCTTGTGTTTTATTCAAAGAACCTCTCATTCTTTCAGTCTCATCTTTTATGCCCATCCTTTTCCTCATCACGTCTCTCATGTTTCCCCATGGAGCTACATGTTCGCCAATCATTCACATCCCATCGATAATAACTCTCATCGTCATTGCTCCACCTTTCCGTGCCTGTTCACCAAACTTTTAGTTATGTTATTCTCTATTATAAAGCCTACAAAAAGCCTATAACTTTTTAGACACCTACCTTAAATGCTCACAGCGTTGTTCTATAGAAAATTATGCAGTTCCTGCTCTGTGTTCAAACCCTCCTTCACAGACCTCAATCTTGCTATCCGCTTGGCTTCAGCCTGTCTAAGTATCAGTTCTCCCCCCCAACACCCTCCGGTTTAGGGTTGATCTTTTGAATTGCATGAAATGGGAAGTCTAGGGTCATGGGCTGGTTTTCTTTCATGTGTTGAAAAATAGGGCTTTTACTGTCCTTATTTTTTACAGTTTGCTGATATTTCTGTACGTGTTGTTTTAACATCCTTATGGTGCTCCCCACATAGATTTGTTGACAGTTGCACACTATGACATAGATTACATGCGTGCTGTTACATTTTACAAATTCATTGATGTAATACTTTTTTGCTGAGTTGTAACTGAAGGTTTTCAATTTGTTTATCCCTATTTGACAAACATTACATTCGGTACAGGTATAATTCCCCTTTGGGTGCTCAGGAAGCCAACTCCTATTACTGTCCATGAGTGACCAGACTTTTGACAGTTGTTCCTCTTTTATAGGTCACCTGTGGTTTGTCTGTTACCCAGTTTTCCAAACCCGGTACCCCATGAATTAATCCCCAATGTTTCCTTACAATTCTGTATACCTCATTGTGTTCCACATTATAAGTGGATACATATGTCATTTCCCATGATACTCAAGAAATTGGGCAACCCAATATACCCTTGGAGACTTGGGTAAGGACTTGAATTAAAACAGGTATGGACATACAAATAGATCGTCCAAAATAGAAAGTTCAGCGCAATCTGGAGTGAATCGGTTGTCTGTTCCTCTAGACCCATTAGTAGTCGGCGTTCTGGTCTGTTTGATTCAGAATGCCGACTACTAATGGGTCTAGAGAACCGAATCGCTACTTATTTCACGGTGATGATTCCTTCAAGACTGTGGGAAGTAATTCTCCACTGGTTACAATACTGGAAGATATTTCAATTATTCACTCCAGATTGCGCCGTGCTTTCTATTTTGGATGATCCATTTGTATGTCCATACCCGTTTTAATTCAAGGGTCTTCAGTCTACATATGAACTTTTAGTCCTGAAGATGATCTTCTAGATACTACACAAGATAAGACTGAAACGTCAACATTTGCCACCCATTTTCATCTACATTGTTATACAGGAGTCAATCATTGTATTTTAATGATGATTTCCATATGTTAATTAATACAAAAAATAGGTTCTTGCAAAAGTGATCATGAGATAAGATTATTGTAAAGACTACTGATCTTGGTCATTTTTGTTTATGTGAACTGTATTTTGTACCCTTCTTTCATATTATTTATTCACATAAATTTGTATAGAAAAAGTATACACCTGTCTGTTGGTTCTTTTGATTTATTCTGTTGTAATTTGTTGCAATTGATTTTAATAATTCATATATTTGAGGCCACTGATTTGGGCCTTTATAATTTGCCTGTTAAAAATTAGGTAAAATTGTATTTAAAAGAAATCCCTTGTAGGCACTGTTACCTGATACTTTATTTTCCCTTCACTGTGTACCTTTTTCCGCAGTGTGTTGTTTCTACTGCTCTGTATTCTTCCTTCTGCCTGTCCAAGTACCCCCTCCCTGTAAACTCTGTTTCGTAATCTTCGCATAAGGCTATTAATTTATTCCCTGAAATCCCTCTCTCTACTGCAATTTCACCTTATTCTCACCATTTCCCCATATGGTATACTTTTGATTACATGTTTGAGGTACGCACTCTCTACTCTCAATATGCTGTTTGTAGCCGTGGATTTGCGGAAACGTTGGCTACAAATTCTCCCTCCTTTAGCAAACAGTTCCACATCAACAAAAGTAATCGATCTTTTATCATATGCCATTGTGAATTGCACATTATATGGATTTTCATTCAAGTAGGTAAAATACTCTTTCCATTCCTCTTGTGATCAAGTCCAGATAAAAAAAAATTGTCTCTAAATCTCCCCCAAAAGAATACATTTGGTGTCCATTTTTTGGCTGATGAGGCCCAGACATGCACCCTCTCAAACCAACCCAAGAATAGGTAGGCATAAGAGGGAGCAAATCTGAACCCCATTGCAGTCCCTTGAAGTTGCTGGAACCATTCACCGTTGAACATGAAAAAGTTGTTCTCCAATATGAATACAGCCATGTCTAATAACATTTCTGAGTGTGCCAAGAAACTTGCACTTCTAGAGTTTAAAAAGGATTTCATTGCCAAGATTCCAAACTTCTTCTGAATGCATGTATACAGGCCTATCACATCGAGTGATATGAATGACATGGTATCCTCCCACACTACATTCTCCAGCTTATTCAGTATGTCCAAGGTGTCTCGAACATATGCAGGGAGATTTGTTACTGGAAGTTTTAGATATTGATCGACATATTTATTCTCTGTAGGGCCCTAATGCCTGATATGATTGTTCTTTGTGTACCTTAGGTAAAATGTGTATAAAGGGGCTTGAAGGATTGGTCACCTTTAGATATCTATATTCCAAATCTGTTATAAGTTCCTGGTCCTTCCACTCACTCAGTCTTGAGAATAGTGATCTATTTAGGTTCCCTATTGGGTTGCCTTGCACAAGTTGATAGCATTTAGTGTCCCCCAGTTGTCTAGTTATCTCATCACCATAGTCCCTCTGGTTCATGATTACAATATTGACACCTTTGTCAGCCTCCCTTATCACTAGGCTCTCATCCTTCCTGAGATTTTCAATTACTTTCCTTTCTTCCCTAGTGAGTTTAGGCCTAGTGTTGTTTGTTATGGTGTTTTCTAGGGCTTTTATCCCCAATCTGTTTAAATCTTGTGTCACTTTCAATGAAAAAAGATCTACTCCTACAAATTGTTTGCCTTGTGGCTTAAACTTGGAGTTAGCTCTAAGGCCACTGTCCCTGGATTGGTCTATTGAAATCTTCAATTGATCACATAAATCAGTTATCTTCAGTTCATTCTCATTTATTAACATCAGCATGTGTACTTCTTAAACATCCTGTACTGACATTTTACTAAGTTTAGGTTCCACATTCATTTCCGTCCCTTCTTTTCTTTCCAATGTTTCAAAAAAACTTTTTAGTTTTAACTGTCTGGTGAACTTAAACAGATCAACTTTCATATTCGCAAAATCACAATTCTCCAGAACACAAAAACCCAGTCCTTTGCCTAGGACCGTAATCTCCTAATTGCTTAACTCTCTGTCCGTGAGAATAATCACTTGCAATCCTATATCATCATCATCATCATTTAGTCTTTATTCGATAATTTACAATCATAAAAGACACAATACAAACATAAAAGTGTCCTAAAATATCATATAAGCAATAACACCCTAAAAAAATACATCATCAGGAAACTAAAAAACAACTATATCGAATTTCCTATCACCATTGACTAAAATATAAATATATTAATACATCCATAAAACCATTTCCTACACAATTTGTCCAAAAGGCTACCTACTACCATTAACATGATCAAGTAATATGTGCAATTCCCAGACCAGCCTCCAAATTTTTCCTTCTCAAAGCCCAGAACCAACTAAGAAATTTCGCCATTGCGATCACAATAACTGGACTTGTGTTTGATACCAAAATACGCAAAGCTGTCATACACGATCTGGTACCTAGATTGGAACACAGTGGCTTAAGCCACCTTCGACGGGGGCCATTATAGGCCGGGCACACAAACAATACATGGGTTATCGACTCAACCAAGGATGGACACGAAGGGCAGTTGGTATCAGTAGCCTTATTCCATTTTGCAGTAAAAGATCTTAAAGGGAGAGTGCCCACCCTGAATTGGTGATATAGTTTCCTATCACCAGGTTTTGTAATCAAATTCCAGTAGATTTCTGCTTCCATTGCAAGCTTGTGCTCCAGAAAGATACCTGTGAGCGAGCTACTGCTCACCCCTGACAGTGTCTTTTTAGGAATCATAACCCAATAAAGTTCTTTATACTCATTTTTATTGGGAAATGAGTTCCCTACAGGATCTTCCCACAAATGACGAAGCCCCATATCAGACAAATTACCCTTAATCTTCTGGACCCATTTAATTTTAGATGACAGATCGGCATTCCTAATATACATTAGTGCTTTGCCGTAAGACGTCAATTCGGGGGTAGTCCAAAGCCTCCTCCAGTAAGCTAGGGGTCTGAATCCAGCAGCCTCATCAAAGGAGGTGCATCCCAAGTCAAACATCAGGGGCTTGATGGGGGTTGATTGGGGGAGGGCAGTCAATGTTCTCAAAAACTTATTTTGAGCAAGAACTAGAGGTGATAAATTTTCAAACCCCCAGAGTTCAGCACCATATATTAAGGAGGCTCTAATCTTCCCGTTATAAATCGATAGTGCGGGCCCCACCGGTTTGGTATGTGAAAGTCGATGTTCTTTAAGTAGGGCTCCTACTAACTGGTTGTGCCTAAGAACTAAAACATCTAACTGAGGTGTCCAGTTCATCTTCCTACCCATAATCACTCCTAAATAAGTAAAGGTATCAGTTTGTTCCAAAGGTGCTTTATTCATTTCAACTCTCCCTTTAATGAGTTTATGTTTATGCAGCACCATGAACTTGGTTTTGTCAACGTTTGCTACAAGTTCATGGTCGTTGCAGAACTCTGTAAATCTATCAAGGGCACATTGCAGACCACATTGTGTTTTAGATAAAAATTAGCGTATCGTCTGCAAACATTAAAAGCGGAACCCTTGAGCCGGCAAGAGTTGGAGCGTCTGTAGGGAAATTAGTATAATACGAGATAACCCTGTTTATAAACAAGGAAAATAGGGTAGGAGCAAGGACACACCCTTGCCGCAATCCCTTGTTAACTGGGAAACGATCTGTTAATTCGCCCTGCTGCCCCCACCTAACCTGAGCATAATTTGCCTCATGCAGTTTGATGATAAAGTTTAAGATTTCTAGGGGCATCCCGGCCTCCTTTAATGTATCCCACAGCTTATGGCGGGGGACTAAGTCAAATGCTGATTTTAAGTCAACAAATGCTGCATATAAAGTTCCCCCCGCTAAGATCACTGTGCTCCAATATGTCATCATAAATCTAAAAACTTGGTCGATGGTACTGACATGGGGTCGAAAACCCGCTTGATAGGTAGATAATACATTCTGATCTAATATCCATTCATTTACTCTACCTAGCACAAGTCTGGCAACTATTTTCTGTAAAGTGTCAATTAGGCTTATCGGCCTATAGTTGCCAGGTCTAGCACGGTCACCCTTTTTATATATGGGAATGATTTCAGCCCCGCGCCAAGAATCTGGAATCGGCGCACCTCTAGCAATAGCATTTATGATGATAAAAATATATTCAGTCCAATTCTTCCTATCTTTTTTGTAGATATCGGCCGGGATACAATCCGGGCCAGGTGCCCTCCCTGCTGGAACCCCGTCCAAGACCCTTTCTATCTCCCATTTGTCAAACATTAAAACAACATCAGTATTAGCCACAGGATAGTCAATAATACTCGGCGAGGAAGCAAATTGGGCTTGATAGTATTCCACCCAGAGTTCGGGAGGTACATTGTTCACTGGTGTGGGCCCTATCACACCACTACCCCATTTGACTAATTGCCAAAATTTTAACCAATTCTTCCTATTACTGGCATTAGTTAAGCTCACCCATCTATCCTCATCAAAATCCTTCTTCGCCCTTATTTGTACTTTTTTATAATTTGCCCTTGCTAATTTAACCTCTTGCGGAACCCCTTTCTTAATTGCTTTTGAAAGATGCTTAAATGCAACTCCGCAAGCCTCATTATACCAGTTGGCCGTTTTTTTTGTAAAGTGCCTAAATGGTTTCTTATTTTTTGTAAACAGAGTCTTCAGTTTTGCAAATAAATCCTCATGAACCTTCATATAATCTAATGAGGAATTATCGGGGGAGTCTAATGAGCCAAGCGTTAGTAAGGTTTCTTCCACCGTTGCCTTAATCTGCATCAAGGTACCCTCATCTTCTGAGACTACGGACCATTTCAGCCGTCGGCAATCTTGTGACATAGTTACTTCTCCTATTGCAGTTTTCATGTCAACCAGTGTGGAATCCAACCCCGTCCTAGCTAAGGTTAGTACTAGTGGATCGTGGTCACTCTCCGGTCTATGATGTACCATCATATCCACCAGTCTAGGCCAGAGCTCTAGACTAATAAGAATATAATCTATTCTCCTTCTTCTAGTCCCAGTAGAGAATGTATTTGAACCATCTATATCTGAGGAGGATCTCCCGTTAGCAGCCCTTAGCCCCCTCCCGAGGGATAAGCTTTTTAATTGTAACGCCGCCTCTGTCCACTTAATGATCGGTGGCAATGATAAAGATGGGATCCCCCAACTCTGGTCTTCCTCCATACTGAGACTATAGTCATCTATGCCTAGGGGCTCAAATGTACAGTTAAAATCACCTGCAATCACCAGGACATTTGAGCCAACTAAGTCATTAATAATTGTATCCAGGAGGGCAATAGTTGGTGACGCTTTCCCACCCGCAATCCCTCTCGCATACACATTAATTAAGATAAAGTCTAACTCACCCTTAGCACAAATCTTAATAGCAAGAATATCCTGGCTATCTACTGGTACTTCCACTATTTGGAACGATGTCTGTTGCTTAACCCATATAACCAATCCCACACTAGGTCTCCCCTTACTATTTGTAACAGCCGCTTTACCAAAAGCTAGATATCCTGGGCGGTAGATCATGTCTACTGACCAAGTCTCTTGAAAGGCAATAATATCATACCCCTCAATAAAACATGACCAATCAGCGGACAGGGTTTTTGAAAGCAAACCGGCAATATTCCAAGATAGCAGGGAAATTAGGGAGGGAATTATATCAACAAACTTTATCATACGTGATACGGACTGCACACACACCTGTCTCTTATCCTCTACTTTATAAATTCCCTTTATGGGGGTTAGTGTGGGGGTAGGAGAACTATCCACCAGTTCAGCCCGGATCGGGGTTAGAGGATATAGTCAATCACATACGGCTAAATCAGATAATGGCGCAAACCTATTGGTCAGAGGAACCTCTAATGGTCTATGGTCTATGTACTATACCCAGAGGTGCCCACAATTGCCTTTCATTCCCATTGGAATTCAGCGCCCTTGAATAATATGGCCCAGATTTATTAAAAAAAAACAATGGTAAAATGGTCACTTTATCCGTGTAACTTCCTGACATTCCTCCCAAATTATCCAAGAGAAATCTGGTTATATAGACATTATTAAAATTAACAACAACACAATCACCAATTCCTTCCTTCCTCGTGGGGCCAATCCACGGAGTACGTCTAGCCATAATCATGTGCTTATCGACACTCTCCTCCCAAATCCCAACATCCTTAAGACAATTATTAAACCAATGCAAAGATTTTAACAACAGTTGGTCAGTAGTTTCAGACTGCGCTTCCCGCAGTGGTGGAACGTTCATCAGGACGACCACTAGAGGGGCAGCTGCCGGAGGAAGGTGAAGGACCGAAGGATTAGCATACACAGCATTCTGTCCCAAGCCTCTAGATCCTTGTCGGCGAATAGATTTTCCGGCTTGTCCGGCTAAAGAGCAGTTTATACAATTATTATCCTGCGTTAGGACATTCACTACTTCCACTTCCACTCTATCAACAACCGGAAGGCTCGGATCTTATTGTGCAAATTCACTAGACATGTTCCCTAAATCATCTTCGTCCTTATGCAAGGGAACTGTTTTACTTTGTGTTGCTACAGCTACATTCGTCGGTGGCCCAGAAGCAATTGGCTCGGTTGCCTGCATACTTAGAGGCTTACGTTTAACTAAGATCTTATCAGGAACCAAAAGCCCCGTATTGCTATTTATAATCACAGGAGTAGGCTTAGATAGAACAGGTAAGTCCTCATGCACAGAAATGCCTGACTTAGCCTGGAATTCAAAGTTGGTTAATCGGTCCTCTATCCGGCTCAATCTATATGTAATAGGAGATAGTAAGGTTGATAATACATTTTCCAGCCTTCTCCACATTTCCTCATTGGGATTCTGACTAGGGCCACCCAAGGATGAAAAGTTGAAGTCCAGAAAGGCCGGGGCTTGAATTCCTGAGGTACTACATTCGGCTACTAAATCACATCCACCGTTATTGTTAATCCTTGGCACTTTCGCAAGTGACGCCCTTTGTGGTCCACCTCCCCTCTTCCTTTTAGCTGCAGGATCTAGAGTGGTTTTATTGGTTTTTACAATGGTTTTTTTTGTAGATCTGGCCGAAGTTCGCAAAGGCATACTAACATCGATGTTAATTGCGGCTACTGACGATTGTACAATACTCTCCGTAGGGAAACCTGATCGAATGAGCACAGAGCCGCTAGCTTCATTAGTAGTCATAGACGTAGAAGAATTAACCGCCAAATGCACCGGAGAGAGAGCAGAGGCGATTGAACCCAGGGACGACCTTTTGGTTAATTGCGGGTCCAGGGATAATCTTCGCTCAGTGATCGCTATCTCTTTCTAAAGCACAGAAGCAGCCCTTAAAATAAATTGATCCAACGTCCCCGCTACCCTGCCCCCGTTGGGTGCACCCATCAACTTCCCGTCTCGCTTACTCATTGTAATATTTGAGCCCAGTCAGTCAACAGATATTAATGGGAGCAACTGCAATATTTATCGGGACTGTCCTAGTGTTGTAAACGCTTTTAGAGGGGGGGCCCGGCCCGGCCTCGTCCGGTCTCCGACGGGCTCAGACGAGCCCGCCCTTGGCCCGGGCTTAGCCTGGAGCACACCTGCGCGCGTCCCGCGAAGCGGGAGCGGCGAGGTGCTGATGTAGGCTGCTGCGGCAAGGAGGCACAGGTGCGGGGCAAAACCTCCGGGCTTCCTGGGACTTTCAGTCCCTTCTCAAACAGTGCGGTGTCCTCCTCACAGGGCGAAGCGGCTCCCACGGAGCGGGAGCGGCGAGGTGCTGATGAAGGCTGCTGCGGCAAGGAGGCACAGGTGCGGGGCAAAACCTCCAGGCTTCCTGGGACTTGCAGTCCCTTCTCAAACAGTGCGGCATCCTCCTCACAGGGCGAGGTGCTGGTGTAGGCTGCTGCGGCAAGGAGGCACAGGTGCGGGGCAAAACCTCCGGGCTTCCTGGGACTTGCAGTCCCTTCTCAAACAGTGCGGCGTCCTCCTCACAGGGCGAGGTGCTGATGTAGGCTGCTGCGGCAAGGAGGCACAGGTGCGGGGCAAAACCTCCGGGCTTCCTGGGACTTGCAGTCCCTTCTCAAACAGTGCGGCGTCCTCCTCACAGGGCGAAGCGGCTCCCACGGAGCGGGAGCGGCGAGGTGCTGATGTAGGCTGCTGCGGCAAGGAGGCACAGGTGCGGGGCAAAACCTCCAGGCTTCTTGGGACTTGCAGTCCCTTCTCAAACAGTGCGGCATCCTCCTCACAGGGCGAGGTGCTGATGTAGGCTGCTGCGGCAAGGAGGCACAGGTGCGGGGCAAAACCTCCAGGCTTCCTGGGACTTGCAGTCCCTTCTCAAACAGTGCGGCGTCCTCCTCACAGGGCAAAGCGGCTCCTATATCTAAACCTGCACTAGCCTGTTCATTCTCCTAATTCAAAGGCCCTATACTCTGTTCCTCAACTGATTTCTCATTGTGACTCCTATACCATTGTTCTTCCTTCTCCCTCTCCTTGTCTTCCTTTTTTCTGCGTTCCTATCCTTATGCGTGTAACTTCGTCAGAAAAAGAAGAGCTATATACTGGTCCTACATTCATTGGTGTATTACTGGGACCTGCTTCCTCTATTGAGGATGGCTCTGAACTACCAACCCGAAATGGTATCTTGTTTGTTTGTTTCACCAAACTTGTCCATATCCTTGCCTATAGGGACATCATCAAATCTTTTTGCGAATGTGAAAACTCTACCATTCGCATAGTCCTTTTGTCCCTCCTGATCTTCCCCAATTTCCTCTCTTTTAGTTCTTCCTTTTGGACTTTGATCACCTTATTTAATATCTCATAATTCTTTGCTGTCAATTCTTTTAAATTCATTTCTACTATTTCACATTCCAATTTCTCTATCTGTTCTTTGAATATCATTACTTTTCTGTCGCAATTCTTTATCAAAGTATTTATCATAGAAAAAGAAGTATTATACAAATTCTCTTCCCATTCTATCAACAAATCATCAAACGTGGGGAATATTAAAATTCTCGAACCCCTTGGTATCTCTTATTTTCAAGATAACTTTTCAATCTCACCCCATCCCACCATTTGGATAATTCAATCTTTTTAAAAAATTTCCAACCTTAGAAATTTCTCATTTTAACTATCCTTTGACATTCCTCTTCTTTTATTGATTCTTCAAACTGTATTTCTAAGCACATTTGAATAGGTCCTCTGCCATTGTTTCTCAATTATCCTTCATTTTCTTTTGTCTCACACATAGGGGTCGATTACGATGTTGGTCGGAAAGCCTCCGACTGCTAGTCAGAAGTTTCCAACCGTGTTCGAAGGCTTTCCGACCAATACGGTCGGTTTGCGGTCCGACCGCCCGATTATGATGTTGGCGGTTGGAACGTGAACCAGCCGGTCATTCTGACTTGGTTCCGACCGGCTCTCAGAGTCTTCCTGCCGGTCGGAACCACACCGTAATCTCCTATGGATGACGCTTCCGCCTTCGGGATTACGATGTCAGTTTCCCACAGCCTTTCCATGCCGGCCTTTCTGACACGGAAAAGGCTGTCGCAAAGTGACTTTTGGGGCCCCTAGCAGAGCCCCCTTGCCTCTGCAGCCTATGGTTGATGGTCGAGGGGGGTATCTAGGGTACCCCCTGTAAAAACCCTGCACTGTGTGGCAGGCACCATGGGATGTCTGCCACAGGGTGCAGGGTTTTACACTCACCCCCATTTCTCTTTAGGAGCCTGTATTACGGCCGGTTTACGGGCGTAACACAAGCTCCTATAGAGAAAAGTGAGTATATGCATCGTAACCAGGTAGTCGGAACTGCCAACCAGAGGTCGTTCGGTCCCGAGATGGTGTCAGTTGGAGACAACTCCGACCGATATCTTATTAAGCCCCTTCATGGTGGTGAACGTGCACGTATCCTCACAGGATAAGCAGAAGTTAACCTTGGAGTGCACTGGCCAAAATCCCACCTTTTCCTTTGATCTTGTGCCCACTCCTTGAGTTCCAACTGCTTGCAGAACTAAATCTTTACACAAGAGTTTTTCAAAAACAGGAGGGCAACATGTGTCCTAATTTTAATTCACTTGTTCCTTAATTCATTTATAGCTGTAATCACTCTTAATACAGGGGCATATTAGCAAGACCCACGTTAAAATTATCGCCGTTTTAGCGGCAGGAAACTGCCGCTAAAACGGCGATAATGGGCTTGCTAATATGCGTTATGGAATTCCAATAGAAGCCCAGGTTAGATGTCCTGCACATCTAACCTGGGCTTCTATTGGAATTCTATAACGCATATTAACAAGCCCATTATCGCCGTTTTAGCGGCAGTTTCCTGCCGCTAAAACGGCGATAATTTTAACGTGGGTCTTGCTAATATGCCCCACAATTTCTTGGCAACCAAGTCTTTTTTTCTTCTTCTTTTTATCCTTAAGAATGAGTCCTCAAATGTTGAAATTTTATTCTTGGAACCTTTATTCAATCCGAAAAATCCTTTTTTGGCAGACCCAGCCAACACGTTTCATCCCTTATAGGGACTTCATCAGGGCCTAAAAACATTTTATACAAAGCCAATATAACACATGGGCTAAAAAAACTACATTTAAGTACTGTACATTTTTTTATGTACTTTTACTTTTTCTCTTTTTTCAGTTATGATTTCTTTTACAATTTTTCTATTTTTTCTTGACTTGAAGAGAAGAGAGAATTTGATCAGGACAAAAAAATGAAAACATAGGAAGTGAAGCTTGAGATAACTGTGAGTAAGAAACTGGTCCTCCCAGAATTTATTTACGAATTTGTAAAGATATAGGAGACTCATAGTGAAGGACAATAAAAGTAGAAGAATGTATTAGCTGTAATCACCTGACACAAAACCCAAGAATTGGAGGAATAGACAAGAATGAGTCCCATTCTGATAAGGGAAAGGGAAATTGTATATACTGGGTAATCTCGGATTAATTGGCAAGAAAATAGGATTGTTTAAATATTTCTAAAGTTTGAATGGTTTTTATCTGAAAGTCAAGAAAAAATTGAAAAATTGTAAAAGAAGAAATAAAGAAAAAAAGAGTAAAAGTAAAAATACATAAAAAATGTACAGTACTTAAATGTGAAAATTCTTTAGCCCATGTATCGTATTGACTATGTATAAAATCTTTTTAGGCCCTGGTTAAGGTCCTATAAGGGATGAAACATGTTGGCTGGGTCTGCCAAAAAGAGATTTTTTGGATTGAATAAAGGATCTAATAATAAAAATTGCAACATTTGAGGACTCATTCTTAAGGGGAAAAAAGGAGAAGAAAAAAGACTCGGTCGACAAGAAATTGAATTAATCGTGACTACAACTATAAAAGAATTAAGGATCAAGTGAATTAAAATTAGGACACATGTTGCCCTCCTGTTTTTGAAAAACTGTTGTGTAAAGATTTCGTTCTGAAAATAGTGGGAACTCAAGGAGTGGGCACAAGATCAAAGGAAATGGTGGGACTTTGGCCAGTGCACCCCAAGGATCACTACTGCTTATCCTGTGAGTAACTAATTTCAATTAATCACACAATAATGAATTCATTCAGAAAAGCCCTAGAATTAATAAAAGAATTAATAAAAGATGCCTCGTTCCTCTGCAAAAACATCAATTTTAATCCATTGCCTCTGCATTATGTTTTGATTTAAGTCTTTCATTAGGAAAATCGAAGTATTTTGCAATGAAGGCATTCAATAGTAGCCGAAGAGACACTGTCATGGCCTCCTTAACAGTGTGCAGTGGAATCTTCCCGGAAAGAGCTTAATAAGTATATACTTCAGATATCTCTCAACCCAGGACAAACACAAATAAAGTGTTCTAGAGATTCTTTTTAATAATTACAGAGTTTACAGTTAGTGACATTAGATGTAAAGTTCCTGGAACCTTCAGATTCTTTCAACTGAATATATAATAAGCAAAATCTCAGATATTGTTTATTTTATTGGTGCTGCTAGATTGGAGTCAATGTATTTCTGATTAGGCTGAAAATTTGATTCCATGTGTGGCTCTGTGTTTTTGTAATGTGTTATTTTGAGTTGATCTCTTAAGTGAAAAGACTCCTGAAATTTTCCCTAATTACTCTTTTATGAGTAAACCATTGTATCATCAGAAGACCTATTATTTTATTGGGAGCGAGAGGTGAGCTGATCATGGAGTTCTGTGTCAGCACTTAATATAGCAAACCTTGCAGTGAGTCAGGTCCCTCTACACCCAGGCCCCTTTTGTCCCCCTGTCTGGAAAAAATACACAACACACCACACAAGAGTCATTCACAGTCATCTGACCCTGGATACTGGCAGAAAGGCCGATTTGGCCTAAGCAGAAAAATACAACCTTCTAAAAGTGGCATTTTCAGAATAGTAACCTAAAATCGAACTTTATCATTAGAGAGGATTTTAAACTACAATTCAAATGAGTGGAAGAAGTATTTCTCTATCTGTTGCCAACCTTAACTTATCACTTTTTAAGTGTAATAAGGTAACTCAGTGTTAATCCATGGGCGAGATAGCCTTGCTATAGTGAAAAATGACTATAGGTGTTTCTTGCAGTCAGGACATATAAAACTTAAGTACACATGTCCTACTTTTTAAATGCCATGCACCCTGCCTTATGGGCCTTTAGGGCTTACCTTAGAAATATTAAAAAAGAAGTTTTAGGCCTGGCAAAAGTTTAATTTGCCTGGTCGAAAGGGCAGTTTAAAACTGCACACCATGCTGCATTGGCAGGCCTAAGGCCTGTTTTATAGGGCTACATTAGTCGGTGGCACAATGAGTGCTGCTGCCCAGCAGACGGAGGAGGCTGGTGGCATTTCAGAGTGGTGGATTGAAAATGTTGGGGACGAGTGTTAGGTCACAAGTAAAGATAAGCGAGCAAGCCGGACTAATACAATAGGCCTGTGCACACATATAGAGTATCAAAAGAAACCTTCTTTCAGTGTAGTATAAGGTTGTAAGAGAAATGTAGAAAAACACATGTGTTCAATAACATTAGAAAGGAGTAATCGTGATTATTAGTATTTCTTCTTTATTCCAGAACGGTTGCCCAGCCAACACGTGTTTCGTCTGGGGAGGTACCCCACAACTTCTTCAGGGCACCTGGCAAAACTTGCTAGGCTGACAATCTCTCTGCCGGTTGTACTTCCGTCCCGGCTGGTGTGATAAAAGTAGAAACTCCTAATTTGAAGTCCTAGTAATGGATGTCAACTGGAGCTAGGAGTCGTAGCTTCAGATGGAATATAGTGGTCCTGTGACAGCGAGTACGCTGCACACGCCATTCCATGGTTCCTTGATAACCCGAGCGAGCCGGACTGACATAAGGAGGATGTGGGCAGGGGAAGGCCTGGATATTTCAAATAAAGAATGGCAAACGATCCATTTAAAGCACATTATGAGAAATGGCATCATCAGAATAAATCCAATACCCATTTCAAAATCTTTTTTTTACAAAGCCATGGTAATACTGTTTGTTGTGTGTGCTGCTTATTTAGTTGACGTTTGCAAGGTGGTCAACATAGTCTGCTTTTTTTGAGGAGACAAAGCAGGCTCCAGGTTTCCATCTGGTCTGAACATGCCTCATGTTTTTAAAATAAACAGCAGTGAGGAAAATACATTAAGTGCTGTAGATTGTTAAAAACAAATTAGTGAATATAATTACAATTAAAAATAAATATGTGTTTTTGTTTACATGGTGGAGGAAGCTTCTGCAGGAGCGTGACATGCAATTTCAATGCCACTTTCTTTAATTTTCTGCTATTCTGCTGTTGCTAAGTACATATGTTTGTCATTTAAGTTAGCTGAGAATATATGTACTTGAATGGAGTAGAATAGGAAAATAAAATGTTACACAGAGCTCACAACTACACAAAGGCCTGACCAAAAGCAGCCCTGACAAAATTGTTCAAACCAGTTCTGCTCCCTTACTCCCCTCGCTCTTTCCATCCATCCCTTCTCTTTCTCTCCCTTTCTCCATTTCTCTCTCTCTCTCTCTGTCTAATTTCTATTCCTCCCTCTCTGTTCTTTTTTTCTCCACCTCCCACTGGGCCTGCGATTATCCTTTGGGAGCTCAGAAGTGAGGCACAGCTGCCTGCGGCTTTCTAAGTCAGCTTCCAGCCACCCCGCTGTAGGGAAACAATTTCCATTTACAATGTTGAGGAGTGGAGCACCACAGCTTTTATGGCAGGAAGAGTGAGTTACAAGAAGGTGTTAATTGAGGAATCTGTAAAGCAAATGACAGTTTAACAGAAAGAAACCACAGCAGTTACAGAGTACACCCAAGCTTATTCAAGATTGAAGGGAAACCATAACATTTATTAGGCTTGTTTGAGCAATCTCAACATCCATTAGACCTCAGCAGCAATCCTAATCTTCTACTACCTCATTGTGTGCTTGGATCTACAGGATTGGGAGGGATGGTAGTAGTAAAGGATGGATGCCATGGACACATTTCTGATGAACCCTCCACACCCCTGCACCATGGACTAAAGTTCATTCACTTGGAGGGAGCTGTGCTTAAGTTGTTCCATGCCCAGCTTACTACAAACCACAGCAGAAGGCTCTAGCAACAAGCTACTGCCTTTGGAAGCCAGGACATTCAGACTACAACTAGACATTCCTTAGTAGAGTTGCACCTCGTCTGTTTTGTCATTTTCTTTCTTAAATATGAGGCAGAGTTGGCACAACTTTATGAAGGAAGGTTGATGTAGTGTAGCTTTGACTTTCCCAAGTATTTTATATTTGTATCAGGCAGCCTTGGACATTAATCTAATGACTGCCACACTTATTTCCTGATATGAATCAAAATAGTAGCTCATCATGCACAATGAAACGCCGATAAAGCTGGCAGCATTTACCTAAGATTAGCGCTTCATTGTGCACCATGAGAAACTATCATGGTTCATTCCAGCAAATAAGGGTGCCTGATAATAGATTAATGTCAAAGGGTGCCTGTTAGAAATGGGGGTCTCTAGTTGGCAGAGGTAGGTACCTTTGTCCAAATAAGGACCATTGCTTCTAGTCAGGGTAAGAGGGATACACACTTTAGATAACCCCTGCTCACCCCCTGGGTAGCTTGGCACAAGCAGACAGACTTATCCCAAAGGCAATGTGTAAAGTATTTGTACTTAAAACACACAGTAATACAGTGATAACACCACAAATGGACACCACACCAGTTTAGAAAATTAAATTTCTTTATCTAAACTCAACAAGACCAAAACGACAAAAATCCAACATACATGTAATGAGAATATGACTTTAAAGTGGTTTCAAACAACTGGGTCCATAGAAAACTATGGATGCGTGATTTCTCACCAAGTACCTGTAAATGCATCACAATTCACAAGGCCAAACAGACGCAGAGATGGGAAGTGTTGAAAAACAGAGAGATGCATCAGTTCCTGAGACCATGGGTGTAGGAGAGTAGGATCTGCTTCACATGGGTACCCCGACTTTTTGCTGTTGCTTCACTGTTTTTCGACTTTAGTCTGGCTGGGGCCCTGCTAATCAGAACCCCAGCCTAGCTGCTTCCTCTCTAAAATGGTTTCCATGTACCTTAGGTACATCTCTGATTGGATTCTGGAGTGCCCTTATAAGTCCCTAGTATATGGTATACTATGTACCCAGGGCATAGGTACCCCAGAGGCCTAACAGGGGCTGAAGCATGTATTATGCCACCCATGGGAGGCCCTCCAAAATGACACCTCAGGCCTGCTACTGTAGCCTGGGTAAGGTGGTGCATGCACCCCTTACTGTGGTATAGGCTACCTATATCACTACCATTGCACACACATATAATCCTATAAGTCACTCCTATGGCAGGCCTTAACAACTCTGAAGGCAGAGTGCTTGGTTTTTATGTGAGAGGGTGCCCCTGCATGAGCAGAGCCCCTCTGCAGCGTCCGGAGCCATTCCTCTGATGCTGTTTGTGGTGCAGCCTCACCATATACTCTTAAGTGCATTATAACCTCGCGTTAAATGCTAACTTTGGGATGGCTGCACGGAAACATGTCGTGTTTGGTGTCAAACATCTTGGAATACTACCCCCGCCAGTTCTGGCGGCGGGGGTAGCATTCCACCCTTCTAGAGGGAGAGACATGTACACACCGGTATACCCGGTAGTAACTTTTCAGAGCCCTGGCATCACAAAATGGATGCCGCTGCACAGACACGGGTCTGGCCTCCTGCTGCTGACCGAAACTCTGGCAGGGGAGGCCTGGACAATAGGTTTCAATAGGTTTCCTGTCGAAGGGAGGTGTAACCACCTCCCCAGACAGGATAGTGTGTATTGGGGCTGGGCGGGAGCACTCTCTGGTGCTTTGAAGTCCTGCACTGGGGGCACATTTGGTGTCCCTGTGCATAGTCCAGTTCAAACCGGTTGCAGGGGCTACCTGCCCCTGCTCTGGTATGAAACTGGACAAAGGGAATGGGTGTAACCACCCCTCTTCCTTGACCCTCCCATAGGTGGGTCCCCAGAGTATGTCCAACCCCCTAACTTAGTATAAGTATGGGACCCCAGTCCTTAGGACTTTAGATTACCCTGGACGAAACTCTGAAGCCAAATCCTGGACCTTCGACGCTCTACTTGAAGATTAGAGGACTGAAGAATCTCCTTTGGGGTCAAGGAGTGACTCCCCTGCTTGGCAAGCACCTAAGAAGCAATTGTCCGGTCTGCATCGCTGAAGCTCCCGCCGGACGCCAAAGTCTTTGCAACACCAGAGGTGGATCTCCAGACTTCCCTGAGGCTGCCCTGAGACCCCAGTGAAGCTGAGGCACATAGCTGTCGTGGGTAATGTGGAACCGTGACCCCTGGACACCAAGAACTGTTGTAAGTGCATCCACTTCCTGGTCTCCCACGAAGTTGTGCTTTGGGCTCCGAGTAGCCATTGCCTCCAGCACTGACTGCACCGAATATCACTGGCCTCCACTCCACGAGTGTCCTGTGAGCCAGCTCCAAGTGCGTCCACTTGAGGCTCCTTTGCGGTCGCTAGTCTGTTGGCTAATGGGCCCTCCCGAAGGCAACTCTTCTTTTGCTTGGGCTTCCCTGGTTGCTCCAGACGTGCCCTGACTTACCCTTGCTGGGTGAGTCCCCCAGACCTTGCTGGTCTGCATCAACGTCCTTTCTTTGTTTCCACGTGACTTGCCGTTGCCAAGGCTTGTTGGGTCCAATCCGGTCGCCGACACCGCAGCAATCGACAGATATCATGGGACAGCTCGAATCCAGCTCCTGGTTGTCGTCGACGCCTCCTGGACCTTGTGGCTGAAGAGTCAAGACGACCGTCAACCTACCTGAAGCACCCGACATCGGTGGGCATCTGCTCATCGCCTTCCTGGTCACTGGCTAGTGACCCAGACTCTGTCCCCTCTGCTTTCAGGTCCTTCAGATCTTCGATCCAACCTTGGATCCACCCGGACACTTTCGACTTGGTCGCCAGCAGCCTGCTGCAGCAGATCGCCATTGAAAACGACGACGAAACCCGACACCAAAAGACACCTATGCACCCGGCTTCCCTGGGTGAGGTAACTCGAATACTCCGGTGCTCCCGTGGGTATTGACTCTAGAATGACCTAGTTCTAAAGGGGTTTGCTCCAAGTCGTCTTCTAAGTGTCCTTTCCTTTTAAAAACCTAACCGCGACTTTCCCCATAGAAGTTAACAGTGATTCACGGCTGTGTTCCCACACTGCACGCGTCCCCCGTGGGTCCCCTGTGTCACTACCTTGGGTGGTTCCTTGTGGTCCAAGCACTTCTACAGGCTCTAGGCCTTGTGTCTAGCTCAGTCGTGGTTCTTATACCACTTTATTGGTATATGGTTTGGTACGCCCCTAGGGCTCAAACGTGTATTTGTGCTATTACTGCTGATATTTGACTTGTAAAGTATGTACTTCGAACTCTAGCCTCATAAAGAGACTAGAGGGGTGTTTAAGACTAAATACATATATCTTATATATATACCTGGTGTGGTCCTCTTTCATTTGGTCACTCAAGAGATTATAGACTGGTAAAACAAGCTGCTTTACATTCCTCCAAGACTTAGCCTGAAGGCTGCTCTCCATAGCTACCACTAGGATAGCTTTCAATAAAGGTTGTCTTTAACCTATCTCCAATAAGGGGTTGTTTGGACTGGTGCAAGGTGCCCATTATAACTAGTGGACAGCATATACCAGGCCAACTTCTCACATTGGTGGCAGCGTGTGGGATTCCAGCTTGCTATTGTTTTACCAGATAATCTCAATTGAATTGATCAACTGAAAACCACTAAGGGTACCTTAGGTACATATAAAAACAAGCTTAGTATACAGTAAGTTCTAATGAACTTAGAGTTGTGTCTTAAGGGCCTAGCACACCCTTTCTACAACTCAAGAGAGTTTAGTAGGCCACACTAGAGTAGGTAGTGCATACACCACACCTCACTAGTAATGTCTTCACTACCAGGAACCAGTGGGCTCCTGCCATCCAAATATGACAACCTCCCATTCGTGGAATTGAGAGAGTTGTGCAAGATTAGGAAGTTGAAGACAGGCAAAAGTGCCAACACCCAAAGTCTCCTGGAGATGCTTCTGCTAGATGATCTTAGAAGACCCATAGGGTCTGGAAGGGTAGCCAGAGAGGGTGGGGCAGAAGATGAGGAAGGGACCAGGGATGAAAATCCCCAGGACCTGACCTCTGAAACTGGCCAGGAAGGTGACAATGACCTTGCCCTGGAAAATGCAGCTCCTCCTGCAGATGAGGAGGAGGATCAGGATGACCTCCCCTTTGTCCCCCAGGAAGAGTTGTGAGTGTGCCCAGAAGGTCTAGATCTCCTTCTCAGGAGTCTAACCACTCTGACACCTCAGTAGGGACCTCTGTTTCCTCTCATAGGAGGGAATCCTCAAGTGAGAGGAAAGAGAGACTGCTCAAGTATGAGGAAGCTCAGTTGAGACTCAGAAGAGAGCAGTTGGCTATAGACAGGGAGTCCCTAGAGCTTCAAAGACAAAGAAGAAAGTTGGGACTAGAGTCCCATGGTGGCAGCAACTTCCCTAGTGGTAGGGAAAGGTCTTATGACCATAGAAACCAGAGCAAGATTGTCCCTCCCTACCAGAGTGGGGATGACATCCACAAATGGATTTCTGCACTGGAGAACGCCTGTAAAGTACAGAGGGTCCCTCAGGAGCAGTGGGCAGCAATCTTGTGGCTCTCCTTTGCAGACAAAGGTAGAGATAAGCTCCTCTCTGTTAGAGAAGAGGATGCTGATAATTATCTTAAAAAGTGCATTAATTGATGGGTTTGGCCTAACAACTGAACAATACAGGTTAAAGTTCAGAGATACCCAAAAGGCACAGAATCAAGACTGTGTGGACTTTGTTGATTGTTCTGCTAAGGCTCTGGAAGGTTGGTTAGTGGGCAGTAAGGTATGTGACTTCAAAGGATTGTACAATCTTATCATGAGGGAACAGATTCTTAATAACTGTCAAAATCAGCTGTTGCATCAGTACCTGGTGGACTTTGATCTGACCTCTCCCCAAGAATTGGGAAAGAAGGCAGACAAATGGGTCAGAACCAGGGTGAGGCAGAAGGTACAGAACCAAGGTGGTGACCCAAAGAAGCAAGATTCTAAGAACTCTGACAAGGGTGGGGAGAAGGGTAAAGACCAGAAGTCTTCACAAGGCCCCCAAACATCTTCTTCAGGTGGGGATTCACAGTGTAACAAAGGGAAAGGCCAAAAGAAACCATGGTGCAAAGTCTGTAAGCAAAAGACACACTGGACCAGTGATTGCCCCAAGTCCAAAGACTCTATTCCAGCCCCCACCAATGCCCCTAAGGCACCTGTTCCCCCTAGTGCAGTTACAATTGGTGGTGGGAGTACACAAGCCAAGGGGTTAGTAGGGTTGACCCTGGGTAATGAGATGAGCTCTGGCCTAGTCAGAGAACTCACTCAGGCTGTCCTAGTCTGTGATGGAGGCATGGATGTGACCTCCTCTGTGAGTCCCAGTAATCTGGGCAAGTACAGGCAACAGCCATTAATAATTGGAAAAGAGGCTTTGGCATTTAGGGACACAGGAGCAAGTGTCACCATGGTGACACAAGATCTTGTAGATCCTGGGCAGATTATACTTGGTGAAATGTACCAAGTGACCAATGCTAGCAATGTCAGAACAGACCATACTCTGGCAGTTGTTAACTTCTCCTGGGGAGGGGTAACTGGCCTTAAGAAGGTTGTGGTGAGTGCAGACCTACCAGTTGAATGCTTGCTTGGCAATGATCTAGAAACTTCAGCTTGGGCAGAAGTGGAGCTCAGGACCCATGCAGAAATGCTGGGCATCCCTGCAGATGTGTTTGCTGTGACCAGGTCACAGAGCAAAATGCCTAACACTGAACAGGCCTTGGATCCTAGAACAATGGACCAAGTGCCATCCAAGAGGAGGAGTAGTAGGGTAAAGGCAGCGCCTTCCCCATTGGCTCAGAAGGAAGATCAGTCTCTTCAGGGAGATGATCTCAGTCCTGAGGAAGGAACTGTCCCAGAGGAGCTTGAGCCTGATCAGGTTGAGTTCTTAGGGACAGGGGGCCCTTCCAGGGCAGATCTGAGCCAGGAGCAGCAGAGCTGCCCCTCTCTTGAACCCCTCAGACAGCAAGCTGCTGCTGAGGCTGCTGGGAATGCTAGTGGTCCCCATAAAGTGTATTGGGTTGATGGACTCTTGTACTTAGAGTGTAGAGACCCCAAGCCTGGTGCCACCAGGAGGTTGGTTATACCTCTGAAGTTCAGGGGCTTCCTATTGACCCTAGCCCATGACATTCCTCTAGCAGGTCACCTGGGCCAGAACAAGACTTGGGACAGAATTGTCCCTCACTTTCACTGGCCCTACATGTCTGAAGACACCAAGGAGTTTTGTCGCTCCTGTGTAACCTGCCAGGCCAGTGGCAAGGCAGGTGGCACTACAAAGGCCCCCCTGATACCACTACCTGGGGTGGGGGTTCCCTTTGAAAGGGTGGGGATTGACATTGTTGGTCCCATGGATCCCCAAACAGCATCTGGGCACAGGTTTATCCTGGTGGTGGTGGACCATGCCACCAGGTACCCAGAGGTTATTCCCCTTAGGACCACTAGAGCACCTGTGGTGGCAAGAGCCCTCCTGGGAATTTTCTCAAGAGTGGGCTTCCCTAAGGAGGTTGTATCAGACAGGGTTGCAAACTTTATGTCTGGATACTTGAAGGCAATGTGGAAGGAGTGTGGAGTGACTTACAAGTTCACCACACCCTATCACCCACAATGCAATGGTTTAGTTGAGAGATTCAACAAAACCTTGAAGGGCATGATTAAAGGGCTCCCAGAGAAGCTTAGGCGAAGATGGGACATACTCTTGCCCTGCCTTTTATTTGCATACAGGGAGGTGCCTCAAAAGGGGGTTGGCTACAGCCCTTTTGAACTTTTGTTTGGTCACCCTGTTAGGGGTCCATTGTGCCTGGTGAAGGAAGGATGGGAGTTACCTCTCAAGCCGCCAAAGCAGGACATAGTGGACTATGTACTTGGTCTCCGCTCCAGGATGGCTGAGTACATGAAAAAGGCAACTAAAAACCTTGAGGCTAGCCAGGAACTTCAAAAAGCCTGGCATGACCAAAAGGCTGTACTGACTGTTTACCAGCCAGGGCAGAAGGTGTGGGTGTTGGAGCAAGTGGCCCCAGCAGCTTTCCAAGACAAATGGAGTGGACCCCATACCATTGTTGAGCAGAAGGGTGAGGTTACCTATTTGGTAGACCTAGGAACACCCAGGAGTCCCCACAGGGTGCTCCATGTCAACAGATTGAAACCATATGTGGACAGGGCAGACATGGGCTTGCTCATGGCTACTGATGAGGGACAGGAGGAAGAGAGTGACCCACTCCCTGACCTGCTCTCACAGAACCCTGATGATGGGTCAGTGGATGGTGTAGCCTTGGCAGGCAGCCTCACTACCCAGCAGCAAACTGATTGCAGACAGGTGCTCAATCAGTTCAGGCATATGTTCTCTCTGACTCCAAGTCAGACCACCTGGTGCACTCATGAAGTGGACACTGGGGACAGTCTGCCTATTAAAAATAAGATTTATAGGCAACCTGACCATGTCAGGGACTGTATCAGGACAGAAGTCCAAAAAATGTTGGATTTGGGAGTTATTGAACCCTCAGATAGCCCTTGGGCTAGTCCAGTGGTCCTTGTGCCAAAACCTCACACCAGTGGTGGGAAAAGAGAGATGAGGTTTTGTGTGGACTACAGGGGTCTCAATGCAGTCACTAGGACTGATGCCCATCCAATACCCAGGGCAGATGAGCTAATAGACACTTTGGCCTCAGCCAAGTATCTAAGCACATTTGACCTAACAGCTGGCTACTGGCAGATCAGGCTAGCTGATGATGCAAAGCCAAAAACAGCATTCTCAACCCCTAGTGGCCATTATCAATTTGTGGTAATGCCCTTTGGTTTGAAGAATGCACCTGCCACTTTCCAAAGGTTGGTGAATACAGTTCTCACAGGTCTGGAAGCCTATAGTGCAGCATATCTAGATGATATTGCTGTCTTTAGCTCCACCTGGGAGGATCACCTGGTCCACCTAAGGAATGTTTTGGAGGCCCTGCAAAAGGCAGGCCTCACTATCAAGGCCACCAAGTGCCAGATAGGGCAGAGTCAGGTTGTGTACCTGGGCCACCTTGTAGGTGGAGGCCAGGTTCAACCACTGCAGAGCAAAATCCAGACCATCATGGACTGGGTTGCTCCAACTACCCAGACTCAGGTGAGAGCCTTCTTAGGATTGACTGGGTACTATAGAAGATTTGTCAAGGGGTATGAATCAATAGTGACACCCCTGAATGACTTAATTTCCAAAAAAAATGCCCAAAAAGGTTCAGTGGACAGCTAGCTGTCAAAAGGCATTTGATGACCTGAAGCAGGCCATGTGCACTGCTCCCATTCTGCAGAGTCCTGATTACTCCAAGAAGTTCATTGTCCAAACAGATGCATCTGAATTGGGGGTAGGGGCTGTACTGTCACAATTGAATGATGAAGGTCAGGATCAGCCAGTAGCTTTTATTAGCAGAAGGCTGACCCCTAGAGAGAAACGTTGGTCAGCCATTGAGAGGGAGGCCTTTGCTGTGGTCTGGGCTCTGAAGAAGTTGAGGCCATACCTGTTTGGTACTCACTTCCTTGTTCAAACAGACCATAAGCCCCTCTTATGGCTAAAACAAATGAAGGGTGAAAACCCCAAACTACTTAGGTGGTCCATTTCCCTACAGGGGTTGGACTTTACAGTGGAACATAGACCTGGGAGTAACCATGCCAATGCAGATGGACTCGCTAGGTACTTCCACTTAGAAAATGAAGACTCAACTGGTCAAGGTTAGTTTAATGTCCCTGCATTTGGGGGGGGTTGTGTAGGAGAGTAGGATCTGCTTCACATGGGTACCCCCACTTTTTGCTGATGCTTCACTGTTTTTCGACTTTAGTCTGGCTGGGGCCCTGCTAATCAGAACCCCAGCCTAGCTGCTTCCTCTCTAAAATGGTTTCCATGTACCTTAGGTACATCTCTGATTGGATTCTGGAGTGCCCTTATAAGTCCCTAGTATATGGTATACTATGTACCCAGGGCATAGGTACCCCAGAGGCCTACCAGGGGCTGAAGCATGTATTATGCCACCCCTGGGAGGCCTTCCAAAATGACACCTCAGGCCTGCTACTGCAGCCTGGGTAAGGTGGTGCATGCACCCCTTACTGTGGTATAGGCTACCTATATCACTACCATTGCACACACATATAAACCTATAAGTCACTCCTATGGCAGGCCTTAACAATCCTGAAGGCAGAGTGCTTGGTTTTTATGTGAGAGGGTGCCCCTGCATGAGCAGAGCCCCTCTGCAGCATTCGGAGCCAATCCTCTGATGCTGTTTGTGGTGCAACCTGACCATATACTCTTAAGTGCATTATAACCTCGCGTTAAATGCTAACTTTAGGATGGCTGCACGGAAACATGTCGTGTTTGGTGTCAACATCTTGGAATACTACTCCCCCCGCCAGTTCTGGCGGCGGGGGTAGCATTCCACCCTTCTAGAGGGAGAGACATGTACACACCGGTATACCCGGTAGTAACTTTTCAGAGCCCTGGCATCACAAAATGGATGCCGCTGCCACAGACACGGGTCTAGCCTCCTGCTGCTGACCGAATCTCCGGCAGGGGAGGCCTGGACAATAGGTTTCCTGTCGAAGGGAGGTGTAACCACCTCCCCAGACAGGATAGTGTGTATTGGGGCTGGGCGGGAGCACTCTCTGGTGCTTTGAAGTCCTGCACTGGGGGCACATTTGGTGTCCCTGTGCATAGTCCAGTTCAAACCGGTTGCAGGGGCTACCTGCCCCTGATTTGGTGCGAAACTGGACAAAGGGAATGGGTGTAACCACCCCTCTTCCCTGACCCTCCCATAGGTGGGTCCCCAGAGTATGTCCAACCCCCTAACTTAGTATAAGTATGGGACCCCAGTCCTTAGGACTTTAGATTACACTGGACGAAACTCTGAAGCCGAATCTTGGACCTTCGACGCTCTATTTGAAGATTAGAGGACTGAAGAATCTCCCTTGGGGTCAAGGAGTGACTCCCCTGCTTGGCAGGCACCTAAGAAGCAATTGTCCGGTCTGCATCGCCCGAAGCTCCCGCCGGAGGCCGAAGTCTTTGCAACACCAGAGGTGGATCTTCAGACTTCCCCGAGGCTGCCCTGAGACCCCAGCGAAGCTGAGGCACGTAGCTGTTGTGGGTAACATGGAACTGTGACCCCTGGACACCGGGAACTGCTGTAAGTACATCCACTTCCTGGTCTTCCACGAAGTTGTGCTTTGGGCTCCGAGTAGCTCTTGCCTCCAGCACCGACTGCACCAAAGATCACTGGCCTCCACTCCACGAGTGTCCTGTGAGCCAGCTCCAAGTGCGTCCACTTGAGGCTCCTTCGCGGTCGCTAGTCCATTGGCTAGTGGGCCCTCCCGAAGGCAACTCTTCTTCTGCTTGGGCTTCCCTGGTTGCTCCAGACGTGCCCTGACTTACCCTCGCTGGGTGAGTCCCCCAGACCTTGCTGGTCTGCATCAACGTCCTTTCTTTGTTTCCACGTGACTTGCCGTTGCCAAGGCTTGTTGGGTCCAATCCGGTCGCCGACACCGCAGCAATTGACAGACGTCGTGGGACAGCTTGAATCCAGCTCCTGGTTGTCGTTGACGCCTCCTGGACCTCGTGGCTGAAGAGTCAAGACGACTGTCATCCTACCTGAAGCACCCGACATCGGTGGGCATCTGCTCATTGCCTTCCTGGTCACTGGCTAGTGACCCAGACTCTGTCCCCTCTGCTTTCAGGTCCTTCAGATCTTTGATCCAACCTTGGATCCACCCGGACACTTTCGACTTGGTCGCCAGCAGCCTGCTGCAGCAGATTGCCATTGAAAACAATGATGAAACCCGACATCAAAAGACACCTATGCACCCGGCTTCCCTGGGTGAGGTAACTCGAGTACTCCGGTGCTCCCGTGGGTATTGACTCTAGAACGACCTAGTTCTAAAGGGGTTTGCTCCAAGTCCTCTTCTAAGTGTCCTTTCCTTTTAAAAACCTAACCGCGACTTTCCCCATAGAAGTTAGCGGTGATTCGCAGCTGTGTTCCCACACTGCACGCGTCCCCCGTGGGTCCCCTGTGTCACTACCATGGGTGGTTCCTTGTGGTCCAAGCACTTCTACAGGCTCTAGGCCTTGTGTCTAGCTCAGTCGTGGTTCTTATACCACTTTATTGGTACATGGTTTGGTACGCCCCTAGGGCTCAAACGTGTATTTGTGCTATTACTGCTGATATTTGACTTGTAAAGTATGTACTTCGAACTCTAGCCTCATAAAGAGACTAGAGGGGTGTGTTTAAGACTAAATACATATATCTTATATATATACCTGGTGTGGTCCTCTTTCATTTGGTCACTCAAAAGATTATAGACTGGTAAAACAAGCTGCTTTACATTCCTCCAAGACTTAGCCTGAAGGCTGCTCTCCATAGCTACCACTAGGATAGCTTTCAATAAAGGTTGTCTTTAACCTATCTCCAATAAGGGGTTGTTTGGACTGGTGCAAGGTGCCCACTATAACTAGTGGACAGCATATACCAGGCCAACTTCTCACAATGGGGAAGCGATGCAACAGTTCTGCTGCACGCAGGAGAAGTGATGTGTCGAATCCGGTCTGAAGGGGGAAGTGATGCGTTGATTCTGAGATGGTTCTGGTCCGTAGGTGATGCATCGGGTAAACTTGCCACACAGGTACGATGCGTGGAAATCCGGGATGCGTCGGCAATCGATGCAGCGGCAACGAGCGGCGCTGCGTCAGTTTCTTCAGCCGCAATCCCTCGATGCGTCGGTTCTTGCAGCGCGACAGGTGCTGAATCGGTTTTGACAGTGGCACGGCGATGCGTGGAGAATCTTCTCACACAGTGGTGCTGCGTCGGGAAAACTGCAGCAAGAAGAGCGATGCATCATTTTTCTTGTAGTTGCGTTGCTTTTCTAGCCCCCAACAGCAGGAACAACCTCCAGAGGCCCAACACAGTCACAGGCACCTCTAGGCAGGTCAGAACTCCCAGCAAAGAAGTTCATGGGAGCTGGGGGTGAAGTCTTTGTGTCCCTGAGACTTCAGAACAGGAGGCCAGCACACACAGGCCCTTGGAGATCTTCCTCAAGCAGGGGACAAAGCACACAGCAAAGTCCTTATCCTTTCCTTGGCAGAATCAGCTACTGCAGGCCAACCCCAGACATCACACAGCAAAGGGGCAGTACTTCTCCTTCAGTTTCTCCAGCGCTTCCCCTTGGCAAAGGTTCCTCTTGAATTCCAGAAATGATCTAAAATTCTGGGGTTTTACATCTAATACTTATACCCCAAAATGTCTTTGTTTTCTTTGTGCAAGGGTCTCTCAGCCCAGTCCAAACCAGTTCTTTCCTCACTGGTGCAGTATGACCACAGGGGGTGGAGACAGCATTGTGCAAGAGAGACAGGCCCTATTCAGGTGAAAAGAAATACAGAAGGGCTAGTCACACCTCAATCCCCCAGTGGCTGTCTACAGTGAATACACATCCCCATCCCCATCCCCTGTCACTCCAAAACCAGACAGTCAATACACAAACAGGCAGAGTCACACAGAATGGTTAAACAAGAAAATGCCTACTTTCTAAAAGTGGTCTTTTCAAACACACAGTTTAAAAACCATCTTTCCTAAAAGATGTGTTATTAAATTCTGTGTTCAGAGAGCCTAAACTTTATTTCTCTATCTTTTTCCAATGGGAAGTTATACTTGTAAGGTGTTACAAAGCATTTCCCATTCTATCCTATGGGGCAAGATAGCCTTTCAATAGTGAAAAACGAAATTGTCAGTACATCACTATCAGGACATGTTACACACACCAGTACATGTCCTACCTTTCACATACACTGCACCCTGACCAGGGGGGCACCTTGGGCCTACCATAGGGGTACCTTACATGTAAGAAAAGGGAAGGTTAGGGACTGGCAAGTGGGTGCACTTGCCAAGTCGACATGGCAGTGAACAAACTGCGCACAGACACTGCAGTGGCAGGTCTGAGACATCTTTTCAGGGCTACTCATGTGGGTGGCACAATCAGTGCTGCAGGCCCACTAGTAGCATTTGATTCACAGGCCCTGGCACACTTAGTGTACTTTACTAGGGGCTTACCAGTAAATCAAATATGCCAATCAGGGAGAACCAATTGTAAACACAATTTACACAGGGAGCACTTGCATTGTGACACTGATCAGCAGCGGCCAAATCATCTAAGCCAGCAAAAACTAAATCCAGCACAGCATCATAAATACAGGAGGTAGATGCAAAAAGTCAGGGGAAACCACGCCAAAGATGCCAAGTCTATCACGTGTCCCCTCCAGCTGAAAGACAGGGAGAACTACCCACCCTCTTGGGAATTCTCATCACTACGGCGGAAGAATCTGGACAGACCATTATCATTGGCGTGTTCTGTACAAGGGCGGTGTTCCACCGTAAAGTCCATTCCCTGTAGGGAGATGGACCACCTCAACAGTTTTGAATTCTCACCCCTCATCTGCATCAACCATCTGAGGGGCCTGTGGCCTGTCTGAACCCGGAAGTGAGTCCCAAACAAGTAGGGTCTTAACTTCTTCAGCGGCCAGACCATAGCAGAAGCTTCTCTTTCAATTGCCCTCCACCTCTGTTCCCTGGGAAGTAGCCTTCTACTAATGAGAGCTATGGGTTGGTCCAAGCCCTCCTCGTTCAATTGTGAGAGTACTGCTCCCACACCATGCTCTGAAGCATCTGTCTGCACAAAAAATTCTTGGGAGAAGTTGGGTGCCTTGAGCACGGGTGCCGTGCACTTGGCAGATTTCAGGGCTTCAAAACCGGTCTGACAGGCATCGGTCCAGACCACTTTCCTTTGCTGCTTCCTTGAAGTCACCTCTGTCAAGGGGGCAACAATGGTGCTATATCCCTTGACAAACCGTCTGTAGTACCCGGTGAATCCTAAAAACGCTCTCACCTCTGTCTGGGTCTTGGGGGGGTTCCCAAGCCAGAATGGTGTTGATATTAGGCTGTAGGGATGCCACCTGGCCGCTTCCTACCTGGTGCCCTAAGTACACCACAGATCCCTGCCCTATCTGGCACTTACTGGCCTTGATAGTGAGGCCTGCCTTCTGCAGAGCCTTCAACACTTCACAGAGGTGATGCAAGTGCTCCTCCCAGCTGGAGCTGACCACAGCAATGTCATCCAGGTAGGCGGCGCTGGATTCCCCAAGCCCGGACAGTACTTGGTTGACAAGTCTCTGGAATGTGGCGAGGGCGTTCTTCAACCCAAAGGGCATGACACAGAACTGCTAGTGCCCCTCTGGCATTGAAAATGCAGGCCTCTCTCTTGCCCCATCTGTCAAGGCAATCTGCCAGTACATAGATGTTAGATCAAATGTGATAAGGTACCGGGCAGCTCCAAGCCGATCAATTAGCTCATCAGCTTTGGGGATGGGGTGCGCGTCAGTCCTAGTGACGGCATTGAGCCCACGGTAGTCCACGCAGAATCGGAGTTCAGGAGTGGCACAGGGCTCAGCAGCTTTCAGAATGAAGACCACTTGGCTAGCCTACGGGCTGCTGGAGGGCTCTATCACCATTAACACTAACATTTTGGAAACCTCTTCCTTAATGCTGGCCCTGACTTTGTCAGTTACTCTGTAAATTTTATGTTTCACAGGCAAACTGTCCCCATTGTCCACATAATGGACACACCAATTGGTGATTTCTGGAGTCAGGGAGGACAAAAAGGCGAACTGTCCCAGCACCTGGCGACAGTCCCTCTGCTGCTCTGGGGTCAGGGTGGGAGAGAGGTTCACTCCATCCACTGACCCATCATGTTCCTTGGCTGACAGGAGGTCAGGAAGAGGCTCACTCTCCTCTTTCATTCCATCATCTGTAGCCAGGAGCATTGTGACTTCAGAACTCTCAAAGTGAGGTTTGAGGCGGTTCACGTGTAGGACCCTCAAAGGGTTCCTGGTAGTTTGCAAGTTGACCAAGTAGGTCACATCACATCACTCTTGTGCTCCACCACCTCAAATGGACCAATCCACCTGTCTTGGAGCGCACAAGGCCCCGCTGGTGCCATCACCCACACTTTTTGGCCAGGCTGCAACTCAACTAGAGTGGTATTCTAGTTGTACCATCGTTTCATCTCCTCCTGGCTGGCTTCCAGGTTCACCTGAGCGAGTTTCCTGAAGCGTTGAGTCTGATTTCTGAAGGCCAGGATGTAGCAGAACACATCTTGGGGGGGTCTTACCAGGAGCTTTCTCCCAGCCCTCCTTCACCAGACTCAGAGGTCCTCTCACAGGGTGCCCATACAGCAATTCAAAGGGACTGAACCCTAATGATTTCTGCAGTACCTCCCTGTAGGCAAACAACAGGCATGGTATGAAGAAGTCCCACTTTCGTCTCATGGGTTCTGCAAGACCCGTTATCGTGCCTTTCAGGGTTTGGTTGAAACTCTCAACCAACCCATTCCCTTGCGGCTGGTATAGAGTGCTGAATTTGTACATTACACCGCACTCCTCCCACAGTGACTTCATATACCTGGAAATGAAGTTTGTACCACGGTCAAAGACTACCTCTCTGGGGAACCCCACATGGGTAAAGATCCCCATCAATGTACGGCTCACCACAGGGGCCGTTATTGTCTTGAGAGGGACAGCTTCCGGGTACGGGATGGCATGGTCCACCAAGACCAAGATAAACTTGTTGCCTAAGGCTGTCTTGGTTTCCAGTGGCCCCACAATGGCGATGCCCACCCACTCGAAAGGGGTGCTCAACACAGGAAAGGGTTGGAGGGGAGCCTTACACTTCCCTCCTGTCTTGCCACTTGCCTGGCAAGTCTGACAAGACCTACAATGTGTGCCAATGTGCCTCTGCATTTGGGGCCAGTAAAAGTGGGTGACAAGCCTGTGATAGGTCTTGTTGCACCATTAATGTCCTGCCAAATGCATGTCGTGAGCCAGACCCAGTAGGAAGGTTCTGTAGCATGCGGGTATCACCAGCACATAGGCTGCCCCGGACTCAGCAACCTTAGGCTCACTGTAAAGGAGCCTCTTCTCCCAATAAATCAAATGTGATCTGGACGGACCACCTGCTGCCTGGTTTGCAGCCTGCTGCTGCAAACCAACAAGAGTAGGGCATTCCATCTGCACCTTGCAGAACTCCTTCCTGGAGGGACCTCCTTCCTGCTGCCAATGGGTCAGCTCAGGCAAGTAGCCCATTTTGGCCACTTGCTCCCCTGTAGGTTCCAGGGCATCCCCCTCAGGTTCTGCCTCCTCCTGGACTGTGGGAACTTCAGGGGCTGGTTTCTCACACCACCTACCCTTCCACTTTCTGGCAGGCACCTGGGCCACTCTTTCAGGCTCCAGGTCCTCTTGATCACCCCTACTGGCTGCCATTGACCAAGTGGTCACATGGGCCCACTCAGGCAGTCCCAACATCTTTAAATGAGCCTGGTGCTCAACCTCCCTCCAAAGTGAGTGTTAGAAATGGGATCTTTGGTTGGCTAAGGTTTGCGCCAAAGCCATGCAGAGACCACCACTCTAGACAGGGCGAAGGAGTTACACGCCAAAGATAACCCCTGCTCACCCCCCTTGGTAGCTTGGCACGAGCAGTCAGGCTTATCCCGGAGGCCATGTGTAAAGCGTTTGCGCGCGCACACAGCAACAACATACCAGGCACACCACAAAAGGAACTCCACACAAGGTTATATCAAAAATAGCCTTTGTATTCTCATAACACATTAGAATAGTAATCACATAATATACATTGTGCCACCTGGCACTAGGTAATATCTACAAGGGATTATGTACACCTGACAGGGCCAACTGGACCGCTGTCAGAACCATCACAAAGTGACCTTAGTAAATGTAGGACATATCATAAACGTACAACCAGTAATCACTGGTAACCACTGTACTCAGCATCATCCTGTAACATAAACCACATTATGCACAGTATCACATTTAGGCGTGAATTACATTCTGCGCCAACCTCACCATCATAAACACATTATGCAATCATCTCATAAGTCTAAACGCATTAGACCCTAACCTCCTAAGCATAACTCACATTAGGGGCATAACTCACAGTAGAGAATAATCTCACTAGCATAAACCACAGTATGCAAATAACCTCATACATAAACCACAGTTAGAGGCATAACACAGGGTGCGTAAATCAAAGTACACAAATCACATTTCCTAGCACCACATAAATCACCTTAGGGCCTGGCGCCCTACAAACCCAACAGTCCCGCTGGCCAACTGGCCTTCTCAAAGGGGCTCAAATGCCCTACGACCAAAATGTCAGGGCTGCTGCCAAGGCAGCGGAATTCACAAGTGGGCCATTGCGCTGGGGCGTAGGAGTGCATCTCACTCCGATCTCTCTCAAAGATGCCCCCAAAGAACTGTGGCCTAAACGTAGCAGCTGACGCTAATTGCCGTGCAGCTGTAAATCAAATAAGGCCTGGCACTCACTGTGCCCTCTGAACAAATGTCCAGAACGTTGTAGCTGCCCTCTGTCTGGCGGGACAGCTGTAAATACGCAAATAGGCCCTGGCACAACTGTGCCCTCTGGGCCTCATTGGGGCTCTGGAAACAAATATGCCCAGCGTTGGAGCCACACGGGCTCTTGAAACCACACATGCCCCACGTTGCAGCTGCCCTCTGCCAGGCGTGGCAGCTGGAGATATGGCCAACTGGGGAGATCACGGGCCCCTCTGGACCCTCTACAACAATGTGTCCCCCTAGTTGGAGCGGCCCGCTCTCTTGCGGGACCGCTCAGACTCGGTGCCTCGACCGGCACACACAACGGAGAAGCCCCTACTCACCGGGCTCTCCATGCGGCTGGGGACTCTGTCTCCTCTCTTCGTGCAGCCACACGCGGGGCTACCTCCTCGCCACGGGAGCCCCGCCGACCAGCTGCAGCACTTCTCCTTTGGCCCCTCCTGACTTTGTCTCGGTCAGGGCCGGTGCACAGGACCTCTCCTCCTCCACACAGGGAGGTCCCGCTCTGGTGCAGGCAGCCTGTTCGCTGCCGTCCACTTCCTCTTCGGTTTGCCAGTGCGGGGTGGGCTCCCGCCTAGCTTCTCCTACACGCGGGGCTCTCCCTTCGTCATGGGAGCCCCGCTGGCCGGCCTCAGCACACCATCTCTCCTCCGGCAACTCCGTCGGTGCGGGTTTCCCTTGGTGAGGCGGAAGTCCCGCCCCACGTCAGGCCTCACGCTGCCTGACTTCCTGCACGGCCGATCGGGCCGTGGCAGTGATTTCTTCATGGCAAACGCGGGGTGGGCACCCGCAATGAACATAGAAACAAGCGGGGTGGGCACCCGCGAGTCGGACCTGAAAATAAGCGGGGTGGGCACCCGCCAACAAAAGCACCATAAAGCGGGGTAGGCTACCGCTATTTTAAATAATCATGAAGCGGGGGAATCCCCTCGTCGGGATTCCCTCGAACAGCAGCTCCGCGCTGCGAAGCCCACGCTCTCCCTCTCCTTTGGGGAAAATGCAAAATAAAGCGCGCAGAGGGTACAGGATGCTGCACAAAGTCCTGAAGACACAAAGAAAAGCAGAAGGGTCCCAAAAAAGTCCTCAGAGATGAAGGGGCAATGCAGGGCCCAGGGAGGCAAGCCCTCATGGCAGCCCCCCCTTGGCCCCAGCAGCAGCATGCCCCGGCAGGATTCAGAAACAAAGACTGAACAACATCATGGGGTCACAGCCCCTATATTTATATCACATAATCCTTTTGTCTTAGTGCAGGGCTTGGGGAACCAGATGCAACTGGTTCAGGGGGGATTTGGAGCACTTTGTTTTGCAAGCTCCTCTTCCCCTTTGTCAGGTGGGGGCTAGGTGATCAGACACACCACAGGGGGCGGAGCCAGCATTGTACAGGGCAGGCACACTCCTATTCAGAGTCAGGGGATTACTCCTCCCACTACTCCCAGCCCAGGTATCCTATTCAGCCCAGCGCTGACTCACCCTGCCCCTCCTGGAGCCACACACACCTCCCAGCCCCTGTCACTCACAAGCCAGACATGCAATTTACATCAGGCAGGCAGACACACAGCACACAGAAATGCCAACTTCTAAAAGTGGCATTTCTCCACCGGTCATCATAAATCTGCGCAAACCATTGCGCAGCATTTATTCTCACGAGTTCATACGTACTAAACTCGACCCTGCTGCTCCTCTCATACCAGGAATTACCACGGACACACTTATCCCCAATGCATTCCTATGGGAGAGCAGGCCAACTTCACCGAATGTACACAGAGAGTGCACGCACTTTACACTGGACCACAGTGCTAAAGAGCCCAGAGGCCTAAAACCACCAACACAATGTCAGAACTTAAGGCAAAAAGTTTAGGGGTGAACTTGCCAAAAAGGGCCAAGTCCAACAGTGAGCTCTCCAGGTCATTGCCAATCAGACAGTCAACAGGCATGGACGGACTTACAACGACCTTCAAGGAACTTGAGAACCCCCCCTCAAAGGGAACCTGCGCCTCCTACACAGGCACTTAGAGTTGTCTGCAGCAACTACAGGGTGGAGTACATTGGGAATGACCTGCTCTTCAGACACCCATTGACACCTGACAGATGTCACACTGGCTCCTGTGTCTCTCAGAACCTCCACCCTCCTCCCATTGATGATCACGCACTGCAGATACTTTTTAGTGTCATCCAGCAGGCAGGTTTCCTGGGCCATCTCTCTATCTCCTAATTATATCAGGGTCATCACAGCTGGCTCGCCACCCTCACTAGGAACCAACTCCTCCTCCAGCACTACACTAACTCACCCTGGTGAGTGGTGCCTTGGGGGCACTTGAGATCATTCGTCAGGTGGCCTTCCTGACCACATGAATAACACTTACGGGCCCCGGTTGTGTGGCCTACCCTTAGGGGGCCATCGCGTCTTAGAACTGGGGGGCTGGGAATCTTTACCCTGGGAACTATTTTGGGGCCCTTTAGAGTACTCCTTTTGGTTACCCTTGTCCCCCCCACTTTTCTGCTGGGGACCCTGCCTACCTTTGGCTGGGTTTCCCCCATACCCCTTGTGGACCCGGGTTCTCGTCCAGCGGTCCGCCTCCTGAGCAAGCTTCCTGGGGTCAGTCACCTTACTATCCATCAGATGCTGGCGCAGCTCTGGAACACAAAGAGTACTCAAGTGCTCCCAACCAATCAAGTTGTACAACCCCTGGTCATCAGTTACCTTTCTGCCCTTTATCCAACCATCAGGTGAGTGCTCTGCAATACATGTTCACACACTCAACCCAAGTATTGGACTCAAGTTTCTTGAAGGACCTAAACTTTTCCCTGTACTGCTCAGGTGTGAGCCCATACTTGAGGCATAAAGCCTCCTTCATATTGGGATAGGTCAGAGCACCTGCCTCCTCCAAAGGTGTCAGAGTGTTCCTCCCATTGGCCTCAAAGTGTTTCCACAGGCCCGCCCCCCCAATGTTTTTCTGGGACCTCATTCATACACATTGATGTCTCATAAGATGCAAACCATGCATAAGTATCCTCCTCCTTCTGAAAATTCTGTACTAGGTCCTTGGGAATGTAAACCTTACCCCCTTGCATTGTCTGAGCGCTGCCACCATTTGTACTGGACTCCACCTGTTTGGCTTTAATGTCCAGTTCTCTAATGCTCAATTCATGGGCCAAGATAAAACAAAATTCCTCCAAAGCATGAGCGTTCTTGCTCTCCTCTGCCTTGGTCTGGAGTCTCAAGACCTCCAACTCATGATCTCTGGTCCTGCACCTTTCCTCCATTTCCTCTGGCGCCCAATTTCTGGAAAATGATCGCTGCCAGTCCTAGAGGCTGCTCTCCCAACAGGCAAATCCTGGGATCTGAAATCATTTTCTGGTGCACCCTCATCCACATCTGCATCATCTGACTCCCCAGCTTCTCTGGCCTCCCACCAGGCACTCAAGGCCTACTGCAGCTCCTCTTTCCTAGAGGTGCTTTTCATGGGGCATCCAACGTTTTTGCAAAAATGCTTGAGCTGTTCTACTTTGTAGGTATGCAACATTTCAATGCTAAACTCCAATTCTGCTTCCTCTGCTGGTTTACCATTTAGAGACATGATACGTGGATACTCAAGGGTAAGATCAAAAATAGAACAAACAATAAAACACAGTATGTGGATGCGTAGTGGGCTGCACTAAACTAGTAATGTACACCAATCACTGTGGGCCAAGTACAAATACAAGTTCAAATCCTCACCGCTGACCATCAATTTAGAAAGGGGGGTCTCTAGTTGGCAGAGGTAGGTATCATTGTCCAAATAAGGACCCTTGCTTCTAGTCAGGGTAAGGGGGATACACACTTTAGATAACCCCTGCTCACCCCCTGGCTGGCTTTGCACGAGCAGACAGATTTATCCTAAAGGCAATGTGTAAAGTATTTATACTCAAAACACACAGTAATACAGTGATAACACCACAAATGGACACCACACCAGTTTAGGAAAATGAAGTATCTTTATCTAAACTCAACAAGACCAAAACGACAAAAATCCAACATACATGTGATGAGAATATGACTTTAAAGAGGTTTCAAACAACTGCGTCTATAGAAAACTATGGATGCGTGATTTCGCACAATGTACCTGTAGATGCATCAAAATTCACAAGACCAAACAGCCGCAGAGCTGGGGAGTATCGATAAACAAAGAGATGCGTCAGTTCCTGAGACCATGGGGAAGCTATGTGACAGTTCTGCTGCATGCAGGAGAAGTGATGTGTCGAATCCGGTCTGTAGGGGGAAGTGACGCGTCGATTCCGAGATGGTTCTGGTCCACGGGTGATGCGTCGGGGAAAAATTGCCGCACTGGTACGATGTGTTGAAATCCGTGCTGCGTCACAATCGATGCGGCGGCGGTGAGCGGCGTTGCGTAGGTTTCTTCAGCCGCGATCCCTTGATGCGTTGGTTCTTGCAGCGGCGACAGACGCTGTGTCGGTTTCGGTAGCGGCACGGCAATGCATGGAGATTCTTCTCGCATATGGGTGCTGCGTCTGGAAAACTGCCGTAAGCAGAGCGATTGGTCGTTTTTTTGTAGTTGCGTTGCTTTTCAAGCTCCCAACAGCAGGAACAACTTCCAGAGGCCAAGAACAGTCACAGGCACCTCTTGGCAGGTCAGAACTCCCAGCAGGGAAGTTCAGGGGAGCTGGGGGAAGTATTTGTGCCCCTGAGACTTCAGAACAGGAGGCCAGCACGCACAGGCCCCTGGAGATCTTCCTCAAGAAGGAGACACAGCACACAGCAAAGTCCTTATCCTTTCCTTGTCAGAATCAGCTACTGCAGGCCAACCCAAGACAGCACACAGCAAAGGGGCAGTACTTCTCCTTCAGTTTCTCCAGCTCTTCTTCTTGGCAAAGGCTCCGCTTGAATTCCAGAAATGATCTAAAGTTCTGGGTTTTTAGGTCTAACACTTATACCGTAAAATGTCTTTGTTCTCTTTGTGCAAGGGTCTCTGAGCCCAGTCCAAACTAGTTCTGTCCTCACTGATGCAGTATGACTACAGGGGGTGGAGACAGCATTGTGCAAGGGAGACAGGCCCTATTCAGGTGCAAATAAATCTCCTCCCACTACTCTAAATTCAGCCAAGGAGGGGCGTGGCCAAGATGGTGGCAGAGTAACTGTGTTTCTCCGGTGCTCCGCTCGCCAAGGCCGCATTTGAGCATCTACACGGCATCCCGGCATCCCGGGACCCGGAACCTGACCAGAATTCAGTGGAAGACGTTGGCGCTGTGCTGGAGTGCCGGTGGGCGGCTCTGGTGCCCTGCGCCTCAAGGCTCCCAGCGGAATCCTGGAGGGCCGATCTGGCCGAGGCGCCTTGTGTGCGGTGTTGCCGTCGGACCCCGTGGACCACGAGGCTGCTTCTAGAAGTCGCCGGAGGCTACAGTCATCGAAGGTGGGCTGTCGTGGCCCCTGGTGGGAGACTCTGTTGGACGCGGAGTGCTGTGTAGCCCTGAATGAAGCCTTTTAGAAGATGCGGCGGGCCCTGTGCTGCGACCCGCCGAGAGGCGCTGGGCGAGGTGCGGCTTGCCGGGGAGGCTTGGTGAGAAGGGTTTCCGCTGGACCGCCCCCCCTGCTCGAAGAGGCAACCAGCGGCACGAGCTGCGCATTGTGATACCCAGGCCCCGATGGGACCTCCCCGAGCGGGCTGCTGAGCCCACTGATCTGTGACACCAGCGACGGGGCAGTAAGCAGGTAGGCCGTGTCTATTGACTGCGTTTGCCCATGCTTTAACAAGGGACTGGCCTAGTGGGAGCAGTCTTGACCCTGGGGGCGCCACCAAACAGGAATCCAGCGGGGGACTCACGCCCTATAACGTAGCAGACCCAGGACACGGGGCCGTGCTGCAGTCGGGGAGCTCAGACGGCAGAGGCCTAGAGGGCATAGCGACGAGAGGGAGCGTCAGCGACCCGGCTAGAGGGGAGGAGAAGGCGCAACATCAGAACAGCAGACACACTGCGCCGCATTGGCTAGGTGGCCCACAGTAGTAGGCCATAGCTCTGCCCGGCCTGAAAGCGATCTGGGAGACGCCCCCCCATTGAGAGGCCCTGGGGGTGAAGCCCTCTTCACCTTCCTATAACTAAGACCTAGGGTGCATTAACTTGGTTTTCAGCCTGCAGCAGATCCGAGGCCCATAGCCTGGGGTTGAAGGGAAACCGATGCCCTGCGAGGTGTGCTCACCCTACAGCTGAGCAGTGTCCCAAGAGGCCTGGTTACAAGCTGCACAGCCTGGCCACCTTGGCTATCCTTATACTGAGTAGGCCCTGACTGAGAGTCTGCGCCCTGTGCCCCCCAGGCGAGCGCACATACAGCACAGAGGGGGAAAGCTTGTACAGTGTTTAAAGTCCACGCCTCTCCCGTGGTGTATCCTCCTCCTGAAAGCAGCGTTCTTGGTCTGGGAGACCTCAGGCCCCCACAAGCAGCGATTACCACACTCAGAGCTAAGAAGGACTCCTCAATAAAAGACCTCCTGCAGAAACCAAACCCTAAAAAGACTGAGAGTCGAACCTCGGACCACCCAATAGCCCACACCCAGGAGAAGGAAATGGAACACACCGGAGAGCACTCGAAGGAACCGATCACTCGTGGATTTTTGGAACAACTGTTCGGAACACTTAGAGAAGACATCGCTGGCCTACGACAGGATGTTACTTCCGACATCAAACAAATCAGGTCTGAGATGCAGGAACTAGGGGACCGCGTGGACACGCTTGAGCAAAATGGCGACCGTAGGGAGGAAGATCTCACTGAGCAGACACAAGAGCTGCTGGAGCTCAGAGACCGCAACGATGAGCTTTACTTGCGACTGGAAGATCTCGAAAATCGCTCTCGGAGGTCTGACATCCGCCTCAAAGGTGTCCCTCTACAGGCGGATGGGGGGAAACTGGCGGAATGGGTGATCCGATTCTTTCGCCATGCAGCACCCACGCTCGGCGACAAGGACATAACCCTGGATCGTACACATTGCGTAGGGAGACCAGCCAATAACCCTGGGCAACATCAGGACATCCTCACTTGCCTCCACTCCTACCAGCAGAAAGAGACTATCATGAACGCGACTCAAGATAAGGCAACCATTGCTTTTGAGGGCCTGCAAGTGGGTGTCTATCAGGATCTTTCTCCGCTTACCCTACTACGACGGAAAACCCTGAAGCCGGCCACGACATTCCTGCACGACAACGGAATCTGATACCACTGGGGTCACCCATTCAAGCTCTTCTTCATTTGGAACAAGATCGGTTCGATCCCTCAAGGAAGCGCAGGAGGTCTTGGGTCTAGAGTTCGAGGAGGAGAACGCCCCTGGATCACAGACAGAGGATGCGATATCACGGGCATCACTGAAACCGACTCGGAGGCGCGGCGCCAAACGACAGAAACCTACTAAGCCCACAGAACTAGAATGTCAACAAGAAAGAGAAGCACTCTTACATCAGTTACAAAGTCAAGAGGAACCTGAAACCTCTCTGAAGGGCTGATCTTGCAGTATCAGTCGATGTCGGCTTAAGGAGGGAATGGCGAATAGCTGCGACCCGGGATGGGCACTACCGGCCTCGGTGGGCGGGCCCGACTCTCCTGAAGTAATGTCCAAAGATCGACCACATGGACCCATGCACGCTAGTGCGCATTTTGCCATGTTATAGGCGAACTCTAGTTTTCTCTTCTTTCTCTGCTTGTCTCTTTCCCTACTCTTCCTTCCCTCTAGCTTTTACTTATGGATGTCTGGGACTTCCCCCAACGAGGGTGGAGGGGGACCCCCGATGGGTGACCCAGGGGCACTGTGGAGGGCTGGATGGGTGGATATACACACAAGAAGGGGCAGGTGGCGACACCCTGAACACTATATCCGTTCCAAGCACTATGCACGACACCCTTGTATACGGCTCGGTTGGCCATTCAGCATAGTTTCAGATCTTGGGCCGGGCATTGGCCTCTGGGACCCCATGGCTCTCCCACGAGAGGGAAGTGGGGCGGAGGGGTCTGGGCCTCGCGCAGACAATGCAGCATGGGCACGGACAACAACGAGGCGGGGAGATATGGGCAGGTATACCCACACACTTTTGGGGGATCCCCTTGTTTATTTTCTCACATCCTTGCATCACCCACATGACAACACTCAGAGTCCTACTTTTACGCCTTAATACACGAGGCCTAATATCACTGTCAAACGACGCGCACTCCTCACGATGCTCAGGGACACCAAGTGTGACATCTGCATTCTGCAGGAAATGCACTTGCTGCGCTCAGATTGGAAGCGTCTCCGCTCTAAATGGTTCGACAGACAGTATTTCTCCTCGACAACAAAGAAAACGGCAGGGGTGGCCATCCTACTTGCCACTCACTTCCCCGGGGTGGTACAGGGGGTCCACACGGTAATACCAGGAAGGCTACTGGCATTATGAATATCGATGGGAGCCCACACATACACAGTTGCGTCCATATACAGCCCAAATGAACAGCAAGAAAGTTTTCTGAGCCATTCTGTACCATTCTGGAATCCCTGGACGAGGACCTGATTTTAGGGGGTGACTTCAACATTGTCCCGTACGCTCAACTCGATAGATCGGGGGCGAGAATAGGACACTCAGGTTCACTCTCTGGCCCCATGCTACAGAGACTGGAGGAGGTGGGTCTGACGGATGCTTGGTGACATCGCTATCCGTCAGCACAGGAATACACGTTTCTCTCTGCGGCACACCACACTTACGCAAGAATAGATCTCTTCTGGACGTCCCCTCAGGTCACTAGCTACACACAGGATGTCAGTATAGGTACAGCCACTCTCTCAGACCACTCGCCAATCTCTTTGGAGTTATCCCTGCCTGGAGGGACCCCAGGTCAGAAAACCTGGTGCTTAAATCACAACCTACTCACATACAAACCCACGGTGGCCAAGATACGGGCAGCCATAAAATCATACCTGGCGCTTAACGATGACGGCACGGTCCAGGCCCCCGTGGTCTGGGATGCACTAAAGGCGGTTATTAGGGGTCAATTTATAGGCATCGCGTTGGGGCTGAATAAGGATAGGAGAGACAAATGAATACAATTAGAGGCAAGCGTCAGGGAATTGGAGGGTGTCCATCGCCGCACAGGGACGACCCAGGCCCGCTGACAGCTCTACGCCGCCCGCAAACAATTGAAAGCCTTAGACTATGACAGAGCGGAGTATGCCCTCTTACGCATTAAACAGTGCTACTATGAGGGGGGAAATAGGGCAGGTAGACTTTTGGCGTACCTCTTGAGATCCCAGGCAAACTCCCGTCGTATCGCCGGGATACGGAACTCCAAGGGAGAGATTCTCTCGGCCGATACTGCTATTGCGGCGGAATTTGAAGCATTCTATAAGGCACTTTATTTGGCCGAGCGCTTGGATCCGGCCGCCGCTGAGGCTTATGTTAGATCAGTGCCAGTGACGCCTCTCCCTGCTTTAGACGCAGACGCTCTGGAGGCGGATATTCACCCGGAGGAGGTTCTACGAGCCATCCAGGGCCTTGCCTCAGGTAAAGCCCCAGGCGAAGACGGCTTCTCGACGGATTTTTACAAGATCTTTGCCTCAGAACTCGCCCACTACTTGTGCGCCTTTTCAAATCTTTCAGCGAAACAGGTGCTCTAACCCCCACCATGACTATGGCTGAAGTGGTAGTACTGCTTAAACCCGGTAAGGATCCTCATGAATGTGCGTCCTACCGACCCATCTACTTATTGAACATGGACCTGAAGATCTTTACCAGCGTACTGGCTAGCTGCCTTGCCCCTCATATGCAGGGCCTACTAGACCCGTACCAGTCCGGTTTTATCCCAGAAGGCAACTGTAGTGATGGCTCTAGACGACTGTGCCACCTGGTATATAAAACCCAACGTCTTCAGCACCCTACGGTATTCCTGTCAGTTGATGCTGAGAAGGCTTTCGACCGAGTACATTGGCCTTACCTACGACAGGTCCTGCAGAGATTTAGGGTTGGCGAGCGCTTCTCACGCTGGGTAAACTGCGTATATAACGGCCCGAAAGCCCGCATTAGGGTAAACGGGATAGCATCCCGTCCAGTAGCAATTGCGAGAGGTACATGCCAAGGGTGCCCTCTGTCACCCGTACTTTTTCACGCTCTACATGGAGCCATTTGCAGAACAAATCTGGCACTCTCCCAATATCACTGGGATTAGGATGGGGGATAGAGAGCATAAAATCTCCCTCTACCCGGACGACGTGGTGGTCTTTCTTACACGACCACTGCTTTCCCTGCCTCCTCTTTTGGAAGAAATGGAAGCCTTCGGCAAAGTCTCAGGCTTTAAAGTCAATATGCAGAAGACCCTTGCCCTCAGCATCACTTTATCTGCAGCGGATCAGCAACAACTGGCCGCCCGCTTCCCTTTGCCTGGGCCAATAAGGGGGTAACATACCTGGGGCTGCAGATTCTTCCCACGATCGAGAAAACGATCAGAGCAAACTATTTGTCCCTCTTGGAAGGGACACGTCGGGAGCTCCTTAACTGGAGGAAGCATTGAATGTCTTGGCTGGGTAGATTAGCTGCCATCAAAATGACCTTACTGCCTCGCATTTTATATGTGCTACAAACATTACCACTGATCCCCCCCCCCCGCTTGCTGGCTCAGATGCAACAGCTAATTGACAGTTTCATCTGGGAAGGAAAGAAGGCTCATATGGCAAAACGCCTGACATATTTAAGTCAAGCAGATGGGGGCCTCGGAGAACCAAACTTGGAGAGATATTTCCAGGCAGCGCAATTGCTCTACATGACAGAATGGTACAAACTAGAATCGGAGAAACACTGGTGCTTTATAGATCGAGGGATTGCAGGCATGCATATATGGAAAGTGCCCTGGCTTCCTAAGAGAAGCCGCCCGGTCGGGCATATATCTCCCCGGTTCTGCGAGAAACCATGGGAAGTCGGGATAAGGTACAAGCAGCGTGTGGCCTCTCTACCCCGGTGTCACCCTTGACGCCCTTTATAGGTAACCCAGACTTCCCCCCAACCCTAGAGGGCAATAGCCACCTCCGGTGGCAAGAAGCCAACTGCAAGCGAATAGGGGACCTCTTTGACGAAAAAGGGATTATGGACTTCCCCCAATTAGTTCTAGGATTCGGAATCCCTAAAGAGGCATATTGGCAATACCTAGCATTGCGGCACTTGTTTACCCAACCACATATGCGGCCCCAAGCGAGTCGCCCCCTTACTAAATTTGTATTATGGTTCATAACCCGTACCTCTGACAAACACTTGCTCTCAGAGATATATGCCTTCCTGAATAAAGCCAAGGGGAGCGACAAATCCCCAGCGCAGTGCTGATGGGAATCAGAGATTGAATACGAGTTTTCCCCCAAAGAATGGCAGGACATCTTCCACAGAGCACGGGTCTCCTCCAGTAGCACGGCGGGAAAGGAGATGTTTTTAAAAATTGCGCACTATTGGTATTATACCCCAGCTGGACTCGCATGCTGGAAGCCCGGGGGGACCGACCTTTGCTGGCGCAACTGCGGGCAACGGGGCACACTCACACACATCCTTTGGCAGTGCCCAAAAATACAGACATATTGGGATACAATCCTAAATGATATCGACACCATTCATCAAACCGAAATTCCACGACTCCCTAGTTTCATTCTACTAGGCCTCCCTAACCCTCTCACTTACCCCCTCAAGTCTGACCGTGGGAAAGCAATCACCCTAGCACTGGGCGCAGCCAAGCAAACACTACTAGCATGCTGGGGTACAGAAGACATCCCAACTAAGATGGACTGGTTGCACAAGATTTGGGAACTGGTTGGCATGGAGAAGATTACAGCAAGCCTCTCCCGTACTTCACCCAGATTTGAGAAGATGTGGGGCTCCACGGTTACCTTTCTCTCCACAGAGTTCCTGGAACTTACCTGCCCGCGATACCTCCGGGTCCTCTGGCTTTCTAATGCAAGCATACCACCCGATGACAAACCCCAGGTAAGACAAACACCTCACACAGGAATCCCCCAGACCCATTGAATCGCAGAACACACCCAGACATCCTAACTATTCCTCTTCCTCTTCTAACATTTCTCATCTCTTGTTCTCTATCAATTCTTCTTGGATATGCTCCCAACTGGCCAGTGTATGTAGGTGGTGGATATTGTACATGCATATACCCATTTAAAACAATAAAAATGATTTAAACCATAAATTCAGCCAAGGTCTATTCAGCTCAGCTCTGAGTCATCCAGGAAGGGCCAGGCACACCCCAACCCCCCCCCAGTGGCTGTCTAAAGTGAATGCACATCCCCAGCCCCTGTCACTCCAAACGCAGACAGTCAATACACAAACAGGCAGAAGCACATAGAATGGTTAAACAAGAAAATGCCTACTTTCTAAAAGTGGTATTTTCAAACACACAATTTAAAAACCATCTTTCCTAAAAGATGTATTATTAAATTCTGAGTTCAGAGAGCCTAAACTTTATTTCTCTATCGTGTTCCAATGGGAAGTTATACTTGTAAGGTGTTACAAAGCATTTCCCATTCTATCCTATGAGGCAAGATAGCCTTTCAATAGTGAAAAACGAAATTGTCAGTATTTCACTATCAGGACATGTTACACACACCAGTACATGTCCTACCTTTCACATACACTGCACCCTGCCCAGGGGGGCACCTTGGGCCTACCATAGGGGTACCTTACATGTAAGAAAAGAGAAGGTTAGGGACTGGCAAGTGGGTGCAGTGGCAGGTCTGAGACATTTTTTCAGGGCTACTCATGTGGGTGGTACAATTAGTGCTGCAGGGCCACTAGAAGCATTTGATTTACAGGCCCTGGCACACTCAGTGCACCTTACTAGGGGCTTACCAGTAAATCAAATATGTCATTCAGGGAGAACCAATTGTAAACACAATTTACACAGGGAGCACTTGCACTTTGACACTAATCAGCAGTGGCAAAGTGCCCAAAGCATCTAAGCCAGCAAAAACGAAATCCAGCACAGCATCAAAAATACAGGTGGTAGAGGCAAAAAGTCAGGGGAAACCACGCCAAAGATGCCAAGTCTAACAGTGCCAGATACAAATATAAAATACCATAGAAAGTGGAAGGTACACCAACAACACTGCAAGCATTTCTTAACAAAGTTGCACCTCGATTTTCTCCCTGATGTTTAAGAAGCGAAACAACAAAACATCTTGACTAAAATCTTTACCATAAAGATTTTCATCAGCATGTTTTGTTGTTTCTTAAATAGGCGGCAAAGTGCGCCTCCATAAACTGTGCATTTTGAAACCATTCGGCAATCAGAACTAAGGTCTCACATCTTTCCAGTTGGCAATCAACAATAATTTCAATAAAATGAAAAAAGATGTGAACTTGTTACATAATGTTGTCTAACCATTAAACAAGATAAAACTAGCCTGATCAGAGCCTAGGTAAGTCCGTTTTTTTATGTATTCTTTAGCAGGGAAGATACCTTGAAAATTTTAATTTGTGATATCTGATGCCCCGAATTCAAGGAAGCAGAACCCCTACCAGATGTGCGAGTGACCACCCTTAGTTTCCGGCCATACTCATGCACCATTACGTACCCAGTTTGGACAATCAAAGTCTAAGTCATAGTTGGTGCATAACGGCTGCAGTTTATTTTAAGCATGGAACATAAACATTGCATTTCTTTTATGGTCATTCGTACGTTCCATGATTCAAAACTGCATCATATCCACAAAAAGTATCAACAGTCTGATTAGTTGGTCCATAAACTGATTACAGAGCTTCCCACACAACCCCCTGATTGGCGGCCCCTTTTTTCAGGTGTCTAGCGTTCATGGCCTCAAGACGTCCCTTGCTACCGATATCTGAGTGGGTGGCCGTTAGGCCTCGCCTGGGCAGCAAGTGCCATGACCACCTGCTGCTGACCCCTTGCTGGCCATTTGTCTGCTCCCCAGTGCCCCTGCCATAAGGCATCCCAAGGACACTGTTTTGCGCAGCTCGTCATCCTAGGCTAGTGTGCTTTTTGTCTGTCTAATTTGTGCAGTTTCCGTCATGCTGTCTGCAGTTACACGACCTCTGGCAGCTCCCACTCATTCCCAAAGCTTGTTTATGAAAAGCCTAATTGCTCCAGTACCCCCAATATGTTAAGAAGGAACATGTCGATCCCCACCCCAGCCAGGCGAACCCTGTCTACCTCGTAATACCCTGGTGTTCTGAGATTGATGAGCCCATGCCTCACAAAACTACAGCCATTCCCCCTGCATACTTTCACCATTGAAATGTTCAGTTTCCTTCCAGAACTCTCTAGTGCTGCATGATTCTGTGCCCTTCTCCATTCGTGCCACGCTATTACTTCATCTATAACCAGAAACAGTGGTTCCTGTGGACAAATGTAAGCAATAAGCAATATTGATACGCACAATGGCAATAAACAGGGGTAAGGAGGATGTCCAAAAGAGATGTAAGACCATATACAACGAGATACTTGTAAATTCAGACTGTTTATATACATAAATGATCACAGTTATATTCAGAAAAGGTGCATGGTGTCCCCAAGTGAACATGGAACCTACAAAACAGTGCATGACATTTTGTGACATAAAGAAATGGTTTCTATATTGACAAAGTCGACCATCACATTAGTTTACAATGAACACAGCCTTCCAATATGATAATAGAGACTGGTGAATGACTCGCTTTAGGTATTGTCGACTGCGTTTCGACCCCGTTACCAGTGGGGGGTCTCTTCAGGACCTAGCAATGCAGGGGCATCTGAAAAAGGAATATGCTGTCCAAGTGACAGTAGTGCACCACAAGGAAGTAAAAGTATTGGATGGGTACTCACTTGGGACCCAGCCGGGAACCCAGTGAGGGGAAGGACAGTCTTAGTATGTGCTATGTTCAATAAACTGCATCCGTTTTCATAGACACACGACAATCCGTGTGGGGATTGGTAACTAGGCAAGATTGAACACAACAGTGCGTGTAGGTTAAGTGTGTTTCGTGTTTTGGATTGATGATGACTGCAGGATTGAAAACACAAACACATGCATGAGCTACGCGTTAGAAAAAGAGAACTGCATGAGTCCGTCTCCTCTTGTTGAATGACAGGGTGTCCCTTGTTTCCTTTAAACGACGCTATTACTTCAGACCATATGATGTCTGCAGGGCGAACTAGCCTTGCAACTGCCATTAAACCTGATGTCATGGCCCCTAATAAATCTTTCCTCCCCAGGGTTGTCAGGTCATTACCCCCAAGGTGCACTAGAACTGCCACTGGCCTTTCTTCATGTGATAGGGCTTCCTGGATAGTGGGTAGCAATTGTTCTGTTCGCATGCCCAGCCGCACCAGCCATGTTACTGACGTGTTTCACAACCAATTCCCTTGTAGTCCTTGCATGCCTCCACCAACCATTGCGCTCTCGTGACTTAAGAATGGCCTATGATACAAACTCTGTGCCCACCACCGGAGGGCCCTGCTGTGAAAGAAACAAAGTCTTAGCTGACAGTGGGTCGTATGTAGCCTTTAAGGGCCCCTAGCGCCCAGTGACCTATCCACTTGGTGCGATCTTCACTTAGCCCGCCACCCGCCGCCATGGTTACAGCCCCTATGCAAAATTAACGTGAACTGAACTTCTTGGGTGGCAACTCCGCCTTGCTTATTGCCATTCTCATCACTGCTGAGAATTGGAAGTGCGGTCGCCCATTGTGTCCCCCGAGTGTTATGTATTCACGCATGAGACACACCGGGCAGCATGCACTGTCATCAGGGCAATCTAAACGCGACCTTTTCCCTTTCCCATCCTGATACGTCTTAGACCGACACAAGTACACGGTCATGTACCCTTCGCCCATGCGCACATCTTCCGCCTGTGTGCAAACTTTCCCTGGACTGTATCTGGAGGGGGCTACCAGCTCACTCATCCTGTAGGTCCCAAAGAAAGCTAGAGGGAACGCTGCTCTGAACAACACCGCATCATGTTTCTGCCCGCAAATGTCGTGGAGCACCAACAGCAGCTTTGTAAGCTTTGAGAATTCAATGGGACGTCTGTGATCGCTGTGCCTGGGTTGCAACCTCCCCCACCCTTTTATTGCTGTCTTGCAGTAGAATGACTTCGCTGGGGCCCCCTCCATGGCCCATTTTGCATAATGTGAAATTGTGCTGAGGTGGGCCTGTGCCCAAGCCCTACTTCTCCCCCCCTTGCATGCCCAGTAGATGAATTTAGTCACATCCCTAGCTGTCACTGAACTGTGCCCAGCTGCACCGGTGACCTGTTGGAAGACCTCCCAGCACTTACAATATTTTTGCGTTATCTTGGGTGCTGGTGTGTTCTCCACCCAAATTTTTAGGTCAGATGCATCAGGCCCCACATCTGCTCAGGCACGGGTGTCAAACACTGGTGCCAGCTCTCTGAATCTCTGCCATTGAAAATGAGACACCGCTTCAACTATGGAATTATCACAAACCAGCACATGCCTAGCTCTAATCGCTATATTGGCTCTCAGCTGGAAGCCGACAAAGTGTCTTAATAGACCCACCACTGCTAGGCATTTCGCGGTCACCAGATTCAATGCCTGCACCACTGCATGGTTGTCCACCCACAGCATGATTTACTTTTTGTAAATGCAACTATGATGGGGAAGAGCTCGAGTAATGTAATGTTCCTGGTGACTCCCTCTTTGTGCCAAGACTCTGGCCACCAGGCAGGAGTCCAAGTAGTGCTCAGTATGGCCCCGAAGTCTTCGCTCCCAGTGGCATCTGTGAATAGCTTGAGTTGCTTAGCTGTCACCCATGACTCACGCCTCATCAGTGTCCCATTAAAGCTAGCTAGAAAGGCAGCCTACTGCCCTAGGTTCTCCTTCACTCCCTGAGGGAGCCGCACCCTGTGATGCTTTTTTGACAACCCCCTTGGTTAGCCATGCCAGCTGTGCAAAAGGCTGTCCTGCCGGGACCACCCGGTTGGCAAAGTTGAGTTTGCCCGATAGCTGTTGTGTGGCCTTCCTCTTTGTGAGGAGCATTTGTATTATTTTCTGCATCTCTTCCACCTTACATTTGGGAAGTCTACACACCTGTTCCATCGTATCGAGCTCAAGCCCCAAAAAAGCTAACCACGTGGTCAGGCCCTCTGTCTTCTCCACTGCTAATGGCTAAGGGTGGGCGGAATTTGCGTAGTCGCGTTACGCAAAGTTCCGCGAAACAGTAAAAAATCTCTGCGAGCACGCGGAAATTCCGCGAACACGCGGAATTGCTTGTGCCGCCCGTTCCCGATGTGTTTTTGCGTGCTCGTGGGGAAATATCTTGCTAACTTGCCCATGCGGTCGCTAATGGGCGTGGCCATCTTGTTTTTCACTTGTCCCGCCCGTTCGCGATGCTTATTTCCTGTTCCGGGTCGGGTATTGCGTGCTCCCGCCCATTCGCGATGAATATTTCCTGTTCGGGAACGCGTATTACGTGTTCGCGATACGTTTTTCGTGCTCAGGGGGGAAATATTGCGCAAACTTGCCCATGCGGTCCCAATGGGCGCGGCCATCTTGTTTTTCACTCTATTGCTATGGTTCTGGGCCTGCTTTTCTATCCTCCCTCTATCTTTGCAATCCTTTGTTTCTGTGCACTTTTTTAAAATCTTTTTTATTTATTATCTATCTCTCTATTTTCCTGATTCTATATTTTTGTTTTTGAGTTTTTTTCTACTTTTTGTGACTTTTTCTACTACTTTTTCACTCTTTTTCTATAACTTACTTTTTTCATTTCTTTTACTTACTTTTCTAATTCCTCCCTTTTCTTTTCGCCCCCCGAGTCCCAGAACCATGGCCAAGGGAGAGAGCAAGGGCATAAAGGGCAAGGCTACTACTCGTAGCCGCGGCGCCCACAAGGGGTGCAGGCTAGGGACATCTTTAGCGAGGCGGAGGTGGCCGCACTTGTTTTTTTTGTGCAGCGCCACCTCCCCTTAACCCTAGCAGCAGGCGGCAGCCTGGGTCCGGGTACGGGCTCCGGGAGCGTTGCCAGCGGTGGGGAAAGATGCACCGGGCAGTGTTTCGCTGCTCTGGTGTCCGGCGCACCATTACCCAGCTGACGCACCAGTGGTCCGATATCCTGGACCGGGAGCAGGACCTGCTGGACCTGCTAGGTGTGGAGGTTCCGGGGCTTGGTGAGTAGCTATTTAATATTACTACTTTGTGTTCTTCTGCTCTGTGTTATATATTGCGAAAATATTTTTTTTCCGAACAGCAAGAATGCTGCTGCTTACATTGCAGGTAAATTAAATTTAAAAATCTTCTGTGATTGTTATGACACAGGTGCTTGGCGCTACTAATCTTACTTGTTTGCAACTTTGCGCTCGCTTGGCCTGATTATGTAAGAGTTTAATTTAGAGAACTTAAGTTAGGTAATGCTAGAGAGACACTAGTCCTTCCTTTGTCCTCCTGCCACTAAGAAGAGATAGTGGTGGATTGATAGGTTTAGTTGCTTATTAGTATTAGTTGGTAATTTTTTTAGTGGTCTGTGTGACGCATCCTCTGTCACGTCACATGCTGCTTTGTGCTGATTACCCCAGTCCTTAGTAGGACCTTTTGTAGTTTGTTTAGTGAGTGGTAATAGGCTTATCACTAGCAGAACATCAGCAGCAACCAACCAACAATTTGGTGTATGCAAAAATGTATGCATGTGTCCTCCATCTATGCATTTTTGAGGACTAAAATAAATGGAAATGCAGACTTAGTGAACAATTGGCCCGTCTGGAATAGGTGTGCTAGATCAGGTGGTACTTAGGCTTAGTTAGTATTCTGGAATCAGAATGGAACACTGGGTTAGTGTTCATAAATAATAACTAGACGGTCCGCGAATCCCGCAATACTAGTTGACCAGATTAGAAAGGTCAATTTTATTGCAATTGTTGTTTCCATAAATAGTTTTTTGAGAGTTTTTTAAAATATTTTATTTGTTTCACACCAATCATTTATGTTTGTCTCTTTCTTTCTTACATCTTTCATGATCAGCACCCAGGGGCAAGAAGACGGGGTCGTCGGAGTCGGCGGGAGCAGCTGATGGCCAGGACCACTCCTCTACTGAGGGCTCTGCTGCTGGCCCTAGTAAGTCCTCCTGTTGTTAATATTAATAATTATACTTCCCTAACTTTTACTGCACCTTATTTTCTCCGAACTATTATTTCGATTTCCTAATTCTATTTTTTACAAAATCTTCTTCGATCTAGACTATCTGTTTCTAAATTCTTGTTATCCCTGCCTCTAACTGCCTCTGCTATGACTCTCTGTACTACTACTATTAGTCTGTCTGTAGCTAAGCTTGCCCAGTTGGCCACTCTTTATTTAAAAGGTTTTAAATAAAAATCAGATTCACCAATAGCTCTAGCCACTGAGTCCAGTCCTTTGGGTTGTCCTCTTCTAGTCTTCTTAATCTTGAGGCTTTTCGACAATTCCAACCAGATATTTTACTATTTTTGATAGGATAGGACATACTACTACTGTTGTAGGGATTCTGCACATACTGAACTATGCACAAGAAAATAGGACGTTGGTGATAGGAGGTTGGACCTTCCTCACACCTCACCCACAATCCCCTGACCGACTAGCTATAGTGTCTCATTAGCTCCCCGAACCCCCCGAAGATACCCAATGATTAGACAACCCAGAACATAACACTCCCGACCTCTCAAAGTCGTGGAAGCAATGCACACCCTTTCGCTCACTCACTCGTGTAAGTCCACACCAAATACCACAGAGTCTATGTAAGTTCAAAAGGTTTATTTTCAACTAACAAGCTCTGTACGTTGTTCTATAATACAGTATACGAGCCAGCACCAACAGCAAAATGCATAAGATTAAAACAATAAACATTGTTACAACTACAAGTCCATAGAAGACAAAAGGGGAAATCATGATAACTGAACAGTGGTGGAAGAACCACCCTCCCCTTGGTAGGAATATAGTTTATATAAAATTATAAATGAAGATCTCTGAGCGAATTCTGGGGGACCCCTCACCTTAGAAGAACCTAGAAGTAATGGTTACATCATAAGCTCCGCAAAGCTCTGGTTCGTAGAAGGGAATCTTCCATCTGTTATGAGAAAAATGGTGCACGTTAGTATATTGCAAGCATTTCTCAGTCGTGCCAAAAAGTGTAGCATGTTATGGCTAAGCAATACGGACTGATCACCAGAACTCCATAACAAAGTGGCTTGTTTTGCGACCTTGTACGCAGCGCTCAGAAAGTAGCAGTATGAGCTCATGTGGGCTCAAAGGCGTCTTACACAACAAGCTGCGAGGTAACGTGCGCAAAAATAAAAGACACAAAGCTAAAATGGTTGCATGGCTCAGGCTAACTTAGCAAAGACTAGAATGACCCTAGGGACCATATAACACTAATAGTGTCTACTCTACTCTAGTACCCGATTTGTACTAGTGATGTATGTTGTATATGTATGTATTAACTTTTTTTTCAATCTTGCTAGTGAAAAAGAATAAATAGGGGGAGGTGTATATGGCATCTAAAAAATGTGTAATGTTTTTTCTAGGCGTACTACCGACCACCAGTGCCGGGGCCAGCGGCGATGGCGACGCGGCCACTGGGGGAGCAGGAGATGCGGCAGTTGCAGGAGCTGCAGGGGGTGAGCCAGCAGCAGTGGCGGGCGGTGGTAAGTTATATTCCTTACTTATTGACATTACACTCGCTGCAAGGGTATACACTGTACTGTTGAGACTTAGTAAGTAAGAAGTTGTTGTGAACAGCTAAAGAAGACACCCTTTACTTAGCATTAGCCATAGCATTAGCGGCGGGAGTGTTGAGTAACCAATGGCCTCTTCTATCTGACTTCAACTCAGCTGTGAAAGTTTTATGGAGAAGACTAAAAGTCAGATCAGATGTCCTTGATGGATGGGTTGAGCGAAAAGGGAAAGAGTGGTGGAAGAAGGAAGGTCGGGCGAGATTTAATATTTATGCTTGGCAGAGAAGGTTATGTGGGAAGCATGCATAGGTGGCTGATAGGAATCAGATGCATGGGTGGTTGAATGCCTGAAACTCCCACAAATGTTAGAGGCTGAGGAAGTAGGAGGATAGATACATACCACAAATAGTATGTACTGTGCTTGCTAGTGCTACTGTGCCACTATGTGTAGAATTATTTTGTCTTACTGTTTTGCTAAGAGTATATTGTTACAATAGTCTTGTTTTTTCTTCTTGATTTAGCTACTCCTTCCAAAGGGAAACCAGACAGGAAGGAGTTGGCAGCCATGGCCCGGCGCCGGAAGCTGGAGGCCATACAAACTGAATACCGGCGGCTGGTGGTTCTGGCGGAGGAGGAGGAGGAGGTGGCAGCAGCTGCAGCCTCCTCCAATGCCCCGGGCCCCAGCCAGGCCCAGGCCCCTCCAGTGTTACGGCACCGCCATCTGGCAGCTGCCTGCTGCCGTACTTCTTTATCCAGCACTGCTGCCCCCCCGTGGCTGCAATTGTCGGGCATTGAAGCGCCGCGTGGCCCGCCTAGAGGAACGTATTAATGTCCTGGAGAAGCGAGCCCGCCAATGAGAGTTGAGAACTTGAGACCCTGTTGGATTGCCCCTTTTTTATTGCTTCTTTTGGTGGGTGGGAATTGGGCGTTGGGGTTTATGGACATGGACAATTGGTTGGACTTTTTTGTTTCGGACATTGGTTGGGGTTAGGGAGAGGGGTGGGTCAGGTGTTGTTGTGGGATTTTTTACATAGTTTATTTTTGTTAGGGGATTAAATTATATTTATACTTTACATACAATGTTTTGGGGGGGTTACTGTTTTATGTCACACTGTTTCCTTGCTGCTGCAGGGCCACAGCCAGTGTTTGATTTAAATAATCGGCTGATTTTGTAAGACACAAACAGAGAGATGCGGTACCCCTCACTGAGTGACTTGTCCTACTAGTACTGTCAGTCTCTCCTCCTAGTCTATGCATTCTGCAACTGGACTCAAGGGGTGTGTGAATTAATGAATTAATTTCCATTATTAATTATGCCTCCCCCAAACTTCTTCTCTTACCTGTGCTTGATGTTTAACTTAGGCACAGCGATGGCTGCATGGTGTCGGTGATCATGATGGTTTGGTTTCCCAACATGCCATGGTTGTGGTGGTAGTAGTAGACACTGGCAGTAGCATTTGCAAAAAAAGAAAATGAGACAGTCAGTGGCCTGAGAGAGACTGTGGGAGGAGTAGTAGAACGAAGTACAGTACAGTACACAAGAAGACTTCCAAACAATAATAATAATGCTGATTGCTAAAGTAAAATAAAACATAATGGTGGTGGGGATAGCCTATTACAACAAGTTACAAACTGTAGTTGTGTCGAGTCACTCGACTAGGCCTACACTCGACACAAGCGTAACCTTTAGTGCTGTGTAGGACAGTAGGAGGATGACAAATCCAATCGATGCCGGCAATTAATGATGATGGATTAGGTTCCTTTGGAAAAAAAAATTACCTTGCAAATATACTGATCAATGTGGGTGGGCAAGCAGAAGAAGATCCTCACCCTGCCTTGAAATTGAATTAGTGTTGCTTTCGCCACATCCGCCCCAGCAAGCGTGTGATCAATTATTGGTGTACATTTAATTTAGTCACACCTCAATAAATCACACAGCCCGGGAGAAGAGGGTTAGGGTTTGATGAATGGTTGGGAAGGGGGTTTGGGGAAAGGTTTGACAAAGAAAAACACTACGCATGGACAAACAACAAAACACAATCTTGGCAGACGACCATATCCATAAATCTGTTAAGGGAGAAAAGGAAATGCATGCATGATGATGATAACTTGATGGTTAATGATAAGTAGTACTTACTAACTACTACTAGACAATTAGACAGTACAGGGCAGCAGTATATTATGCAATTTGCCTTGCCTGTCTGCCCTCAGAGAGACCCAAATTACATACAGTTTCTGTTCGGTTGTACCTGGCTTACTTTTAAAGATAGCAAAGAAAATTAAAAAATAGCTGTAGGGATGAATTATAAGCAGAGAGCAAACACAATAGCAACAACACACAGTCGTAATGATTGAAGATAAAAAATGAATAAAATTATTTAAAAGATGATGAATGTTGATACTGTTACTGTATGTTATCCTGGTCAAATTGGGGAGTTGCATCTCGGCATTCCTCTTGGTCCTCCCTTCCATGGACGCTCCGTCCATCAATCTTGGGTGACGCCATTGCCTGCCTGGCGGATGCGGATTGGTAAGGTAAGTGTGAGTTGTTTTTCCCAGTATAGCACAGGGTAAGGGCAGGCCTTTAATTGTAGATGGAAAAACAAAAGGGATATTGAAAAATCAAGGAGAAAAAAAATGCATAAATTACGGTGGAGTGCAACAAGAACACTTTCAGAGGTGGCATGGATACATCATGTCTACTCTGTTTCCAGCATTAACCTACAACAACAACAGGACAGAGCAGGCCCACGGCAGACAAAGCACATATACAGCAACATAGCATTTTACAAGTTAAGTGACTAAATCAATGCACCGCTGTCAGTCATACCACTACACTCGACTCCACCACTACACAGACATGTAGGTCTGCTGTGGTTGTTGTTGACTGTTTACCTTTTATGGCACTCATGAAACGCCCTGACTTATTCCATCAATCATCTCCGACCCTACTGAGTGACTGCGAAGATATTATGTCACTGTGGTCATCATCATGGTGTTGTCCAACTCAGTGTGCAGTGTACAGAGTGAGTCCACATTCCATATTCAAAATGCAATGGATCGGCCTGAAGTAGAAGTACAATTTTGTTATTAAAAAACAAGAAGGGAAACATTGACTTGAGTTACTTTTAGTGTGTAGATTAAATAATAGTACACAATGAATTCACTTCATGCACAACAAACAACAACAACACAAATCACTCAGTCAGCGTCCAATGCATGCCATCATTCATTACCTGTTCCTTCTCATCTTAAGTTAAGGGGCAGTCTCTCTCGGCTCGGAAAGGAGGATAGCTATAGTAGTCATCATGTTCCACTTCTGTTGGAGGGACTCAACGAGGCAACATTTTCTTTTTTCCTCTATTATTCTACATCCAATCATCATCTGGCTTGAGGGAAATGGATTCAGAGCGAGTCAGGAGGATGGAGGAGCAGGACTCGGAGGAGTGGACTTCAGTTAAATGCAGACAGCTGCAACTCCAATATGGCAATAAAAAGACTAGAAGACGGTGGTGATGGGTTTGTTGTGATTCGAAGTTTTGAACCAGAAAGACAGACACACACAAATAAAAGTAAATAAGGAAGGGAGAAAGTAAGAAGTTCAAGCCTAGTTGTCAGGGAAGTATAGCTTGTCCTCAAACTCTGGGGGTTCAACCAGAAGTAGGTAATCATCTAACACACTACTTCCGTCACCTAAGTCGCTATCCTCATCTTCCTGCGTTGATTCATGTATTGTGTAATTCGGTGGTATAAAGTGCTGATTCATTTTGATCATGGTTAACCTCTCCACATTTTTTGCCGAGAGACTGGTCCTTTTCACTGTTACAATGGCACCAGCAGCACTGAAAACACGTTCAGAAGAGACACTTGCGACAGGGCAAGCCAGATAGTTTATCGCCAGCCTGCTGAGCACTGGCCATTGGCCCCTTTTCCCATACCAATACCGCAATGGGTTTTGATCAATGTAGACCTCTGTTGGGTCATCCAGATAGGCCTGGACCATTCGCTCAATGTTCAGGGGTGCTACACTTTGTTTGGCCTCTTTTGTCTTTGCATCAGCACTGGACCAATCTTAGTTTGCACCCTTGTATTTTCAGCTAAGCGACAGGATAAGCTCTCCACCAACTCATATGCTTCATTTTTTTCCTCCACACCTATGTACGCTTCAGACACCTCCTTCAGCTGTTGCTCTAGCATGTGCAACAATGGGATAGCTTGGCCCATAGTACAGTCCTCCTTGCTGACTTCACGTGTGAAGACCTCGAAAGGAAGAAGCATCTCTGTCAGGCATCTAACTAGGCACCATTGGTCCATCTGAAGGGTCATGCCTTTCACAGTAGCATCCCCTCTTTGCATGACATATTCATTGATTGGTCTGTACTGCTCAAACAGACGGTCAAGCATGTAATAAGTTGAGTTCCAACGTGTTGCCACCTCCTGGATGAGTGCTTTGACTGGCATTCTATAGTCATGTTGAATGATCCTCAGCTGCTTCCGGGCTTTAAAAGAATGGCTGAAATGTGTGCATATTCTTCGGCAGGTGGTCAGTAAGTTGCTGTCTATGGCTTCTTTTTTCAGAAAGTCTTGAACAATAATGTTAATGCAGTGCGCCAAACACGGGACCCTGAAATAGCCACCATCCTCCATGGCCTTAAGTACATTACTGCCATTATCCGTGGCAACAAAACCAATGTTAAGCCCTCTTGGGCGCAGCCATTCAGAGACCTTGCTGTTAAACTCTTCCAAAATGTTTGCAGCAGTATGAGATTTCTCCATGGAGAACATGGCTACAGTTGCATGTTTCCGAGTAGCATTAAAAATCTCAGCAGTGTCAACAGCACCTGCTTCAGATATCTTTTCTTAACCCCCCCAAAAGAGATCCAGTGTGCAGTGATGCACATGTAATCAGTGGCTTGGCAACTGGACCACATGTCTGTTGTTAGGTGGATATTGTGAACAGCACTCTGCTGCAAAGCTTGTCCAAGCAAGTCCAGCACATCGTGATGTAGTGCTGGAACAGCAACTCTGGCGAAATAGGACCGGCTGGGAACCTTCCATTTTGGGCAGATGGCTGACACAAATTCAAGGAAACCCACCCCTTCCACAAAAGAAAAAGGGAGAAGGTCCACGCTAACATTTTAGCCAGCTTTGCATTGTACAAACGTGCCATTGGGTGGTTGCGTTCGTACTGCCCCTCCGACCTAAGCATGCTGTCAATGGTAGGCTGGATTATTTTCCTTTGTGGTGCACCTGTCTTCTTGAACCCAGTTAGGCTCAACGACGCACTTTTTTTCATTGCAGTACTCGGTTGCCTTGGTGTCTGGCTCTGAGTCTGACTCTTCTTACGGTGCCACTGAGATGTTGCTGAGGATGTGGGCGGTACCACTACACTGCTGGGGACAGGGCTAAAATTGTCTCCCTCTTGTTCACCTTCCACCGCGATCATATCTTCTTCTTCTACTTCTTCATCCCCACCAACAGCAATGGGTGCAGTTTTACTTTTTTGCATGCGAAGTAGGTGAGCCTCCCACTGGATCATGTGGTGTTTTTTTAGATGACTTGTTTGGCCTTCGGTACCATAGTTTGTACCAAGCTTACCCCGCCTAACAGCGTGTCGACAAATTGAGCATATAGCAATGTTCTCCTCCTTACTGCTAACGGAAAAGAAGTCCCAAACTGGGGAGGTAAACTTTCTGGCGCTGCTGGAGGGGCCACTTTCAATGCCAGAATAACTGGAGGGTGGGCGTGGAATTTGACTCTGTGCACTTACAGTACCACTACCTACTGAGGTGGTGGCTGAGCTGGATGTAGGTCCCTGCCGGGCCTTAGCAAATGCAAATATGGAAGCTGGAGGTGGTGTTACCTGTCTTGGTGGTATCCGTGCTACATCCCTCGCAGCGATTTTGGATAGGGTAATAATGTTGGTCTCCATCTCCTCTGGGCCGGGAGTGATGTTCATGATGACTGGTTCGTCATCATCATCCCCCTCTTCTACATATACCTCCATAACTCTAAGGCTTTCTGGAACCTTCCTTTTCACTAGCCTTGTCTTGTGGCGTGCATCACTCTCAGACTGAGCTGGTGGCTTTCAAGTGGCATCTAGATCATCAGAAGCGGGGCTTGAAGAAGAAGTTGATGGACTAACCCTCCTTTTCCTTGCTGGGGATCTGGAAGACAATGGAACTTCTGAAAGAGTGGCTTGCTCCTCTTCGTCTGCAGGAAGCTCGATTTCCTGAACTGCCCCTACTTCAGGAGGAACAACTACTATTGTGGGCTGTTGTTGCGGCTGTTGTTGCCCACTTATCTGCTGAGTTTCCGCCTGCGTTGATTGGGTACTACTTTGCGATAATGACATTTCAACATCACTGCTCGTTAGTAGACTGGCTACCTCTGCGAAACTCATGAGCTTGGGCCTAGGTTGGTGGGGTGGGCCCGCTGATGCGGAGGTGCTGCTCCCAGCTTGGTCCCCGGACATCGCTGATGCAGGCATAATTTTTTGTTTCCCAAAAAACATATTGGCCGGCACACCAGTCTTGGTAAGTGGCAGTGCCACTTCCTTCTTCTGTTCCTTCTTCTCACTGGCAACTTTCTTGGTACTGGATGACCTGGTACCTTTCTTTGGGGCCATCTTCTTCTTCCTTCCGATGTCAGCAGGACGCAGGTGCACAAGTTGCAGAGATGTATGTGGTCACACGTGGATGTGACGTGGTGCGCAGCAGGACTTCTGTCTGGCAGTACAATGGGTGATGATGACACCTCCTCTGTATTTTTGTGCACCTAAAAGCAAAGAATCCAGGAGAAGAACATCAGTGAAATGTTGCATTTGTTGTTGTGGTTCAATTACTACTAGTACAAACAAACAAATATAATATATAACTTAGTGTGTGGTGGTCGCACTTGTTAGTGTTATATTATTAAATTTTATTAACTCAGTTTAAGTTATAAAAAAAAACCATAACAGCGTAGCCATTTGTGAGACTTTGACAACAAGGGCTTTCATGGTATACTGTGTACACTAAGGAAGGATAGGAAAGAAGAAGAACAAAAACCAAAATACAAATGTAATGGAAGTGGAACCTGTTTGGCATTAAATTATTTGCTCATCACGTCATTCAGGGAGCGTCAGCTGGCAAAGGGGGTGGATGGAAGCAGTAAGCCAAGAGGAACATAGGAAAGACATGCAGGCATATATGGCAAAAGCAGTACACTACTAAACTACCACCACAAAATGGCCACCAGCCACATGGACACTCACAGTCACAAGCAACAAGCAGGAGGCCTGGAAAACAATGAACTGAAACAGGCCAATAATGCAATAAAATGCAAAAATGAAAATCCATAGGGCTAAACAAGGTGTGCAAGTTACACAACAAACACACCACACACACACACACAACAAAGGCATTTATTTAACAAACACCCAAAAAGTGAAATACCCCAAAAAAACACATTTTGCAATTCAATCCAATGCCATCCATGCCCTAAATGATGTTTAAACTCAACAGAAGCCACAGAAACAGTTGTTTCATGCACCCACTACTCTGACTACCTCTGAGCCTACTGGATGAAAGGCCTGTTGGCAGACTAGGCCACAAGCTTGCAGGCCTATGACAAAAGCACACTGCCTGGCTTCAAAATGGCCACCAGCCACATGGCCAGGCCCACAACAACAAGAAAGGGAAGACAGACAATGCAGGCCTATGGCAAAAGCACACTGCCTGGCTTCAAAATGGCCGGCAGCCACATGGCCAGGCCCACAACAACAAGAAGCCTAGGCCAAAAAGGAACAAAGGAAACACATGCAGGCCTATATGGCAAAAGCAGCACACTTATAACTACCACCAGAAATAGCCACCAGCCACATGGACACTCACAATCACAAGCAACAACCAGGAGGCCTGGAAAACAATGAACTGAAACAGGCCTATAACAGCCAGGCAAAGGAGGCATGCTAAACAACATTGCTTTAATGCAATAAAATGCAAAAACGAAAATCCACAGGGCTAAACAAGGTGTGCAAGTTACACAACAAACACACACCACACACACACACAACAAAGGCATTTATTTAACACACACCCAAAAAGTGAAATACCCCAAAAAAACACATTTTGCAATTCAATCAAATGCCATCCATGCCCTAAATGATGTTCAAATTCAACAGAACACACAGAAACTGTTGTTTCATGCACCCATGACTACCTCTGAGCCTACTGGATGAAAGGCCTGTTGGCAGACTAGGCCACAAGCTTGCAGGCCTATGGCAAAAGCACACTGCCTGGCTTCAAAATGGCCACCAGCCACATGGCCAGGCCCACAACAACAAGAAAGGGAAGACAGACAATGAAGGCCTATGGCAAAAGCACACTGCCTGGCTTCAAAATGGCCGCCAGCCACATGGCCAGGCCCACAACAACAAGAAGCCTAGGCCAAAAAGGAACAAAGGAAACACATGCAGGCCTACATGGCAAAAGCGATACAAAAGGGGATGATGGACGGAACGTTTGATCCAATCAAACACTCACCCCCAGTCAACTGATCTGGGTTTAATCCATCATCATTCTTTAGCTCACTCCACCACCCCAGTTCAGACATGGCCATATGCAAATCAGTCTGACCCTGTGCCTCATGGGAACAGTCCAGCCCGAACTGCCAAGCCATGTCTTCCCTGGACCGGAAACAAGCATCCTAGGACCGGTTTCTGGCATTTCAGCCATCATCAGCCAGGCTTGCTTGAATCCAGTGGCAAAGTGAGCAAGGGACCCACGTCTGGGCATACCCCGCCAACTTAGGGCGACCAAAGCGATACAAAGGGGATGATGGACGGAACGTTTGAGCCAATCAAACACTCACCCCAGTCAACTGATCTGGGTTTAATCCATCATCATTCTTTAGCTCACTCCACCACCCCAGTTCAGACATGGCCATATGCAAATCAGTCTGACCCTGTGCCTCATGGGAACAGTCCAGCCCGAACTGCCAAGCCATGTCTTCCCTGGACCGGAAACAAGCATCCTAGGACCGGTTTCTGGCATTTCAGCCGTCATCAGCCAGGCTTGCTTGAATCCAGTGGCAAAGTGAGCAAGGGACCCACGTCTGGGCATACCCCCGCCAACTTAGGGCGACCAAAGCGATACAACTGGGGTGGTGGAGTGAGCTAAAGAATGATGATGGATTAAACCCAGATCTGTTGACTGGGGGTGAGTGTTTGATTGGCTCAAACGTTCCGTCCATCATCCCCTTTGTATCGCTTTGGTCGCCCTAAGTTGGCGGGGTATGCCCAGACGTGGGTCCCTTGCTCACTTTGCCACTGGATTCAAGCAAGCCTGGCTGATGACGGCTGGAATGCCAGAAACCGGTCCTAGGATGCTTGTTTCCGGTCCAGGGAAGACATGGCTTGGCAGTTCAGGCTGGACTGTTCCCATGAGGCACAGGGTCAGACTGATTTGCATATGGCCATGTCTGAACTGGGGTGGTGGAGTGAGCTAAAGAATGATGATGGATTAAACCCAGATCTGTTGACTGGGGGTGAGTGTTTGATTGGCTCAAACGTTCCGTCCATCATCCCCTTTTGTATCGCTTTGTTCGCCCTAAGTTGGCGGGGGTATGCCCAGACGTGGGTCCCTTGCTCACTTTGCCACTGGATTCAAGCAAGCCTGGCTGATGACGGCTGGAATGCCAGAAACCGGTCCTAGGATGCTTGTTTCCGGTCCAGGGAAGACATGGCTTGGCAGTTCGGGCTGGACTGTTCCCATGAGGCACAGGGTCAGACTGATTTGCATATGGCCATGTCTGAACTGGGGTGGTGGAGTGAGCTAAAGAATGATGATGGATTAAACCCAGATCTGTTGACTGGGGGTGAGTGTTTGATTGGCTCAAACGTTCCGTCCATCATCCCCTTTTGTATCGCTTTGTTCGCCCTAAGTTGGCGGGGGTATGCCCAGACGTGGGTCCCTTGCTCACTTTGCCACTGGATTCAAGCAAGCCTGGCTGATGACGGCTGAAATGCCAGAAACCGGTCCTAGGATGCTTGTTTCCGGTCCAGGGAAGACATGGCTTGGCAGTTCGGGCTGGACTGTTCCCATGAGGCACAGGGTCAGACTGATTTGCATATGGCCATGTCTGAACTGGGGTGGTGGAGTGAGCTAAAGAATGATGATGGATTAAACCCAGATCTGTTGACTGGGGGTGTGTGTTTGATTGGCTCAAACGTTCCGTCCATATTCCCCTTTTGTATCGCTTTGTTCGCCCTAAGTTGGCGGGGTATGCCCAGACGTGGGTCCCTTGCTCACTTTGCCACTGGATTCAAGCAAGCCTGGCTGATGACGGCTGGAATGCCAGAAACCGGTCCTAGGATGCTTGTTTCCGGTCCAGGGAAGACATGGCTTGGCAGTTCGGGCTGGACTGTTCCCATGAGGCACAGGGTCAGACTGATTTGCATATGGCCATGTCTGAACTGGGGTGGTGGAGTGAGCTAAAGAATGATGATGGATTAAACCCAGATCTGTTGACTGGGGGTGAGTGTTTGATTGGCTCAAACGTTCCGTCCATCATCCCCTTTTGTATCGCTTTGTTCGCCCTAAGTTGGCGGGGGTATGCCCAGACGTGGGTCCCTTGCTCACTTTGCCACTGGATTCAAGCAAGCCTGGCTGATGACGGCTGGAATGCCAGAAACCGGTCCAGGGAAGACATGGCTTGGCAGTTCGGGCTGGACTGTTCCCATGAGGCACAGGGTCAGACTGATTTGCATATGGCCATGTCTGAACTGGGGTGGTGGAGTGAGCTAAAGAATGATGATGGATTAAACCCAGATCTGTTGACTGGGGGTGAGTGTTTGATTGGCTCAAACGTTCCGTCCATCATCCCCTTTTGTATCGCTCTGTTCGCCCTAAGTTGGCGGGGTATGCCCAGACGTGGGTCCCTTGCTCACTTTGCCACTGGATTCAAGCAAGCCTGGCTGATGACGGCTGGAATGCCAGAAACCGGTCCTAGGATGCTTGTTTCCGGTCCAGGGAAGACATGGCTTGGCAGTTCGGGCTGGACTGTTCCCATGAGGCACAGGGTCAGACTGATTTGCATATGGCCATGTCTGAACTGGGGTGGTGGAGTGAGCTAAAGAATGATGATGGATTAAACCCAGATCTGTTGACTGGGGGTGAGTGTTTGATTGGCTCAAACGTTCCGTCCATCATCCTCTTTTGTATCGCTACATGGCAAAAGCAGCACACTTATAACTACCACCAGAAATGGCCACCAGCCACATGGACACTCACAGTCACAAGCAACAAGCAGGAGGCCTGGAAAACAATGAACTGAAACAGGCCTATAATAGCCAGGCAAAGGAGGCATGCTAAACAACACAGCTTTAATGCAATAAAATGCAAAAACGAAAATCCACAGGGCTAAACAAGGTGTGCAAGTTACACAACAACCACACCACACACACACACACACACACACACACAACAAAGGCATTTATTTAACACACACCAAAAAAGTGAAATGCCCCCAAAAAACACATTTTGCAATTCAATCCAATGCCATCCATGCCCTAAATGAGGTTTAAATTCAACAGAACACACAGAAACAGTTGTTTCACGCACCCATGACTACCTCTGAGCCTACTGGATGAAAGGCCTATTGGCAGACTAGGCCACAAGCTTGCAGGCCTATGGCAAAAGCACACTGCCTGGCTTCAAAATGGCCACCAGCCACATGGCCAGGCCCACAACAACAAGAAAGGGAAGATAGACAATGCAGGCCTATGGCAAAAGCACACTGCCTGGCTTCAAAACGGCTGCCAGCCATATGGCCAGTCCCGCAACAACAAGAAGCCTAGGCCAAAAAGGAACAAAGGAAACACACACAGGCCTATATGGCAAAAGCAGCACACTTATAACTACCACCAGAAATGGCCACCAGCCACATGGACACTCACAGTCACAAGCAACAAGCAGGAGGCCTGGAAAACAATTAACTGAAACAGGCCTATAATAGCCAGGCAAAGGAGGCATGCTAAACAACACAGCTTTAATGCAAAAATGCAAAAACGAAAATCCACAGGGCTAAACAAGGTGTTCAACTTACACAACAACCACACCACACACACACACACACACAACAAAGGCATTTATTTAACACACACCCAAAAACTGAAATACCCCAAAAAATACACATTTTGCAATTCAATCCAATGCCATCCATGCCCTAAATGATGTTTAAAATAAATTCAACACACACCAAAGGAACAGTTGTTTCATCAGGCACCCATGACTAGCTCTGGGCCTACTGGCTACTCACAATAAAAAAAAATGTAAATGATGAAAAGTACCAAAATTGTAGTTGCAGCAACTGCAATGCCCCAACCAAACAAACAACACCAACTTACTTGTAAAATCTCAAATCCAAAAGTCCTCAAATCCAATGATATATGATGCAGCAGACACAAAGAGTGATCCTTCCAACTCCATATCCAAATGAAAAGTGAACAGGACATGGACAAAGCACTGGGAGGAGCCTGCTGGACAGGAACAGGAAGTTGGAGACTCTGGGGCACTTCCTTCCTCTCCCCAAAAAAAGTTGGAAAAAAAAAGGACTCCTTGCACCAAAAAGTACAGCCAAATGTCAATCTAAGGAGTTTTTTTCATCCAAATCATCATTTTTTAGAAGGTTTTATGCTGCTCCTGATATTCTTCTTCTCCAGATTGCAAATTTTGCGTGTTCGGCATCGCGAGCTTCACCAAACTTCCGCCGGATGTCCGATGGCGCGTCCGAATGACGTGTTCGCGATCGCACACTCTCGCGGTGTCCGATGGCGCATCCGAAATGACGTGCTCGCGATCGCACACTCTCGCGGTGTCGGATGGCGCGTCCGAAATGACGTGTTCGCGATCGCACACTCTCACGTTGTCCGATGGCGCTTCCGAATGACGTGTTCGCGATCGCACACTTTCACGGGATTGCGCGGCCAGCTACCAAAATCTCGTGGTGCACGCGAACGGATAGGAAAACTCATTGGCGAACGCAGGGATCCCGGTAAGTCACTACTGCACGCTCGAAAACGCATTTTTAAAGCGCGAACAAGGAAAAAATTCTGCTACGCCGCGGATCCCGGAATTTTCAGCAATTCCGCGTTCTCCGCGGAACTGCCAAAATTCTGCACATTCTATGAGCAGAGCGGAATTTACCGCCCAGGCTTAGTAATGGCACCCCCTATCTCCCCTGCTAGATCAGTGAAGCTGTGCAGCAGGACTGCGCATTCCGCAGTGTCCGGCTTACCGATGAATAGAAAGTCATGCAGATAGTGCATTCGCCCCCCCCCGCCCCCTGCAGGGTGTCGTGACTCTACCTCCCACTCAAGGTAACTGCTGAATGTTTCAAAGGTGGTTCTGTGAAAGGTCCAGCTATCCTCCCAGGAGAAGCTCTTTCTCCACTTTCTGTCGAGCTTCATCTGGGTTCTCCACTACTGACTTCAGATTGCAGCTAAGGTGGCTGACCAGGGGGCCCTGATAGGGGATATGAAACCCAGCCACAAAGCCCTTTGATAGTAGCTGCCCACTTAAGATTGGGATACCTATTCAGCAGTCGGAATATTACCTCTGTCTTAATGGGGGTGGGGAGGGAGGCCAAAGGGGCATGGGGTGGCTCCTCCCCAGGCTCCCCACCCGATCTGTTACTTGTTTATGTTGTTGTCCTTGCTCTCCCCAGTACCCTTGACCTTTCTGCAATTGATTGCTGGGTGAGCCCACCATAGATGATACAGGTGTGCCTACATTTGCAAGCCTGCCCCCATTTTCACTCATCTTTATCATATTTCCAGTAGACTGCGGGCCGGCTCTTCCCATTCCTGGCCCTTCCTGCTTCCTTTTTGGGGCCCGTCATATCTCCCTTTATTGTGTGTGGTGCGAAAGGGGTGGTCCCCTGTGCTTACACCCTCCCCTCTGCCACCATATGATTAGTAAAGCCCTCTACATCTTGATGATCCCACTCAATCACGGAACAGGTTTGCATTTTTTCCCTAAAGCCATCATCGTAATGGAGCCTGGCATCCCGTTGATACTTTAGCTGGGCCTCATGTACCTTCTGCTCATGTAGGAAAAACATTGCATCGTTCTGTGGGACTTTTCTTACAAAAACACTCCCTAAGGTTCTGAAAGCTCTTAACCAGTTTTCATTTTATCGCTCCACCCTTGGACTCTGCCTATCCTTCCTCTCCTCATCTTTTCTATCCTGTGTGATTAGATCTAGACCAGCCTGGCACACCTCCAAGATTGAGAAGGTAGTGATGTAATCCTTGCACCAAATCCTCTCCTTTGTCACTAGGGGAATAAGACTGTGAAGGGTGGATCCTCAAGGGAAGGCCATATATATTTGCATGCAGGGTTTTCCCCCACCCAAATCCTGTGATGTCCCTCCGGTCCAGGTCTTGGTAGGGTCAGTCTCCCTGGCCGCAGCCAGGGCGCTACTTGCCTGACAGCCTCCTTGCTCCCCACCACGTCTTTCTCATGGTGCTCCACTGTTCCTTATCATGGCTACCTCCAGCACTATACTTTTGTGATACCGCCCCATGCCTGTTGCCCTGGCTGTTTTTTCTTTGCCCCTGAGCTATTCTGTGACTGCTCCTGCAGCTTGGGTGCTGCACTGCCCACATCATGCCCCCCTAAAGCCTTGCTGCTTGAACCTTCCTCTAGGTCCCCCATGCTATGGCCCTGCCATGGATACATGCCCAGTCAGCAGTACACTGGGTAATCTGGAGGCGAGGGGGTACCTGACCCTGCCCATGGCCACCAAGGTGTGCCAATGGGTGGGCCTATAAATGGTGCTAGATACTGTGCTTGTGACCCATTGGTCGTCTTCCCATATGAACACATCCCACCTTGTGAAGGATCCCTGTGATGAGCTCTTGTGGGAGTGGCTTCAAGTAGACTGGGACCACCCAGTTGCCCCCATGGGCCTTGTGTTTGCAATACTTGTTGCCCCACTGTGGCCCTGCTGCATTGTCTCCCCAAACACAGGTACCCCCCTTGTACCACTTGGCACCTGCTTCTCACCATTTGCTCTTCCATTGTCAGTCTTGCTTGCCTCTCTTTTCCCCTCAGGCATCGTCACGCAGGATCCTTGCACCCTCTGATTCTCCTCCTCGCTTTCCTCCTTGCTGCCTCCTTGCTGCCTTCGTCACTGCTGGACCCATTACTTGAGGGAACCGCTGTTCCACTGCACCCTCTGCTCTCTGTTCTTGTCTGACTTGCCGCCTTTCCTTCGGGTTTCCTCATGTTGCCAGCCTCCTTTCTGGACTGTGGCTATGGGGGAGGCGACCGTTCTGGTTGCAAGCCTGCCCTGACTTTGCCCTATGACTAGGGTTCTGTGCTTTTCTGTGCCTGGTGGGTGGGAGGCCATCGTTGGTCTGGGCCTCTTCGCAGGCCCACCTCCCAGCTGGACGATCACCTGCTGGCTCAGCCACTCATGCCCTGGCTTGCCACCAGCTTCTGCACTTTTGCTAACACTGCCTCCAAATCCTTGTCTAGTTCGGGGCCCCTGCCCCCCAGCCACACGCCCTCTGGAGTTCTTCAGCCCAGGTACCGGCCTTTCCTGACCTCTTACTTCCGCATCCTGGTACCGGGTGGGCCGACGGCGCTCCCGTGCCTTCCTGCCCTTGCTCAGCATTCTCATGCTGGTGGAGGAGGGGGTGGGTTGAGGAGGAGGGGAGCTGGACCGTACGTCCTGGCCCGTAGCTGGCCGGGCTCTCCGCTGCTTGTTCTCCCTCCGCCTCGGTGCCTCTATAGTGTGGCCGCACTTCTCCCATAGGCCCCATCTCACTTCCTCACTGCGGAATGTCCAGCAGGGTAACTCTTCCTTCGTGGCCCTACTTGTGAAGCTGACAGAGCCTTCTGCCGCCCTGTGTGCTCTGGCCGCTTAGTGCTGAAGATGGGTGCACGGGCACCAACTCTGATGAGAAGCTGTACTCAGAGCTCCTCAACCTCACCACAGTGCCTTCTCAGACTCCTCGAAGGTCTTGCCACTGTTCCCATTCTCAGCACCTGGTATTCGGCTCTTCTGACGACAGTCCGTGTGTGACAGCACTCAGTGACGATAGTGGTGGCGATAATCCTCCAATGTGGAGAGGTCAAGGTATGCCCGGTGCTGCCCTTGACTCTGTTTTTAACCCCTGATTCTCCTTAGCACTTCGCACAGATTGGGGGATTTAAAGCATGCCACCCAATCGGGTGCCCCCATTTTGTGGTCTTGTGGCACCTGCCTCTGGACTCTTGATGGTCCTGCCCTTGGGAGGCATTCTTCGCGGGCCCCTTATGGGTCCGGCTTTGCCTTTCCAGGAACACACATTTACTCTCTTGTCTCTGGTCAGTGCCATTACTGACGCTGGGCATGATGGGAAGAGAGCAAGGACAGATAGAAAATGGCAAATCATTGCATGGTTTCAAAATGAACCAGAGAGGCCTATTCATGTCTCCTCCTTGTGCTCCTGAGCCAATCCAGGAAAGGATGGCAAAAATGTGGGGGTGAAGCTGCAGAAAGAGCTCAGTCCAAAAGCTCCAATATATATGTTGAAAATAACTTGAAACCAGATGTAGCATTGGGAAATACTATTTGAAATGGGATGGATTTATACTTGGACCAGCCAAGTTCTCTTCTTTATTAGTGAGTAAAGCCACCATAGAACAATGCTGATGCTGTCAAAGCCCTTATGGACCATGAGGATGGAAAGGAGGGTACAATGGTTGGCTCTGTCGAAGACTAACAACAAGGTTGACACAATCTCCAATCTATATATCATCAGCCACCACTTGGATGTTCTTTGTTTATGTGTTGCAACATGATGGTGAGGTTGTCATAATCTAGATTCTCCTTTTTGATGAGAGGAAGGATGTGTCCAGTCTTAAGGCCATGCTAGAAGGTGCCTTGCAGAAGGGAGTCATTGATGATGTTCATTAAAGTTGTTAGTGCAGCTCTGGGTGATCAACCTCAGGGTCCTTAATATTGGTTTCCTATTTTCACATAATCTTTACATTATTTGTTTTTTTTTAATTTTGGTTCCATCAAATATAAATTTATTTTTGTACTATTTCTTTTTGTATTATATATCAGGTATCATTTTATTTACTTTTTGTTATAGTTGATATTTTTATTATTTGTGTTTTGTTATGAGGTAGGTTCCATGTGTCACTCGGTTAATCCTTTTTTGTAATTATTACCATTGGTTTTGGTAAGTTATGTATTTTTAAATGTATTCTTTTTTATTTACATTCTAATTAGCAGGGACCCCTGTACCCATTTCCCTTAACTTTACTATTTCCCATTTATTTATTATTCGTTCGTTTTTCTTTTGTTATATCTTCAATGTATCCTTTATAGTATCTCTTTGGACTTTCTGACCCATTCCAGTCTATTTTGGTCACCAAGATTTTGTTTTCTCTTTATAATTACTCAGAGAATTTTGCATCATAATGTTCTTATATTGAGCTAAACATTTTACGCTTGCAATTGAAGTATGTGAGTGGAGGATCTGTTCTGAGTTAATAAAGTGCTTGGTGGACTGGAAGAGAACCCTCTGCCTTTTGGAGGCTTTTCTGATTTTCTGTAACTACAAAACTCACCTAAATTTATTTATGCTTTGTAAGTTTCCTAAAGTGTGATTTTTGCTGCTTTCATACCCTTGTACTTTAACTGGAAAACATGTCCCCTACTGTTCAGTGCTGCTGAAGAAATAATATTGATTGCCGTCATTCATCAGCAGTCCTCACTCGCTGTTGCTAGGACTTATCCCATAAAAAAACATACTGAATTCATCCCCTCCCTGACCTCAGCTTTTCCGTGCTACCCCTTTGAAGCCACATTGCCCACCACTCATGCTCTTTGTATTGTATTCCTCACTGTCCCCTGATCTCCCAGCATCTCATGTCTGCAAGGGGTGTGCAGAGGGTTGAGCGTAGGCCTCTTTTATTTGCGAATGAAGGATGGCCCACCCATGAGACTGCCTAATACAAGAATTGTCACATAGAGCATGGCCAGAAATGTTTAACTTTATCTCAGGAAAAGACGGGAAATATTGACTGTCTTCACCAAGTGGGAATTTTCCTCACTTCTCTATCACAGAAGAAAATATTATACATTCCTAGTTTCAGGTTGATCAGATGAGCTTGCAATTGTGTGGACCTCAATTTATTTTTCTGGTGTCTAATAACCCATTTCCTGTTGGTGGCTTTCTTACTGTACCAAAATGTGAATTACTTTAATGTTCACTAAGCAGGGGTTCAATGGGTGTGGGCATCTGTTGAGGGCTTCTGTTGTTGAAATCCTGCAGTAAGGTTTTAACATCAGTGTAGTTGTCAGATACATTTGTCTGAGCAGTCAGGTCGTTATGAAGTACCTCTAGGAAAAATATCCTCAAAGATCTGGTTAGCATATTCATGGGTTTGGGTTGGACTCAGTGAGTTGGGAAGATGTAGGCCAAGTCCAAGCTGAGAGTGGAGTGCTTGGTCCAATTGACTTGGATGGGAAGTGGTATATAATGGTTGTCACTGCTGTGCAGACAGGGCAGAGGATAAGTCTGTTTCTGTGGTTAGTAGAGTAACAAACTCTGAAATATCAGTGAACTTTCCTGCTGCCTAATATGGTTAAATTCCCAAAGAAATGTTGGAAGCTGCTGTTATGAGTTCAGACATCTTAATGTTGAATTCTGAATTGAGGCCAGGGGCTGTATTACCTAAAGTGCCCCGGGAAAGCAATGGGCTCAGGCACGTGTTTTCTGTGCCGCCGGAGCATTTTCGTACATTACAGAAGAGGACGCAAATGCTTGCATGGCCCCAGTGTTTACTTTGTACATTTTGGCTCAGAAGCATGCAGCAGCACTATTGAATGTCAGCATGCCAAATGCCAATGCTGCTTAGTCTTTATTCCACCTCATGCCTCTTTAATCCACCACCAGACATTCCTTTATTTATTCATTCCTGCTTTCTCCCTTTGTCAAAGCTTTTCCGTCTTTTCTCCCTCCTAATTTTCCCCTTCTGTGTTTTTCACCCTTTTGCTCTGAGTCAAAGTCTGATGAGGAAAAATAGGTGCTGATTCCCATAGATAAGAGCAAGTGCACCTGCAATCAGCGGCTCGAATGAAACACTGCATTACCCCTCCTGTAATACAGATAGCGCCTGAGCACATGCAGCACCAGCACTGTCATAAAGGCATGTTCCCTCATTAGCATAGGGGCATGGAACACTTGGCAGACCATATATGTTTCTTGCCTGTTTTTTCATCTCTCTGATATTCATAGTCTTTGATGTATCCAGCACAGTTACTGGCCATTCCTAAAAAAATTTGGAGAGCAATTATTTATTTTTGGTGGGGTGTGTTGGTGAACACTTGTACATTTACAGACAGGCCTCAATCCTTTCTATACAAAAAAAGTGCCTGAAGAACTTGTAGAGCTCTCGTTTTTCAGAGTTAAGTGTGAGATTGGCTTCCACCAGTGCTTGGAATACTTATTTGGGATCTTTTTCATGTCCTTTTTTCGAAAACACAGTCACAAAGATATGTACAATGCATTTGAGACATTGCAAATCACCCTGTGAATCACTTCTTGAAAGATCTCAGTTATTGAGGACAACCTGAAATTGAGGTACTTGTACATAAATAACACCAAAGATTATAGAAATTGTTGACATGTATACGCAATTTTCTTCCAGCTCTAGTTGATGACCTTATTGAGACTTTGGGTCTCATTACGGTGGCGGTCGGACACATTGCTACATGTTGGAGGCCGCCCGACATGTAGTCGGTTGTTCCACCCACCATATTATGATACAACCGCCATTTAGGTGGTCGGAAACATGCAGTTTTCTATTGTGGCTTGGGCTGCAGCCCGGAAAAGGTCCACACCACAAGCCGCATCAGAAAAATGCATGTTTGCAAACATAAATGCACTGTGTGCCAGACACGATGTGGTGCCTGGTACACAGTGCATGGATGTTTGGGGAGGGGCATCAAATATGCTCCCCTAGCCACATAGCAGCGTCCCACAGGGGACAGGGGCCCTGCTAGGGGCCCCCAAAGTCCCTTTCTGACAGACATTCCATCGCGGTGGGACCACCATGAAAAGGCTGTGGGAAATGGACATCATAATCCCTACACCGTGTTCATTGTAGAGGATACAGCCTGACTGCTGCCCCGACGGGCTCCTAGAGCCTGTTGAAGGTGGCGGTCTTTCACCCTGCCCTCTGCGCTCCAACCGCCAGCATTGTAATCCGGAGGTCAAACCGCTGCCCTAGATGTCAGGTGGACTGCCACTGATGGCCTGTCGATGACGATCTGCCCGACATCATAATGAAGGCCACAGTTTAGAAAAGACTCAAGCTCATTCAGTTGTGTTTTATTTCATTGATGCGGGGACTCCGGGTGTCATTCTCTCAGTGGCCTTATTGGCTAGATGTATGTCAAAGCAGATTCGAACTTCATTAATGTTGTACTTTTTTGGTGCCACTAAAATGGGAGAGATCCATGGTACTGGGCTCTTGGACTCTTTGATGATGTTGAGAGTGTGCAGTTTATTGATTTCTTGCTCCACTGCTCCTTCAAGGTGGAATGCTGCCTTCCTTTGATTCTGCACCACAACACAAATTGCTGCATTGATGTGCAGCTGTGTCCTAGTGCTGTTCACCTTGCCTATGCTCTTGAAAAATTATCGAAATTCCACTTAAATTGTTAAGTTGTCTTACAGCATTTAGTTGATAGATAAGAGGCTCATCTTTTCTGCTGTTGGAAAAACATAGTAGACACACAGTAGGCATTTTCCATGCAAGACAGGAATTGTTGCTTTAAAGTTTATCAATTTGTATTTCAATATGGCTTACAATTCCCACAGACATTTTATTGATTTTTGACTCAGCTAATGTGTAAACCAGTGCATCACACTTTCATACTGTTGGCTGTGTGGTGCTCCACTGTTATAGTGATGCTGAGGCATTTCTTCACTTCTGCGAATATTGTTGATGCAATACTTTTCTGTTGTGCGGTAGTGGACATCAACTATCCCCAGTGCAGTTACTAGCGCAGTTCAGCTACTTCCTCTTCTAGAACATAAACTTCTACTCACGCTGCTGTTTCATGAAATATAAGACCGACTGAGAATTGTCATTGGCATGTTAGTGAGTCTGCAGACTTCTAGACATAGAAATAGAGGTTTGAGGCAGTTAGTACCGGTATGCTTTTCAGCTTCTCCACTTCATCAGTTCCCATGACACTTAATGATGCTCTGCTGTCCATCACAAATTGCAATCATTACTTTCCTACCAAGAGATTGATTGATGGATCATTGACAAATGTGTCTTTGCCACACAAAATGAATTTGCAGCCTTTCTCACAACTTTCTGTTGATGTACAGGGTGCTAAGAATCTTGTGGATGGTGGTGCTTATGACTTTACTCGTGATGTTGCAATTATCATCTAAATGTGAGGTCTGTAGTGTTTTTCTCTCTTCCTCACTCGGATTGGCATTGGTGACCTTGCTTGACCTGCACTGATGTGCGAAACTTCTGCATACCGTGTTGAAAGGATTTTTTTTGCACATGCTTTGCAAACCTTGCCTATGGATGGACATTTGCCTTAATAAGGATGTGCCAGGTCACAATGAAGCATGTCTGTTGGCTCTTTTCTTTCTTGCTCCCCAGAAATGAGTCCAGATTTTCTCATCTTCCCGATCTCCATGACATGCTTTGGTTTCAATGACCTTCCAACTTCCATCATTGGGTGCTTGTTTTTCTGCTCATTCCTCTGCCTGAGCAATGGCTAGCATATCATCTACTTTGTGTTTCTTTTAGATTTCTTTACAGGTACGAGCTGGACAGGCAACCATCTATGGTGCACAGCTTCATTGTGTCCTCATCAGTAAACACTCTGAGCTTGTAGAAATGTTTCTAGATGGGCCACAATTCAGCCATAGATTCTCCTTTCATCTGGCAGGCCTTATTGAATATGTGACAATCATAGTCAACTTTTCTGACTAGGTCAAACTTTTCCAATAGGGCCTCCTTTGACTTTTGGTGTATCTACTGTACTTTAATATCTACATGATTATCTTTGAGTCAACTGATTCATCTAGGGCTTCAATTAAATCATCAAATATGTCAATCTGTTTGGTCAACTTTGGGATTAGATTCTACCTCTTTATGCTGTCAAAGTAGAAGTGGCTTTAAGAATACAGAGGAATCATGAGGTGCGGTGTCGCTTAACATTTTCTTGGTCAGTCTGGCAGAGCTGAACTTCTTTTCTGATGCTTGGACAAAAACACCCAAAACTTATTAAAACAAGTATTTCTTTGTGTCCCACAACATTCATTGTGAGGTCACACATTTTCGGGGTTATGCAGACCCTTGCTGCACTCTGGCAAATGGCACAGCATTTCCAATTGTTTGCATTTCCTCCTTTCACTCTCAGATGTGACAGGATGTATTGTTCCGTTTAGTATTATTACTGTTATTTTTCATTGAATCATTTCAAACCTTTCATTTGTTGTTATGTATTTCTTTTGCATCTCTATTACGTCTTTCTTTCTTTATTTACATAATTATTGTGGTGCTGCTTATATTCTGGTGCACCTGTGGTACTATACCCAGCTCTTGTTGGGCCCCATGTGATGGCCTTCAATGATTAAAGGCTGTTTTGCCTTCTAATTATGGCTGCCACTCTTAGTCTTCTTCACAAGATGGAAGCACCTTGGGGTGTCTCCACCTGCTTCAGTGAAAGAATGACCATTCACGTGCCTGCTACTACTAAAACAGTAGCTCCGTTTCTGTGTTTTTCCTCCATTCTCAAAATGACTGCCATGTGCCTGCTGCTTTCAGGGGTGCAACACTCACTGCAATGTGAGTTGGTTATTTCTGCCCAACTTTTGCTACTAAGAAAATCAATGTTTTCAAGCAATGGGTGCCAGGGCAGATTGCAAGTGTCATTGTTTTGTTGGAAATACTGTTTTTCTGCTCTATAATGCTATGATACACAGTGAAATGCAAAGTCTAGTGATTAGGAGATTTTGTTTTCTGCTCAGCACTCAGTCATCATTCGTATGAATGACCCAGCATACTCTCATGTCACGTGTCTGGAGTAGCTCAATTTAGACAATTTACATGTCATCATTACGCAATTTGTATTTATATTTTGACATATCTACTGTGTGCCTTAATAACATTAACGTGTGTGAACATTTAAATGCATTAATGAGTTGTATTTACTGTAGCAACTAGAGTTTTATAAACATGTGCACTTAAATGTGTGCATAGTTTAACATGAAGACTAATTTTGTATTCATGTTTGCATTTATACTTTGTCATAGTTGCCTATATTTTGAAAGCAAATCTTACCTGTGGCCTTCAGTTCCTGCTCAGAAACCAAAGTATCAGCCAGGAACTCACCACTCTACTCAACACCTCTATCACCACTGCAAAATTTCCAGATGCCTGGAAGCACGGCAAAGTCAGACCAATACTCAAAAAACCCGCCGCCAACCCCAGTGAACTCAAAAACTACTGGCCAATCACCCTGCTCCCATTTCCAGCTAAGGTATTGGAAAAGATTATCAACAATCAACTCATCACACACCTGGAGCAGAACCAGCTACTCAACACCTCCCAATCGGTTTCCGCACCAATCACAGCATCGAAACCACTCTGATCATAGGCACCGATGACATCTGAACCCTCCTCGACAAAGGAGAAACAGCAGCTTTAATGCTCCTCTACCTATCGGCAGCTTTCAACACCGTATCCCAGCACATACTGATCAAAAGACTCCACTACATCAGCATCCAAGGGGATGTGCTCAGATGGATCACCTCCTTCGTCACAGGAAGAACCCAGAGGATCCACCTCCCACCTTTCACCTCTAAACCTTGCAGTGTCCCCCAGGGATCATCCATCAGCCCCACACTCTACAACACATATATGACCTTGCTGGCCAACATCATCAGATCCCACGGTCTCCTCATAATTTCCTACGTAGATGACACCCAACTCATTCTCTCACTCACCGATGACCCCACCACCACCAGAACCAACTTCCACAGATGTATGACAAACATTGCCGACTGGATGAAGAACAACTGCCTGCAGCTGAACACAGACAAAATAGAAGTACTGATTGTTGCAACAGCAGAAACACATAGTATGACTCCTGGTGGCCATCAGACCTAGGACCCACCCCCTCCAACTACACCAGAAACCTCTGAATCATCGACAACTAGCTCACCATGAAATCACAGATCAACGCCATCTCCTCTGCCTGCTTCCTCACTCTGCATATGCTACATAAGATTTTCAAGTGGCTACCCCTACACACGAGATGTACCGTGACACAAGCCCTCGTCACCAGCTGACTGGACTACGGCAATGCCCTCTACATAGGAATCCCCGCACAACTTCTACAGAGACATCAGACAGTACAGAACGCCACAGTCAGTCTCATCGTCTGCCTTCCCCGATGAACCCACATCACACCCCACCTCAGGAAACTCCACTAGGTCCCCCTACAGAAGAGATGCCAATTCAAGCTGCTGACACACGCACACAAGGCTCTACAAAACCCGCCTACATTAACCATCGCCTGAACTTTCACCAACCATCAAGAAGACTACGCTCCGCCTCCCTTTCACTTGCCCATACTCCCGCATCTATCAAAGCAGAAGTGGAGGATGCTCCTTCTCCTACATCGCAGCAAAGACCTGGAACAGCCTCCCCACACACCTCCGGACAATCACCTGGCTGTTCGAATAAGCCTACAGGGCCTGCAAGAGCATGGATAACCAATAAGATGATTAGTCAAGCTTTATAAATCCTGATTGATTGAAAGTCATATTTGAAAGTGTAATCATGTATGCTTTTACTCACATTTGCATTTGTTCTTGAGTTCTATGTGTAACCATGCATTTGAAATGCACATTGAGAGCCTCATTTACAAACCCATTGTGCCGCCGGTGTGTCACTTAGCGCAATGGGCTTTCCCATATTTACAAGGCCACGTAAAGTCACCCTGCATGACTTTTCATGGGCCTGTAAATATGGGCCCCTTTCACACATTACTCTGCGTGAAATGGGCGTTCCAGGGGTGTTCCTGTGGGTGTTCCCACGCAGCATCCATGGAACCTGACACATTCACAGATTTACAATATTTTGTGTAAAGCTGGGAATGCGTCAGAATCTTACGCCTCCCCAAGGGAGGCGTAGGAGTGGCATAACAAGGACAAATACTTTTATTTCTCCTCGTTTTCTCCTCTTTCTATATGTGCTGCAGGCTGCGGCATGCATAGAAAGAGGAAAATGCCATCAGTTATTGTTTTTGTGCAAGATGGTGTCCCTTCCTGCACAAAAACAACTATCCCTGCAACACATGCACCTTTGCAACATGACACAAGGATGTCTGTGTGGCACACGGCTGGTGTGTGTGTGCCGGCGCAGGGGAGAAGGACAAGCATGTATCTTGTAGGTACTGCACATTCCTGCCCTTTTCTTTTGATGCATGGCAGCACAGCAGGAAGGCCTGCTGCGCTGCTGTGCATCAAAATTTGGTAAATGAGGCCCTAAATGGTTAGGTAAACGTTAAAGTTAGCCTGACTAAAGGACTATGATTTTGAAATGTACTTTACTTGGTTAGCATGTTCTTTCTTTTGTAGATGCTTTCTCAGGCTTTCATTAGCTGGAGAAAGGAGTATGGTTGTCTGTATTAGTTTCTTGATGGTAAGGTCTGAGAAGAGAAATCTTGGCAAGAAATGTGAAGACCTAATGAGCAGATGAAGCCTCCTTTTCATCTCGTATCATGAACAAGGAATGTTCAAGGTTGCAGTAACTGTCCAAGTTCTGTGGGATAGGAAGGTCTGGTAATGTTGCAAATGCACAACAAAAGGAGAGAAACGATTGGTTCTTGGTGGTATGGAAAGAGATACAATTGTTGCTGAAGTTTCTGTTTGTTTTAATTAGCTTTCACACTGTTAGACTGTAGAGCAGATTTCCTTAGACTTTGAGAGGTACAGACCTCTCTGTCTTCACTATGCTGACAACTTCTCGTACTTCCGAATTTCCTTGAGACCCTATTTTATGAACCATCCTTGCTCTAAACTTAGAGCCTTGATTAGGTGACTTTAGAATGTATTCATGTTTAAGAAAGAGAATCAGAGCTTCTTTAAGGAACACCTATATCTAATTCCCAGTGTCCTTATTGCAGTTGCTCTGATTTAGTTGTATCTTATCTTATTGAGACTGAACCAACTGTGATATTTCAGCTTGCCAGCTGGAATCTTGTATCCTTTTAATATTCTTCTGACGTGTATATATATTGGATTGACTATTAATTGGAAATAAACTTCCTTAACTTCAATTACCGATTCTTGGTCCTTATTGTGGGGCCAAATGGGCTTCACGGAGATTTAATTATTGTATTATTGCTAACTCCATTTACGTCTTAGTTGACTTAAAAACATCCATCAGATGAGAGACTGTAAATCACGCACTGGCACGCTCTCATGTCCAGTGTAGTCCAGGATGTTCCTGGGGCTTGAGCTTTCTTGTCCCTTCATCAATCGCAGGACTGTCCACAGACATAACATAAACATGTGTATTTGTAAAACACACCTTCATCCAAGGGTATCTTGGCGCTGAATAACAGATATTTACTGTTATCCAACTAAATGGTGCTCATTTTATCAACCTCAGAAGGACGAAATGTTGAGTAAGCACACCAGGATTTGAACCTGTGACCATGAGGTTAAACACAAGCTCTTATAGTGGATTCGTTAGTCCGCTGAGCCACCAGACCCGGCACTAAGCTCCCAGACACAAGCCAGGCATATCTAGTAATGCTAAACCTTTATTAGATGACAGCACTCCCTTGCCAAATAGGTATGGGAGAATCAGCTCACAGTCAGGGGCATAGCTTCAGGGGTTTTTTCAGGGGTATTACACCCTCCTAATAAATGTATTATTTAATAAATAGTTGGGTGCAGGAGCTTTCAATCAGGTATGGTAAAATGCTTGTCGGAATTCACTTGGGATATTTAAATACTCACTCAAACAGAATACACACACGCTTCCTCTCATTTCTGTTTTGAAGGTGTTAAAACATGGCCATATTACAAAGTGTGTTTTAAGTACCCCTCACAATCTGCACTCCTTTCCCTTTCAACTGACCCTTAACCCCACTCATGTCCTGCTTCTCATATAATGATTAACATGATATGCCAGCATGAGTGTCGGAAAATCAGAAGCTCACACCTCCCCAGTCTTACTAACTAAACTACGCCCCTACTCACAGTAATATTTGTAGAATCCATTGCAGCTTTAATTTCCTCAAGAGTAAACCCTACTTTAAAAAAACTCAGTTATGCTGTTGCCCATCTATACAAGCAAGTGCAATGTGATCCGGAAAGGTTTCTGTGTCATTTTCTCTTCTTGAGAGTCTAGGGGGCACATTTACTAATTTCAAGTGCTTCGCGGAACAGCAACCAAAGTTGAAGCGCTGCATTGCAATGTGGAGAGAACGTCGCAGAGCAATATCTTCTACGAAATGGTGCTGCTGCTCTCCTGCCCAGCGAGGGAGCACAAATAGGATGCCTAGCCCCCCACACACACCACAGAGGTCTCGATTTCACAGAATGTTCAGGAGTAGGGGGAGAGTTGGTGGAAAACACAAAGGGGCATATTAGCAAGAACGGCGCTAAAATTATCGCCGCTTTAGCGGCAGGAAACTGCCGCTAAAGCGGCGATAATGGGCTTGATAATATGCCCTAGAGAATTCCAATAGAAGCCCAGGATCACAGCAGAACATGGGCTTCTATTGGTATTCTCAAGGGGATATTATCAAACCCATTATCGCCGCTTTAGCGGCAGTTTCCTGCCGCTAAAGCGGCGATAATTTTAACGCCGTTCTTGCTAATATGCCCCAAAATGCCCTAAAATGGACTTCACATCCTGTCAAAATTTAACAATGTTAAAGTACCACAGTACCTTGCAAATTCATCTTTACACATCGCACAAATTATTTTGGGGAAAGTCAAGTGTCAAAGGGGTTGAGGAAGTATTAACAGGGGTGGCATGCTTTTGGTCTTGCATTTACATTGCAGGAATCTCATTGCCCCACTTTTCACCCTGGGCTGGGAAGTCCCATCACCTTGTGTTATGGCATGCACATGCATGATTTCTTTGGGTTCTCTTGTTTTTAAGGTTTTTTCTCCTCATATTTTACTTGTACGGAAAATAACAGATGCTGTTCATTAGAGTGCAAGTGGTAGTTACTATAAATCTTATGGATAATTAGTTTTGGACAGCGAAGATGCATATTTTAACATGTTGATTTTCAACCAAACAAAGGACTATTTAAAAAGTGATTATTCTTTGTTATAAATGTGGGCAGAACCACTTGGGTTCATTTCTTTATTAGTAATTTTGTAGCTCATAAACCGTAATCTAGGTGTCAGATTCCCAAATGATTCCTGGCCAAGAATCTCCCAACGCGACAGGCCCGTGCTTTACTTTTACGTGAATTTCAGGGGTGCTCGTTGAATAGTTCACCTGAAGCTAGATCATTAAACTCATTAGGGGGCATATTATCAAGAACGGTGTTAAACTTATCTCCGCTAAAGCGGCGATAATGGGCTTGATAATATGCCCTGGAGAATTCCAATAGAAGCCCATGTTGACACCAGAACATGGGCTTCTATTGGAATTCTCAAGGGCATATTATCAAGCCCATTATTGCCGCATTAGCGGCAGTTTTCTGCCGCTAAAGCGGCGATAAGTTTAACGCCGTTTCTTGATAATATGCCCCATTAATTAGATTGTTAAACGAAAACCCAGGACTGGAGACTCACATTTTTCTTACGATAGAGTCATCTGGCAGGTCTACTTAGGCAGTGGCCTAGCACTACACACTGGAGAGTTTGCAGGGGTGTACAAAACACGGCAAAAGAAAGGTAATGCTCCTCCTTATTGAGTACCATTAAGTAGGGTAATAAAGTCATTGTTCAATCTGCCATATACATAGCTTTAAAATGCAGGGGCATATTATCAAGGGCTTTATCGCCGCTTTAGCGGCACTTTTTGCCGCTAAAGCGGCAATAATTTTATCGCCCTATTAGCAAGCTGTCGCTAACAGGCGTTAGCGACAGCTTTCAGGCGTTAGAGGCCGCGTTTTCCATCGCCTTGCATGTCGGCGATCATTATCGCTAATGACATGCAAGGAAGGCGTTCCCTACTAAAAGCGACTGAAAACTGTCGCTAACACCACTACCCCCTATTAGCAAGGCAGGCGAAGCGATATAATAATTCGCGCTAAGCGCGTTTATCGCTAGATTTTAACACCTGCTAGTGAGGATGACTTACCTGTTTGAAGTATAGGAGGTGGATTCTAATGCTGAATCCACCTTAGGGTTAATGCGAGAATATCGCTGGTTTTCCAGCGATATTCTCGCATATTGCCGCTATCGCTGGAAATATTATCGCTATGGAGATAAACCTTACTAATAGGGTGTTATCTCAGCGATAATTTCCAGCGATAGGTGGCGTTAACAAATAACGGGCTAAGCGCGGTTAGCGATAAATATCGCTAATCCTTAGTAATATGCCCCGCAGTTGTAAAATTAAGGGGCATATTAGCAAGAAGAGGCGATAATCATCGCTAACCCTGCTTAGCGTGATTTTTTTTATCGCCGGCTATCGCTGGAATATATCGCCATGCTAACGCTGTATTAGCAACGATTAGCGCTATGGCGATGAATATTCCAGCGATAACGGGGGAAATGGGCCAACATCGCTGAAAAACCAGCGATGTTGCATGGAGCAGGGAGAACACCTTGCTGATACGACCCTGTGGTCCTATCAGCATAATCCACCCCCCCATGTTAGGTATGGCTAACACCTGCTAATTGCAGGTGTTAAATAAATGGCGATGACCCCGGTTAGCGCGACTTTTCACGTCGCTAACTGGGGCCGTGGCCACCTTGCTAATACTTGCTAATAGGCGATAGGCCTGTTAGCGAGTGTTTCCCAGGTTTGTTCGTCGGGAACACCCACTTTGCATGTCATTAGCGATAAATATCGCTGACATGCAAAGCGGTAAAAAAACGGGCGCTAATGCCCGCAAACTGTCGCTAACTGCTGTTAGAGACAGTTTGCTGATAGGGCGATATAAATATCGCCGCTTTAGCGGCAAAAGTGCCGCTAAAGCGGCGATAGTGCCCTTGCTAATATGCCCCTAAGTGCTCTGTAAACAACTTCTCTTTTATTATTATTCGAGTTTTATCTCATAGTAGTTTCATGTTCTGCTAGCTTATCTTTGAACTTCTTCAGCACTTCGCGTTTCCGGGTCGAGTATTTTTGATGGCTATCTTCTTTCTGCCCTTGTTTTCAGTCAACATGCCAACTGAAGTTGTTTGCAGGCAGTTTTACAAACCTGCTCCTTAGGGCGCAGCGTGTGAAATAAAATATCATTTTCTCGGCGTTTTAATTACGTTATTATGATGACGTGCTAAATAAATATAGTTGGTGTGCGTCAGGAGAAAGGTTAGAGGCCGTTTAGTTTTACTTAGTTTATGCCAAACAATTTAGTGGGAAAAAAGGCTAGATTAAAACAACGTTGTTTTTTGCAATGCTTTTAATGATAAACAATTCATTTCTAAACCCACCACATCTGCGCGACACATGAACAATTAAACTAATTAAATCACTTATTTTCGATCTAGTAAATGCAAATGTGTAACGCTGAGGCCCCCTGCTGGCATGTTTTAAACAATACAGCTTACATTCTGTGATACGCATTTAATTCATGCCCTAATTAATCAATACCCTGAACATCGTGTGAAACGATGTTAACCTAAAAGGTGGGATTTCATTTGGCTGTCTCCGGAGCCTGATCCATGTACATCTGTCCAATTCTTTGATTCGTATTCTTGTAATTCGAGACTGTCACAGAGAATAATTTCGTTTAAGCTTTACTTCTCCGTCCACAGAAGTCGAGACCTCTCTCTCACCTCTGTCTGCACTGTGTTGAATGTTGATCCCTTATTCTATCTATATAGCCTCTTAACAACCTCCTAACTGTTTTCAGTACTTTGATGGAAGACAAACTAGTGGTCACTGAAGGTTTAAACAAGGCGCTAGAGAAAGGCCATATCAAGGGGCCCCCAAAAGACAAGCCAGCTTTCTAACAGCAAACATTTACTTATCCTGGTTGACGTTCATGTCCCCAAAAAGTGTGACTTATGTGAAGATTTGATGAAGAGTTATATTGTATAAATATGTCCAGGAAACCATCTCATTTAACTTGCACATGTATGTATGTGAACTTTATAGAGTGCAAATCTAGCCAAACGACAGCTGAGCGCCGTAGAGAGTCAAAGATAAGAATAAAGTGAACGAGTAATCGGAAAGGGAGATAGTTTATGGATTATTATTATACTGTGATGTAGAGTACTTTAGAGAAGTGTGTCTTCGAGTATTTCCTGTACTGGAGCAGTGTTAGGGGGTCCTGATGGATATAGGGGTGTTGTTTCAGATCCTGGATTTTTTGTCTGCAGTCTGTTGGTATACTGGCTGTGGGTGTGCAGTGAACGTCCGGAGATGGTGAGTTTCTTTGAAAGATAAGCAAAGGTGCTGGTTGTGATGGCTTTGTAGATGATGCAGATGGTTTTGAAGATGGTACAGGCTAGCAAGGATAGCCAATCTTGTACCATCAGGAGGATGTGATAATATTTCTTCAGGCCCTGGTTGATACATGCTGCAGTGTGTAAGGTGCCCAAAAGGGTGCCAGTGTGGAGTTTAGAGTGTGAAAACCATATTTTTCTCTATAAACTTGAACATCAGTTCTTCCATTTTGTATTCGCCTTAATCTTGAATCACGAACTTTGGTGCCTTTCTGAGGTGATTCAAGTCAGCACAAATAGACTTGTTTTGCTTGTGTCCTTACACACCTGGTGTTGACAGACCTGCTCTTTGCCTGTCTGAAGCAAATCTAGGATTCACTTGTAATGTTTATACATGATTGCTCGATTGTCTGCCAATGTATGAAAAGGAACAAGCAATGTCCACTTGTAATGTTTATACCTGTTTGTTCGATTGTCTGCCAATGTATGAAGGAACCAGCAATGTCCACTGATAATGTTTATGTTTGTTTGTTCGATTTTCTGTCAGGATTTGCGAATCTTGAACAAACCTTAATCTTGTTACCTGGTAAGGGATTGTTCCTTCTGTAAATATTTTGCACATCCCCAGCTCGTTCCACATGTGTAAATAACCTCGCAAATTTTTGTACGATGTTCACTCTTATAGCCCTCCTAGCTCTCTGATTATGTGCACCCACGCATCAATATTAAATAAAAGTTACTTTGGCAGACCTCTGACTACTGGCCTTTTTTGTGTGGTGGAAGAAGAAAATGCTAGTTTTCCACAGTTGGTGACCACAAAGAGGACCTCACTGAGAGACATCCAACAGGTTTAAAAAAGACTATGGTCATGGAGGTGCAACCTGGGACCTACTGATCGTGGGGTGCCCTGCAATTTAAGGAGACAGAGTTTCTCAAGCAGCTGCTATCTGAAGTTGCAAACAGGCCTCATGACAATAGGATTTCCCCGGCTGAGGTCCCCGGACTGATCTTTTGGAATAGGCGTTTTGCCTAAAGACCAGTGGCCGGATGTCATCAACAGATTGAAAACAATTGGTGAGATTGTTCTGTTGTATTGATAATGGAATTTTTGGTATTGGAATTTTTTGTATTGATATTGACCAGTCATATTGGTATTGGTATTAATAATGGGTTTGAATTGTCGACAAATATGTGTACTAGTTGTATTAAAATGAGGAAATGCATTTCAAAGTGTTGTTGTATAAATTCAGGGAGTATATTAGACAAAGTAGTCCCCACTTCATTTGAAGATAGCCCAGGTTGGATATTAATGGTACAGAAAGGAGTGTCCGTGAATGTGTACAACAAATTATGGACCAAATATACTTAGGAGAATGAGGAATTACAGTTCCCTCATAATGGAACTTTTAATCTTGCAAAATAGCAGTACTTACAAGAGTGTTTGATGCAAAGAAAAGTACGTCCTGCAATGAAAAACTAGATAGAGAGAAACAACAGAAAATGCTGGAACAAACGAAAGCATCTGAATACGATGCTAGGAAAATAGAGGAAAAGTTAGAACAATTTGGGCCCGATTCACAGAACTAACTTACGTCAAAAACGTAAAGTTAGTACTTTTTGGTATTCACAGAATACACTTACTCATTTTGGTATTCACAGAAGGCACTTACTCATTTTGGTATTCACAGAAGGCACTTACTCATTTCGGTATTCACAGAAGTTAGGAGTCCTAACTTTAGGACTCCTAAATGCCTTCTGTGAATACCGAAAGTCTTAAAGTTAGGATTTTTCTCAGTTTAGGAGTAGTAAAGTTAGGACTAATGGCATTCATATTAACTGACAAATGCTCCTTAAATTTGTTGGGCTTGAAAGCATTAACAATGATGTATGCCACCATATATTGCTCACCAGATGGTGTATACCTGACATGTAAAAAAGATGCACTAACTAAGAACAACATGGTGACATGGAGAAAGGATTTGCCCCAAGAATTACTGTCTATAGATCTAAAATTATTATGGGCTCAAGGACCTAATGACACATAGACCCAGTTCACATAAAAGTGAACAGTAATGCTGTGCTGCCTCACATACCTCAATACAAAATATCAAAGGAAGGTGAACAAGGACTAAAAGAGGTTATACCGGATTTATTGGATAAAGGACTAATATGAGGTGTATCTGAAAATGTGTGTAGTAGCCCTATCTTACCTGTGGTCAAACAAGATGATGGTACAGGGCAAATTAAATATCATATGGTAGTGGATTTGCGAGCAATTAACAAAATAGTTCAGCCTCAGTATCCAGTGGTCCCAGATATTACTGCAATGTTTTCTTCTTTCCTGGCTAATGCCAAATGGTTTACAGTAATAGAGCTCAAAAATGTGTTTTTCAGCATTCCTATTCATGAAGATAGCAAATATGTGTTTGGCTTCAGTTTTCAAGGTAAATCTTGTCTTCTGTTGTGTACCACAGGGGTATACAGAAAGTCCAAGTATTTATAGCCAAGCACTTAAGAAACAGCTAGATTATTGTATACTCCCATCAGGAACAATGTTATTACAATATGTAGATGATATCTTAATAACAGCGGAATGTGAAGAAGATTGCAAGGACGCCTCACATAAAGTACTGTATTTTTTGGCCTCACATGGACATAAGGTTTCACTATCAAAATTACAATATTGTCAACAGGAGGTCACCTAATTAGGTCACGTCCAGTCGAAAGGGGGGAGAAGACTGTCACCTGATCGCATTAGGGTTATTGAAAACATACCTCAACCTATCACACAAAAAGATGTGCGTGTCTTTTTAGGCATGGCCTCTTTCTGTAGGTAATGGGTACCAAATTATTTTTTGATAGCAAAACCTTTACTGTCCTTAACACATAAAGACATATCCGACCCAGTTCCATGGCATGCTGAACATCAACAAAGCTTTATCACCCTGAAAGAAGCTCTTTGTAATGCACCTGCTTTGGGTACCCCTGATTATACTAAATGCTTTGCTTAATTTTTGTATGAAAAAGATGGCTCTGCTTTGGCTGTACTAACACAAAAACAAGGGGAGAATAATAGACTGTGTGCCTATTTGTCTTCAAAATTGGATCCGGTAGCAGGATGCCTCCCAAACTGCCTCCAAAATATTGCTGCAGCGGCATTAAAACAGACAGATTCAATTATTTTGGGATATGAGGTTACAGTATATGTACCTCATTCAATTGACATACTATTGAATAAAGCAAAAATGCAACATTTAACTAATGTCAGATTGACTCAATATGAACTGACACTATTGGCGCCAAATGTCACTCTGGAACAATGTAACACAATAAACCTATCCACTCTGATGCCTCTTCCTTTGGAACAGGATGCAGTACAACATGACTGTGAGATTGTTACTGAAACTGAGATAAAGGGTCGAGTGGACCAGGTGGATGGACCAATTGTTGATGGCGCTTTATTTGCAGATGGCTCTTGTCTAAAGAAGCCGGATGGGACTATCTCAGCTGCCTAGGCAATCACCATTAATTGTACTGTAGTTGAAACATGTAGAATAGAATAGGCATCAGCACAGGCTGCAGAGTTAATAGCACTAATTAGAGCATGTGAATTGTCAGAAGGGTTAAATGTAAATATATACACCGATAGCCAGTATGCTTTTGGTATGGCCCACAACTTCAGCTGCCTACGGGCCGAAACAGGATTCATTACCTCTAGTGGAGCTAAGATACAGCATGGACAACTCATTTCTAGGCTTTTGAATGCTATTCCCTCCCGAAAAGAATAGCTATCATTAAATGCTGTGCACACAAGAAAGTAACAGATGAGGTGGGACAAGGAAATGCTTTTGCAGATCAAATAGCGTGTACTACAGCTCTGGCAGATCAGTCACTGATGTATGAGGTAGGGAGGACTGATGTTGAAGGAGAGGGATTTGACCCTTATGCAGAGGTGAAGGAAGTACAAAATTTGGCAGATGAGGAAGAAAAGAGGAAGAAAAGAAAAAGTGGCAGAAAAAAGGATATGTTTTTGACCAACTCTTTAAGGCATGGCTGGAAGGTCCAAACGGAAATAGATGGATTCTACCAGACAGTTTTGTTTTGCCTATTGTCCAAATGATACATGTACCAGCTCATGTTGCAGCAGATGGTATAGTAAACACAATTTCAAGAATATGGAAAAACAATACGGTCAGACAGGTGGCTATAAATTTGTGTTAAAACTGTATCGTTTGTGCCCAACATAATGTGGGAAAAGGAATTGCAGTACCAACAGGTCATTTTCGCATGCCAGAGTTTTCCTTTGAATGTTTGCAGATGGATTTTATCCAGATGTATGCAAGCAATGGAAAGGGTTACATGCTTGTTGTGATATGCAGTTTTAGCAATTGGGTTAAGGCCTTCCCTTTGAAAGACAACACAGCTTTGAGTACGGCAAAGGTACTAGTGAAGGAATATTTTCCAAGGTTTCGCTTGCCCCATAACATTTGGAGTGACAATGGAGTACATTTTTCAAATGAAATAATGGATTTGGTGTGTAAAGGTTTAGGTATAAGGCAGAAATTCCATTCAGTCTATAACCCTACAGCTGCAGGATTAGTTGAAAGGTGTAACGGAACACTAAAGAACAAGTTGTCAGAAATATGTGCATCTAGTGAACTGAGTTGGGTGGATGCCTAGCCGTTACCCTTGTTCTCCATGAGAACGACTGTAACAACAAAGAATAAATTATCGCCTTATGAATTAGTGATGGGTAGGCCGGCCAAAGTCCATGGGTTTGCATCTCCATTAAGACTGCACGATATACAGCATCCTGTTTTGTTGGATTATTATAAAGAACTGACTAACACACTATCGGAAAATCGCCAACAGGTCAAAGACACTTGGTTCCCACCCCTGGAAAGACAAGTGCACAACATGAAGCCTGGGGACTGGGTGCTGACTAGGAATGCCTTGAGAAAGAATATTCCAGGTCTTGCTGACAGCTCAGACTGCAGTACAGTGCAATGGACACACAACCTGGGTTCACCTATCCCATGTTAAAAGGGCACCACCATTCTGGCAGGAGCAGCTGTTGGAAGGAGGTGGTTTATGTCTCAAGAAAGTGCCCATTCCTGGAATAACAGATAACACATCTACTGCACCCCGCTACAATCTGCGCCCAAGAAGACTGAAGCATTAGATAGGAAAGTGCTTAGGATGGAACAAGCACCAACTGCCAGGTGCTCAAGAGTGCCATCTTTAAGAGACTAACTTGTGCAGTGAAGTTAGTAAAATAAGGACACTGGAGACTATGGTTCGCTAGGAGAAACATCCCTTTGGCCGACCCGTCACTAAGGAACTGTTGTAAAGGAAAATGTAAAGAAGAAAAATAAATTGATAATTGTTTTAGAGTATTTATTATCTGCATTATGATGTTTTCCTTGACCTGGTATAAGGATATTTAGCCTGGTATAAGGATATTTAGATCACCAACATCATTTTGCTGAATATCTTAACAACGTAATTGTTCAGATGGCTCAAACGTATCACAAGCAAATGAATATCTCACAAAAATGTTGGGCATGTATGAAACTTCCAGCACATACCGCAACAGGTATGTCTCTGTCATTATCATTGCAGACAGAATAGATTTCATGCACGATTTTATGGATGACATAATGGTCACCTCGGCCTGAAATATTAGGGGAAAGATTTCACCTTATAAGAGCCTTTTCAACAACTCCTTTATGTACCAACGATATGTTGAATTTCTGACTAGAATGAACACTACTGCTCTACCCACTGATCTGGCAATTACCTCCCCACCGTCTCTCCAGGTAATATCACCTGGGGAAATATGACTGTAAAGGCTGGGCTATCCCGTTCAATATTTCACTTCCCTACTGGTTTAAGGTCCAAAAAGTTGCTTAATTACCCCTGGAATAGGCTTCACAGATTCTCTTCTTAGAGATTCTTGTTGGTTTAGTGCAGATAGAATCATACTATACCGTAGGAGTTATTTCAATATGGTGGCCGCCAGTTGTATTTTCCCTCAAGTTGGTGTGTGTTCTAGTGTTTCTCTTGATTGGAGAAGTGTTCTGGTGATCGCGTTCGCGCGCAGCACACTTCAACCATTTTTCCTCTGGAGAGGTAGTGTTCCGTTGCTGCGCATTTACAATTTTAGAATTAGTCAGGGGAGTAGCGTTTCCCAGCATATCTCCGCCTGTCAACACAAAGAGCAATCTTTCTGAAGTCCGTCGAGCAGTTTCCAAGTCCCGCTTTTCAGGTATTTTCGGTGTTTGCGGAACAACGCTTCTTGGCTGAGACTCTGTTTGAGTCCTTTCGTTGGGACAATGAAGAGGGAACTTTGAAGAAGTCAGTAAGTCAAAGTGTATACTCTTCAGTGTCCATATTTTCTTCACACATTCCAGTGTTCACATGAGAGGAACCTTAATGTAAATATTACATAGTAAGACTTTTTTCCATATGATACTTACATCGGAAAAAATTCGAGGAAACCATTCATAAGAAAAGCAGCTAGAACAACAGCTTAAACTTCTTAAGTATTGAACTTCCTATGTAATCAACAGACTGTAGATATTGATATATATATATATATATATATATATATATATATATATATATATATATATATACTTACCATCTGTATATCCAGCAGTCAGCCTCTATATGGAAAAGACAAAAGAAAGAACTTAATTACTGAAAAAGTTTCTACTTTTACAAGGAAATACAATCTAAAAGGAGAGAAGCTAAGCCACTGAGTAATACAGGTAGGAGATACGCTAGAGGGATGTTCCTTAGATGTTAGTACCGGATAAGGAGGGGCTGGGGCTTGTGTAAAGTAATAATCATAGTGTGTTTGTGCTTGCAGATGCCGCTTAGTCCTTCGCTAGGATTCCAGTGAGGAAGAGGCACAGCAGTGGAGTCTCTCTTGTTGTCCCTATCCCCTTTCCCCCTCTTTACTGTGATTGGATTTAATAATCAACTCGCAGTGGAGTTTGGGATTTGGGGAAAAGTTCTTCTGCTCCTGTGGAAGATCCTTATTTCAGGTGTGTGGTACTGACAATGTGTACAATCTAATGTTTCCCCGTTTTTGAGTAATAGTGTTTGCAAGGTAAATGTTTCAATGGCTAGTGTTTCTCATGTTCATCGTGCCCTCCCACCAGGTGAAGGTATATATTGTATATGTGCTTCCAATGCTTACCCATGGCTGCCACCAGGGTGGGGCAGGACCTGCTATGTGGGATTGGCTCTTCTTCAGATTCAGGCAATTCACTCTGACCTTGGGTTTGCTAAATTACAAAATTGTCTTGGTCTTCACAAAAGGGATAGCTCAAATATGTTTTCAATAGATCATACAGCTACTGCTGGACAACAGGCTTATGACTTTGGATTCTTCAATTCAAATTCAAATTCAGCTTTATTCGATTGTAAGATATTGCAATCATAAAAGCAATTCGTACACATTATAATCATATTAAAAGACTTAAAATTGAATATCGATTTTTCAAATTAATTCATTAAAAAAAATTTTTGGGGCAGCAGCTATGATCATTATATCGCGCTTAATAACATCAATTAAAAATTAATAACGTTTCATTAATTCTAAAAACAATATTCTTAAAAAACAATTCCTCATGATATTATGCTCTTCCTATAGCTGACCACTTTTTTTAAAAACATCGCAATTTTCCAAATCATATTAGCATTGTCCATAGTTTGTAATGCGATGTAAGCTGGACGACATTTTCTTATCCCCATAGTTCTCAACATTGGCAGAATCCAGACTTTCCTAATGAAAGTATAAAATCCACAAAAGAAAATAACATGGATAGTGGATTGACTTGAGCAATTATCACAGGGACAGGGTATCTTAGTTCGGCTCCAGTCATTCATATCGGGAAAACTAATAAGTTTGTGTACCATTCCAAGCCTGAATCTTGTTAGTAGGAATCTGTCGTATCCTTCTGGTACTATCACCAAATATGGCTGAATTTTAAAAACACTTTAAATCATTTGATTTTCCAGTACCGTGGGCTTTAATATTTCAGTCGTCAACCGTGACATTTCCAACATCACAAGACCCTCTTTTTTAAGTCTTTCCTACGTACCGCTTGCATAGAATCAGGATCAGTGAAATACTCCAAATGTCCCAGATTCTGCAGGAATTTTCGTACATAACTGACCCAGGGTATCCTTAAGACTTTTTCCATTTTTAAAATATCCTTTAAAATATCCCTGTTTAGCTTGGTTTCTTCTTTTGTCCATACTCGGTGCCATAAAAGAACCGGCTCCAGTTTAATGAGATCAGACAAATAAGTTAAGCCCAGTTCAGCGTGGCACACATAGGAAGAGGTTGATCTAGGTACTGACAATATATATCTTAAAAAATTATTTTCCACAAACTGTAATGACTGGGTATTTGCAATACCCCACACCCCTGAGCCATAGGTTACAGTTGAGATACTTTTTGCCTGGTAGATCTGTAAAAGCTCTACCGGGGGTCTTCTCCCTAACTTTTTTGAAAATTGGGCGAGTGCTGAATTGAATTGAATTGAATTGAATTTGAATTGAATTGACTTTGGATTAGGAATACTACCTATACTTAAGATAGCTATGAATTCCTGTTGTATTAGGAGATTGGAACGGCCACAATAAATGAAACAATGTCAGCATTAGATAATATAACAGTAGAAATGACTGCTATGCATCCTGTGGTTTTACAAAACCACATGGTTCTCGATATGCTACTTACAGAACACAGAGGAGTATGTAGGGTTTGCATAACGAATGTTCCATTTTTATACCAGATAATTCCAAAAACATATATCAGGCTATTGAGAACATGCATAAAATAGCCCAACAGGTACTTGCACTTGCAAATTAAGATATTTCTTCCCTTTGGGATCGTATTACCTCATTCTTCACTATTTGGGGTTGGAAATTATTGATGATAGTGGTTGTACTAGGGAGTATAGTGTTAGGATGTTTTTTGTGCGTACAATGCCTGCCAGTGTGCTGTGGTATACTGGCAACAATTTCCCTCCCTTCTCCAACACTTAATGATCAGACAAATGCAGCAGTGGTTCAACAGAAGGAAGTCTTTATGTTAATGCAAATAGATGAAAAATTATTCTCCAGGCAAAAATTGTGAACAACACAACTAAGTGCACACTGCTGTTTTGGGTTGAATGATACTGAAATGTTCAGAACTAATATTCTAAGGGTCGATTGTGAAAAACGTTTTTTTTCTCTATAAACCTGAACATTGGTTCTTCTATTTTGTATTCTCCTTAATGTTGAATCGCAAACTTTAGTGCCTTTCTAACATATTTCAAATCATCACAAACAGACTTGTTTTGCTCATGTCCTTAAAAAACATGGTGTTGACATACCTGCTCTTTGCCCGTCTGAGGCTTATCTAAGATTCACTTGCAATGTTTATACTTGACTTTTTGATTGTCTGCCAATGTATGAGTAGGTACAAGCAATGTCTACTTGTAATGTTTATACCCGTTTGTTCGATTGTCTGCCAATGTATGAGGAAACCAGCAATATCCACTGATAATGTTTATGCTCGTTTGTTCGATTGTCTGTCAGGATTTGAGAATCTTAAATAAACCTTAATCTTGTTACCTCATCGGGGATTGTTCCTTCTGTAAATATTTTACACATCCCCAGCTCGTGCCACATGTATAAATAACCTTGCAAATCTTTGTATGATGTCCACTCTTATCATAGCCATCCTAGCGCTTTGATTATGTGCACCCACGTGTCAATATTAAATACAAGTTACTTTGGCAGATCTCCACTACTGCCCTTTCTTGCAAGGTGGAAGAAGAAAATGCTAGTTTTCCACAAGAGGCTGAGGAGCAGGGTGTTACCACCATAGAGATGCAAGAGTATGAGGGTTTGAACAGCAGTTCTGTAGTTGTATTTTGGTAATGTGTTCCTTAAAGCTAAAGCTGGTACAAGTGACTTGGCATTCAGTGAAACATGGGGCTAAAAGCCATCAAGGTTTAAGCCATCAGCTAGGTCTGTACTGTTTCTTGTCTTTTGTTCATAGGAAATAACAGGAATTCTGCCTTGACTGGGTTGAGTTTCTGGTAGGCACTGAACATTAAGGTCTGGATGATGTGCAGGCATTGTATGAAACATTGGGTATCTGAGGCAGACACTTCATGCACATGACTCAAAACTCAGCACAAAGAAAGCAGCCTCCCATCTTTTGTGTGTTTCATGACTAGAAACGCAGCACACATGTATTAACCGTGGTCAGGCTTTCCTGTTTTCAGTGTTTATTCTTTGTGTATGTTAGTGGTGTTTTCTCAGTGTTTTCTAAACTTTTTGAAATCAGTGCTTATTAGTCTTTATTCAGCTACCTAACCCTCAAAATAGATGCAAACAATGTTTTCCATTGTTTATAATGCATATTGTTTTTTTTGCAGTGATTGCTATAAAGCACATATTTGATTTAAAAGAGAAGTATTGCAGGTTATGGAGTGTCTTCCCACTGGCAGAGTGTCCAATGGACTTATAGTGAACTTTGTTTAGCAAAGACATCTGTGTATTACACTGTCACTTTCACTCACAGACTCTCCCATATCTCATTACCTCTAATACTCACTCTCTCTGGATTCTATCTGATTTGCAGAACTATTAAAGGGTTAAGAAAGTAAGAAAGTGTTATATTTAAATGTTTTTAATAAACAAATTCCTGGACACAGTTTGTGTCATTCACCTACTCCTTATTGAATATTACGACAATATAGGGGGAATCATCCCTGCCAACAGCATAGTACTCCAGAATAGGTTCTAGCCCTGCATTTTAAACAACAACTAAAACATGGAGCTTTCAGCATGATTGCACTGCCTTTATGCACTCTTTAGCAGACTGACCAAAAGTGGGGCTGCTGTTGTTGTGTGGAAATTCATAGTTGCTTGGTATCCCCATTTTTTTAATTGTCACACTTTAAGTCATTCCTAACCTTTTAAACAGTGTCATATTGTATTCTGGGACATTGTAAGTATACATTCAAAAGACCCAGCAGTAAAGTGTAAAAAAAATCCAGCTTTATCTGAAGGTGTCACAGATTACATTAGGACACCTTGCAACTGTGATTTTTTGTTGTTATTCTTTTTTGGGTATACAGATTGTATTGTGCACTCACCAAACCCCATGGAAATGGTGACAATACACTTTTCACAGGTACCTGCCACTACACCTTGCAAAGAATGTTTAAAGCCTGGGTGTTGGGCAGTTGACCTGCGATCAGTACAGACTGATCGCAGGTCAGTCTGTACTGATCGCAGGTCAACTGCGATCAGTACAGACTTGTGAGTAAAGGGGACAGATATGTCAAAGTGTTTTATACATTCTGTGTCTACAAGACAATGCAATAGTATCTACTGGCCAAGATTCTAGTGAGCTAGCCATTTCACCAGCAAGTGACAGAATTAAACACTACCAAAGTATCAAATATGATCTTAATACTGGCAGATTCTCGGTGTATAAACTATTATATCAGACCTGTAAAAAAGCATTTAATCCATACACCCTTAATCTAAGCACACAACACTCTAAGAAGCAAAAGGAAGAAAAACATTTTAGTGACCTCCCCAAATATCAAAATGCAAGCAGATTTATCTTAGACCAACCCTTCGTGCTGCTGCCTTGTCTAACAAAGTCACATTGAGTTGGCTTCTTCAAAAGAAAATATAAAACAACGGGGCATATTATCAAGGAATAGCGATATTTATCGCTAACCGCGCTTAGCGCTAATTTTTTTAACGCCGCCTATCGCTGGAAAATATCGCTGAGATAACACCCTATTAACAAGGTTTATCTCCATAGCGATTACATTTCCAGCGATAGTGGCAAAATGTGAGAATATCGCTGGAAAAGCAGCGATATTCTCGCATTAACGCAAGGATGGATTCAGCCTGACAATCCACCTCCTATACTTTAAACAGGTAAGTCATCCTCAGTAGCAGGTGTTAAAATCTAGCGATAAACGCGCTTAGCGCAATTTATTTTATCGCTTCGCCTGCCTTGTTAATAGGGGTTAGTTGTGTTAGCGACTGTTATCAGTCGCTTTTAGTGGGGAACGCCTACCTTGCATGTCATTAGCGATAATTATCGCTGGCATGCAAGGCGATGGTAAAACCGGCCGCTAACGCCTGAAAGCTGTCGCTAACGCCTGTTAACAGCTTGCTGATAGGGCGATAAAATTATCGCCGCTTTAGCGGCAAAAAGTGCTGCTAAAGCGGCGATAAAGCCCTTGATAATATGCCCCAACGTCTTCTCTCACTTTACTTTCTTTGTCATTTTCATTTATCAACATGAAGGTGTTTTTCAGTGCTTATATGTTTACACTGATTAGGTGGGGTTTTAGCAGTTATCATAGGTACATGATGTAGGAAACAGAGCAGAAGCACACATTAAAGGATGGAATAGCTAACCTGTTCCCTGGTGCCATATGTCACATCTTCGTCAGTCCTAGCTTTGTAGCTTCCCAGGCATTGCTTTCTGAGATTCATATAGTGATGAACTGCTGGATAAAAAAACTGTGCTAAATTACTGTATCACACAGCATTGAGCCATTGGGCACACAACCTCATAATTCCTGCATAAACGCTCCTGCCACCATTTTGGATTAATAAGTGGTCAGTATAGAACTTTAGGGAGTTAAACTTTCTATGGTGTTCAGATGTGGATGTAACATGACATGTTACAATAGGTGCAAGTGATATACAGTACACAAACCAAGTAACTGGCACACATTTTGTGAATACTGACATTCTATCATTAGCATAGTGCCCCATTGCTGATTGGTCAAATTAACTATCCACAAAGAGAATTTAAAGAAAATGGGATAGTGAGGCTGCACACTGCTTTAGTCAAACCATGGGGCATATTAGCAATGCCTGGCGATAATTATCGCAAGCGCAATTAGCGCTTGGATAATTATCGCCAGGCATCGCCGGTTTCTATCGCGGAGTTAGCGTGCAATCAGCAATGCTAATCTCCAAAGCGATAGAAACCTTGGAGAACAGTGTGAATATCGCCTGAAAACAGGCGATATTCACACTGTTCCCCAGTTTCAGCTTGCTGATAGTGCGAGGGGGACTTAGCCATGTAATCCACCTCTCATTGGATTACATGGCTAAGTCAGGGTAGGACCAGGTGTTAGCAAACCAGCGCTAAACGTGTTTAGCGCTGGTTCGCTAATCACCGCCCCTGCCTCGCTGATAGGCGTTAGCGACCTCAGCGACTGTTTCCAGTCGCTGTTAGGTGGGGAACGCCTACTTTGCATGCCATTAGCGATAAATATCGCTGGCATGCAAAGCGGCACCCAACCCGGTCGCTATCGCCTACAAGCTGTCGCTAACAGCAGTTAGCGACAGCTTGTTGATAAGGCGATAATATTATCGCCGCTTTAGCGGGAAAAAGTCCCGCTAAAGTGGCGATAATCGCCTTGCTAATATGCCCCCATGTTTTTTTGCCAGCAGCACTTAGCATACTGGTATTTTAAGACCATACTGAAAATGTTTAAAGCAAAAGAACAAGCGTCAAAATGCAACATTCTATTTGTTAAGAAGAAAAAAACGACTAAAAGTGATGCGTACGGAATTTGGGAGCAGCAACGTAAGCTTCAGCGAGCAAGCATGTGCCGTGAAGATTTTTTTCATTCAAGTTCAGGCTTTTGATTATCTGCTCATGGGTCAAAATTCAATTCAGGGAAGAAAATCTGTCTAATTATACTTTATGAGTCAGACAATCATCAACCATTTAAATGGTTTTTTTGGTTTTTTTTTAAATCAAAGCAAGTATCTCTCAGGAGGAGAAAGATTTTCGAGTAGATATTTTTGACATCTCATAGGCAAGCCTCGACTTAGGCTATCGTTGCAAGTTGCATGGTACGAGCAGGATGCAAACTCTGCACACAAAATTAATGTTACTGTTTGTTAAGTACCAAACAATAATGAGTAAATCCCCCCCAGAAAGGGGAGTAACTGTACAGACCCAGTTTAATTCCAGCCAGCTCTCTTTGTTCCTGGCGAATGAACACTCACATTTAACATCTGCTCTGTGAAGGTGGTAAATGTGAGCTGGGTGCTAATTCTCTAATGAAAGTGCAAACATTCTATTAACATGTATAGACATGTTTTATGTACAACATTCTCAGTTTTTCTATGTCCACCATTTCTAACTTAAACGTCAAGCTGAAACTTGCAATGTGAAACATAGCTGTCATGAAAAATATGCAGCTGCTACACTTTGCAATGTAAACAGGGCTGTACTGTGTAAAGTGTGCTTGCTGGAGCAACAGGTATATGCACCTAATTTTGGCATACCAAAACACTTCGGGGCATATTTACAAGCCCCTTGCGCCACTTTTGCGCCGCCGTTGCGTCACGCAAGTGACGCAGCGGCGACGCAAACCATGCGCCGCGTTGCGCTATATTTACAACGTGACGCATCTAGGGAGATGCGTCACGTAGTAAACCCCTGCGCCACATGAAACCTGCGTCAGGTTTCATGTGGGCGTACCGGCGCAGGGGGGGGGGCGTTCCGGCGCAGGTACGCCTCGGAAAAGTGACGTAGTGAAATCTACAAGATTTCACGCAGTCACTTTTCGACGCTGGTGCGCCAAATCCTTACGCCTGCTTCAAGCAGGCGTAAGGATTGACGCACCATGTTAGGGATAGGGAAGGTTGGAACAGTGCTGGAGTTGCGTCGTGCTTGCGACACGACTTCAGCACTGCGCCAACCTTCCGCCGGCAGATGCGTCACGCATCTGCTTATCCTTGCGCCACGATGCGCCGCATTGTAAATGCGGCGCATCGGACGTGGCGCAAGGGTAAACTTGCGTGACGCATTTTCCCTGGCGCATCCCTGCTGATATGCAGGGATGCGCCAGGGAACGTAAATATGCCCTTTCATTTTCTGCGTAGTCCATTATGTGTAATGGCTTTCGCCGACCATAAATGTTCACAAGCGCGATAACAAAGGGGAATTCCTTCACTTGCATGGGGTGCGACCCCATGTAATGAGAGAATCCCATGGCTTTGTTCCTGTGCCATATTACAAATGCAGGTGCAGCTGCAAAGAGGCCATGAGATGGCATATTGACTGGGCACCCCAGTGGGTGCTTCTTGATGGGGGCCATGGGGTCCCAGGAATCCCACTATAGATGGAAACAGTCACTCATTGCACCCACCTGCAAAGGCATAATTACCCCCTTTAAAATTGAGGCACCCTTCTGCAGGCTGCATTTAAAAAGAATACGCATATGTTGGTTACATTAGTAAGTCTTCATTTATTTGATTTCAGATTGCAATTAGGATTAGTGCTTGAAACTAAACATTCCTTTATCTACATTATTGTTATTACAGTTACCTGAAAAACAGAGCACATTAGTATTTCCTAGTTCTAGCATGTCATGAGTTGCTCCAGTAAAACAAATGAGACCAAACATTTTTAAAATCTCTTGCTTCATCTGTGAGACAGGATTTTTAATTTATTAAACACTTAGGGCCTCGTTACGATGTCGGTCGGAAAGCATTCCGACCGACTCCTTGTCGGAATCGTTTCCAACTGACTCGGGTTCGGGGAGTCCGATCGACCAATTACGATGGTTCCAAACACCGTTCGGTCGGACTCTCATTGACTTCTATGGGAGCCTGTGTTAAGACCGACAACACAGGCTCCCATTGACGAAAGGGGTGGCTGCCGAAAACCTTGCACCCTGTGGTGGGCATCCCATGATGCCCGCCACACTGTGCATGGTTGCAAAGAGGGGTCCCATGGGTACCCCCACGGGCCCCAACCGGAGGCCTCCGGGTGAAGGGGGGCGTGCTACGGGCTCCCAAAGTCAGTTTTCGACAGCCATGTCAGAAAGGCTGTCCGAATCCAACATCGTAATCCGAGTTGGACAGACCAAACGGTTACCTTCCATCGTAATCGGTCGGTCAGAAATGTTTCCGAGTCGGTCGTAAACATGGTTCCAACTCGGACTGGGAAAATCCGAATGCCGTTTGGAGATTTCCGACCAACATCATAATGAGGTCCTAAGGGGCTGATTCACAAAGAGCCTTCGCATTCATGTGGTGCCCCGCACTCGTGGTGGGACTTCTTCAATGAGTAACTGCAGTGCAGGTTGTCCAGCCATGAGTGTGGACCATGACTGCAAGGCCACCGCCACAAATGTAGAGGCCCTTTGTGAATCAGGACCTTAAAGTTAATAATGAGTAATGAAGGTTTACCTATTGTGAGGTACAGTTTTAATTATTTTAAAGAGTGGATGCAAGTGTTTTGCTTTGTTTTGTCTTAATTCATTAAACACCTTGAAAAAAACTATAATTCCTATGAAGAGCGTGAAAGAAAAGTAAACAATGGCACTATAGGGACGGTCATTAATCATTAGTCAGTAGAACATACAAGAACCTGCTCAGCAGCTGGTAAGTTCTCTTTTTGGCAGATGCAAATCACAGAAATCCGAAGTCCTGGAATGAACCAACAAACACACCAATTCCAGAAGGGAAAAATTCCGGAGGCCAAGATTGCAAAAGTTTATCACTTTTTCTGCAGACAGCTTAATCAGAAACTGACACAGCAAAAAAACAGAAACAACATTGCTAATATTCAGAACAAAGCACTGCAAAAGTATAGGAAAGGGATAATCTTTGACTCCCTGCTCTTAATAAAATGAACAATTTACTTCACAATAGGTAAGAAAATCTGCATTTTATATCAAGACTGAAGATTATTTTTTTCCCAAACATATTCTTATTGTCTTTTGTGAGAAAAGCAAACCTTTTTGCATGCTCATCCATATTTCTTTGCTGAATTTTATTGTTGGTATTTAGACTCTGCACGCTGGCCCAGTGTACGTGCTCTGACCACAAAAACATGTTGAATTCGGCTAATCTGTGCTTGGTTTATTTAAATTTCCTATGAGGCCATAGCATCTGGTGCAAAAAATACATCTATGGCATAGAATATAAAATGCCACCTGCAGACTGCAGCACTTACTGTTCCATCCATTAGTGTGACAAGGAAAACATGACTTCTGGCCAGCCAGTGTAGCCAGACTGCTGCTGTTTATACCTGCAGCCCAACCTGTCTAAATAACCCTTTTGATAGGGGAAACCTTTACTTTGATTATTAATAAGCCATCCCTTCGTAGAACTTGTGGCCCAACAAGGGAGGACATATAGGGGCCGATTCCGATCTCGGCCGGTAGTGCTCCGAATCGGATTCGGATTCACCGGATCCGATTCGGAGCCCTGTTTCCCGACCGAATCGTACGCGGGTCCGGCCGAGCGAGTACGATGCAAGCACCCGCGAAATCGCCCACCGACTCGAACGCGGCTTCAACACGCTCCGACCGACTCGCATGGACACGACTCGCACCGCGCTATGGAGACGTTTCCCGGCCGGGTAAGTACGATGCGCGCCGCGAGCAGTCCGACCGACTCGCGCCGTCTGGCTCGAAAAAGCTGTCGGAGCCGGACTCGGGGTCCGCGTCGGACCCCCCTGTATGCGTAGGCGTGCGAGTCGCACACAGGGGGGACCCATGGGTCCCCCCTACCTGTGCATGTACGCCGCGATGCGCATGGACGCGTACACGCTGTAGGGGGCGCCCTGGTCCGCCTCGTACCCATTGAGTCAATGGGAGCCCGCGTACGCGTTGTACGACCGGCTCCCATTGACGTCAATGGGAGTCCGACCGACTCGAGTCCGATAGCATGCGAATGCATCGTACTCGTCCGGTCGGACTGCTAGGGTCCGATTCGGTCGGAATTCTCTCCGGGTCCGGCTCGGTCGGAGAGATTTCCGGCCGGTATCGGAATCGGCCCCATAGTATTTAAAAACGGGACATGTAGAAATTTAATGTCACCATGCCCCTGCAGTGACAAGCCCCCAAAATGTGTTTTCACTGTGGAAGACACTGATTGTTTTACGAGAAAACTAGAGTACAAAAAATATTAATCTTGGGTTTCGGACAGCTAGAAAAATAATTCAACCAGTCGTTTTAATATTTATTAAAAGCCTAATTCAATGGTAAAGTTGGATTTGTAATAAATACTTAGGAGATGTAACCCTGCCTTAAGCTCCTGGAGGCTAATTAATTAGCAGTCTAGCAGGTGTCAATCAAGTACTATGCCTTAATTAGTTGTGAAAAGTGCTTCCAGAGCAAGGACAATGGCCTAGAGGTGGGGAGTTGTCTTTCTTCCCCTAACAGGAAGACTACTTGGGATGTGCCCAGGAACTTCATTCAAAGGGGCCTGCCTTGTCAATGTTAGGTGACACCTGGAAAGGCCCAGGCCTTGGTCTCAATAGTTAGGCTGGCACCAAAACCATTCGGACAAAATGTACCCCCAGAACCAGTTTTGAGTGCAATGAGGAGGGGATTGCTCATTACCCTGGCCACAACTCAGCACAAAGGTGAAAAAGTTCCCCATTTGGATTTCAGAAATAAGGTGCACTGTGGAATTGTTTGCAATAGAGCAAATAGGAACTGCTCCAAAAGTGGATGGAGTTGCCACTGGGAACTTGTACCCCACTGCGAAGAGCCAGGAGTAAACCCCACCCACCGGCTAGTGCCAGGCATAAATGTGGTAACGCAAGGCACTTTCCTCAACTGTAGAAGTACAGAAGAAAACTCTGCCACTGCAGTTTAGGACTTGTGAGGGGTCCTTACGGGCAAAGAAGGGGAATCCAGGGGCACAAGAAGCTGCAAGAGGATTTTCCCCTGATGTGAGCAGCCTTCAAGTAACAACTGGTTCTGGGCTGGACCCTTCTGTTGGCCTCTGCCTGAATTCCTGAGAGTTTCTAAGTGCTTCCCCTGAAGTCCTGGGACCCTTAGAAAAATCTTCATGTGGCTGAATGCACACCGGAAGAAAGTTTGGAAACTTTTGAAAATTTTCCATCCAGTGCTTCAGAGCTTAAGCAGGGTCTGCTGGAAAAAGTATCCAATCTACAGTTCCACAACATTGGACTGGATTTTAGTTTCGTACTGCTGAGAGATCCCCACACCTCAGGAAAAATGACTTAGTCCCATCCCTAAAGCTCCAGGGCACCAGCTGAACCAACCTGCTCCAGTTATCCAGTCTTAAATTCAGTTTCAAAGGCGGCCCACACAGGAAGGATTTTGCTTCTCAAAAAGTGATAAAGAATCATTCTGTGTCAGGACATAGAAGAAATGTCAACATTTTTCTTCTGGAAAAGTGACGATTCCCTTTCTGAAGTCAGACTTGGAAACTTTTCTGAACTTTCTGACTTTCAGAATTTTACCGGGATCAAACCACTTGGTGTATCCAACCTGGGCTCCATTGCGATTGGGCTATCATTTCATCTTGGTCCCTGCCTAACATGTCCATAGACCTATATTGCTTCATTTCTTTTTCTTAGCCCTTTTTCCACTTAAAGCTTTAAAGATTCCTAACTCCGGTTCCCCATATTGGATTTTTGTTATCTTGGCGTCATTTTGTTTAACACATTTTTTCCATTATTATAAATTAGAGCTGCATTTTTATTGTGTAGTGTCTTTGTCTTTTTAACTGTTTTGTTTCTTCTAAATGTTTTACACATTTTCCTTGAACAAAACTGTCTGCTAACTGCCATAGCTATCAGGGGTTGAGCTCAGGTTTAAATATTGATGCCTTAGATTGGGCCTAACAGGTTAGTAAATGTATTACTTGTTGTGAACTTCCATCCACCCCCATTATTAATTAATTTACTTACACGTTTCAGTGAAGAGGGTTGAAGAATAGTTAGCATACAAGTATGCCGTTATCGGTTACAGGTACTGAAAACCATTATCCTAAACAACCATCATGATTTCCTGTTTCCACCCCTTCAAGCATCCAATAATTTTATCTTCACAGTTCTAGAACCAGCAAGTATATGTAGTTCTTCCACTGTCCCTTGTGCTGTCTCCACCAAGAGCCACTCTTCCCCTCTACCTTAGTAGAAGTTATCTAAGACTCTTCACATTGGAGGTAACTCTGGCGCAGATATACCTTTGGCAAGATATTCCAGCAAGTTTCCATTAGCCTTTGATGGAGAGGCACATCTCATGCAAATTGCTGGAGAGCCTCAGCATATTTAGCATTGATCACAGCCTACTTAATTATTAGTAGATTGAGGGTGCTTCCATTTTCTTCCACTAGAATGCAGCTGCAAACTTCACCACCCCAGGCATTATAGGGAAAAGAACCGGTGTGCTCTTGTGACATGTTTAGTTCATGTCCATCTGGCCTCAGACCTACATAAACACACCTGGGCCAAAGGGCAGAGGAAAACCCACCACCTTTCAAACAATTGTGTCCACTTCCGTCAAAAGTGGGAGTAGCTTGGGGCATCCCCACCATATATTTGGGGTGTCTGCTATCGCTCCACATCCCCTACAGAAAGAACAAGAAGCTTCTGAGTACATGCCATGAGTTTTGACTGGCGTGTAAAGTTAATCATAAATAATCTTATAGCGTATCTCTCAGTTTTTCAAGCATATGGCGCTCTTATGAATATCTCTTCTTAAAATGCCCAGGTACCAGAGTGTTATTAATTTGAATAGGTAATTTTCCTCATTAGTCATGTAAGACCAAATGTTAGTGAAGAGAGCTTCTCCAAGTAGCATGTATAGTTTGGATAGTAATCTTTTATCCCTGATTGAAGCTGCGCTTTTTGATTGAGGGTGTGAGACCCATGGTGGAGTTAGGCATGGTGCAGCCTTTCCATTTGCTCTAGTTGTAACTTTTTTACAGTGTTACAAGTGATTTTATGGTGTCTTCCTTAAAAAGGTAAAAGATCATCTTGCACCCTGCCTCTCTCTATTTCTTAAAGCAGCCTGGTGTTGATGCTGGGTTGAAGCTGTCATTAAATTGAATAGATGTGTACAAGTGGGGAAAAAATGTAAAACCTAGCTTTTGCGCAACTGTGTCACTTATTGTTAAAGTCATGTTGATTGGTGTGATGAGGCATACATTTTGGGACCTCTTATTTTGATGCAGCCTGACAATAGCCCACAAGGGCCCCCCTACTATGGCATAGTTATATCTACTTGTAGTCTGGTCAACTCAACTATGATTCTCCTGCGTGCCACTATGTAGTTCTCATAAAAGTCTAGAAGGGACAGGCCTTCTCTTGCTTTATTTTGTTTTAGGGGGACCCAGAGTCTTGATGAGTGTGCATACTAAATATTGAACTCAGAATATCAAGGGTACTAAATATTGAGGACAAAGTATCGATCAAAAATCCCCCCAAAAATATAGTCAGGAAAATCAGTAGGCCTGGGTGGAATTCGCAGAGTTTTGCTCCACAGAACTCCAAAAAACTCTGCGCGATTCCGTGGAACTCCAAGAATGGGTGGAAGAGTTCTCGTCTGCCCGTTTGCACTACTTTTTCAGGCCAGTAGCGTGAACTGCACCATGCGGTCCGCATAGCACAGCAATTTTGGTTTCCCTGCTTTCTGTTCTCTGCATGGTACTGGGCCTGATTTTTGTAGCCCTTTTATACCTATTAAATCCTACTCATCCCATCTACCTTTGTTTTATCAGTGTGTGTCTTGGTGTATTTGACCTCTTTTTAAATTTTTCCTTGACTTTTTGTACTTTTTTAGTTTTCCCTTTCTATTTGCCTAGTTCTTCCATTCTGCTTCTCTATTGTCTGCTTCTCTTACTTCCTACTTCTTCCTACCCAGCGCCAGTCGGAGGAGCAGCGACAGACAGGAAGTGGCAGCACCAGTGCGGCTGCTACGAGCAGCACAACTTGTGGTCACCTAAGGGTGCAACCCCGCCCCATTTTATTTTGAGGCGGAGGTGGCCGCACTTGTTTATTATGTGAAGCACCACCTCCATCCATGCTGGCGGCAGGCCTGTGAGGGGGTGCGCACTGCATGTCCGTCAGCACTGTGGAGAAGGGTGCACCTGTGCGTGCGCCAGAGCACTGGGGTCCAGTGCCCCATGCAGCAGCTGATGCAATGCTGGGCCGACGTACTGAGTATAGAACAGGACCTTCTTGACCTGCAGGGCATCGAGGTTGTGGGGCTCGGTGAGTCATTATTTATTTTTTGTGTTCTACTATGCTAATATTTTTTTCCAGTTAGCATGCTGCTCATATTTAGAGGTAAGTAAAGTTTACGTTACAAATATTTTGTCATTCAGCTTGAGCTATCCAGGTGCTCAGCACTACCTAATCGTACTCGGCGATCGCTAGAGTTGATTACTTAAGAAGTCATGCAGACTCCTCTGTCCTGTCACTAAGATAGTGGTAGTAGTAATACCAGTGATTTTGCTTTATCTGTGCCTTTCTTTATATAGCTCGTACAGGCCCAATCTCTCAGTCATGTGTTGTATGCCTCTATGCATTAAAAAGAAAAACTGAGTTGGACCATCAAAGGGGGTTGAGAAGCAAAGATCATTCTTTTAAATGCATTAGTAGTTCTAAATGTAGCTTATATTTAGGGAGTTAGGAATAGGTCGACTCAACTCTAGTACTATAGGCGATCTGATTTAGAGAAGTACAATGCTACTGCGTTTGCCTGTCAAAATATATTTTAGGAGAGTAACTGTACCATTGAACTATTATTTTTATTTTCTTCATTTCTTACATCAGTATTCAAGGGCAAGAGGGCATTATCAAAGGCAGGTGAAGGTGAAGAGGCTGCCACCACTAGTGCAGCAGCGGGTGGAACTACCACCACCACTTGCGATTAGGCCGCCTCCGATGGTTCTGTTGGCCCAAATAAGTTATCCTGTTATTATTATTATCTCACTAACTTTTACCTCTCTCCACTATTAGAATAATGTTGCCTTGTTTATTTTTTATACTGCCGCCTTTTTTTCAACTCCTCTTCTATCTAATGTTTGTTAAATTCTAGTTATCCCTGCATTATCTCTATATTTCATATTTCTGTAGCCGACTTCCTCCTGTCTGTACTAGTCTGTAGCTTTCTTCTGCTTTGTTAGTAAGCTTTCCCTCTCCTCTTATATATCTTGTGGACTGGCATAGTAAGACTAAGAGAAAAGATTTTTGATACTCTACCATGAAGATTGCAGGCCCAAGTAAGCTATTATTCACCACGCATGTTTGTTGAGAAGGCTTTATCTTTCTTGCTCATGCTCAAACAATTAAAAGGAGAGAGTGGCCATGGTCATGGTGGACCCCCCTACTGTTGTGTTATTATTAATTTATAAAGTATACCAGCAGTTTGCATGACAGTGATTCAGCGCGATATTAGCAAACAGCATTCATACAACAGATACTCACTTGGGCCCATACATTCATACTACGCTAATACTTACGCTGGGTTTTATCAGTTGTTACTCTTTATCAAAATCCCTGCTACCAATTACCTTCTGAATGAAGAGTAATGACTTACCAATGAATCCTTTGCTAATTGGGAAATTTAAAATGAGTGACATTCATTATAGTACATAATCCTGAAATAACCACTGAGTCAGGAAGTTTTAAAATGTTTATCTAAAGATTTAGCAGAGTAAAATACAGAACCACACGGTACTTAATCGCAATACCCAAGATGAAGCATAGAATAACTATTGCTAATCAATGACGGTTCCTCAGAAAAGGAGAGGATAGAGACAGCAGCACAACTAAAGGTTGCATTATATTTACCTAAGTGCGAGAACCAAACCCTTTGGTCAAGGAGTTGGAAAGAATAGGACCCAGGAAGGATGAAGAGCAAAGACCTCCTCCAGGATCAGGACAGGACCGGTGACCTCTCTACAACGACGCCTGCGTCGTTCCCCTCTCTGATACTCGACTTCTCCTCGATTCGCCCGTGTCTTCCTTCTAATGGACTCCGCCGCCCCTCCTCAGGACCTCTCTGGACAGCGATTCAGTCTGCAATCGATCAGCTTGGCAGTCTGGAGCTAAGAGCGCTAACTAATTAGCTAATTCTATATCTATTATACCCTTCTACGCCCATGTACCTCCCCTTAATGTTGCTAAAATATGGGACCACTACTTCTGATTGGACAGGGACAGGGGTGGATTCTCACACCATATTGATTTGCCTTGTATTTCTGAAGCCTATTGTTTTTAAACTACCGCCCCTTCAATTTAATACATTTGCTTTATTTCCCACCCGTCTCACGACAAAATTGACAATTTATTCATATAAAATGTTGCTTTCAACGAGAACATCTTGGTATGTAGTGGTGTCGGCCAGCAGGTCACGGCCTTGGGTGATGTCCAAATTGACTTCATCTCTTTCTTTCTCGTCTGCCTCTCAGGGCGCATGTGTGGAATCTTTGTCACACGAGCTTTCAGTTCACCAAAACCCAGGCCCAAGTTTACGAACTAATAAAAGTCAAAGAAGAAAACATTAAAATCACAAATAAAATGTTTCACTGTATGCCCACTCTTTCTACTCTAGTCCCATTTAATTATAAATTCTATCCCGCATTAGTAGCGTTAAAGAAACAACAGTTTGATAATCACATGAGAGCAAGCTGAAGCATGTGAAAACTTCAAGCAGCCATTTTAATGCACACTGCGCAGAAGCACAAATTTCCCACCAAGCAAAGAAAGACGTCACAACATGTGATGTGGTTGGGACATGCGCATTAGGGTTCCCGCACTTTAGCGGCCATTTTGGATTACAGACAAGCGTTATTCATTAGTAAAACACATAGGCAAGCATCCTTTCTATTCGTGTAGTGTATGCAAGGATTAGTAGAGACAATACGAGTTTAATAAATTAATACTATGAGGATGTTGCATACGAGCAAGTCTCATTTATGAGTCCTTGCTCCATCAATCCCCTCTCTGATGGCGTTTCTGAGCCATCAAAATAATACCCACAATCAGATGCCAACTTCTAGCAAATAGTTTCATTCTTATTTTTACATTTTCTTTTTTTACCATCTCCTTTCAATTTCTTGTATAATTCACTTCTCCATTCTTCAAGTTCTATTTCATCTAATTTTCTCTTCTTTCCCTTTCCTGTCACATTATATGTTCCCTTCTTTCTACAACATTTGCACCATATTATTATTGTCAGTGCTATTATTGTTATCCCTGCTAAGGGTACTAATATTTGACCTATAAGTCCTTTTCCTACGTTAGCAAACCAGGTACCAATTGACGCAATACTACTTGTCAATCTTTTCCATACACTATCAACTTCCAGTGGTTTAAGTTCCTTCTCAAGTTTAGTTATATTCTGTATATACGTTCCAATTTCTGCACTCTTATCAGGAATATAAGTGCAACAATGTTTCGTCTTTAATACTTTACAGACTCCGTCCTCTTTGCCAATATAATATCAAGAGCAAGTAGATTTTGCATCACCATAGATCTAATCGCAACCATTTCCGCATTAATCATTAGAAATCCTCCGGCAGTATCCGTAGATAAACGATCAACCACTGTAGACAATTTACATATTTTCCTTGAGTTCAGAATTATTCCCACTGAAGGTATCAATGCACCAAATATATCACCTACAATTTCTGAAAAACTAGCTCTTTTATTACGTATTAATTCACTATTGTTTTCATTGCTCCCAGTGTTTCTTTTTACGTGGTATATCTTTAGAAATACTATTCCAAAATAACAACTTCCATACCACCGTGCAGGAAGCCTAAAGTAAGCCTTATTCCCACACACATAATAGATTCCAGGAAAAACTGAATCTGTTCCTCCTTTTATTCCCCAACCTCCAAGTATTAAGAAATTATGTTCACATTCACTGGTACCGATGAAAACATTGTTATAATCAGTTTTTAACCTATGTAGACAAATTTTCCCTGTCTTTACAAAATCCAGAGCCATAGCAGCTTGAGCCTCGCCAGGTGTGTAACTCCCTTCTTTCTCAGCCCAAGGTGGCAAATGAGCCTTATGCTCAGAAGCTGTCTTTTGGAAATCTTGTCTTCTATCTTCTACTAAATTCAAAAATATCTTTTCTTCTTCGTGTAAAGAACACGTTAGATTGTGTCTATGTGCATGTGTTATGTCTATTGATTTCATTGTTAAGAAAAATTCTCCCATAAACTGTGCGTCTTGACTACTAAGCACTGGGTTCATACTCTTTCGAATCGGAACCTCAGAAAATATCACATCTAGGTTTGAATAATAATACTGAAGTCTCCCTGTTCTATAAAATAAACTAGACAAAACACTACATGATAAGCCATATGTCAGTGGTAAGTGATGATATGTTAATCCTTCTGCTACTGATTCAGGTAACTTCATACAGACATAACAATTACTAACTTCCATTGTGTCTACATACTGAAACAATAATTTTGTAAAAACGTTTAAACTAGTGTCGTTATCAGCTATTTCATGATGAAACTCTGGTTCATTTTCTGCCATTAGTTCTACTCTATTGCCCTTCATGTTTGCTGCCCTCTCCTTAGTTTCATTATTATTTCTTTTATCCATTATCATAAGGTAAGGAGCTGCTACAATCAGGACTAACCATACTATAAGCACCATTACTAGACTACATATGCATATTGCACAGCATCTTCTACAACATCTCTGTTTTGGTCTCCCAGCAACTCTATCGTCAGGCATTTTCGACAAGGAAGATCGCTCTTCTTATCTATTTCCTCTTTTCTTTATATGACTCTTTTGCTTAGTCAAGGTGGTCTTGTTTCTTTCTCGTACGTTAGCTCTGCACTTGTTCCTTCGTCACCACTTTCACTTGACTCTGAACTTTCGTCATCTTCAAGAATGATGTAAGTCCAATCAGGACCCTTGAATTTGTTATTCACAAGTTTCAGTCTTTTACTTCTTCTTTTCTCAATTTTATTCTGGTGTTCAGTTTGGCTTGTCACTTCATTTACTTGATCTGGATCTTCACTTCTGGTTGTTATGTGGTATTTTACTCTTTTAATGACACTTGGCCAATGATCTCCTTTTCTTGTTTTCTTTGTTTGTACGGTTTCTTTATCTTCGTCTTCAGAAATCTTTTTATTTTCACTTTCTGACACCCTTTCGTTTTCTGCAATTACTGTTTTTCTTTCTTGCTCTTTTTCAGGTCTGATTTGTTTTTCTTCAGCAGCTCCACTGTGAGTTTCCAATAATTGACCTTGTGCTTCATTTATTTCTTCATGTTCATTTTTCTCATGATCTTGTTCTTCTGTGTATTTTTCTTGATCTAACTGATTCTGATCAGGGCTTATTGCACTTTGTACTTCTGCAGCCTGACCGGATTCTTCTAAACCTGTCTGCCCCTGCTCAAAATGTATTCATTCTTCGTTAATTTGAGCCCAATTTCCTTTCCTTATCTGACCTTGCTCAGGTTCTCTTATTGTCTCTTCTTCTTTTTCCTGAGCTGCTTCTTCTTCACCTATCTGATCTTCTTCAATTTCTTCAAATCTTGTTTGACTTCTTGTTCTGTGGTAAACTTCAGGAATTTCTACCACCGGTATCCAGTCCTGACTTGTGCTCGGTTGTTCTTCTTCAGCTTCTCTTGAATCTCGAGCCTGAGATTCCTCTGCTGGGCAACCTTCAGCTCCCTCAGTGATTGTTGCTGTCTGAGGATTTTCTTCTTCAGGAACTGGTACTCTTTTGGTGTGGCTTACATGAATCCAACTAGGAAATCCTGCACACTTCACTGCTGTATTTGTAGTCAGTATGACTTGACAAGGACTGCTCCATCTGGGTGATAGACACGTTTCTCTGGTGTGATTCTTCACTACCACCCAGTCACCAGGATTCAGATCATGTTCTTGTTCAGGCTGCCTGGAAACTGCGTCTTCTCCAACCTGGTGAGAGACAGAATGCACTAGGTCAGCCAGTCCTTTACAATAGTCCAGTACCATATCATCAGATATATTCAGCAGTTTGTTTGTGGGAACATGTGTTTGTCTCATTGCTCTTCCCATCATTATCTCGTGGGGCTCAATCCTGTATTTCTGTCAGGTATGCTTCTGAGTCCCATTAAAACAAGTGGCAATGCATCTGGCCATTCTAATGATGTTGATGCACACATTTTTCCCAATCTTGACTTTATAGTGCCATTAAATTTTTCAACCACTCCAGAAGCCTCTGGACGATATGCACAGTGCAGTTTCTGTTTAATTTGGAATGCTTCACAGATTATTTGTATCACTTCACTGTTAAAATGTTTTCCTCTATCTGATTCCAAAGATACTGGGAAACCAAACCTAGGAATGAGCTCTCTTAGCAACAGTTTTGCGACTGTAATGCTATCATTTCTCCTGGTAGGGTAAGCCTCCACCCACTTTGAAAACAGACACACTATGACTAGTACATATTTCAACCCTCTGCATGGTGGTAACTGTATGAAATCAAACTGGAGTCTTATAAAAGGACCCTCTGCCTTTCCAATTTTTCCAAATCCAATTATTGTCTTCCTCCCTGGATTATGCATCTGGCAAGTTAAACATCTCTGGCAAAGACTCTCTGCAACAGCCCTGAACTTCGGATTATACCAGTTTTGTCTGAAGAGCCTAATCATTGCATCTCTCCCTATGTGTGTGTCTCCATGATACATTCTGGCCATTTGTGAGAGTAAACAGTCTGGCATGACTGGTCTGCCATCAGCACTAATCCACACTTCATCATCTCCTCTTTGGGAACAACCTACTTTGATCCACAAATTCTTTTCATTTTCATCAACATCATCTTGTAATCTCTTTACATCATTCCAAGTTTCAGGTGGCATATACAGCATAAGTTGGCAGCTGATTCCCATTCTTTCCACCCTCTTATTGACTGATAATCTATTTTTGGCACAATGTTGAGCCACCAGATCTGCGTATCTGTTGCCGACTACCACCCAGTCATCTCCTGACTGGTGTGCAGCACATTTCACCACAGCCAATTCTTTTGGTGATTGTATTGCTTCCAGCAATTCCTTTACGAACTGTCCATTTTTAATGGGGGATCCTGAAGAAGTCAGGAAATCCCTCTGCATCCATAGTTGGCCAAAATCATGCACAACCCCGTAACCATATTGGCTATCTGTAAATATAGTTACTTTTTGATTCCTCCCAATTTTGCAGGCTTTTATTAATGCAATCAATTCAGCTATTTGTGCAGATTTGACTCCTGGTAAATAGGATGCTTCGACTATTCCAGTTAATTCACATACCGCATAGGCAGCAGTTAATTTACCGTCTTCATGTGGTTGACATGAACCATCAACAAATAGCTCCCTTTCTGGCTTTCTGAGGGGCTGTTCTTCTATATCTGGGCGAGGTTTCGTACATAACTCTGTAATCTGTAAACAATTATGTTCATTTTCTTCGTCATCTTTAATTTTCTCATGATATGGGTCTGGTAGTAAGGTCGCTGGATTTATTATAGTACACCTTACCATGGTCACATTTTCAGCTCCCATTATTATTCTTTCATATTTAGTCAGCCGACTAGGAGTAAGATGTTGTGTTCTGGTTCTTGTTAATAGAATCACAACAGCATGTGGAACAAACACCTTTACAGGATGTCCCATCACAATTGACTCACTTTGTTCAATGCTCAAACAAGTAGCTGCCACTGCATTTAAGCATCCTGGCAACGCGGCCGCTACTGGGTCCAATGTAGCAGAAAAATATGCTATAGGACGTCTGTCTAAACCGTGTCTCTGTGTTAGGACAGAAAGTGCACAATTTTCTCTTTCATGACAGAATAATGTGAATTCTCTTTTATAATCTGGCATGCCAAGAGCTGGTGCTGAGCACAGAGCATTTCTCAATTTTACAAAAGCTCCTGCACTCTCATCATCCCAATCAACTGGGTCCTTTGCTTTCTTTCTTGTCATTTGAATTAGGGGCTTTGCTAACAAGGAAAATCCTAGTATCCATTGTCGACAATAACCTACTATTCCTAGGAACATTCTCACTTGTCTTTGGGTTACAGGCATTTGCATTTTCTTTATTAATTTTACTCTTTCAGCTGTTATTCTTCTTTTTCCCCTCTCAATTTGGTGTCCCAGATATTTAACAGCTGTTGTACAAAACTGCAACTTTTCAGGTGAGACTTTATGCCCTTCTTCAGCCAAAAGATTTAATAGTGCTATGGAATCAACAACACAGTCCTCTCTGGTGTTTGATGCCACCAATAAGTAGTCGATATATTGCACTAGGACTGAACTTCCTGGCATCACTAGTTTCTCAAGTCACTTTTTCAGTATTTGATTGAAAATGGAAGGACTTTCCGTGTACCCCTGAGGAATACGATTCCATACATAGACTTTATTCTCAAATTTAAATGAGAAAAGATACTGGCTATCTGGATGCAATGGTATTGAAAAGAACGCTTGACATAAATCAATTACTGTGAACCATCCTGCACTCCAAGGAATTTGGTATAGAATTACTGCAGGATTTGGCACTATGGGACAACATGGTTCCACTATTTTATTTATTTTTCGCAGGTCCTGAACAATCCTATATTTTCCACTAGGTTTCTTTAGTCCCATGATTGGTGAATTACATGGGCTACTCATCACTTCTTTTAGTATGTTTTGTTCAACCATTCGATTAATTTCTTCAATGACTCCTACCTTTACTTCTGCATTCATTTTGTACTGTCTGGTATTTGGGAAAATCGCACCTTCCTTTACAGTAATTTTAACTGGGTCTATTTTAGCCATAAGTCCTACTTCTTTTCCTGTGAAATCCCAAACTAAGGGATTTACTGTACCTTTTAATTCTTCTGGCAACTCGTCTTTTGTTAATACTGAAAACATCTCATCTACTTCTGTACCCTGTTTTGCAATCATAATTTTATATACATGGTCTTCATCTGGTGTCTGAACTGCCACACCATCCGGTGTGCAGAAAATTGTGCAGTTCATTTTGCACAATAAATCCCTGCCTAATAAGTTTACTGGGCTAGAATCGCATACTACAAATTGATGCATTTCTCTGAAGTTTCCGATTTTAACTTCCATTGGTTCGGTAAGAGGTGTTCTAATCCTTTGATTAGCTACTCCCACTACTTGGATATTTTCACCAGAGAGAGGAAGGTCTGGAATGTCTGCTGTTCTTACAGTAGACCGGGTAGCACCAGTATCCAACAGAAAAGTGACATCATTACCTTTCTCATTTCCTTCCACATATGGACCTGACTGATCTACCGATAAGGATGCGCCAAGTACGCACTCCTTCTCCCCCTCTCTTAGGCACCGTCATGAACTGTATTGACAGAAATCGTCCTGTAAAAGAAATTGTGAGGTTATATAATCATTCTTACCACTTCCTCCTTGATATCCGATGTCTGTACCGTGCTTTGCTCTGCTTACATTACCCTGAATAGGTGCAGGTGGCAGCTGACTCTGAGGATTTACACCCTGCTGTGAGTCATTCTGCGTCTGTGGATTTAAATTTTGATTTGGGCCATTATTATTCCGGATCTTTTTACATTCATCCTTCCAATGCCCCAATTTTCCGCATCCATGACAAGGAAATTTCTTTTTAGCATCTTCTCTACTCATTCGTCCTCTCACTTTCCCACCATTCCCAGTATCACCACTCGCTCCAGAATCCTTTCCCTGATTTTCACTCGGATTTTCCAAATTAATTCCCTGTTTCTCGACCATTTTCACCTGAGCCCACATCACTTTTTCCTGCAATTTCTTGTGTCTATCCTCAATATCGTCTCCACAATATTTTGCGTACTTCAAGATTTCATCAATCGGCTTCCCTTGCCAACACAGCATATGCTGTTTAATCATCTGACAAATTTCTGGCTTTAAACCGAAAACAAAACGATACACAAACTGACTCATGTTCTTGTCTCCAATGTCCTCAAATCCACTATACTGTTTAAATACCTGCAGTAAACGCTCATAGTAGGAATGTACCGATTCATTAGCCTCTTGGGTAGTTCGGTCTATTTTCACCCAATCTGTTTCTTTCGGTGGTATTTTCCCTTTCAAATAAGTTATCACCTGCTGATACTTTTTCATCACATCATTTGATGGGGCACCTGTCTTTGGGTCTCTAGGATACTCGTCACTTGGCCAATCAACTGTAATTTTACAATCTGTCCACAAATCGGCAGGTACCACTATGTCAAATAAACCATCTAAGTCCTTCAACAATACCTTTGACACCTTCACAAACCTTTCAACCTGCTTGTACCATTCAATTGGTTTTTCTCTCAATTTTGGAAAATCATTCGTAAATGATAAAATATCCTGTCTGCTCCATGGGACATGTACATATCCTCCTCCCGCAATTTCTCGCATTGGATACAATTGGTCTGCTTTCCCTGTCTCCTTCATCACATATTCCGACGCTGATCTACTTGATCGTACTTCTTCCTTTTTCTTGGCCCACCTAGTTCTCCATTTATCTAGGTCTCCTCATTTTTGTAAAACTATCATTAATTCCCTTACTTGTAATTTTCTTCCAGAGGCATTCATGTTTTCTAAATCTTTTTCTGAAAATTCTGCTCTATAGGGTTTCTGCAACACCTTTGATCTCCCTATTTCTATTCCCATCTGTAGTGCTAGATTAGATAATTTTTCATGGAATAATCTTACATTTCTTGTGATACTTCTGCACTTAAATAATAATTCTTCATCATCATAGGTATTCAAGCGATCTAGTCCTACATTTCCTGCTATTATTTCTTCTAATTCGACTTTCAATTTATGAATGTCCATTATTTTTGGAGGTGTGCACTGTTTATCTGATTCTTGTGCCCACCTTTCTAAATCTTCTGGTGTGACTATTGTGGCATTTTTCGCTCCTGATGAAGTCACTAGACTTATATCTTTTGAACACCCAGGTGTAGTTCTCTTGGGAGGAATATTGACAGAATTCGAATGGGCAAATCCATCAATGATATTGTGGATTCGCTGTCACTAAAGTGATCTTCAACCATTACTACTGCTTCAGGGTTTGTAGCATTTACAGGAGTAGGTGCAAGTATCGGTGGAGGGCAGTTTCCCTGAGTACCATATAATGGAACTACTGGACCAATTGTTACAGGTATGGTCAATGAATCAGGATGTACTTTTATCTGCGTTATTTTCTGTATTAATTCTGCTCTGGTCTTCTCTAGTGCTTCCCTTTCTTTGTCATGCAGTATTCTACTAGGGGTGAATTCATGCATTACCTGTGGTACTAATGGAGTTTTTAACGGTGGTGCACTTGGGGTGCATCCATTTGTCCCTTCCTGATATGGTGGGGGTTCCTTAACATTTCTTCCATAAATTCGCCTTCAGAATCATCACTTCTCATTAAATGTTTTGTCTTTTCTGTACATTTACTCCCTAATTTCTCCTCTGCTGTTAACAATGGATATAGTCCTTCTGTAATCATTGCCCTTCCCCATTGTTTCATCTGACCGTCCCTAGATTCATGTAGGTTCCTTGGAAAAAATCCTCGATAACCCCTAATACTCCTAGATCGGTCACGCTCAAATGCCTCGGTTTCCCATTCCTCTAAGGCTTCGTATTGAGTTAATCTAGGTCTGGGTTCTAAGTCATTCATCCTCAATCTCAAATTTTGAAGAATTCTTCCATTGAAAGTGCCATTCTCTGGAAATGCTAGTATTCCATCATTTGTGGTATATTCTATCCAATTCTCTATCCATACACAAGTATGATAACCTCTCTCCATCATCATAAATGAAGCGGGCGTTTTTGCTGGTGGAATGATAATTCCTTCTCTAGTTTTGATTGGTTTGTCCTTTTTAAAATAGTTCTTAATCTTTTGCAGAAAGGACATTTTTCTCTTTTCTCTGTACATCTTAAGTGAGTATCGATGTATAAAATTATATTCTGCAAAGCCTAGGAATCTCCTATCCGGACGAGTTCCTGTTAAAGTCGGATCACGTTTTAACATGCAATCTCTACCCACTAAGATTTTTGCTTCTAGAATATCAACCAATCAAGTGTCTGCTATCTTTTATTCCCGGACCAATCCTTGCGCGGCCTTTTGGTGATGTTTGTCTGTCCACCCCTCTTTTACAATCTGCTCTTCTGTGTCTCTCGCTGTTTCAACCAATCCCAGCGCGGCACCTGTGACGTCAGTACTTCTCCTGACTACTGACCCCTCCTTTACAAGAGTCGTTCCACACCCGCTGATTCAACCAATCCCAGCGCGGCGTTGTGACGTCAGCTCCTCTCCGGCAGCTGACCCTCCCTTTACAAAATCTTACGCAAACTTTATTTTCTCTATAAATCTTAATTAAATTTCAGTAACAACATAAAACATTCGCTTTCGTGCCAGTTACTCTAAATTCGAAAAGATAGTTTTCTTTCACACTTAGTAAAACCTTTCCGTTTACTAAACATACACTACGAGTAAAACCCTTCCGTTTACTCTTCACCCAAGCTCCAGGAGTACCTGTTACTTCTTCAATGTTACCCTTTCTAGGTGATATAACTGTAGGAAGGTGGAATCTGACTATATGGTTGCCCCCACTTTTTTCCTGGTGTTTTGCTGGTTTATGACTTAGTTGGACTGGGATCCTGCTATTCAGGGCCCCAGTCTATCTGCTTTCTCTGTAAAATGGTTTCCATGTGCCTTAGGCACATCTCTGATTGGAATCTGGAGTGCCCTTATAAGTCCCTAGTATATGGTATACTATGTACCCAGGGCATAGGTACCTCAGAGGCCTACCAGGGGCTGCAGCAGGTATTGTGCCACCCCTGGAAGGCCATCCAAACAGACACCACAGGTCTGCTACTGCAGCCTGGGTAAGGTGGTGCATGCATCCCTTACTGTGATATAGGCTACCTATATCACTATATACATACACACATATAAACCTATAAGTCACTCCTATGGCAGGCCTTATCAATCCTGAAGGCAGAGTGTGTGGTTCCTATGTGAGAGGGTGCCCCTGCATGAGCAGGGCCCCTCTGCAGCGTTCGGAGACCCTTCTCTGATGCTGTTTGTAGTGCAGCCTGACCATATACTCTTAAGCGCATTATAACCTCGCGTTAAATGCTAACTTTGGAATGGCTGCACCAAAACATGTCGTGTTTGGTGTCAAACATCTTGGAATACTACCCCCACGCCAACTCTGGCGGCGGGGTAGCATTCCACCCTTCTAGAGGGAGAGACATGTTAACCCTGGCTTGGCCGGTAACTTCTTTCTAAAGCCCTGGCATCACAAAATGGATGCTGCTGCCACAGACACAAGTCTGGCCTCCTGCTGCTGACCGAAACTCCGGCAGGGGAGGCCTGGACAATAGGTTTCCTGTCCCAGGGAGGTGTGACCACCTCCCCAGACAGGATAGTGTGTATTGGGGCTGGGCGGGAGCACTTCGGGTGCTTTGAAGTCCTGCACTGGGGGCACACTTGGTGTCCCTAGTGCATACCCCAGTTCAAACCGGATCAGGGGCTTGCAGCCCCTGCTTTGGCACGAACTGGACAAAGGGAAAGGGGTGTAGCCACCCCTCTGCCCTGACCCACCCATAGGTGGGACCACAGAGTAAGTCCAACCCCTAAATTTAGTATAAGTATAGGAACCCAGTCCTTAGGACTTTAGATTATCCCTGGACGAAACTCTGACACAGAATCCTGGACCTTCGACGCTCTACTACAAGATTAGAGGACAGAAGAATCTCCCTTGGGGTCAAGGAGTGACTCCCTGCTTGGCAGGCACCAAAGAAGCAATTGTCTGGTCTGCATCGCTGAAGCTCCTGTCGGACGCCGAAGTCTTTGCATCACCAGAGGTGGATTTCCAGACTTCCCCGAGGCTGCCCTGAGTCCCCAGCAAAGCTGAGGCCCGTAGCTGTCGTGGGTAACGTGGAACCGTGACCCATGGACACTGCACGCATTTGCAAGTGCATCCTCTTCTGGGTCTCCCACGAAGTCGTGCTTTGGGCTCCGAGTAGCCCTAGCCTCCAGCACCAACTGCACTGAAGATCACTGGCTTCCACTCCACGAGTGTCCTGTGAGCCAGCTCCATGTGCACCGTCTTGAGGTTCCTTCGTGGTCGCTAGCCCGTTGGCTAGTAGCCCTTCACGAAGGCCAATCCTTTTCTTCTTGGGCTCCCTGGTTGCTCCAGGCTTGCCCTCACTTACTCTTGCTGGGTGAGTTCCTCAGACCTTGCTGGTCTGCATCATTGTCAATCTTCACCTTCATCGAGACTTGCCGTTGCCAAGGCTTGTTGGGTTCAATCCAGTCGCCAACACCTCAGCACTCGACAGACATTGTGTACCAACCTGAATCCTGCTTCTGGTTGCCGACAACGCCTCCTGGACCTCGTGGCTGAAGAGTCAAGACAACTGTCAACCTACCTGAAGCACTCGACATCGGTGGGCATCTGCTCATCGCCTTCCTGGTCACTGGCTAGTGACCCAGACTCTGTCCCCTCTGCTTTCAGGTTCTTCAGATCTCCGATCCACCTTTGGATCCACCCGGACACTTTTCACTTGGTCGCCAGCAGCACTTTGCAGCAGATCGCCATTCAAATCGACGACGAAACCCGACCCCGAAAGGCACCTATGCACCTGGCTTCCCTGGGTGAGGTAACAAGAGTACTCCGGTGCTCCCGTGGGTAAAGACTCTAGAACGACCTAGTTCTCAAAGGGTTTGCTCCAAGTCCTTCTTTAAGTGTCCCTTTTCTTTAATTTCCAAACCGCGACTTTCTCCATAGAAGTTAACGGCGAATCGCGGCTGTGTTACTACACTGCACGCGTCTCCCGTGGGTCCCCTGTGTCACTACCTTGGGTGGTTCCTTGTGGTCCAAGCACTTCTAGAGGCTCTAGGCCTAGTGTCTAGCTCAGTCGTGGTTCTTATACCACTTTATTGGTATATGGTTTGGTACGCCCCTAGGGCCCAAACGTGTATTTATGCTATTACTGTGTTTAAACAACTTATTAACTTATGTACTTCGAACTCTCGCCTCATAAAGAGACTAGAGGGGTGTGTTTAGTAATAAATACATATATTTTGAATATATACCTGGTGTGGTGCTCTTTCATTTGGTCACTCAAGAGATTATAGACTGGTAAAACAAGCTGCTTTACATTCCTCCAAGACTTAGCCTGAAGGCTGCTCTCCATAGCTACCACTAGGATAGCTTTCAATAAAGGTTGTCTTTAACCTATCTCCAATAAGGGGTTGTTTGGACTGGTGCAAGGTGCCCACTATAATTAGTGGACAGCATATGCCAGGCTAACTTCTCACATTGGTGTGCAGCGTGTGGGATTCCAGCTTGCTATTGTTTTACCAGATAATCTCAATTGAATTGATCAACTGAAAACCACTAAAGGTACCTAAGGTACATATAAATTAAGCTTAGTATACAGTAAGTTCTACTGAACTTAGAGTTGTGTGTCAAGGGATAGCACACCCTTTCTACAACTCAAGAGAGTTTAGTAGGCCACACTAGAGTAGGTAGTGCATACACCACACCTCACTAGTGATGTCTTCAAAGCCAGGACCCAGTGAGTCCTTGCCAGAAGCCCCTGGGCTTCTTCCCTCCAAGTATGATACACTCCCATTCTTGGAATTGAGAGCAATATGCAATGTGAGGAAACTGAAGACAGGCCAAAGTCCCACCACCCAACATCTGAGAGAGATGTTAATGGCTGATGATCTCAACAGGCCCTTAGGGACTGAAGGGGTAGGTGCAGAGGGTGGGGCAGAAGATGAGGATGGGGCCAGGGGTAGCAACACCCCCAACCCCCCCTCTGGAACTGACCAGGAGGGTGACAATGACCCTGACCTGGAAAACCCAATCCCTCCTGTGGAAGATGAGGAGGAGGATCAGGATGACCTCCACTTTGTCCCCCCAGGAAGGATTGTGAGTGTGCCTAGGAGGTCTAGATCTCCTTCTCAGGAGTCTAACCACTCTATCACCTCAGTAGGGACCTCTGTCTCCTCTCATAGGAGGGAATCCTCTCATGAGAGGAGAAAAAGACTGATTCAGTATGAGCAAGCCCAGCTTGAACTCAGAAAACAGCAGTTGGCTATAGACAGGGAGTCCCTAGATCTCTACAGAGAGAGAAAAAAGTTGGGACTAGAGTTCCTTGGTGGCAGCAATATCCCTAAAGATAGGGAAAGGTCTTATGACCATAGAAACCTAAACAAGATTGTCCCTCCCTACCAGAGTGGGGATGACATCCACAAATGGATAACTGCACTGGAGAGGGCCTGTAAAGTTCAGAGGGTCCCCCAGAAGCAGTGGGCAGCAATCTTGTGGCTCTCCTTTGCAGACAAAGGTAGAGACAAGCTCCTCACTGTAAGAGAAGAGGATGCTGACAATTACACAGTCTTGAAGAGTGCTCTGATAGATGGGTTTGGCCTAACCACTGAACAGTATAGGTTGAAGTTCAGAGACACCCAAAAGCTCAGACTCAAGACTGGGTTGATTTTGTAGATTGTGCTACTAAGGCTCTGGAAGGTTGGATACATGGCAACAAAGTGCAGGACTTTTTAGGATTGTACAATTTGATTATGAGGGAGCAGATCCTTAATAATTGTCAAAACCAGCTTTTTCACCAGTATCTGGTGGACTCTGATCTGACCTCTCCCCAAGAATTGGGGAAGAAGGCAGACAAATGGGTCAGAACCAGAGTAAAAACTAAAAATCAGGGTGGTGACCAGAAGAAAGATTCTACTAAGTCCCAAGAGAAAGGTGGGGATAAATCTAAGGATAAGTCCCCTACAGGGCCCCAAAATTCCTCTTCTGGGGGTGGGTCCCAAACTCGTTCTTCTCCTGAAAAGAAACCATATTGCCATGTCTGTAAAAAGCCTGGGCACTGGAAAACTGATCCCAGTTGCCCCAGGATTGGCAATAAAGAAAATGTTCCTCCCACAACTACTACCACCCCTCCTGGTACTACCAGTAGTAATCCTCCAGTTGGGAGTAGTGCACCCAAACAGTTAGGTGCTTTAGCAAGAGGAACAGAGGTGGGCCCTAGTTTAGACAGGGACCCCTCAACAGACTCCTCTGACTCTGATGGTGGTATAGGATTTGCCACCTTTACCATGGGTCCCACAGCATTGGGCAGGTACAGATTGGAGCCAATAATTAATGGTCAGAAAGCTGTGGCATTTAGGGACACAGGGTCTAGTGTCACCATGGTGGCAGGGAAACTAGTCCCCCTCACCAGCTTTTACCTGAGTTTAAATACCAGGTGACCAACATTGATGGTGTCAGAACAGATCACCCCATGGCCATAGTCAATCTCAGCTGGGAGGGGGTCACAGGCCCAAAAAGAGTGGCAGTGTCCCCAACCTTACCTGTAGATTGCCTGATGGGCAATGATCTGGAAATTTCAGCCTGGGCTGAAGTTGAACACCAAACCCATCTCAGGATGTTGGGTGTCCCTGTAAAGGTTAGTGGGGCTGTGATGGCCACAGCCCCAGCCCAAGAATTTGGAGAGATGGGGCCTGAAAGAATGGCCCCCTCTCCCCCAACAGAGAGCACAAGGGTTGAAGAAAAGTCTTCTTCCCCCCAGACAGTAGGTAAGAGTCAGCCTCCTCAGGGAACTGACCCTACCCCTAGTGAAGGAACTTCCACAGAGGTAGTCAGGCCTGGCCTGGCCACCCCCCTGATGGCAGAGGACCCTTCCAAGGTGGTACCCAGTCTGGAGCAGGTAACCTGCCCCTCTCTACCCTGTCTCAGTCAGCCCAGGGCTGCAGAGGTCAGGGAGGTCAGTGGACCCCCAGGGCCCCCTGTCCAGAGGAACCCCCCATCAGCAGATTAGGGGCACCCAGCCTAGTAGCCCTAGCCAGGTGAAAATTCCTCCACACACTGAGGGATCCCCCATACCTTTATGTAGGGACCTCCCCCAGAAGGACTCTGGTAGGCAAGGGCAAACATGGGACCAAAAGGTTCCAAACCTGCCATATCCCTCCAGTGTTCCATCCAAAGGGACCCAACCCCCAGCTGTAGGCAGCCAAAGGTTGACCCTTAGAGCAAAGTGCAACTCAGTCATGGAAAGACAGGCATACATGGTGACCAGTGATCTGAGGAAGCTGAGGCCAACATTCCTAGGGCCTCCCTTCCCTGCTCAGACACCTCACCAGCCTTGTACTTTACCTAAGCACACCACAGGTAGTGATTCCCCATGGTGGAGACCCTCTCATACCCTTAGGGTGAGGGATTGCTTAGTGGACCATAAGACAGGGGGCAACCCTGCTAGTGCAGGTGCTTCCTTATATGGCCACTTAGTCAATAAAGGCTCAACTGGCCAAGGTTAGCCTTATCTCCTTTCGTTTGGGGGGGTTATGTAGGAAGGTGGAATCTGACTATATGGTTGCCCCCACTTTTTTCCTGGTGTTTTGCTGGTTTATGACTTAGTTGGACTGGGATCCTGCTATTCAGGGCCCCAGTCTATCTGCTTTCTCTGTAAAATGGTTTCCATGTGCCTTAGGCACATCTCTGATTGAATCTGGAGTGCCCTTATAAGTCCCTAGTATATGGTATACTATGTACCCAGGGCATAGGTACCTCAGAGGCCTACCAGGGGCTGCAGCATGTATTGTGCCACCCCTGGAAGGCCATCCAAACTGACACCACAGGTCTGCTACTGCAGCCTGGGTAAGGTGGTGCATGCATCTCTTACTGTGATATAGGCTACCTATATCACTATATACATACACACATATAAACCTATAAGTCACTCCTATGGCAGGCCTTATCAATCCTGAAGGCAGAGTGCGTGGTTCCTATGTGAGAGGGTGCCCCTGCATGAGCAGGGCCCTCTGCAGCGTTCGGAGACCCTTCTCTGATGCTGTTTGTAGTGCAGCCTGACCATATACTCTTAAGCGCATTATAACCTCGCGTTAAATGCTAACTTTGGAATGGCTGCACCGAAACATGTCGTGTTTGGTGTCAAACATCTTGGAATACTACCCCCTGCCAATTCTGGCGGCGGGGGTAGCATTCCACCCTTCTAGAGGGAGAGACATGTTAACCCTGGCTTGGCCGGTAACTTCTTTCTAAAGCCCTGGCATCACAAAATGGATGCTGCTGCCACAGACACAAGTCTGGCCTCCTGCTGCTGACCGAAACTCCGGCAGGGGAGGCCTGGACAATAGGTTTCCTGTCCCAGGGAGGTGTGACCACCTCCCCAGACAGGATAGTGTGTATTGGGGCTGGGCGGGAGCACTCTCGGGTGCTTTGAAGTCCTGCACTGGGGGCACACTTGGTGTCCCTGTGCATACCCCAGTTCAAACCGGATCAGGGGCTTGCAGCCCCTGCTTTGGCGTGAACTGGACAAAGGGAAAGGGGTGTAGCCACCCTCTGCCCTGACCCACCCATAGGTGGGACCACAGAGTAAGTCCAACCCCTAAACTTAGTATAAGTATAGGAACCCAGTCCTTAGGACTTTAGATTATCCCTGGATGAAACTCTGACACAGAATCCTGGACCTTCGACGCTCTACTACAAGATTAGAGGACAGAAGAATCTCCCTTGGGGTCAAGGAGTGACTCTCTGCTTGGCAGGCACCAAAGAAGCAATTGTCCGGTCTGCATCGCTGAAGCTCCCGTCGGACGCCGAAGTCTTTGCATCACAAGAGGTGGATTTCCATACTTCCCCGAGGCTGCCCTGAGTCCCCAGCAAAGCTGAGGCCCGTAGCTGTCGTGGGTAACGTGGAACCGTGACCCCTGGACACCGCACGCATTTGCAAGTGCATCCTCTTCTGGGTCTCCCACGAAGTCGTGCTTTGGGCTTCGAGTAGCCCTAGCCTCCAGCACCAACTGCACCGAAGATCACTGGCCTCCACTCTACGAGTGTCCTGTGAGCCAGCTCCACGTGCACTGTCTCGAGGCTCCTTCGCGGTCGCTAGCCCGTTGGCTAGTAGCCCTTCACAAAAGCAAATCCTTTTCTTCTTGGGCTCCCTGGTTGCTCCAGGCTTGCCCTCACTTACCTTTGTTGGGTGAGTTCCTCAGACCTTGCTGGTCTGCATCATCGTCAATCTTCACCTTCATTGAGACTTGCCGTTGCCAAGGCTTGTTGGGTCCAATCCGGTCGCCGACACCTCAGCACTCGACAGACATCGTGAATCAGCCCGAATGCTGCTCCTGGTCACCGACAACGCCTCCTGGACCTCGTGGCTGAAGAGTCAAGACAACCGTCAACCTACCTGAAGCACTCGACATCGGTGGGCATCTGCTCATCGCCTTCCTGGTCACTGGCTAGTGACCCAGACTCTGTCCCCTCTGCTTTCAGGTTCTTCAGATCTCCGATCCACCTTTGGATCCACCCGGACACTTTTCACTTGGTCGCCAGCAGCACTTTGCAGCAGATCGCCATTCAAATCGACGACGAAACCCGACCCCGAAAGGCACCTATGCACCCGGCTTCCCTGGGTGAGGTAACAAGAGTACTCCGGTTCTCCCATGGGTAGAGACTCTAGAACGACCTAGTTCTCAAAGGGTTTGCTCCAAGTCCTTCTTTAAGTGTCCCTTTTCTTTAATTTCCAAACCGCGACTTTCTCCATAGAAGTTAACGGCGAATCGAGGCTGTGTTACTACACTGCACGCGTCTCCCGTGGGTCCCCTGTGTCACTACCTTGGGTGGTTCCTTGTGGTCCAAGCACTTCTAGAGGCTCTAGGCCTAGTGTCTAGCTCAGTCGTGGTTCTTATACCACTTTATTGGTATATGGTTTGGTACGCCCCTAGGGCCCAAACGTGTATTTGTGCTATTACTGTGCTTAAACAACTTATAACTTATGTACTTCGAACTCTAGCCTCATAAAGAGACTAGAGGGGTGTGTTCAGTAATAAATACATATATTTTGAATATATACCTGGTGTGGTGCTCTTTCATTTGGTCACTCAAGAGATTATAGACTGGTAAAACAAGCTGCTTTACATTCCTCCAAGACTTAGCCTGAAGGCTGCTCTCCATAGCTACCACTAGGATAGCTTTCAATAAAGGTTGTCTTTAACCTATCTCCAATAAGGGGTTGTTTGGACTGGTGCAAGGTGCCCACTATAATTAGTGGACAGCATATGCCAGGCCAACTTCTCACAATAACATCAAATTTTCACCAGCATACTCTTTTGCTATTATTCACACGCATAGATTCCCTAACCAGTACTGATAGTCCTGCTTAACTTTTCAGTACTATTTCTGCCTGACAGATAACCTCACTGCAGTATGGCTTCCACTTACCAACCGCTATTCAATTTTCCCCGGGATTCTAGACAACATAAAACAAACTTTGAATACACGGATGTTAGTTCATAAAAATAAAATTCTCATTACCCAATTAACAAAGAGTAACCATCCTCTGATTACCAGAAAACTGATCCAGCACGATATTAGCAAACAGCATTTTCATACACCAGATACTCACTTGGGCCCATACATTCATACTACGCTAATACTTACGCTGGGTTTTATCAGTTGTTACTCTTTATCAAAATCCCTGCTACCAATTACCTTCTGAATGAAGAGTAATGACTTACCAATGAATCCTTTGCTAATTGGGAAATTTAAAATGAGTGACATTCATTATAGTACATAATCCTGAAATAACCACTGAGTCAGGAAGTTTTAAAATGTTTATCTAAAGATTTAGCAGAGTAAAATACAGAACCACACGGTACTTAATCGCAATACCCAAGATGAAGCTTAGAATAACTATTGCTAATCAATGACGGTTCCTCAGAAAAGGAGAGGGTAGAGACAGCAGCGCAACTAAAGGTTGCATTATATTTACCTAAGTGCGAGAACCAAACCCCTTGGTCAAGGAGTTGGAAAGAATAGGACCCAGGAAGGATGAAGAGCAAAGACCTCCTCCAGGATCAGGACAGGACTGGTGACCTCTCTACAACGACGCCTGCGTCGTTCCCCTCTCTGATACTCGACTTCTCCTCAATTCGCCCGTGTCTTCCTTCTAATGGACTCCGCTGCCCCCTGCTCAGGAACTCTCTGGACAGCGATTCAGTCTGCAATCGATCAGCTTGGCAGTCTGGAGCTAAGAGCGCTAACTAATTAGCTAATTCTATATCTATTATACCCTTCTACGCCCATGTACCTCCCCTTAATGTTGCTAAAATATGGGACCACTACTTCTGATTGGACAGGGACAGGGGGTGGATTCTCACACCATATTGATTTGCCTTGTATTTCTGAAGCCTATTGTTTTTAAACTACCGCCCCTTCAATTTAATACATTTGCTTTATTTCCCACCCGTCTCACGACAAAATTGACAATTTATTCATATAAAATGTTGCTTTCGACGAGAACATCTTGGTATGTAGTGGTGTCGGCCAGCAGGTCACGGCCTTGGGTGATGTCCAAATTGACTTCATCTCTTTCTTTCTCGTCTGCCTCTCAGGGCGCATGTGTGGAATCTTTGTCACACGAGCTTTCAGTTCACCAAAACCCAGGCCCAAGTTTACGAACTAATAAAAGTCAAAGAAGAAAACATTAAAATCACAAATAAAATGTTTCACTGTATGCCCACTCTATCTACTCGATTCCCATTTAATTATAAATTCTATCCCGCATTAGTAGCGTTAAAGAAACGACAGTTTGATAATCACATGAGAGCAAGCTGAAGCATGTGAAAACCTCAAGCAGCCATTTTAATGCACACTGCGCAGAAGCACAAATTTCCCACCAAGCAAAGAAAGACGTCACAACACGTGATGTGGTTGGGACATGCGCATTAGGGTTCCCGCACTTTAGCGGCCATTTTGGATTACAGACAAGCGTTATTCATTAGTAAAACACATAGGCAAGCATCCTTTCTATTCGTGTAGTGTATGCAAGGATTAGTAGAGACAATACGAGTTTAATAAATTAATACTATGAGGATGTTGCATACGAGCAAGTCTCATTTATGAGTCCTTGCTCCATCAACAGTGCAACATGGCAGGAAAGAGTGAGGTCCCATTGCATTTGCCAACCAAGACCATATGTCCTTCATTGACCATTATTCCACCCCTTAGTTGTGCTTCAATGACTCAGAGTCATCATAGCTTTTCCCCTTCATTAAAGTAACCTTTTGGGTTGGCTTGACTACCAAGCTCTTCTAACATTGTCAACCAACAAAATACCCAAAGTGATAGTTTTGATAGCTAACCAAAATTTAGTGGAGTGTTGCAGTTGTATTTTGTTAAAAACAATCATATGGGGAGGTGTATCTGGCATCTAAAATGCGTAATATTTTTTTCTAGCCACACAGACCACCAGTGTTGAGGCCAGTGTCAGCGCCTGAGCGCCAGATGCGGCAGAGGAGGTGGCTGGAAGGGTATTTAGAAGGGAACAGAACTTTGAACTTTTCTTTGGACATATTGGACATTGGTTGGTTTGATTTGTTTGAGGAGAGGGGTTGTTGGCCTGTTGTGTGTGGAAAGGGTGGGTTTTATTTATATTGTTAAGAAGACAAATTAAAGGGAAAAATGATTCTGATACTTTATGCTTGAAATAGTTTTTTTGTATTCTGCTTTTGCTTTGCGCCGCTGCCTTTTAGCGCTGCCTGTTTTTTTAATCCACTTATAAAAGTGTATACAAGTTATTTATATTTAGTTATACCCTTGTCCTACTACCCTCTGTAACTATATTGGCCATTAGAGGGGTATGCTGCCATTGCCTACAACAACCTAGACAAACAAATCTTATCTGCAGTAGAAGTTAGTTACTAACTAAACTAGTTCACTTCACTCCATAGTTCTCTTACCTGCATAGATAAAGCAATAGCTGCTACTTCTCTCAATCTTCCGAAACCTTAATGCAGGGTTTCCCAAGGTGCCTTCTTTTTGGTGGTGGTAGTAGTAGCAGGATAGTGCACTAACAGGGATGGCATCACAAGGGAGGTTCCACTCCTACCTAAGTGAACACCACCTGTAGTTTTAATCAAAAGGATTATCCATCATAGGCAACTAGATGGAAAGAATCACAGAGTGTATTATATTTATATCATAATTTTACAGAGCCTGAGACCAACTACCACCATGACACCACAAAGAAGACATGATGTTATAACAGAAACTAGCAGTTGTAACTTCTACTGAGAAATGGGGAGCTAGTATTTAACTAAAACTAAACTTAGGAAATTCTCAAGTCAGGAGAAGTGGATTCAGGGACAAGAGTGGACAAGGTGAAGCATTTACACAAGACAAAGCCTGAATGATGATGTTGACAAATAATGTTATATATCTAAATTATGGATCCTATTTATGTGTGGGTGGGTAAGTGTGGCTGGTGTGGGCTATTGCTCAGGTAATAGAAGATACCGCAGTGATTCGGTGTTGCTTTCACCACATTCGCCCCATCAAGTGTGTGATCCATTTATGTTAAAATTAAGTCACACCTCAATAAATCACACAGCCTGGGGGAAAGGGGTTAGCGGTTTGGTGAATAGATGGGAAATGGAACACTGCACAACAACAATATTCATCAGGTAGATGAGCAGCACCTCATCAAATCTGTTGTGAAAGGAAATGAAGGAATGATAGTTCAATTAAATGCATTGCAAACAGTCCTTCAGCCAGTTATTATATATCTAAATGTTCTGTCTTCTAAGTTTGAAAAATACAAATTTATGGAGGCGTGAACGTACACAGTTCTGAAAATAATGATTGTTAAAAGTAAAATGATACTGTAAATGCTAAATTTGGCAGTGCATCATCATTCTTCTGACAATGTCCATCTTAGGTGCCTTGCTGAATTGGTCCGGGAAGGCAACCAGGAGTATTATAGAGCTTTCGCTTTTCGGGCAAGATAAGAGAAGGCCTGCAGATTGGAAAACACAAACAATATTGTAAAGTCAAGGAGAAGGACAGAAGGTAAACTTGGTGAGGAGTGTACCAAGACTCAGATGCAGAGCAGCAGCATAGGCTGCTGAAATCATTCATTTTACGACTCGTGCAATTAATTGAGAATAAGAGCAATTTTCAACCAATCATGGACAAGTAGCTGCATGTACCTAGCTGATCAATCTCTCAACTGTCATCATAAAATTTAACTGAGTGCGTGCATCATGTGATGATGATGTGACATCACATGTCTGTCTCCAGTTATAACAGCCCCCCAACCACAACCACATAATAGAGGAGTTTCACATTTGAACCAGCACACACTCAACAGTATTTTCCAAATCATGCTGCTCTCTCCAGTCCACAGAGCTGAGTAGGCCTCTTAGAGTCATCATCATGTTGGTTTCCCTTTGAAAGTATTAACTTTCTTCTTCTGGCTGTTGAGTAAGTCCCGCCCTGAGTCCTTCCATCCTCCTGACTCCGATTAATAAAACAGTCCAACTCTGTCCCAACCAAATGAGAAAGATAGACTCATAGTGCACTTCTGATGATGAACAAGAAAAAAAACTGAATTTCAGTATTTTGTGTAGACAGGTGTTTGTTAACTAAACTGACTGATCTGGTCTCTGAAGAACCAGAAAAAAGGAGTGGACCCTGCAAGTAAATCTCAGTAAGTGTGAAAGGGCCACTCACCTTCAGGAAAAATGATCACCCATCAGGCCCCACACATTGCAAGTAATCGAAATCATGTTTACAAATTAGTTGAACACCCTCCCTCACTGTCTGTCACCACATGAATCATCAATCATCACTCACAATCACTCAATAATATATCACTCATTGGTGCAATGTTTGCCTATTACAATTCAAGCAGGGTGGTACACAATTGTACCTCCTCTTTGATGCAAGCAAAACATTGCCAGTCTTGTAAATCAAATGATCTTTCCCGGGGCAGCCCTGCTGGGGGTGAAAAAAGAAGGATAGCCAAGGGAAGGAGGCAGGCATTGTCTCCTATGTCCTTGAAGGGAACGTGGAGGTTTCTTCACTGCACACTAGTTCAACTCTAATCCGGCCATACATGTGCCTAAAAAGGTGGGGCTGCATACGTTAGACACAAACAAAATAAATAATGTTTCTCTAGCTATATCCATTTGTAGGAAAGTGCCCCTTTTTGCATGGTTGCCCCCACTTTTTGCCTGATGTTGATGCTCTTTTGACTAAGTGTGCCCTGGGTTCCTGTCAACCAGGTACCCAGGGCCTATTTTCTTTCCCTAAAACTGTACTGTTGCACACCCAATTGGCAACTCTCTGGCCACATGTAAGTCCCTTGTAAAAGGTACCATGGGTAACAAGGGCCCTGTGACCAGGGAAGGCCTCTAAGGGCTGCATCAAATATTGTGCCACCCTTAGAGGCCCTGCACCCTGACACACACAATACAGGCAGTGTGTTTTGGTGCAGAACAAAGTGAAGGGTTGACATGGCACACATCCCTGTGCGCCATGCCTACAACCCACTGCCACTCCTCTAGCTGGGTGCACTATGCCACTGATGAGGATACAGGTGGAAGAGCCCTATACCCCTACAGTGTCTAAGTCCATTCTTAGACATTGTAGGTGCAGTAAAGCAATAAAGATTGTATATGGTCTGGGGTTTGTCATTACGGACTCCACAGCACCATAATGGCTTTACTGAAAACTGGGAAGTTTGATATCAAACTTCTCAGCACATTAAACCCACACTGATGACAGTGTGAGATTTAATGCAAAATGCACTCAGAGGGCATCTTAGAGATGCTGTGCGAAAAACGACCTGACTCTAGTTTTCTAGTTTTCAGCTGCCACCCCAGACATGTTTCTGGACTCCTGGGATAAGAGTCTCCCGCTCTCGGGGTCCTGAAACAAAGCACACCCTGGGCAGAGGTGCCAAGCCTCGTCCCCCAGGATGGGCAGGGCCCACAAAGTGGAAGCTTCACGGCTTTGCTGCCTTTGTGAGCTGACCCAGTCAATTGCTGCTCCCAGCAACTGGCCCCCACCAGTACTCTCCCCCACTTTGGGTGGGAGACTCAGTGGGAAAACCAAGATAGGAGTAGAGGTGTGCCCACATTTGCCAACCCAACTCCTCAGGTGGAGAAGGCGAGGTGAAGCACAACTCTCAGTCCCCACCATTTTGAAGATGGGGGACCCAGCCAACCAAAGTGAGGCTTATACCCTGCTCCCACTGGAGGGTGGCATAATAGGGGGTGTACCCACCCCAAGGAAGGGACCCATTGCTCCCAACCTGTACCTACCTGAAACGCCCCAAAAATGTTGTATTTAGGGGCAACCCCAAACCTTGCCTCCTCAGAGAAGAAGAAAGAAGAAGAAGAAGGACCGAAGAGCCGTGCTGAAGGAACAAGAGGAGGACACCAACTGACTTAGGCCCAGCCCTACCGGCCTGTCCTGACCTCTACCTGCTCCAGCAGAATCCTGGTGTGTCCTGCAGCCAGCACCCTCCCAGAACCCAGAGGACCTGCCCTGCATTCCCCAACAAGATTCTTTCTCCCTTGAGCACCGGATTTGCTCACCAACAGACTCTGGCTCCGGCCAAATCTGCGAGTCTGCATCACTCTGCACCCGACGTCCACAGCCCGAGTTCGAATGGCCCAACACCATGAGGAGGTCTCCCTGGCAATCCTGACCAGGGATCTGGTGATCCCTGAGCTACCTCAAGTCTCCCGATGATCCCTCCAGCACCTATCTGGAGGATCCCCCTGACCGAAGCACCCAATGCCCCAATGCCTTGGGTGGCCCAACCAACTGTGTCCCAGCATCCCACGACATCCCAACTTACCTCTCCAACTGGTGGTCAACTCCAGAAGATCTTCATGCCTGAGCCTGCATTCCCCATTGAAATCAACAGGGGCTCCCGACGTCGATCCAGCACCCTGGACCTGGCCGCCCCATTGCCGCTGTGGGTGCACCTTGTGTGCTATCTTGGATCCCCCTTTGCCCTGAGCTAAACTCTAGGAGCTTTGCTCCCACACCCAAGTGGCCTTATTGCTGCTGAGGGTGTTGTGTGAGTGCAACCTTGACCTCGGGGGAACCCTGGTTCGAACCCCAGAAATCCAACTCCCACAACCAAGTGCATAACTTCAAACCAATAACTTAAATTCCTCCCAGAGGATTGCATTGACTGCTTTTCTGTGAAAAAAGTTGTTTGAAGTTGGAAAATGTATGAGAACTGGAGAAACTGTGTGTTCACAAAAACTGACTTACTTACCCTTTATTTAGAAAATGTCCTAGTGTGATTTCTAGGCATATCACACTGAGTAAAAAAGTAAGCACAAAGTAGTTGCAAAGTAACTGAAAAGCAATTTCAACTGTTTCTGAACATTTGACCTACCTGTATCTACATTCAAATGCATTCAACCGTATTATCAGAAAAGTACTGTTTTACTTACATGCACCAAGTTTGGCTTGGTTCTACCAATAAAATACAACAAAGAATTATTTTTATACAAAACAATTGGTCAGAGTTCAGTCTTTAAGTGTGCAAAATCATTTCTTGCCTGAGTGTGTACAATAAATGCTTAACACTACCCTCTGATAAAGCCTTACTGCTCGCCCACACTACCACAAATAGAGCATAAGGTATTATCTACTTTAACCTCTGTAAGCCTTTGGGGATCCACTGGACTCTGTGCAAACTATACCTTACTTTGATATAGTATATACAGAGCCAGCTTCCTACACCATTATTTATTTATTTTATTTTGTTGGCAAAGCACTAAGCAGCTAGACAATAAGTAATTTAAAAGTTCTTTGGTGGCCTACTCAGTCAGGGAAGTAGATGTTGTCCTCAAACTCATGTGAATTGCCCAGAAGTTGGTCAGCTAACACACTTGAGTATGATCAATCACCCTCATCCTCCTCCTCCTCCTCCTGTGGTATTTAGGGAATAGTAAAATTGTGTGGTATGAAGTATTGGTTTATTCTCATCATGGTCAATCTCTCAACATTTTGAGAAAAGAGACTGGTCCGGCTCACTGTGACAACTGCGCCAGCTGCACTGAACACATGCTTAGCAAACACTGGCTACCAGAAAAGTGAGAAACTTTATTGCCAGCGTGCTGAGCTCTGACCTTCTCCTACATTGCGGCCAAGACCTGGAACGAACTCCCCTTCAGCCTCAGACAAATCCTACACTGCAAGTGTTCAGAAAGCACCTCAAGACCTGGCTCTTCGGATGACCTTGGAGCTGCCCGAACCGCCCCCCCCCCCCCCCAGCGCCTTGAGACCCTTATGGGTGAGTAGTGCGCTCTATAAATCCCTGTTTGATTGATTGACCATTGACACATCTTCCCATACCAAGAGACCAATGGGTTTTGATCCACGTAGACCTCTTTTGGGTCATCCAGATAGTCCAGGAACATTCTCTGAGTGGTCCTTGATGCTGCCAATTGCTCAACCTCTTTTGCCTTTGCCTCTGCACTTGACTTAAACCCTCCCACTTGAAACCAAGCCAATGCAGAGTTTGGGTCCAATTCGTCTGTTCCTGTAGTTGTTGTTGCCGGTCTTCTTGTTGCTGGTGTTGACTGCTTTGAGACAAAATTCACGCCCTTTCTGGAAGCAGAAGGTTGTACCCCAGAACGTCTGCCCAGGACTCTAATTTCCAGCTGTTCTTCTTCAAGGTCTCACTTGACCAACAATCCACGTCTTGCATAGTGAAACATCCATTTCAGAAAAAGTAATGAAAGTGGGCAGTATTTGTTTGTACAGTTGATCAAGTATTGTTGCACAGATGTATTCTTTGGATGACACATTGTCTCTTTGCAGCCTTGGAGTACCAACCAAGCGAAGGATTAAGTTCTCAACGAAGCCATATGCATCTCTGTTTGCCATTCACACCTGCAAACCTTTGCAGCACCTTTTTTAACGGGTCCTATAGCAGATGCAACAACGGGATAGCTTGGCTCTTTATACTGTCCTCTTTGCTGACTTCCTGGGTGAAAACCTCAAAAGGAAGTAGCATCTGTGTCATGTATTTGACTAGGCCCTATTTGTCGTTCTCCATAGTCAAGCTTTTCCCAGGTGCATCACCTCTTCTTTGAATGACATAGTCATTGATCAGTTTGTACTGCTCAAACAGACATTGCCACATATAATAGGTTAAGTTCCAATGTGTTGGCACCTCCTGTATGAGGGCTTTAACTGGTACTCTATTAGCATGCTGAATGATCCTCAACTGCTTCTGAACTTTAAAAGAATAGTTGAAATGAGTGCAGATTCTTCTGCAGGTGGTCAGTATGTTGCTGATAGGTCTTCATGTTTGAGAAAGTCCTGCACAATCAGGTTGATGCAATGCGCCAAAACACAGGACCCTGAAATAGCCACCATCTGCCATGGCCTTAACAATGTTACTGCCATTGTCCATCGCAGCAAATCCAATTCTGAGAACTCTGGGTCGCGCTCATTCAAACACCTTGTTGTTAAGGTCATCCAAGATGTTTGCAACTGTATGGGATTTCTACATGGCGAACATGGCTACTGCCGCTGAACGCCCTTAAATGTTTCCTTAGCACTGAGACCTATAGTTAGCTGTTGCCTAGCCCCCCAAAAGAGCTCCAGTGTTCAGTGATGCACATGTAATCAGAGGCTTGACAACTGGTCCACATGTCTGTCATCAGGTGGATAGGATAAGCAGCACTCTGCTGCAAAGCTTGTCCAACCAATTGCAATACACAGTGATGGAGAGCTGGATCAGCAACTCAGGCAAAATTGAGCCGGGTGGGAACCTTCGTTTCGGGCAGATGGCCATCACAAATTCTAAAAATCCCACTCCTTCCACAGAAGAACAAGCATTGGCCATGCCAATAGGTCTCGCCTGTGGGTGAGCTGTTAATCTATGGCAATAGGGTGGGTAACGGAGTGAGGGGCAGGTGTTTGTGGATAAGGGGTGGGGGTGCAATAGTTGGATAGCGGAACAGTTTAAAAAACAAAAGTGCTATGAAGAGACCAGCGCTGGCTGTTTTATAGCATTTTTTTTTAACTCCTGGGAGGGGGAAAAGAAACCCGTACAGGATGGAGAGATGGTGTTAGGACCGAGAAGAAACAGGGAGTGGGGCGGGTGTGGGTAAGGTAAACACTGCCAGGGCCCTTCGTGTTGACCCTGCCTTTTCTGGTAAATAGCACTATAAAAATCTCTATAAAAAAATAAATATAAGTGTTCATATCATACAGAGCAGAGGTGTGTGTTCTCATGGACACCGGTACTCCTTCCAAGTTTACAGAAGCTTTTTCATTGTAACATAAGAAACATCTCAATGTGCTTAGTTGTAAATTGAAATAGTTACCAAAAGTACACATGATTGGTGGAAATGTTCAAGTCTGTCTCATGTGCTGTCCTCTGATGGAGTACTGAGGACTACTGAGATCGACGTCTGACCTTCCTTAAATCGATACAGAAGAGTAGAACGACAGAGAGAAGGCAAGAGGTGAAGGAGGAGAGAGCCAGAGCAGACAAGAGAAATGGAAAGAGATGGGGCACAGGGAAGAGGGAAGGGAGATGATTAGCAGGAGAAAGAAACATGCACATTATAAAACAGTGAAAGTAACAAGAGACTAACTTTTAACAGACCTTCCAAAGCTTCATCCGTGGATGCATCACACACTGCAGTGAGTGAAGTTCTGAGTAGCCATACGATTGTGTGTCCAGTAAAACAGGAAGCGCTTCTTACATACATTATGGGCTGCCTTCAGACCAAAACAAATGCAGTTACATGTTGTAAACCTGCCTATTATGTACATGACAGATGGTGCACAGTGGTCCTAAGCACCAAAGATGCTGCTTCCCTACCGCTCTTCATCAACGCAGGTGAAGTCTCTGCTGTAGTGGTTAAAAAGAATAATAACAAGGATTTTTTAAAAAGATGTGCAGGGCCGTTGTAGCTCAGAAACACAAGTGTTTACTATTAAAATGGTTAAAGCAGGTTCTGGAGGAGGAGGGGTTTAGTGCGGCAAGCAGCAACAGGCAGGAGGTGGTGGTGGAAGAGTGCACAGGGAGATTTAAGATGAAATAAAATGCAAGCAGTGACATGCGGCAGGTGTTGGGGGATGGCATGGGGAGATGAAATGATTTACAAATATAATTAAACATATGCAACTCAGCAGGCACGCAGGGGAGGAGGGCGACAACAATCTTGGAGGAGACAACAACATAGCCTCCGGCTCACAAAGCACACAAAGCATAAAGGAAAAAGTTGTCCCTTAGCCACTAACTAAAATGGGACAAGTGGAACGCTACAAGTAATGGGGGCCTGCTCCATGGGAGGAAACAAACAATGAAAAAGGAGGGACAAATAGTAAAAATAACCACTTAGAAGCAAGGATTTTTATAGGATACTGAAATGAACAAATGAAAAGCAGTGGGCAGATGTAAGCGAATAGAGTGAATAAAGCATGTCTCGAAGAGACAATACATGCGCTGCCTATGCTCGACCTAAAAAGGGAGGAGGTTCAGGGCTAACATTTTAGCCAACTTCCCATCGTGCAAACGTGCCATTGGGTTGTTGCGTTCATAGGGCCCTTCTAGCCTAAGCATGCCTGTAATAGTAGCCTGGATTTTGTTTGCTTTTGTGGTGCCACTGACACCGGTGACTTCCGGAGAGAAACAGGAGGTGGTAAACTCAATGTGCATCTTGGGTCAGTCACTGTATGTAGTGGTTTCTCCATCTGACTTGTGGGCCATTTCAAGGTTGCTGAGGGAGGTAATACTGGTGCACTGCTAGGGTCAGGGCTACTTTGTGTAAAGATGTCACCTTCTTCTTCCTCGTCACCTTCACCTCCCACCATGATCAGAGCTGATTCCCATCTCTCTTCACCACCATCACCTGCAGCAATTCTTTTGAGATTCGCCTCCAGCTATATTGCATGGTGTTTTATTATATGGGTTGTTTGGCCTTCAGTACCATAGTGTGAACAAGGCTTATCTCGATGAGCACTCGCATGACAAATGGAGCTTATTACAATGTTATCCTCCTGCTTGCTAATCATAAAGAATTCCCAAAGTGGGGAGGAAAACTTCTTGGTGTACCACTGCCAATGCCTGAAGAAGAACTGGAGGTAGGTGGGTGTGCTGTTGATTGCCTCTCTGCAGTGCCTACTTTATCTGAGGTAGTGGTGGATGCAGGTCTCAGTGGGGGCCTTACAAATATAGAAGCTGGGGGTGATGGTGGTACCAATGCCACATCCCTCAGAGCAGGTTGAATAGGAGGAGTAATGTTGGTGTTCTCTGAGCCGGCTTCCATGACAATGACTGGCTTGTGATCCTCATACCCTTCCATAATTAATTGTAAGGCTTTCAGGAACTTTCCTTTTCCTGGTCTCCCCTGGTATGTTTTGAACTCAGCCGGGGCCCAATCCATATCCAGATCATCAGAAGGGGGCTTGGAGAAGATGGCAGAGTACTCTTCCTTTTACTTACTGGAGATCTCAAAGCCAATGGTTCAACAACAGGTACATCTTGCTCAGCAGGAAGCTCAACCTCCTGTTCTGCTCCTACTTCAGGAAGATCTACCATTGCTGGCTGTGGCTCCTGTTATCCACTTGGCTCAGTTTCCTGTGATGATTGGATACTAGTTTGCGGCTGAGACAAATCCAATTCAGACTCACTGCTCTTTGCCTTGATTGTAGTGCTGCCTCGCGTGGAGACATGGCCTTGGGCTTAGGCTGGGGTGGTGTCATTGATACGGGAGTGCTGCGCCCAGCTTGTTGCTGGAAGATGGTGCAGCAGGCACATACCTCCCTGAAAATGGTTTGAGGTGGCATTTCAGGGGTGGCAGTCTGCGTCTTCTTCTCCTCCTCACTGGTCACTTTTCTGCAGCACCTTTCTTTGGGGCAATCTTTTTTTTTTTATTAAATCTTTTTATTAAACTTTGTGAAATAAAACAGCTTAGCAGCAGTACATCACTTAGCCCACATGGGCACAAACTTCCCCTACACCCTCCAAGGCAATTTAACATTGACATGTAGAACCACCTCATATGGTTGCAACTGGATCAGCTGTTCCGCTATCTGCCACCCCAGCAGGAAGTCTCCGGGCATGTGGAGGGTTACATATATATCCTCTAAACGCACTCCATTTCCCCCAGACCCGGTCCCACTTTCTGGGGCATCCTCTACTCTTGTAAACTTCCGCTTCAGCAATCATACACCAATCCACATCTCGCTTCCATTCAGCCAGAGTTGGCGTCTCTGCCACCCCCCATCTGCGAGCAATATTGCGTTTCGCAATCATGAATCCCATAGTAGTCCAAATCTGCTCAGCACAATTGAGATCGGTAGGTTACCACACATTCAGCAGGCACACTGTAGTTGAAAGTGACACTGTATCACCATTTGCTTCCTTCATACAGGCAATTATAGCACCCCAGTATTGTTGGATTGGTGGACACTCCCAGACAGAATGGAAGAAGGTGCCAATACCTCCACATGCTCTTCTACACCCTGCGTCCTCGAGCCTGCCCATTTTAACGAGTATGGTACAGGTAATATATGACCTGTGAAGTATTTTTAATTGAACAAGTCACAGTCTCGATGATATTGCCACCTCACGAGGTGATGCAAGCGCCTCCCTCCAGTCCTCTTCCTCCAGATCACTAACGTCTGCCTGCCACCATTCCCGGAGACCAAGTAGCAGATCCGGTAGGTTATTGATGATTTTTTTATATGTCAGTGAGATGGCCTTGTTCGGCATGTATTCAGCAAGGAGCCTATCCTCAAGAGGAGATGCCTCCGGAAAGTCCTCCCTTCCCGAGACCACCCCCTTGAGGGCGTGTCTGATTTGGGAGTATCGAAAGAGTTCCCGCTCGGCTAACTCATATTCTTTTTGCAGGTCCGTGAATGGGATCATGGCCCCCCTCGCCCACAGGTCTTTCACCTTTGATATACCGATGGTATCCCACTCGCAAAACCCCTGGTACCGACCTAGTTTCCCCAGGTTTTTTGCCCACCATAGGGGTGTGGCAATTGTAACCTTGTTGCTCCATCCCAGCTGTTTCGTGACTCTGGGCCAGATTGCGACTGCCTGGGTTGTCGGCCCATAAGATGTTGTTGTAGGAGAGTAGGATCTGCTTCACATGGGTACCCCCACTTTTTGCTGACGCTTCACTGTTTTTCGACATTAGTCTGGCTGGGGCCCTGCTAATCAGAACCCCAGCCTAGCTGCTTCCTCTCTAAAATGGTTTCCATGTGCCTTAGGCACATCACTGATTGGGATCTGGAGTGCCCTTATAAGTCCCTAGTATATGGTATACTATGTACCAAGGGCATAGGTACCTCAGAGGCCTGCCAGGGGCTGCAGCATGTATTATGCCACCCCTGGAAGGCCATCCAAACTGACACCACAGGTCTGCTACTGCAGCCTGGGTAAGGTGGTGCATGCACCCCTTACTGTGATATAGGTTACCTATATCACTAAATACATACACACATATAAACCTATAAGTCACTCCTAAAGCAGGCCTTATCAATCCTAAAGGCAGAGTGCATGGTTCCTATGTGAGAGGGTGCCCCTGCATGAGCAGGGCCCCTCTGCAGCGTTCGGAGACCATCTCTGATGCTGTTTGTAGTGCAGCCTGACCATATACTCTTAAGCGCATTATATCCTTGCGGTAAAATGCAAACTTTGGAATGGCTGCACCTAAACATGTTGTGTTTGGTGTCAAACATCTTGGAATACTACCCCCCCCGCCAATCCTGGTGGCGGGGGTAGCATTCCACCCTTCTAGAGGGAAAGACATGTTAACTCTGACTAGTCCGGTAACTTCTTTCCAGAGCCCTGGCATCACAAAATGGATGCTGCTGCCACAGACACGAGTCTGGCCTCCTGCTGCTGGACGAAACTCCGGCAGGGGAGGCCTGGACAACAGGTTTCCTGTCCCAGGGAGGTGTGACCACCTCCCCAGACAGGATAATGTGTATTGGGGCTGGGCGGGAGCACTTTCGGGTGCTTTGAAGTCCTGCACTGGGGGCACATTTGGTGTCCCTGTGCATACCCCAGTTCAAACCGGATCAGGGCTTGCAGCCCCTGCTTTGGCGCAAACTGGACAAAGGGAAAGGGGTGTAGCCACCCCTCTGCCCTGACCCACCCATAGGTGGGGCCACAGAGTAGTCCAACCCCTATCTTTAGTATAAAGATAGGAACCCAGTCCTTAGGACTTTAGATTATCCCTGGACGAAACTCTGAAACTGAATCCTGGACCTTCGACGCTCTACTCACGATTAGAGGACAGAAGAATCTCCCTTGGGGTCAAGGAGTGACTCCCCTGCTTGGCAGGCACCAAAGAAGCATCTGTCCGGTTCGCATTTCTGAAGCTCCCATCGGACGCTGAAGTTATCGCATCACCAGAGGTGGATTCTCAGACTTTCCCGAGGCTACCCTGAGTCCCCAGCAAAGCTGAGGCCCGTGGCTATTGTGGGTGACTTGAGACCGTGACCCCTGGACACTGAGCACATTTGCAAGTGCATCCTCTTCTGGGTCTCCCAAGAAGTCGTGCTTTGGGCTTCGAGTAGCCCTAGCCTCCAGCACCATCTGCACCGAAGATCACTGGCCCCCACTCCACGAGTGTCCTGTAAGCCAGATCCACGTGCGGCATCATGAGGCTCCTTCGCGGTCGCTAGCCTGTCGGCTAGTAGCCCTTAACGAAGGCCAATCCTTTTCTAACTTGGCATCCTGGTTGCTCCAGGCCTGCCCTCACTTACCCTCGCTGGGTGAGTTCCACAGATCTTGCTGGTCTGCACCATCGACGATCTACATCTTCACCAAGACTTGCCGTTGCCAAGGCTTGTTGGGTCCAATCCGGTCACCGACACCTCAGCACTCGACAGACATCGTGTACCAGCCCGAATCCTGCTCCTGGTCGCTGACAACGCCTCCTGGACCTCGTGGCTGAAGAGTCAAGACGACCATCCACGCACCTGAAGCACTCGACATCGGTGGGCATCTGTCCATCGCCTTCCTGGTCACTGGCTAGTGACCCAGACTCTGTCCCCTCTGCTTTCAGGTTCTTCAGAACTCCGATCCACTCTTGGATCCACCCGGACACTTTTCTCTTGGTCGCCAGCAGCACTTTGCAGCAGATCGCCATTCGAATCGACGACGAAACCCGACCCCGAAAGGCACCTATGCACCCGGCTTCCCTGGGTGAGGTAACACGAGTACTCCGGTGCTCCCGTGGGTAGAGACTCTTCAAAGTCCTAGATCTCAAAGGGTTTGGTCCAAGTCCTCTTTTAAGTGTCCCTTTTCTCTAATTTCCTGATCACGACTTTCTCCATAGAAGTCAACGGCGTATCGCGGTTGTGTATTTACACTGCACGCGTCTGCCGTGGGTCCCCTGTGTCACTACCTTGGGTGGTTCCTTGTGGTCCAAGCACTTCTAGAGGCTCTAGGCCTAGTGTCTAGTTCAGTCGTGGTTCGCATACCACTTTATTGGTATATGGTTTGGTACGCCCCTAGGGCCCAAACGTGTATTTGTGCTATTACTGTGTTTAAATAACTTCTAACTTATGTACTTCGAACTCTAGCCTCATAAAGAGACTAGAGGGGTGTGTTTAGCAATAAATACATATATTTTGAATATATACCTGGTGTGGTGCTCTTTCATTTGATCACTCAAGAGATTATAGACTGGTAAAACAAGCTGCTTTACATTCCTTCAAGACTTAGCCTGAAGGCTGCTCTCCATAGCTACCACTAGGATAGCTTTCAATAAGGTTGTCTTTAACCTATCTCCAATAAGGGGTTGTTTGGACTGGTGCAAGGTGCCCACTATAATTAGTGGACAGCATATGCCAGGCCAACTTCTCACAGTTGTTTTCTTGGGTTGGTGTACAGTGCTTCATTAAACCCCCCAGGTCCCATGAGCCACTCGTCCATATAACACGCCGGGTCACCTGCCCATGATGGGCCCATCTATTGACCACCACCAATTGTGCCGACCAATAATATACACGGATATTGGGAAGTGTAATGCCACCATCGTACCACCCCCGAACTAGTTTGTGAGTGGCGATGCGGGGCAGTCTCCCATCCCACAACAGGTTTCTAACCTCCCCATCTATTACTTTAAAGTATGAATCTGGAATCACGCAGGGTGTATTCTGCAGGACGTATAAAAACCGTGGCAGTGCCATCATTTTGAATAATGCCGCCTTTCCCTATAGAGAGAGTGGCAGAGTCCGCCAATGTTACACATCTCCCTTCAGTTGGGCAAGAAGGTTCCGCTCATAAAAAACATCCTCCCTGGAAGTGACCTAGAAGCCCAAATAGGTAAAACCCTCTGTCTCGATTTTTGCTCCACAGCCCTCTGGTAGGTTCAGAGCCGTGCCCCTTAGGGGGAACACCACTGACTTGGACAAGTTAATGGTATAGCCAGAGTATCACCCAAAAGTAGAGCAGATTTGAAGGATCCTAGCAATGGAGGATCATGGTGATGCGACGTATAGTAGCACGTCGTCTGCGTAGAGCGAGATTCTGTCCTCTCGCCCTGCAGTCCATCTTAGGCCCTGGATAATTGGATCCCCCCGTATCCAGCTTGCCAGGGGCTCCAGTATCAGAGCAAACAGAAGCAGAGACAGCGGGTAGCCCTGCCTAGTTCCCCGATTTAAGTAAAATGTATGGGATGTATGCCCATTAACTACCACTTGGGCCAGTGGGGCAGTATATAGCAATTGAATCCATGCCAAAAACTTGCTACCCAGACCCATTCACTCTAGGACGGCAAACATGTACGGCCACTCGACTGTGTCGAAAGCCATACGGGCATCTAACGACAGAATTGCGGCATCCTCCTGTATGGTGTCCCTTCGGTCTAGAACCTCATTTAGTCGCCTCAGGTTCAGGGCGGTGTTTCGACACGGCATGAATCCGGACTGGTCCGGATGTACGAGCTTGGTCACCACTGGGATCAATCGGCGAGCCAGAACCTTGGCTAAGGTTTTAACCTCCACATTGAGGAGGGAAATAGGCCTAATCGAGGAACATTCCTCTGCTGGCTTGCCGGTTTTATGGATCACCACCACAGACGCTAGTCACTGATCTTTGGGCAGCTTCCCCACTCGCTTGCTTTCTTCATACATGTTTAGGAGATGGGGTGCCACCTTTGTGGCAGTCATCTAGAGAAGCTCAGTTGGGATGCCATTAGGCCCAATGGCCTTACCAGATTGTATGCTTTGCATAGCTGCCACTATTTCCTCTGCCGTAAGACCCTCCTCAAGCTGCTGCCTGTCCTCACTCGGGAGGGCTGGAACCTGGACATCTTTTAATAACTCTGCAGACTCTTCAATCGTACCGGATGCTTCTGGGGAGTAGAGGCATGCATAATGGTCTGCGAAGGCCTCCGCGATCCCCTGTGGCTCCAGCAGCCATTCCCCTTTTAGTCCCTTATGGCGATAACCCATCACCCTGCCTTACCTCACTTGTCCAACCAGGCGAGTAATTTGCCCGCTCTATCACCAAGTTCATAGACTCTATGTTGTATCGCGCTCAGTTTACTATTCGCTGTTTCAGTCACTAGGTTTTTGTATACTTGATGCTTCATCGCAAGTACAAGCTGGGTATCTTCATCTAGCAGGGAGGCGGGGGACTGTTCCAGCGCCGATATTTCTTGTTCAATTGCCTCTACCTTGGCCCTTTTCTCTTTCCCGTGGCCAGCCGCTAGGGAGAGTGCCTGCCCCTTCACGACCACCGTATATGCTTCCCAGATGGTCTGCTGGGACTGGACAGACTCAAAGTTTTCCTTAAAATAGTATTCAGTGGTTTTTACGATGTCTGCTCTAATGTGTGGGATCGCAAGGTACCAGGGGCTAATTGAGATGGATTGTCGCATGAATTTCTTGCTCAAGCTATATTTGGCCCACAACAGAGCGTGATCTGAGATCCCTCTGGCTAGGTGATTGTCTTCCAAGAAGTACTGTTTGTCCCCCGCGAAAGTAAGTATGTGATCAATCCGAGATAAGCTAATTTGCGCCCCGGAGTGGAACGTGAATTATTGCGTATCAGGGTGCGATTCGCGCCACACATCTATCAACCCCAGGGCAGTCAAGAATTCAGACATAGTATTGCGTGTGCGTGTGGTGGTTCTCGGTGGGAGTCTATCCAGCTGGTCATTAAGGGTCATATTTAAGTCGCCCCCTATTACTAATGCCCCTTCGGAGAACTCAAGAATCATTTAGCTCATATCCGGTAGTGCTATGTTATGTAGGGCAGGGGATATGTAAGCCAATAGGACATTGATCCTTGTACCCTCCCAGCATCCAGTCATTCCTGCAATTCTGCCCTGTGGATCAGTGTATGTGCCTGTCACTGTGAAGGGGAATTGCTTGCGCATCAGTATCCCCGCCCCTCTGGAGCCCGAGGTGAATCCTGAATGTACTTTGACCCTGTTCCCCATTTATTGAGCGCCTCACAAGTATTCCCGATCAAGTGTGTCTCTGGGATTAGCACCACCTCTGGAGCCTGTCTTTTGATATACTGAAGCACAATTGCCCTCTTGAGTTTATCTCCAAGACCGCTAATGTTCCAGGAGAGTATTCGAAAGAATGCTGCCTTCTCTACCTCTCTCCCAGGAGCACCCACTCCATATGCTGCCTCACTCGCCATTCGTGCCGTTGTCACCAAGAGAGGAGGGATCGGTTCCGATCACGGCATGGGCACGACCCACCCATGCCCCGTGTTGCCCTGGTGCTTCTTTGGTGTGGTGTAGTGGACTTGCCCTTGGAAGTGTCAGTAGCGATTTGTTTTGTTGCTGCAAGTAAACAATATAACAAACAATTTTACAACCCCCCTCCCCAACAGCCTCCCAGCCCCCCACCCTGCCTCCCTGCATGACGGTATCTGGAAGCCAGTCTCCCCAACTGTGCGGAGTTCCTGTCGCCCACCCATCCCTGTGTTGGAAGAGTAGTGTCACAAACCCCCTCACCATCGCCCTCCATTACGATCAAACAGTTTGCCTCAAGAGACGTATGCATATAGTCAATATTATACTTAGCCGCTCCTTAATCCGCCGGCCTCCGGCCAATAGCACCGACCGTCCTCCACTCGTAGCAAGGCTGATCTCTCGTATGAGCCCGTTGGTCTTCAAAAGGTCGCCGGAATGACACCTCGGGTCAGGTTTGCCAAGTATGTGATTGAACTGTCCAATTCTCCCTCATCTCAGGGAGAGGCCCCCTTGAAGTCACCGATCCGAATCCTGCCGAGCCCTTCACGAGCTACTCATAGTATGCTCGTCTTTGTCTCCTTTGTTGGAATCCTGCCACTTCTGTGCTTTCCCTGCTCGCCGCTCTCACTGGTCCGAGTTGTCTCGATCTCCCACTCGCAGCCATCCTTCCAGGCCAATCCCAGACTTCTCCTGGCTTGGTAAAGAACCAACTTTTGCCTTCTGCCTCTACTCTCAGTTTTGCTGGGAACAACATGGCGTACTTAAGTTCCCTCTCCCTGAGGATTTTTTTTACCTCTAGGAAGGAGCGCCTTTGCCTCTGTACCTTTGCGGTGAAGTCCGGAAAGAATGTTATTGTACTGCGTGCGGTTTGGAGAATAGTGTCCCGGTCTCTAAAGTTAAACACCCAAGCCAGGATAGGTCGGGGGAGTGCACCCGGCTTGGGCCTGTCCCCCCAGCACACGATGTGCTCGCTCTATGGAAAAGTTGTTGGAGAGGTTCTTGGGCTGTAAGTGTTTCATGACCAGGTCCTCCACAAAGAGATCCGTGGCTGGCCCCTCGGCTCTCTCCGGCACTCCCAAAATGTGTATGTTATTTCTTCTTGATCTGCCCTCATAGTCATCCAGCTGGGCTGTTAAAGTTTCGGTGCAGACTTGCAGATCGGAGACTAGGTTCTTGAGAGCTGTTGTGTCCGTGGCCAGGTCTCGAGCTACATTCTCAACCTCTGTGACCCTGGAATCCATTTTTCTGAGATCTGCCCGCAGCAAGGATATATCCATGGAGACGGAGTCAAGGCGCCCCTCCAAGGAGGGCAGCACACTGGTAATCGCTGACATTACGTTATGCAGTGTGGGGGATTCCTGCTCTGTCGGCTTCTGCTGTGATTCTTGTTCCGAGCTAGGTTGCGGTATTCCTCCCGCCTGTATTTTCTGCCATGAGAATTTATCTAGCTTGGGCTGATGCGAGACTCGTCCGCCTTTGTTGGTCACCATTATTACGGCCAGGGGTGGCAATCACCTCGGCTTGATGCGCGTAGTATTGGGGTACTCCCTGCCGCCTACCGGGGACCGTCCGTGGCCTGTTGGTTTTCCCCTTCGAGGGACCTTGTCTCCCCAGGAGTGCTCGCCTGCAATAGTGTGGTGTTCCAGTGAATTAGGGCAACATGACTGAGGAAACAGTCCTAGGTTTCTTCCCCACGGATAGCTGGTCTCGCCCGTTGCTGTAGCACGAGCCCTTCACTGCCTCTCGATGCTCAGTGTCTCTTCGCCCCAAGGCACACACCCAATTCTTCCCCGGGGGGCTGTCACACACCTGTCGCTCAGTCTCAGTGTTTCTCTGAGCTAGGCCATATCACAAGCACCACTGGGGAGCAGGATGGCCCCCCACCCAGAGAGAATGCCGGTAAGGGCCCGGATCGGCACAGTCCAGGGACCCCTGGTATTGCACACCAGCTCAGGCCGAGCACACAACCGGTCACATCAGCATGTCTCTGGAGGCTCTGCATGCTCCCCCCAGACCCCAACCGAACCCGGGCCCTTCACCAGGGGGGTGGAACATATAACGCAGGAATTTACTTGCCAGTCGCGCCCCTCTCAGGATTCCGCACCTCCGCCGCCCGATCTGGGTCTCCGTCGTCTCTCCCCCGCAGCGGCAAGTGGAGGGCCTCTCGTCACTACTGCAATCGTGGGCGCACCAGCGTTTTACATCCGGGCCCGCTAGCTCGCGGTTGGGCTCGCACTTACGTCTCTCCGCGGCTTCTGTGTTCCTTCAGGCCGCAAACTCCACCGGCTCCCTGCCGCAACGAAAGTCACCTAAAAGCTCCCGGAGGCAAGTCCCCGGGTCCCCAGCTTCGCAGCAGCCCAATGGATTTCTTCAGGATATTTGCCAAACGATGATGGTAGAGGCCGGAGTTGCGCTAGTGTGCGCCCATCTTCTCCGGCAGTTGGCGACGCCCCTCCTCTTTCGGGCCATCTTGAAGCTGCCAGTTGGCAGTGGCATTTAGCTGCACAAGAGGAAGAGACTGGAGGACTCACATCCTGTTTTGTGGTCACATTATTTTGTACAGGCCTTCTATCTGGCAGTACTGTTGGTGATGTCTCTTGTGCACCTAAAAACAAACAAGCAAGAAAAACATTTAGTGAAATGTGGTATTTTTGCAGTTTCAATTATTCATAGTTCAGACAATATAATTAAGTGTGGTTGCTTATTATCCTAAATAATTAACAACAATAGTGTATCCATTCCAAAGTCAAAACACGCCACCATAACATTTAAATTCCAATCAGGATAACAACATACAGATGTTCTGTTTGCTTTATGTGCATATAAAGGAGACACCTGTGCCAGTCAGGGAGGAGAAAGGGAAAATGGAATAATCCTTAAAAAATTAATGCTGGTGTGAGTGTTAGGAAAGTAAATCTTCCAACCCTCCTCAGAGCGATACAAAGAAAACACAGACACCAGGCAGGGCTCCGAAACAGATTAAATGCATTTGCAGCTACTAATGCTTATTAGCATGCCAAGGCAGAAGGCAGACGCACATCCCAGTGTTACATCTTGGAACAAGCTTTTTCTGTCTGAGTCTTTCTTTGTGGGGTGTTTATATATGTTAGAAAGTGTTGTCACCCTCAGAAAACCCCAGAATGGGATACAGTCCATATACAGGTAATATAGACAATAGAATTGCCATGCAAGCACAAGATACAGTGCAAAATATACTTATTGCAGTGTAAGCAAACAAGGGAACAGAAAATAGGTTGAGCTAAACTTGTAAGAGACTGGAGACCTCAGAGTGTGGTTTATGTTGACAGCTGTTAAACAAGAGATGTCAGAGAGGGCAGGCTGGAATACATTTGTAAAGGAGGGGGATCACTGCAGAGGACAGAGCAAGCAGTTTGGTCAGAGACAGATATAGTTAGCTCAATGGGTCTAAGATAGTGTGGGGGAGAATTGGAATTGATTACCCTATCTGTGTGATACATACACATGGATATATATTTTTTTCCCCACAATATCCCCACCGTTAGGATAGTCATATCATATGTCATTGAAAAATAATATATATATATATATATATATATATATATATACAATGTAGGAATAAAGTGCATATCCTCAAATCGCATAACACCATAACACAGTGTTTAAATAACATGAATATATTGGCGCGTACACACATCTAAGAGGTATTCATTATTCAACATAGGCAACATGATATATTACTACTCAATGCATTTATATGTTATATATCTATAGCCATTAATTCAAATGTTTCTTTGTGTGCTTCCTCTACGTCCTGTTGTATTCAAAGATATCTGGGGGCTAGCTCCTGCTCTGTATGATGTAGAACTTTAACTGCAGAAATTGAATGGATGCTCTTACTACACAATTGCTGTCCCATGGAGCAACAACACTGAAGACAACACCATAGTATCGCTATTGCTATAAAGATACCCAGTAGTAGTGCTAGAACTAAGCTCTTCAACCATCCTGTTGGTAGCCATGACCATAGCCAGTACCAATCATCAGAATCTGTCACTTTCCCTGCTCCACGGTATATTTGAACAGCGTGCTTAATTTGTGCCATATCCCTTGCTACGTTTTCACTATTATTTAAAAAATACCAGCACGAGGAATTCAGTAAGACACATAGTCCTCCCTGTTGTAGTGTCAGGAGGTAAAGTGCAAGTCTATGTTGAATTATTGAATTAATTTATACCTGCAACTGTTGAAGTGCATCTCTTGTTGCATTGAATGCTGCAGCAAGCTCAGCAGACATGTTAACAAGGGCCAATTCTAGATCATATAACCCATATCTAAAAATTAATATACGCATTAGCCCAAAGAATAGACCTTTTCTAGCCTCCAGAATAGGTGCATGTATATCTCTTTTATACCTATTACCGAAACTCCTCAAATTTAATGACTCATGGGCAGCAATATGTGGCACGACTGAAATGTTTGGTGTAAGATAAGAAATAGCACACAAGTCTTCCCAGTGCGGGGAAAGTACCTTGTATGCTTTACTGCCACAAATAAAATACATACTGCCCTGTAACTGTGTGTTCAATGTGTAATATTTACTGAGAGAAAGGCCTACCCCCTCAAAAAAAGTGTTTTGAAATTGATCACACCATTTGTAATAAATCCATGCAGAATTAAAAGTGTAACATTTGCCCACTGTGCCATGTAAGAGCAGCGTGCTGACCATAAGGGATAGTCTAATATTTTAGAATTCACATTTGGTGCACTAGCATAATCATTATTTTGCTCAATTAATGGATCGTATAGAAGACCATCAGGTGTTATTAACAGTGTTTCTCCATCTACAGTGATGTTCAAGCAATTCAAAGTGTAGTTCTTGTTGAGTGTGGTGTCTTGGGCCCTAGGCCCACATGCTGTTCAAGAAGACACAGATGGCCGCTGGGAAGGAGCTCCACAACAGAGCTCCCGGGCACTAGGATCACCAACAAGGTGAAAATCCCTGCTTGCCCCCCCTGCACACCCCTTTTGCCGTTCCCCCACCGGACCAAGCAAAAAGAGGTCTGTAGCATGATACAGCGCTGCCGCCATCAGCAAATAATCCACAAAGAAACCAGACGAAGGATTTGAAGCCCCGCAACCAAAACTGAAAGCCCATGGGTACCAGACACTAGGATCACCGGCACACGGTGGAAATCCTTGCTTGTCCCCCCATCCACATCCCATCTGACGTTCCCCCACCGGATCACCCAAGAAAGGGAATGAAATAACCTACATTGCTGCTGCCATCCACCTAAATCCGCAGAGAAACTGGACGAAGGAGTGAAGCCCAGGAACGAAACTGAAAGTTCCTGGGATGCGCAGGCTCCCACCACCCTGCAAATCGACCGAGGGCCCCGTGGCGGTACAGGAGCACCGGAAGATTGAGAAACCTAAGAAAACACGGCACAGAGACAACAAGAGTGCCCTGACCCCCGCAGCCCAGCAGAAGAAAGATTGCAGCCCCGCAAAAGAAGGATCCTAGCTCTCAACCCCCACTGATGCTCTACTGGGGGGTACAAACACAAAATCACACAGGCACTTACCTCTGGGCGAATCCCGTGTGGGCCCCGCTCCGAGACAGGAGCAGTGGAAGAATAAACGGCGCGGAAACTCCAGAACAGCACTGACCCAAGCAGCCCCCGGATGCCTGACTCCAAGATGGCCGCCCCGGCCAGCAACCAGAAACCGGAACCGCTACAACGACATGCCAGCAAGTGAGTACTAGAAGCAAGGTACTCAGAACACCTGGGGAACAGCCTCTCACCAGCTCCCAGTGGGACGCGTCCCCCCGGCAAACAAAGACCCGAGCTGGCAACACCCCCCACCACTGTCCCTAAGATGGCCGCCATGCCCAAAAAATCGGCAGAATAGTAAAACAATAGCCCTTCGGATAATAGTAGCCTAACCTCACCACACATATTGTCATAAACTGACCTGATGCAGCGTGGGCCCCTCCCGCCGCAACCTGTGGCCAACCTCAACCTCTCCTCTCCTGAGGTGCTGAGCTCTCCAGTGCCAACCACAAGATGACCGCCTAGGACACTGAACCCCGACCTGCCAACCACACAACCCCCACCACTGAACGGCACTCTCCCACTAGTACATGAGCATTGTCAAGCAGGGTGAAACAGTGCACAGTCATTGTCTGACCAGGACCCAGACCCTGACTCTCCCACCAGTGTTCATTGTTTGACCTTGACCCTAGCACTCTCGACATGCCACTCATGGTTTGACCCTCTCTGTATCTGGTCCGACTTCACCTGGTCAAATCTGGCCACCTGGGAGTGGTAAACACCCACCACGGACAGAGCTCTATGCTGCTCAGAACCCCCCCCAACAGGAAGAGGGCGGAGAGACTCTCCCACCAACGCTCATTGTCTGACCCTGTCCCTAGCACTCTCGACACGCCGCTCATGGTTTGTCCCGTCTGTATCTGATCCGACCTCACCTGGTCAAATCTGGCCACCTGGGAGTGGAAAACACCCACCACGGACAGAGCTCTATGCTGCACAGAAACCCCCCCAACAGGAAGAGGGCAGAGAGACCGAGCACACCCGCGACCACCATTAATCTGCGCCCAACCTTTAGAGGATCACCCAGGACCGAAACCCTCGACAGAGGCAACCCCACAATCTACACCGCTCGCACCCAATCCACCGCTCCCCTGAGTCTGCACTCACCGTCTAACCCACAGAACAGCAACTTGAATCTCTCCATCACTCTCCTACTACCCTCTGAGGACACTCTGGAAGCACTTTTCCCATCCTCCAGTACAGAGCCTGCCCCCTGTCCCACTCACACACAATGCCCTCCGCCACAGCAACCCACACCGTCCCGTCCTCTTCTAGCCACGTTATTCCACACGGCTTGAACTCCTTCTCGATCAGTTTCCCGCCCGACCTCTCACCCAAAGCGAAGAAGAATTTTAAACAGAAACTGATCAGACAGCATCCCGAATCACTTTTCGCAGACATCTACCACTGCTCCTCCAAAGGAAGGGTAAAAATGGAGCTTATTTTCCACACTGAAAGACACGAAGCAAGGAAATCCATCCTTAGATCGCAGCTCAACATCTCAAAAACCACCAACACCTCACATAGCTGCAAACTGACAATATCACTCCCTGACCGCGCAAGGCGTACTGGAAACACCACAGTGACCATCTACTCCAATGGCACAGTCCTGATACAAGCCAACAACGACAATCTAGAGTCCTTTGACGCCCTCTTCCCCTCTCTCCGGAATGCACCCTCTCACGCACCCCTTCCCCTCCCGCCCCTTCTCCCCCACCGGAAGAACCGAACCCACCATCAGAACTCACCCACCGCCCCGGTACCCTCTAGATACCACACATGCCCCTCACTACGCGGCATCCCCCCCACCACCCCCTGGAAGAGCATGTCCCTTCCACTACCCCCATCCGGCTCTCACCCCCACCCGACACCTACCTCGACGGTACTCCCCAGCAACACCGCATGCCCACCTCCGTGTGACACCCACCCCACCTCCACCAAGGAGAACAGGACCCCACTACTTCCCACCGTCGGCTCTCTCCGCCACCAGCCACCTAACTCTCCGATACTCCCTAGCAACCCTACATGTCCCCCGCCACACGACATCCCCCGCACCACCCCCAGAGAGAACAGGACCCCCCTACTGCCCACCTCCAGCTCTCATCCCCATCTGTCACCTACCGGCGCTCACCCCCACCCGCCACCTGCCACCCACTCGCCCCAGCCCACTCTGAACAACCTGAACACCCACCTCCCCAAACACATAGGCAACAAAGCACCAACGCCCCAAAAAAACCCCAGCCACCTTGCACTCACGGCTCCGCCCAGACCCCAAACGGACAATACAACCAAAACAAGGCTACCCAACTCCCTGAGTTTCTCTCCCCCCAGACACAACACGGACAACACTGCCACCACTAAGCTACCCAACACCCCGAGACTCTCCCCCCCTAGGCCCGACACACCCGCTCAGGACCAGTCCCGATGCCTCAACGAATCTGAGACTGAGCAGAGACTCTCCATGCTGGAAACCCAGATAGCAACTATAATCCGGGGCTTCAGAGAAATACTAGCCAACCTTGCGGCGCCCCAGCAACCTCAGCGCACCCACTCCCCCACCACCAATGCACAACAAAGATCATCCAAAGTCCCCCCAGATGGGCGGCAAACCCCTCCCCAATATTCCTCAGAGACCCAAAATAACTAGAGACGCTATGTCTGAGAGTGATGCGGCGGTCCTCGCCTCCCTGTACGACAATCCTATGGCTGTCACCCTCCAATCCAAAATCCAGGTGATCAACGGACTAGGAAGAGACCAAGCCCCTCCAAAATCACCCAGATTGCTGACCACCCGCACTAGCATCCCCATGGCCCCCCTAACGAAGAAACCCAAAACAGTGACGACCCCCACAAACTGCATGCTCTTAAACTGCAGATCAGCCACCAAACATGCCACAGAACTAGCAGAATCCATCCTCACTCACGACATAGACATAGCATTCATCACCGAAACTTGGCTTAAGGATTCCTCCCTACCTCTCCTGGACACTCTCGTCCCCCCAGGCTTTCTAATCACCAACAAAGACAGAAAAGACCAAAGAGGAGGAGGCATAGCAATCATCCACAGAGACAATATCTCTGTGACGGAAACAGACTCCTTCAACTACAACACCTTTGAGTGCCTAACCGTCAACATCTGCACGAGTAACAACAAAACACTAACCTGCCACCTTATCTACCACCCCCCAGGCAACTGCAACGCTTTCACTGAACACCTGTCCGACCTGATTGCCCCCTGCTCACTACAAGATACGAACAACCTAATTCTGGGCGACCTCAACCTACACTGGAATGAAGATAACAACCCGCTAATACAAAACCTGAGCGAGCTGCTACTCAGCAACAACCTTTTGCAACACTGCACAGAAGAAACTCACAACAAAGGATCAATCCTAGATGCCATTATCGCCAAACATGACACAGTGACGATAAATCACACCCTGCCCGTAGATTGGTCTGACCACAACCTAATCCTCTTCCACCTCACTCAGCCAGTCACTCTACAACCCCCCACCCAAGAACAGCCCAAGTGGACCAGAAACCTCACTCAGATCAACATGACTGACCTGGAGGTAAAAGTCAACTCCCTCCTCAATATCTCCATGGATGGTCTAACCATGACAGAACTCACTGACCATTACAACACATCCCTGACATTCATTCTAGACCAGATAGCCCCGCTGAAACTAAAAAAAAACAGGAACATCCCATCCAGATCCTGGTTCAACACGGACATCAACAATGAAAGGAGACAACTGAGAGCCACAGAAAGACGTTGGAGAAACAACCCTTCCACGAGCCTACACGAACAACTCAAAGCAGCTCGTAGAAAATACAAAAAACACATCTGTAGCGAAAAATCCAACTTTTTCTGCTCCGCCCTGGACAAGGCAAAAAACAGGCCCAATGAACTGTTTAAAATCATCAAGCAACAAACCACCAAGCCCCCCGTATACTCTACCCAAGCCTCCAAGGAACTGTGCGAAACCATCGCCATCTTCTTTGATGAAAAAATCTCCAAGATTGAACTCTCACTAGACACCAACACCAACCCCGCATGCAAAAGACTGCCCCAGTCTCAATGGAAAGCACAAGCCTGCACCACACAAATACATGGAAGTCCTTCAATCCCATCACAGAAGCTGAGATTATCAAGCTAATCTCCACCTCCAAACCCGCTTCTCACGTCCTTGACCCTATACCCACCCAATTGACCAAAAAACTCAAACTCTCCATAGCCCCTTTCTGGTGCAGAATCATCAACAGCTCTCTGAGAACCGGAAGCATACCTGAATGCCTCAAAGTCGGCCAAGTAACGCCACTAATAAAAAAACCAGGCCTCGACTGTACAGACCTGAATAACTTCAGACCCGTCTCCAATCTCCCCCTCCTATCCAAAATCCTCGAAAAATGCGTCCTCTCCCAACTGACTCAGCACATGGACAATATCAACCTTCTTGATCCCCACCAATCGGGTTTCAGAAAAGGTTACAGCACTGAGACGGCGATTATCAACATCACAGATGACATCCATAAGTCACTTGATACCGATCACTGCTGCCTACTCATTCTCCTAGACCTATCGGCTGCCTTTGACACGGTAGAACACCATCTCCTCATCAAGGCCCTACAAGAAAGGGTAGGGGCCGATGAGATGGTCCTCCGTTGGTTCTCCTCCTTCCTCCATAATCGGTTGCAAAGGATAAAAATCAAAAACTTCACCTCCGTCCTTCAACCAGTCAGCAGGGGTGTACCCCAAGGTTCAGTGCTCTCACCACAGCTGTTCAACATATACATGGAACCCCTCACCACCATACTCAAAAATGCTAATATCCCCTTCCACCTATACGCTGATGACACCCAGATCTATCTACAAACCTCCTCCCCTGACGACATCCTCAGACTAAACAACACTCTGAAAGAAATTCAACGTTGGTTGTCCCAAAATCACCTTAAACTCAATCAGGACAAAACGGAGATCCTCCTCATCTCCAACAAAGAAGAGAACCCATAAATTGCAGAATGGCTTAAAGCTTTGGATGCTCTAAACGGCACTCCCACCCTGGCTAACTCCGCAAAATCTCTAGGAATCACCCTGGACCCAAAACTGGAGATGACCAACCACATCAAAACCTCTTGCCTCACGCACAAAGCCCTACACACAGGAAAACCGGACTATCTGGCCACCAAACTAAAGAGGGCCGGTCAAACAAGAAACCTAAGGAGCTCAAACTCCCTCCTTCTCATCCCCATGAAAACACGCAAACAAAAAAACGCAGCTAGGTCATTCGCTGGAAACGCGCCCAAAATCTGGAACTCCATCCCAGCAGATATCAGGACTATCCGGTCCGTCGCTAAAATAAAAAAACACCTAAAAGCCCTCCTCCTCAACCGCTCCCTCCCGAATGGATAGCTGCCGCCCTCACGAGAACCTCGACTCCGTTGCTCACTGACCTGGCATCGAACAGATCCACCTCAGCCCGCCTCCAGACAAGTTTGTGCATTAAATGTGGTTGCCTCAGGACTCACGGACTACCTCAATGAAGCATTCAACGAGGCTACCTCAGGACTCAACTACTACCTCAAGAATCCTCAGCCCTCCTGGACTTCCGAAATCTATGTTTAAGACTGCTCTACTATGTAACCCTCATCCTCCTCATCTCCAACAAAGAAGAGAACCCACAAATTGCAGAATGGCTTAAAGCTATGGATGCTCTAAACGGCACTCCCACCCTGGCTAACTCCGCAAAATCTCTAGGAATCACCCTGGACATAAACTGGAGATGACCAACCACATCAAAAACTCTGCAAAGACTGCCTTCCTCAACCTGAAACTTCTTTACAAAATTAAACCATTCATCCCTACCAAAGACCTCAAACAAGCCACCCAATCGCTGATGCTATCCAGACTCGACTATGGGAACGCAACCTTAACCGGCACCGCAAAAACCCGCCTAGCTCCCCTCAAAACAACCCTCAACGCAGCAGCCAGAACGGTCACCGGAATCAGGAAATACTACCACATCTCACCAGCACTAAGAGAACTAAAATGGCTCCCTGTTGAACAGCGGGCTAATTTCAAAACGGCTTGCCTCACGCACAAAGCCCTACACACAGGCAAACCGGACTATCTGGCCGCCAAACTAAAGAGGGCCGGTCAAACAAGAAACCTAAGGAGCTCAAACTCCCTCCTTCTCATCCCCATGAAAACACGCAAACAAAAAAACGCAGCTAGGTCATTCGCTGGAAACGCGCCCAAAATCTGGAACTCCTTCCCAGCAGATATCAGGACTATCCGGTCCTTCGCTAAATTAAAAAAACACCTAAAAGCCCTCCTCCTCAACCGCTCCCTCCCGAATGGATAGCTGCCGCCCTCACGAGAACCCCGACTCCGTTGCTCACTGACCTGGCATCGAACAGATCCACCTCAGCCCGCCTCCAGACAAGTTTGTGCATTAAATGTGTTTGCCTCAGGACTCACGGACTACCTCAATGAAGCATTCAACGAGGCTACCTCAGGACTCAACTACTACCTCAAAAATCCTCAGCCCTCCTGGACTTCCGAACTCTATGTTTAAGACTGCTCTACTATGTAACCCTTATGAAACACTGTTGTAAAGCGCTCCGATACCCCCGGGTCAGGTCAGCGCTATATAAAACTCCTAAAATAAAATAAAATAGTTCACTTGTTTCCCTTGTACCGTAGCTGTCCAGTTCCTACTTACTAACTGCCTGTCCCTTATCTTCCAATTACCTGTGGTGGCATCAAATTCCATAATGTTAGGATACTTGCTACTTTTTAAATGTCCTAAGTATCGGGAAGCTGGCTTACTTCCTGAGACATGATGTTTTATACATAAAGGAAATGCATTTTCCTTGGCATTGTTTTCCCCGATAGGTGACACTTGGTATTGGGCTTAAATATTTGGCAGTATGGTACAATATGGGTACCATCCAATCCTTCTTTCTCCACACTCACAAGTTACATTGTATATATGAGGAATCCCTTTCCTTGCGCATAATTTTGTATAGGCACAGGTGTCTCATATAGGCTTATTGAGTCGCTGGGGTGTCTGGATAACTCTCTACAAATCCAGAAATTTTCAAGACCTAAAGCTTGGACTACTTTCTCATGCACTGCAATAAGGGGATGTTAGACCCGGGATCCCTGGTTGGCTGAGGTAGGTACCTTAGGCCAAATAGGGACCCGTGTTTCCACGTCAGGGAAAGGAAGGACACCTTCTGAGATAGCCCCCGCTCACTTCCTTGGTAGCTTGGCACGAGCAGCCAGGCTTATCTTCAAGGCAAATGTGTAAAGTATTTGCAACCACGCTCACAGCAACCCAATGATGACACCACAAATGGACTCCACACGAGTTTTATAAAAACGAGTATAAATTTTATATAGAAAGATATACGATAAGACCACTCGATATAAATCCAACATATGAGTATGGGTAATATTCCTCCTGGCTGGTTGTTAGGCCAGCCAGCCCTTGTAAGTTCTGACGATATTAATGAGCACTTCCAAACATTCCACTGTAGTCCTAATACAATATTATGCAGTTCGTAATGCTAGAATCAGGCACTTTGCAATGGAAAAACAATGCACTGCGTAACGCAACAATCAGGCACCCTGCAATGGAAAAATAGTGCAATGCGTAACGCAACAATCAGGTAATTCGTTATGCAGAAACAATGCAATACGTCATACGACAATCAGGTAGTTCGTTATGCAGGAATAATGCAATGCGTAATACACTAATCAGGTAGTTCGTTATGCAGGAATAATGCAATGCGTAATACACTAATCAGGTAGTTCGTTATGCAGAAATGATGCAATGTGTAATACACTAGTCAGGTAGTTCGTTATGCAGAAATTATGCAATGTGTAATACGACAATCAGGTACTCCGTCAACAGTTGCCCCCAACACGGGTATGGAATAACAAAAAGTGCAGCTCTGCGCCCCGGTCCCGGTACTGCCACTCCCTTGGCCTTTACGGGCCGCGATACGAGCCAAAGCAGAGGCTCGCGCTGTCGAAATAAAAGAGAGGCCGAGAGCATCTCCCTCCGAGCCTGCACCCCGCCCCAGGTGTCGACACACGTTACCTGGGGGGCGCGAAATCACTCTCCTCTCCTCTTCCAGCGACTTGGGCCTCAGATGCAATCTTTGTGAGATGGCAACAGCGGGCTCGGGCCGGCGGCTCAGCTCTTCCGGGGCTGCCGGTCCAGGCCGCTACTGCTATGAAGATCTCAGGCTGCCACAGGGCACACGCATACAGCGTCGCTGAGACTCACTTTAACTCCGGGTGCACGATAACAAGGCAATCCTCACGAAGATCTCACACTGCACAAAGCACACGCACACAGCGTTGCTGAGACTCACTTGGATTCTGGTGCACGATAACAAGGCAATCCTCACGAAGGTCTCAGGCTGCACAAAGCACACGCACACAGCGTCGCTGAGACTCACTTGGATTCCGGTGCACGATAACAAGGCAATCCTCATGAAGGTCTCACGCTGCACAAAGCACACGCACACAGTGTCGTTGAGACTCACTTGGATTCCGGTGCACACAATAACAGGACGATCCTCACGAAGGGCTCAGGCTGCAAAAAGCACACACACACAGCGTCGCTGCTCCTCGCTTGGACTCCAGGTGCCCACGATCACAGGACACTTCTTACGAGGGTCTCAGGCTGCAACAAGCACACAGCGTCGCTGAGACTCTCCTGGAAACTTTTGTGTTCCTGAGTTTCCGCAACAGGGAGCCAGCTCACCTCGGGTCCTTGGGGATAAGTTACTTCAGGACACAGCACAGCAAAGTCCTTTCAAGCAGGGGGACACAGCACACAGCAAAGTCCCCTTAGCCTTTCCTTGGCTAAAACAGCAAACTGCAGGCCAGCCCCAGAACACACAGCAAGGGTCAGTCCTTTCCTTCAGTCTCTTCAGTTGTTTCTTCCTTGGCAAAGGTTCCTCTTGACCACGAAGTAGCTCCAGTCTTGTTCAATCTTGATCAAGCCATTCTCCAAAGTTCAGGGGCTTCAGCTCTCATAGTTATACCCCTCAATAGCTTTGAAGTCTTTGTGTTCAGGGGGCACTGACCCCTGTTCAAACCAGTTCTGGGTGCCTCCCTGCCAGTGACACCTTTATTCCTTTGATAGTGGGGGTCTGGATCCTCAATCACTCAGCAGGGGCTGGAGCCATTGGTTTATGGCTGCAGCCCAGGCCTCTTCACCTCTAGGGGCTACTCCTCCCCTACACTCCAGATGCAGGTCAGCCTGTTGCTGTCTCACTCTCCTCCCCTGGGTCAAGACATTCCCCAGATCCTATCACTTTCAAATCCAGACAGTCAATCCACAACCAGGCAGAGACACACAGAAATGTTAGAGCACAAAAACCCAGCACTTCTAAAAGAGTGGCTTCTAAACACACAATGCAAAACCCACCTTCACGCGGACGCGCGTAGGCTGAAGGCAGGCAATAGCGCTGCTAGCTCTTCACACAGGCTGACTTGACTTGCTGCTGGCTGGTTTGACCTGATCACCACTGTATTTTTTAACTACTTGCTGCTATACCTTCTTTTTAACAAAGTTCTTAATCTCACCATAACCTGTTATTTACGCCGCATTCTTATTTTATTTACCTGTTCCTTCTAAACCGCACTGCTCCCCGGTCCACCACGGGAAGTCCCGATTGCGTGGAGGGAGTATCCGGCAACATTACCCATTCCCTTCCGGGCAGGAGACCGGAGGGGGCGGAGCCTTGTGGCTATTTAGCCCACATGACACAAACCTCGCGCAGCGGACGCGCGTAGGCTGAAGGCAGGCAATAGCGTTGCTAGCTCTTCACACAGGCTGACTTGACTTGCTGCTGGCTGGTTTGACCTGATCACCACTGTATTTTTTAACTACTTGCTGCTATACCTTCTTTTTAACAAAGTTCTTAATCTCACCATAACCTGTTATTTACGCCGCATTCTTATTTTATTTACCTGTTCCTTCTAAACCGCACTGCTCCCCGGTCCACCACGGGAAGTCCCGATTGCGTGGAGGGAGTATCCGGCAACATTACCCATTCCCTTCCGGGCAGGAGACCGGAGGGGGCGGAGCCTTGTGGCTATTTAGCCCACATGACACAAACCTCGCGCAGCGGACGCGCGTAGGCTGAAGGCAGGCAATAGCGCTGCTAGCTCTTCACACAGGCTGACTTGACTTGCTGCTGGCTGGTTTGACCTGCTCACCACTGTATTTTTTAACTACTTGCTGCTATACCTTCTTTTTTAACAAAGTTCTTAATCTCACCATAACCTGTTATTTACGCCGCATTCTTATTTTATTTACCTGTTCCTTCTAAACCGCACTGCTCCCCGGTCCACCACGGGAAGTCCCGATTGCGTGGAGGAGTATCCGGCAACATTACCCATTCCCTTCCGGGCAGGAGACCGGAGGGGGCGGAGCCTTGTGGCTATTTAGCCCACATGACACAAACCTCGCGCAGCGGACGCGCGTAGGCTGAAGGCAGGCAATAGCGCTGCTAGCTCTTCACACAGGCTGACTTGACTTGCTGCTGGCTGGTTTGACCTGATCACCACTGTATTTTTTAACTACTTGCTGCTATACCTTCTTTTTTAACAAAGTTCTTAATCTCACCATAACCTGTTATTTACGCCGCATTCTTATTTTATTTACCTGTTCCTTCTAAACCGCACTGCTCCCCGGTCCACCACGGGAAGTCCCGATTGCGTGGAGGGAGTATCCGGCAACATTACCCATTCCCTTCCGGGCAGGAGACCGGAGGGGGCGGAGCCTTGTGGCTATTTAGCCCACATGACACAAACCTCGCGCAGCGGACGCGCGCAGCGGGCGCGCCGCCGGCGCGCCAAGGGCGCGCCAAAGGCAAGCCCGTCTGCGCCCGTCCGCGGCCAGCCGAGGCCAGGGGCCAGAACCCCTGTTCGTCCCATGTCCCATCTCAGATCCTATAGCCCATTTGCCCTATGCAATTTAAGAGGACCGACATCCGACAAGTGTTGCCACTCGTGGAATATAGCAGATGAATATACTGACTGCCCCCATTGTGGGTTTAACCTCCGACCGGTTGTTAAAACACAGAATTCCCTTATAGACCCTGCTAACATAAAAATGCTCTTGCTAAACTGCCGATCATACCCTAAACATGCCACTGAAATTGCACTACTACTGGAAGAACTCAAACCGGATGTTCTCTTCCTCACGGAAACGTGGCTTAACAATGAATCTGAACCAGCCCTCGCACAAAACTTCCCTGGCGGCTACCTTATACAACGAAAAGACCGCAAAGAAGGTAGAGGGGGGGGCTTAGCAATTATTGTCAAAGACCACCTTAAGTGTCGCATCTCCCCAGCTCAGGTCTCAGACTGTGAGAGTCTACTTTTTTCTATAGACTTCTCCCCTACTGTCACTTTCTCTGGGCTTTTAATTTATCGCCCACCTGGCCCCCTAGGACAGTTCCTTAATACTCTTCCGACTACTACTGCTAACTTAGCTTGTTCATCGTCCAACTTCACAATATTGGGAGATCTTAATATTCATCTGGACAATACCTCCGATCACACCACAATTGAACTTAATTTGAGCCTCTCCGCACTTCAGCTAAAGCAATTAGTATCCACTCCCACCCACATCAAAGGTCATATACTTGACCCCGTCTTTAGCAACTGCCCTGAACTTACAGCTGGTAAGCCTTTGCCGCTTCCTTGGTCTGATCATTTTTTGATCCCCATAACTTGGGAAATCCCGAAATACTCTTCTCCCTCTATTTCATCTTCCCGACGGGAACGTAATTGGTCCAAGCTTTCCAGGCAATGCTGGATCTCAGCCCTTGAAAACTCCAGACCCAACAAAGACCCTAACCCTACCCTAGCCAATGAGAACTTCAATTATTGGATCCAAAGCTCCCTCGATGTTATTCTTCCGATAAGGCACATCCAGCTTAAAGGTAGAGCAAAGATGTCCCCCTGGTACTCCCCGAAATTACGGGAGCTCAAGCAAAACTGTAAAAAGCTTGAGAGGAAATGGAGAAAGACCTATGCTGTCCCGAGTAAAATCAAATACAGGGAAGCTATAAAAACCTATAAATTAGAAATCAAACTTGCTCAAGCTGCCTTTTATGAAGAGAAAATTAAGGCAGCCTCTAACTCCCCTAAGGAGATTTATCGGATTGCTAAAACTCTTCTAAAACTGCCCCAGAAGCAACCCACCTCTGATGATGCCCTATCCCGGTGCACCAATCTGGTGGAATTCTTCCATCAGAAAGTACAAAACATTTACTCTACTTTTACCCCTATCCAGCCTGACTCCACTAACTGGTCAGTCTGTGGAACTCAAGCCATTTTGAAATCATTTCCCCCCTTAGACTCCACATCCTTAGACTCCATCATGCATCGGGTAAAATCAGGTTCCCCCCTAGACCCAGCTCCTCCCCGTGCTTTGTTACAAGTCACAGCAAACATCTTACCTACGGTCCTTGACCTACTGAACGCCTCCATTTCCGCCGGAGTGGTTCCCCCGGCTTGGAAATGTGCAATGGTAAAGGCCCTTTTAAAAAAACCAAACCTAGATGAGAATAACCTGAGCAATTACCGCCCAATCTCCCTACTCCCGTGGATGAGCAAGATATTGGAAAAGCACATCAATTCAGTGCTGGGAGAGTTTTTAGAATCTAACGACCTACTGCATCCCTCTCAGACTGGCTTCCGTCCCCAACATGGGACCGAAACAGCCCTCCTTGCCGTAACAGAGGAGGCAAGGATGATCCTGGATCAGGGAGGCTCTGCGGCCATCATCCTCCTAGATCTCAGTGCCGCATTTGACACTGTAAACCACAGCACGCTGATTTCGAGACTAAAAAACATGGGTGTATCAGGCAATGCCATTGCCTGGCTACATTCCTTCTTAAGTGACCGGTCCTTTCAGGTTTTTGAAGGCGACGTGGTCTCCGAACAAATGCCTTTAAACTGTGGGGTGCCTCAGGGCTCCTCCCTGAGCCCCACGTTATTCAATATTTACATGAGCTCCCTAGCAGAGATCGTTTCCCCATTTAACATCAAGATCATCACCTACGCTGACGATACTCAGCTGGTGGTGGCACTAAACGATCCCAAAAAATTTGCAAATAATCTTGAGAGTTGTCTTATCGAGGTGGCTAAGTGGATGGAAAACTCGTGCCTGAAGCTTAACGGGGATAAAACGGAGATTATGCTTCTCGGGAACTCCCCCTCTCTTAAGACGGAGCAATTCTGGCCAAAATGTCTTGGCCCCGCTCCAGTACCCTCCAACCAAATTAAAAGCCTGGGCATTTGGCTGGATCGCTCTCTCAGTTTTAACCACCAGGCTGCGAAACTCTCGGCCACTTGCTTTGGTCTTCTGAGGATGCTACGCAAGATACTTCCCCTCCTTCCATTTCAAGCACGAAAAATTATGGTACAAGGTCTACTCCTATCGCGCCTGGATTATGGGAACGCCCTGTACCTGGGGGCCCCGCAATCCACCATTGGCAAACTACAAGTAATTCAAAATTGTGCAGCTCGCACTCTCCTCCAGACCCCTCCCCGACAGTCCGCAGCCCCTGCTCTGAGGAGTCTCCACTGGCTACCAGTCAGGGAGAGAATTCAATTCAAAGCCATGTGCATTGCGCACAAGGCTTTTAGGAAGACCGGCTCGCTAATTAGTCAGTCCCTGATTACACCCTACCAACCAAATAGGCTTCTCCGATCAACCTTCTCCTCCCTTGCCCTATTGCCTACTATAAAGAGAACCAGATGCGGCGGACAATCCTTTTCCTATAACTCTGCCAAGATCTGGAATACACTCCCTCTCCGTTTGCGGACGGAACCTAATCTCTTGTCCTTCCGCAAACTCCTAAAAACTTTTCTCTTTAATAACCACTGAGTCCTTCTTCTGTCTGCGTTTCGTCCACAGCGCTGGGATGCCTCAGGGTAGCTATCGCGCTATATAAATGTTTTTTTCATTTCATTTCATGCGTTATTACATTGTAAGTTCAGGCATACTAAACTTCACCTCTCCATCTTAAGCCTTTGGGAAGATAGGCTGAAAACCATATTACACAGCCTCCCCATTCTGTCCTATGGGCAAGATGGCCTTTCAACAGTGAAAAACAAAATGGAGATTATTTCACTGTCAGGACATGGCACACACCTTAGTACATGTCCTACCTTTCACATGCACTGCACCCTGCCCAGGGGGTACCCTGGACCTACCATAGGGGTGTCTGAGGTGCATAGAAAGGGAAGGGTAAGGTCTGGCAAGTGGGTGCACTTGTCAGAATAACATGGCAGGTTAACAAACTGCGCACAGGCAGTGCAATGGCAGGCCTGAGTTCCCTCTTTAAGGCTACTTGCATGGGTGGCACAATTCGTGCTGCAGGCCCACTAGTAGCATTTGCATTACCAGCCCTGGCACACATAGTGCACTTTACTAGGGACTTTACCAGTAAGGCAAACATACCAATCATGGACAACCAATTACCATTATACTTTATACAGGGAGCACTTGCACTTTGACACTGATTAGCAGTGGCAAAGTGTCCAAAGCATCTAAGTTGGCAACACCATGTCAGAAAAAAGGTCTAGGGGAAAAGCAAAAAGTTTAGGGAACTTTAGCCAAAAGTGCCAAGTCCCACACAACCCCCTCCCAGCCAAAAGCCAGGGTAGACCAATCAACTACCTTGATGGACTTCCCTGCTTAGGGCGATAGAACACGGACGCAGGCCCGCTACCACAGGGACACCCTCCTGTTCTATGCTTTCCTGACCCCAGGGGATTCTCTTGGTCACTACTCCCTAGGCCAACTATGCCGCTCCATGGGTACTTCCTGGCAGTTGGGGCCTCTCTGGGGGTGCTGGTCCCTCGCCAACCCCCACCTAGAGCGATATCCCTGGAAGACCCATTAGTCAGGATACTGTTCCCAGTTATCCTGTCCTCCAGGTTAGAAGTGGGTTTACCCTGGTCACTCCTAGGGGACCTAGCTCTACTGGCTGGACACTGTCCCACGGGTTTTCCCACGAGGGGACACCTTCCTCCCTTAACCTTCCATTTAGATTTCTGTGCCTGCCATTTAGGAATGGCACCCACAAACTGCAGGACCGCGGGAGCTCTGGTGACAGATGCCCCACGCACTCCTGACGCTAGATGTTCTTCCTCGCACAGCTGGCAAGTAGGCACTAGACCTCCAACAGGGTGCTCCTCTAAGGAACACTCCAGTCTCTGGGGTGGGGTGGTGAACCCCTGGGGACGCTGCTCACACTCCCTCCCTCTCTTTTGAGACAGGGCGCTAGCCCGCATGCCCCCCCCATTACTCTGGGACCTAACGGTTCTACTTCGCCTCTATTCCCTCTCTAAGGCCTTTTCAGACCCTTGGATCCATGACCAGGGGTCCGGTTCTTGTGCGAGCTCCCGGGAATCAAAGAGCTCGCACCCTAACACGGGTTGGCGCAATCCTGGAAAACAATTACGGAGCCTAGGCTCCCTAGGGGTAAAGTTGAGCAACCCCTTCAAATCATTTGCCATGCTCACCAACACCCAATCATCCAGTGCACGCTTGTACTCATCCACACTTGGCACTGGCGGTACGCTGCCACCATTGAAACTGGACTCTGCCTGTTTAACCTTAATGTCCAGTTCCCTCATGCTTAACTCATGAGCTAAGAGAATCGTTTTCTCTTCCAAGGCGAGAGCGATGCAGACCAAACAGCGACAGAGGTACTCAGTGTACTGCCCCAGAGCTGGACTGATCATTCGCTAGTCTATTTTAAAATTACAATACCCAAAACAGTGAACAAAAACATCAATCCAATGACCTTTCGGATGGGCAGAGACTGGGCCAAACTATTAAGAAACAGATCAGTCCCACTATTTCCGAAGCAAACCTCTTTTACCCTTGGTGATTCGGTAGATAGGAACTATCAAACCTACTGTCAATATATCACCGATACTCTGGATTTAAGAGCACCTATAAAAAGGATCAAGAATAGGCGGAAACCTTCAGCTCCCTGGTATAGCGAGGAGCTGAAACAAATGTGAATCACATGCAGTCAGGCTGAGAGGAGATGGCGGAAGCTCTACTCTGAGTCAGACAAGATAGTGCTGAGATCAGCACAGGCCCACTATAAGGAGGCCATCGCCAAGTCCAAGGCACTCTATCTAGCTAATTCCATTCTACATGCTTCAAATAGCTCAAAAACCCTTTTTAATATTGTAAGGGATCTTTCCAGTCCTGCCTGCATGAGTAATAAAGTGGCGGTGTCACAGCAACTTTGCGATAAGATTGCCACCCATTTTGAAGATAAGATTGCTAAAATTGTTGGAGGGCTTGACCAAGACAACGTCAGCCGCAGGGACGCTCTACCTCAGCTATTAGCAGGGGAACCCTGGGCAGAAACATCCTTGGAATGTTTTCCATCGCTTACCAAGGAGCTCTTCGATAGCTCTGCCCAAAGTGTATCATCTGGGTCCCCTTTAGACCCCCTCCCACATAAGATCTGGAAGAAATGCGGGCAATAACTATTTCCCTGGATGCGACAGATTTGCAGTCAGTCTCTAGAAGAAGGGGTGGTTCCAGAGGTCTGGAAGCAGGCAGTGGTAACCCCCCTGCTTAAAAAAACATCTCTGGATCCTACTGATCCGGCAAACTTTAGACCCATATCATTACTGCCCTACCCCATAAAAATTATGGAGAAAGTAGTCAGCAAGTCTCTATCCTGCTATCTAGAAGAGAACAACTTGTTAGATAGGGATCAGTTCGGCTTTCGTCCAGGTCATGGGACGGAAACAGACTTGGCAACCGTATTGGACAATCTGCGAATGCGAGCCGACAAAGGGAATTCTTCAGTATTAGTGCTGCTAGATATGTCGGCCGCTTTCGACACGGTGAGCCATGCAGTGCTGTTGGGAAGGTTGGAGAGAGTGGGGGTAAAAGGCCGAGCCCTGAAATGGTTACAATCATATTTAACAGAGAGACAACAGGTGGTAACCATGACACCGTTTGCCTCCTCTAAGTCCCCGGTCCGCTATGGAGTACCACAGGGCTCGGCGATAAGCCCCATTCTCTTCAATATATACCTGCGCCCATTGATCCCTGTAATAAAATCATTTTGAATTGACCTGGTCAACTATGCCGACGACACCCAACTGGTCTTCTCCCTGGAAGGGAAGGGTGCAGTGACCATGGACACCTTTCAGGAGTGTATGCGCCAGACCTCTGGCTGGCTTAAAGGAAATTCGCTGCAATTCAACGGGGGAAAAACAGAAGTGGTTTACTGCTCCACTGCCAAAGTGGCACACCATCTGCCGCTGGAGTTTAAACTCACCCCTGGAGATGATCCATTGTCTCCAGTTAAGACCGTTCGTAATCTAGGTGTCCTGATTGATGACAATCTTCAAATGGTATCACAGGCCAACAAAACAATCAGCGTGTGCTTTGCTTTATTAAAAGCACTCCGGAAGATCCTTCCCTTATTACCGGACGAGACCAGACCCCTTGTAGTAAGGAGTATAATTCTGAGCAGACTGGACTACTGCAATTCCCTATATTTGGGAGCCCCGCAGTATATCCTGCAGGGGTTGCAGAGAGTCCAGTCCATAGCAGCAAAGCTGGCACTAAAAAGGCAACGCAGATCCTCTGCTACTTTGGCCCTGAGAGATCTACACTGGCTACCTGTCAAGGAAAGAGTCAGTTTTAAATCTCTGTGCATTGTGTTCAGAGCGGCACATGGTACGGGCCCCCTCTCCATGCAAGACAGATTTATATGGTATAAGCCTGTAAGACCTCTTCGGTCCTCCAGTGCTAACCTGGTTACAACTACCAGATTTAAAAAAACAAGAATGGGCAGCAGGGCTTTCGGCACTGTGGCCTCCCGCCTCTGGAATGACCTCCCCCTGAGGATCAGACAAGCAGACACCTTGCTATGCTTCAGGAAAAGCCTGAAAACATGGCTATTCCCTAGGAACGACAGCACTGCTACCTTCTGTTAACAAGGCCCGTTGGCCGATGAGATCATCTGATAAGTAACAGCGCCAGGATACCCGCAGGGTGACAGTATGCGCTATATAAGAATATAATACAATACAATACAATGCCCCCCCCATTACTCTGGGACCTAACGGTTCTACTTCGCCGCTATTCCCTCTCTAAGGCCTTTTCAGACCCTTGGATCCATGACCAGGGGTCCGGTTCTTGTGCGAGCTCCCGGGAATCAAAGAGCTCGCACCCTAACACGGGTTTGTGCAATCCTGGAAAACAATTACGGAGCCTAGGCTCCCTAGGGGTAAAGTTGAGCAACCCCTTCAAATCATTTGCCATGCTCACCAACACCCAATCATCCAGTGCACGCTTGTACTCATCCACACTTGGCACTGGCGGCACGCTGCCACCATTGAAACTGGACTCTGCCTGTTTAACCTTAATGTCCAGTTCCCTCATGCTTAACTCATGAGCTAAGAGAATCGTTTTCTCTTCCAAGGCGAGAGCGTTCCTGCTCTCCTCTGCTCGCTTTTCACTTTCAATGAGCAGCTTCTTCTCTTCTGCTTGAGCTTTAAGTATTAAAACCTCCAACTCATGCTCTCTGACCCTTTGGTTTTCCTCCAGCTCCTCTGGTGAAAAACTCCTCCCTGAATGGCTACTACCAGCCCCCAAGGCTGGTCCCTCCACTGGCAAATCCTGTGGACCAAATCCATTCCCTGGGTCATCCTCATCCACCTCAACATCACCCACCTCCTGAGCCCCTTTGGTTTCCCACCAGGCCCTCAAGGCCATTTGCAGCTCCTCCTTCTTGGTGCTACTTTTCATGGGACATACCAAAGCTCTGCAGAATTGCCTCAATTGATCAACTTTGTAGGTAAGCAATGCCTCAATGTCGAACTCTAATTCTGCAGCCTCACTGGCTACTTGACTCCTCTGAGACATGATGTGTGGCACCAACTAGAACCAACAAATCAAGAACACAATATGTGGTTGCGTCGTGGTCTGCGTTAAACTTATGATGTACACCAATTACTGTGAGTGAATTTGCAAATACACGTTTCAATCCCACACCGCTGCCCACCAAATGTTAGACCCGGGATCCCTGGTTGGCTGAGGTAGGTACCTTAGGCCAAATAGGGACCCGCGTTTCCACGTCAGGGAAAGGAAGGACACCTTCTGAGATAGCCCCTGCTCACCCCCTTGGTAGCTTGGCACGAACAGCCAGGCTTATCTTCAAGGCAAATGTGTAAAGTATTTGCAACCACGCTCACAGCAACCCAATGATGACACCACAAATGGACTCCACACGAGTTTTATAAAAACGAGTATAAATTTTATATAGAAAGATATACGATAAGACCACACGATATAAATCCAACATACGAGTATGGGTAATATTCCTCCTGGCTGGCTGTTAGGCCAGCCAGCCCTTGTAAGTTCTGACGATATTAATGAGCACTTCCAAACATTCCACTGTAGTCCTAATACAATATTATGCAGTTTGTAATGCTAGAATCAGGCACTTTGCAATGGAAAAACAATGCACTGCGTAACGCAACAATCAGGTACCCTGCAATGGAAAAATAGTGCAATGCGTAACGCAACAATCAGGTAATTCGTTATGCAGAAACAATGCAATACGTCATACGACAATCAGGTAATTCGTTATGCAGGAATAATGGTATGCGTAATACACTAATCAGGTAGTTCGTTATGCAGGAATAATGCACTGCGTAATACACTAATCAGGTAGTTCGTTATGCAGAAATGATGCAATGTGTAATACACTAGTCAGGTAGTTCGTTATGCAAAAAATGATGCAATGTATAATACGACAATCAGGTACTCCGTCAACAGTTGTCCCCAACACGGGTATGGAATAACAAAAAGTGCAGCTCCGCGCCACGGCCCCGGTACTGCCACTCCCTTGGCCAGTACGGGCCGTGATACGAGCCGAAGCAGAGGCTCGCGCTGTCGAAATGAGAGAGAGGCCGAGAGCGTCTCCCTCTGAGCCCGCACCCCGCCCCAGGCATCGACACACATTACCTGGGGGGCGTAAACTCACTCTCCTCTCCTCTTCCAGCGACTTGGGCCTCAGATGCAATCTTTGTGAATTGGCAACGGCGGGCTCGGGCCGGTTGCTCAGCTCTTCCGGGGCTGCCGGTCCAGGCCGCTACTGCTACAAAGATCTCAGGCTGCCACAGGGCACACACACACAGCGTCGCTGAGACTCCCTGGAGCTTTGGGTGCACGATCACCGGGCACTACTCACGAAGGTCTCAGGCTGCACGAAGAACACGCACACAGCGTCGCTGAGACTCACTTTAACTCCGGGTGCACGATAACAAGGCAATGCTCACAAAGGTCTCACGCTGCACAAAGCACTCGCACACAGCGTCGTTGAGCCTCACTTGGATTCCGGTGCACGATAACAAGGCAATCCTCGCGAAGGTCTCAGGCTGCACAAAGCACACGCACACAGCGTCGCTGAGACTCACTTGGATTCCGGTGCACGATAACAAGGCAATCCTCATGAAGGTCTCACGCTGCACAAAGCACACGCACACAGCGTCGCTGATCCTCGCTTGGACTCCAGGTGCCCACGATCACAGGGCACTTCTTACGAGGGTCTCAGGCTGCAACAAGCACACGCACACAGCGTTGCTGAGACTCTCCTGGAAACTTTTGTGTTCCTGAGTTTCCGCAACAGGGAGCCAGCTCACCTCGGGCCCTTCGGGATAAGTTACTTCAGGACACAGAACAGCAAAGTCCTTTCAAGCAGGGGGACACAGCACACAGCAAAGTCCCTTTAGCCTTTCCTTGGTTAAAACAGCAAACTGCAGGTCAGCCCCAGAACACACAGCAAGGGTCAGTCCTTTCCTTCAGTCTCTTCAGTTGTTTCTTCCTTGGCAAAGGTTCCTCTTGACCACGAAGTAGCTCCAGTCTTGTTCAATCTTGATCAAGCCATTCTCCAAAGTTCAGGGGCTTCAGCTCTCATAGTTATACCCCTCAATAGCTTTGAAGTCTTTGTGTTCAGGGGGCACTGACCCCTGTTCAAACCAGTTCTGGGTTCCTCCCTGCCAGTGACACCTTTATTCCTTTGATAGTGGGGGTCTGGATCCTCAATCACTCAGCAGGGGCGGGAGCCATTGGTTTATGGCTGCAGCCCAGGCCTCTTCACCTCTAGGGGCTACTCCTCCCCCTACACTCCAGAAGCAGGTCAGCCTGTTGCTGTCTCACCTCCTCCCCTGGGTCAAGACATTCCCCAGATCCTATCACTTTCAAATCCAGACAGTCAATCCACAACCAGGCAGAGACACACAGAAATGTTAGAGCACAAATACCCAGCCACTTCTAAAAGAGTGGCTTCTAAACACACAATGCAAAAACCACCTTCATAAAAAGATGTGTTATTACATTGTGAGTTCAGGCATACTAAACTTCACCTCTCCATCTTAAGCCTTTGGGAAGATAGGCTGGAAAACATATTACACAGCCTCCCCATTCTGTCCTATGGGCAAGATGCCCTTTCAACTGTGAAAAACAAAATTGAGATTATTTCACTGTCAGGACATGGCACACACCTTAGTACATGCCCTACCTTTCACATGCACTGCACCCTGCCCAGGGGGTACCCTGGACCTACCATAGGGGTGTCTGAGGTGCAAAGAAAGGGATGGGTAAGGTCTGGCAAGTGGGTGCACTTGTCAGAATAACATGGCAGTTTAACAAACTGCGCGCATGCACTGCAATGGCAGGCCTGAGTTCCCTCTTTAAGGCTACTTGTGTGGGTGGCACAATTCGTGCTGCAGGCCCACTAGTAGTATTTGCATTACCAGCCCTGGCACACATAGTGCACTTTACTAGGGACTTTACTAGTAAGGCAAACATCCCAATCATGGACAACCAATTACCATTATACTTTATACAGGGAGCACTTGCACTTTGACACTGATTAGCAGTGGCAAAGTGTCCAAAGCATCTAAGTTGGCAACACCATGTCAGAAAAAAGGTCTAGGGGAAAAGCAAAAAGTTTAGGGAACTTTAGCCAAAAGGGTCAAGTCCCACAGGTGATGTTCAGCAGGTTGTTGCAGTACAGGGAGCACACGCATAAGTAAGGTACTAGAAAATATTGCTTGCACTTGAAAGTGTAGATATGGAGTGTCGTTCTGTTATTCAGTTATAGGTATCTCTGCCTCAGGCGTTGTTGGTGTAGCTCTGCATTGTGTTCGATCAGCCACTAAGGACAACCCTGCATCTTTACAGCTTTCCGCATCACCGGGAGCACAATGTGTGGTCCAGTCCACCTATAACTAAGAGAAACATATTTTCTTTACTCACCATGACCATGCCTCGAGGTTTAAAAGGGTGTTTGGGTTCTGAGGACAGATGGGGCAAAGCTTCCTTCACCTGGAGATGGTGATGTCTCAAGACCACTGACAACTGTACAGCGTAGTCAGAAATATTTTCATCCATCCACAGCAGTGCTGCTTGGGATGCTGTGAGAGGCAAATTCAACCCCACTGACATAGGCCGCGCCATAAGTGCCTCATGGGGGGACAAGAGAGTTGTTCTAGATGGTGTCACTCTTATGGCATGCAGCACTAAAGGCAGGGCATAGGCCATTTCAGGCCTGTTGAATCCGATGTCTTTGCTAATTTATTTTTTATTCTGGAGATCATCATCTCCACCTGGCCTGAACTTTGAGGGTGGTAAGGAGCATGCAGTTTCCACTCTATTCCCAAACAGTCACACATCTTGTGCACAACTGCAGCCACAAATTCACCCCTCTGTCGCTATTTATGCCCTGGGGAACCCCAAACCAAAGCATGATATCTTTCATCAAGCATCACACAACAGTTGCTGCATTATTCTTCCTTGTGGGAAACGCCTCCACCTCTTTTGAAAATTAATCCACACACATCAACAAATATTTGAATCCATTCACTGGGGGCACATAGGTGAATTCTATTTGGATGTTGGTAAAGTGACCCTGTGGTACTGGCAAGTGATCATGAGTAGCAGGGGACTGACCTTTAGCATGTTGGGCACAGATAAGACATTGGCTGTTAATCCTGATGCAAACCATTATTGTCTAATCAAAGCATTTATCCCCCCTTATGCCATGTGAGTGGGTCCAAGAGCAAGCCTTGTAAGGGGCAGGAACATACTCTGTGGGGCCACAGGCCTCCAATCCCAGTGGACCCACAATCCCTCATCATTCTGCTCACATTCAGCATCAAACCACAATCTCACTTCATCTGGTGTTGCAGACCATTGTGCTTCCTTCACATTAGCTAGCAACAATTGTCTCTGAATGAGCTGTATTTTTGGAATGCTTTTTTCCATTAAAGGCGCCATCTGTTCTGGCGGGATCATGCTTTTTTTTGCTGCTGTGTCAACCATGGCGTTACCTCTGTTGGGTAGTAGAATTGCGCTTAGCATGTTTATTACTAAATGGGGCCATTTTGAACCGGGTGTCCTGCTGCTGCTATGAAACCGCGATACTGCCACAGCTGGCCAAAATCGTGGACAACTCCAAAAGCATAATGTGAGTCAGTGTAAATGTTAAACCTTTTTCCCTCAGCTAGGACACATGCTTTTGTTACAGCATACAGCTCGGCTTGTTGGTCAGATGTGCCAGGGGGGAGAGCTTAACTTTCAACTATGGTGTCTACTGTTGTCATAGCATAGCCTGCTCTGTAATCTGTGTCTGTCAGTCTGCTGGAGGACCCATCAGTGTACCACTCATAGTCTGCCTTTTCTAATGGTGTTTACTGCAAATCTGGTCTGGGTGTGGTGCATGTCTCTACAACCTCAACACAGTCATGGTCAGGGGACTCATCTGAATCACCCACCTGTTGCCAGTAATAATGTTGCCAAATTAACAGGTGGGCATATTTTAACCCTTTGGGTGCGGCCGGAATTTCCCTGCGGTACGGGAAAATTCCACGCGTGCGCAGATCGGCCGGCTCCCAGCCGTCCGACGCACACGCCCACCGTGCATGCAAGGGGTTAATGGTGATATTGGTGTTCGACAACAAAGTGACCTCATAACCTGTTCGATTGGCCAACAAAAAATGTTGTGTTGCTGCAGATGACAACAACAACTGTACCGAATGTGGCACATAAACAATACAGAGGGAGTCCAACACAATGGGAGCTGTCCTCTCTACCATCACAGTTGCTGCGGCCACTGCTCTCAAACAAGCTAGATGCCCAGTCACTGCTGCAGGCAAAATCACAGAGTACAATGCTGCAGGTCTTTTTCCTGAGCCATGTTGCTGTGTCAGCACACCTACTGCAATACCATTTTGATCTGACACATAGAGATGGAAGGGCAATTTGTAATCAGACAGCCCCAAGGCTGGCGCAGTACACGAAACAGTCTGCAAGTTCACCAGTCCATACATTGCTGTTGGGAGCATCTTGTAGTGTACATTGTCGCAGGATGGCATCATAGGGTCTGGAATTTTGACAATGAGGCTTTATGTCCTCTCCCCTGGAAGTGGTTCGGCTGAGCCACAGTATCTTTTTCACAGGCCTCAAGTGATGGAGATGCCACAAGGAGATCATCAGCGTACTGTAAGACGACGCTACCACCTTCTAGGTGTAGGCTGTCCAGGTCTCTCTTCAATGCCTGCGCATATACCATGGGACGGGACTCTCAGTGAAGCTCTGAGTGAGTCATGTGAAAGTGCACTGGGTATCTTTTATTTTGAACTCAAAGAGGTACTCACTCTCTGGATGGACTCTAATACTGAAAAACGCAGAGGAGAGATCTATGACCAAAAAAGTATTCTGCCTCTACAGGTATAGAAGATAATATAGTATTGGTGTCCAGCACAGCTGGTGCTAAGTGAACCACATTGAACGAAGTGGCCCGATTAGGGTCACTAATGACAACCTCCCAGCCTTCCATACCAAATGAAGAGTTGGTCAGACAGTAGAGAATACAAACCAATAACTGTTTATTCAAAGTACACTCAGAGTGGAGCACTGTCTGCCCAGTGGCTAGGAGTGCTGCATAGGGACTGACATCAGCAAGCATAGAGATACATTATGTACATTTCAGAACCAATGAAGGCACGCCCACAATGGAATTTTCCAAGCAGATGCAGCTAAACAATGAAGTCAGAGAATAAGTTTCGATTCTGAGGCCGGGCACACACTATCTACTACTCAAGGTCGCTCTGCCCTTGCCTGCCACTAGATTAGTTGCTGAAGGCCTTTATCTAGTGGGAAAGGTATGCGCTAATAAGTACAGTGTATTCATTAGTGAAGCAAAACTCAACCTTGGAGAAACGCAACTCAGCAGAGGCCTTTTCTCAGAAATAGCAAAGGATTAGTTTCGATCATGATTCAAAATGGCTCCCAAATAGAAAATGGTGCCGCGAATGCTAACTTACATATGATAATACATAAACAAAATAATTTCTATTCTAACAGACCCTCCTTTTAGTATGAGCTAAAATATTTTCTATCAAGAACAAGGAAAACATAAGAACAGGACTTTTATGAACATTCCATATCCTCAGCATCAGGAAGGGAGACTGTAAGGAGGGAAGAAGTCTTGAAAATGCCCTCATCTATCTGCATCATGTCATCTATCTCTTTCTGTATCATGATTGCAGCATTGGTATCATGAATCGATATTTTCCTTTTAGGGGTGAGAAGAGTGGTGCAATAAGAACAACAGAAGGGAAGGCATTGGATAAGGGCACAACAAGACACCAATATTACTATTAAGTAAATCACCTTTTCAAGAATCCAGCCCAAGCTGCCAAAAAGAGACCAACTCCAGTTCCCACTTTCCATTCCCTTGACATTATCCAGACTGTCCAAAATGTGTTGGGTAATATTCTTTTCCATATTTGTTATCCCGATAACTGACTGATCTCCCACTACCGCGCATACACCACCACTCTTGGCTAAAATGAAATCAACGGCATATCTGGTTTGTTCCGAATATATTCGCATATTACTCTCCAACTGAGTAGTGATGTCGCGTAAACCTGCTACAGTAGTAATAGATACAATTTTGAGCTTGCACCCAAAATATTCTCTGGCTTTCTCACCTCGGGCCATAGAAGTACCACCCAAAGTGAAAATAGAGGAAAGGATGTATCCAAAGGTGATGCCATTACTATAATTATTAACCTCTATATCAGTCACTCCCTCACAGAATTCTTTGGTCAGAGTTCTTTTAATCCATCTTACTTTAGGCTTCACACTTTTACAAGGTACACCCAAAGGCAGTACCATCCCAAGTGCCACATCGTTCGTACCATTATGGACATTAAAATAAGTCCCATTAGACAAAAAGAAAAATCTTGGGTGTGCATAAATCGGTCTATCATAATCCACTGCAGAATATCGGGAGTTCCACCCAAAGGTACTGGGGTCTTCTTATTTCACCAAAGGGAATGTGGTCTTATGCAACACAATTCCTGAACAATTTATGTACAACGAACTATCAGTACTATTGATAATTGGACAACAAGTAGGATAATAACCAGCTTCTCGAGGAACTGTCAATTCCTTGTAATGTCAACCCACCAAAGTTATATTCTATTTCTCCATATAAAAATTATCACAGTACGTACTATCATCGCAACCGGGATAACCCTCCCCCAATAGTTTTCTATGATAAAGGCATGGCCCTCAGTAACCAAACCAAAACACTCCTTTCACTTCTACAAAATCAGGTGGCCGAGTATATGTATAATTCACAAGTGATAAAGGGTACGCGGTCCATAGACTAGTGACAGATTGAGTGGGGTAACAAGCCGTTCCTTCTCCAAAGAACCTCTTATATGTCTCCAAGAATACATTACTCGGGGCTGCTCTTCTGTTTCTTGTTGGGGAGATAACCTTCCCCTTACTACGTAAAGGTACACTTTGATCATTTTCTAAAACCCATGATACACCACATAATATTATTAACAGCAAAATCACAAGGGCAACACATGTTGACTTTTGTTTACTGGTCCACACCATATTATACTGGGCAACAAGAAGCACTGGGTGCTCTTCCTCAGCAACCATTCTACCAAAGGGATGCATAACAAATGATTAAATGGGGGCACAATGCAAGAGAAATATAGGGGCAGAGGGACCCTGCGACAATGGGTCACATGGATCCAGTTGTTACGGCCAGCAATTTTCACTGCGGTGCACATTAGTAAAAGGACTTGCTCCGGCCCCTTCCACCATGCTGAAAATTCCTGATCAATATAAAATATCCAGGCTGAATGTCATGTCCGGGTCCCTCTGGCGTAGGAGGCAGGGAATCCCAGACCTGGAGGCAGGGAATCCCGGACCTGTTGGTGAATAGAACGTAAACTTTCTGTTAACTGGCCAAGATAGTCAAGTAACATAGGGTACTCAATATCAGAAAGACGCTGAGGGCGCGGGATGCCCAAAACATTCGCCGGGCATCCAAACACGACTTCATACGGTGACAATCCTGTTCTAGAATGTGCTGTCATTCTTGTTGACAAAATCGCTAATGGCAAAGCATCTGGCCACTTCAACCCTGTGGTCTCCTGAATTTTTGCTAATTTGAGTTTGAGAGTACCATTGTACTTCTCAACCAGACCTGCTGACTGTGGATGATTGGCAGCATGAAATTTTTGCTTTATGTGCAGACCTTCACAAATCAATTGAATCACTTTTGCATTAAAATGACTACTGTTATCACTCCAGATCACTCGGGGCAAGCCGAAACGAGGAAAGAACTCCTTCAGGAGTACCTCTTCAGTTGTAATGGCTGGATTTTCTTTAGTGGGGTAAGCCTCGAACCATTTACTGAATGCACATACAATCACCAAAACATACTTCAAATTATTGCATCTTTCCAACTCTATATAGTCCATTTGAAGGACCTCAAAAGGAAAAGTGGGTGGTGCAAAATTACCAGGCGGTGTAGGGGTGCCTTTCCCAGGATTATGCATCATGCATACCATGCAGTACTTTACTAAGTGTGCAGCTGTCTTAGAGATATTATCATTCTGCCATACGGGATCTAACAATTTACAAATGCCTTTAGCACTAATATGAGCTGGACTGTGGGCCATAGTAACCACAGGAAGAACATATGCATCTGGCAACATCCATCTCTGTTTCCCTGATTTATCAATCCAACATCCTTCGTCATTCAATTGTGCTGTACTTTCCTGCCAAACCGCTAATTCTTCTATCTTGGCTTCACTTTGTATCTCCTTTACACTTTCAAGAGTATCTTCAAACAAAACAACTTCAGGAACCCACCTAGCTGGACCTGCTACAAACATTCTTTTCATTTTTGTCCGGGCCGTTTCCTTAGCTGTCTGATCAGCAAAAGCATTTCCCCTCCCTACATCATCGGTGATCTTCCTGTGAGCACTACACTTTACTATTGCCAATTTCTTAGGGAGTGTCAAAGCAGACAAAAACCTCAATATAAGGTGTCCATGTTGGATTTTTGTGCCATGGGAAGTAAAGAACCCTCTCTCAGCCCAGGGTCGCCCAAAATTATGCGCGGCCCCAAAGGCATACTGGCTGTCAGTATAGATATTGACAACGAATCCCTTACTCAATTCACAAGCTCGAATAAGGGCAGCAAGCTCAGCAGCTTGAGCCAACTGATAAGGGACCCGTGATGTCTATACTACGGTACACAGTGTGGTAATAGCATACGCTGCAGTTGTAGTGCCATCTGGTAATTTCAAACAAGAACCATCGACATATAGTTCCCTTTGTGGGTCAGATAAGGGAACGTCAATCAAGTCTGTCTGTCCTTTCGTCTCTTCTTCCGTTCGGAAGATACAGTCATGTTTGTCGACCTCATCACTCTCAGAAGGGAGGGGTAGTAACGTGGCTGGATTCAGAGTAGCACATCTTTTGATCGTTATATGTTTAGCAAACAATGTCAATTCATAGTCAGTAAGACGTGCGCTGGTAAAGTGCTGTGTCTTTGTCTTATTCAAAAGCGTGTCCACAGCATGGGGTACCATGACTGTGAGATCAGTATCCAGTACAAGTCCAGCGTATTGTCTGATCGAAGTGGCCACTACCCCGACCGCTCTTAGACAACTTGGGAGGGCTCTCGCAACTGGATCAAAGACAGCAGAGAAATAAGCACATGGTCGTTGCTTGTCCCCAAATGTTTGTGTTAGAACAGAAAGCGCGCAACCAGCCATCTCATGGACATACAACACAAATGGTTTGCCATAATTAGGTGTGCCGAGTACTGGAGCCGAACAAAGCGCAGTTTTTAATTGCTCAAAAGACTGCTGACATTCTGGCGTCCAAGGCAAAGGCTCATGCACTTCTTTTGTTGTTAATGCAAGCAAAGGCTTAATTAGGAAAGAATAGTTAGGTATCGACTGCCGACAGTAGGAAGTGATACCTATAAAAGCGCACACATCTTTTTGAGTTTGTGGAACAGGTATTTTAACAATGGTACTGATGCGCTCCGGGGTCAACCTCCTACCCTCCTTCGATAGTAGGTGACCTAAATAGGTGACCTCCTATCGACAATACTGAAATTTAGAAAGAGAAACCTTATGTACATGATGAGCTAAATGCAGCAGCAGTTGAACTGTACTGTCTCTACAACCTTGATCTGTGTCAGAAGCGATAAGTATGTCGTCAACATACTGCACCAATACATTACCTGAGGGAAGCGACAAGGAATCCAACTGACCTTTCAATGCCTGGCTATAAATGCTTGGACTCTCTGTATAGCCCTGAGGAGTTCAACAGAACCTAAAGCTCCAACCAGCTAGGGTGAACCCAAACAGATATCTGCTATCTGGATGAATAGGAATACTGAAGAACGCATTTTTCAAATCAATGACAGAAAAGAATTTAGCAGTGGAAGGAATCATTGTCAAAAGTGTGGTAATATCTGGAACCACTAGAAACTGGGGAACCACGATTTTATTAACTTCGCGCAAGTCAATCACAAAATGGTAAACATCCTCATGATCATCAGAGGAACCTGAGGGTGTCCGTTTAAGAAACGGAAGAATGGGACTATTACAAATATTGGCAGACGTCTCTTCAACTACTCCTTTGCATATCAAATCCTTAATGATTTGTAGAAGGGCCCGTTCTCCAGCCTGGGGTATTTTATACTGAGGAATACGAGGCAAAACAGCATTATCTTTAACTAGGCCTGGGCGGTGAACTTCGCTCCGTTCGCGGAGTTTGCAGAGTTTTCTGCACTCCGCACTCCGCGGAGGTCGCGGAGTACATAAAACTCCGCTTCGCGATGTACAGCTGAGTTTTTTCCCCGCTCGCAATCGCGAACGGTAAGTTCACGAGCGTGAGCTGCCGCTCGGGTAGAATTTCTACCCGAGCGGCAGGAATACCAGCACAAACTGCAGTTCGCACTGCACTCCGCCACTCGCTGAACTTTTCGGAGTTTTTTGTAACTTCGCGGAGTTCCGCTTAGCAAAACTCCGCGAATTACGCCCAGGCCTGTCTTTAACCTGAATTGAAACCAGTGCTATATGCAGCAGCCCCACATCTGTATCACCCGTCGCCCATAGAGTGGATGGTATATCAGCAAATTCAACAGGAAGAGGGTGAGACAGACACTGTTTAGTACTCACATTTGGGCCCATCATCATATATACACCTTCCGGGGAACAATAAATAGTAGCATACGATTTTTCAACAACTCCAAACCCATCAAATTTTCACTACAATTGGACGTCAACAAAAACGGGGAATCCACAGTGAAAGGACCAACAGTCAATGCAAGGGGGTGTGAAATGGGGCTTACAACCGGTACACCTGAAAAACCTACCGAAATATTATTATGGCCAGACAGAGCCGCCCCAGGGACCAAAGATCAAGAAACAGAACTCTTTGTTGCACCTGTATCCACCAAAAATTCCTTGGTCAAGCCATGCAAATCTGCAGTGAGATAAGGACCAAGCTGATCTACAGGTATCGGAACTGGTCCCTCACTTTGTCCCTGGCTATCCTAGCTGCAAGACATCCCTGTGACCGCATCTGTATCATAATCAATCAATCAATTAAGCTTTATTCGATTAAAAGAATAATCATAAAAGCACATTAAAAGGAACAATAAAAACTCATGTTACTAATATAGGTAAAGAACCACAGAATTATGGAATAAATTATACAGTACAGATTCTCACATGAAGATAGTCTTTCTACAATTGAAAACAGACTTTAAAAACGACGTAACAGAAAGGGTTACAAGTTCTTCCCCCAGGGATTGCATGACTATAAAAGCAGGGCGACAATGTCTCAGACCTAGGGGTCGATTCCGATCTCGGCCGGAAGCGCACCTAACAGTCTTCGTCCGGAAAAAAACCAAGCCGAACGCGTGTTTCCCGACCGATTCGAACAGTCGTCCGAACGAGCAAGTACGATGCGCATAACAGCACAGATTCTGAGCGAGCCGTACTTACCCATTTCAGCACCTGTTCCCCGCCCGAGCCGGATCCGTAAACGCCGAATCGAGTCGCACGGAACCAAATACACAGAACCTTCCGGCCGGACTAGTACGATGCGCCTTCCGTACGCGCCGAACCCGTCGCTACGTCCTTACGTCAGAGCATCCGGGAAAGCTGTACATAAGCTCTGATTCGCGCCACAAGACGATCCACGGCGAGGAGACGAACAAGCCAGCGACGAGTACGAGTCGAAGCCACGAGAAACCCGAACGAGACGAACCAACCATGAATCCCATCGCGCAGGTCCTACCAATACTCTACATCTATTACCGGGACCGGTACGGACGCCTATGGCGCAGACGGTAAGTCAAACACCCACAACACAAACAAACAACACGTACCAAAAATATGTCACACACACATAGGGATGGAGAAATGACGTACACTAGCAACAGCAGAACCATAGGGGCGGGATGGCTATCACCAATGCCATACACACCCATAGGGGGATGGATGCCTACCACTAACACCACCCCTACTCATGGGGGCCTGGATGCCTACCACTACCACCACCCCTACTCGGGGGCCTGGATGCCTGTCACTACTACCATCCCCACTCATAGGGGGATGGATGCCTACCACTACTACCACCCCTACTCAGGGGGGCCTGGATGCCTGTCACTACTACCATCCCCACCCATAGGGGGATGGATGCCTACCACTACCACCACCCCTACTCAGGGGGCCTGGATGCCTGTCACTACTACCATCCCCACCCATAGGGGGATGGATGCCTACCACTACCACCACCCCTACTCATGGGGGGCTGGATACCTGCCACTACTACCATCCCCACTCATAGGGGGATGGATGCCTACCACTACCACCACCCCTACTCATGGGAGGCTGGATGCCTGTCACTACTACCATCCCCACTCATAGGGGGATGGATGCCTACCACTACCACCACCCCTACTCATGGGGGGCTGGATGCCTGCCACTACTACCATCCCCACTCATAGGGGGATGGATGCCTGCCACTACCACCACCCCTACTCATGGGGGCCTGGATGCCTGTCACTACTACCATCCCCACTCATAGGGGGATGGATGCCTACCACTAACACCACCCCTACTCATGGGGGGCTGGATGCCTGCCACTACCACCACCCCTACTCATAGGGGGATGGATGCCTACCACTAACACCACCCCTACTCATGGGGGGCTGGATGCCTGCCACTACCACCACCCCTACTCATGGGGGCCTGGATGCCTGCCACTCCTACCATTCCCACTCATAGGGGGATGGATGCCTACCACTACCACCACCCCTACTCATGGGGGGCTGGATGCCTGTCACTACTACCATCCCCACTCATAGGGGGATGGATGCCTACCACTACCACCACCCCTACTCATAGGGGGATGGATGCCTACCACTAACACCACCCCTACTCATGGGGGGCTGGATGCCTGCCACTACCACCACCCCTACTCATGGGGGCCTGGATGCCTGTCACCACTACCATCCCCACTCATAGGGGGATGGATGCCTACCACTAACACTACCCCTACTCAGGGGGCCTGGATGCCTACCACTACCACCACCCCTACTCATGGGGGGCTGGATGCCTGCCACTACTACCATCCCCACTCATAGGGGGATGGATGCCTACCACTACCACCACCCCTACTCATGGGGGCCTGGATGCCTGTCACTACTACCATCCCTACTCATAGGGGATGGATGCCTACCACTACCACCACCCCTACTCATGGGGGCTGGATGCCTGCCACTACTACCATCCCCACTCATAGGGGGATGGATGCCTACCACTACCACCACCCCTACTCAGGGGGCCTGGATGCCTACCACTACCACCACCCCTACTCATAGGGGGATGGATGCCTACCACTAACACCACCCCTACTCATGGGGGGCTGGATGCCTGCCACTACCACCACCCCTACTCATGGGGGCCTGGATGCCTGCCACTACTACCATCCCCACTCATAGGGGGATGGATGCCTACCACTACCACCACCCCTACTCATGGGGGGCTGGATGCCTGTCACTACTACCATCCCCACTCATAGGGGGATGGATGCCTACCACTACCACCACCCCTACTCATAGGGGATGGATGCCTACCACTAACACCACCCCTACTCATGGGGGGCTGGATGCCTGCCACTACCACCACCCCTACTCATGGGGGCCTGGATGCCTGTCACCACTACCATCCCCACTCATAGAGGGATGGATGCCTACCACTAACACCACCCTTACTCAGGGGGGCCTGGATGCCTACCACTACCACCACCCCTACTCAGGGGGGCCTGGATGCCTACCACTACCACCACCCCTACTCATGGGGGGCTGGATGCCTGCCACTACTACCATCCCCACTCATAGGGGGATGGATGCCTACCACTACCACCACCCCTACTCATGGGGGCCTGGATGCCTGTCACTACTACCATCCCCACTCATAGGGGATGGATGCCTACCACTACCACCGCCCCTACTCATGGGGGGCTGGATGCCTGTCACTACTACCATCCCCACTCATAGGGGGATGGATGCCTACCACTAACACCACCCCTACTCATGGGGGCTGGATGCCTGCCACTACCACCACCCCTACTCATGGGGGCCTGGATGCCTGTCACCACTACCATCCCCACTCATAGGGGATGGATGCCTACCACTACCACCACCCCTACTCATGGGGGCCTGGATGCCTGCCACTACTACCATCCCCACTCATAGGGGGATGGATGCCTACCACTACCACCACCCCTACTCAGGGGGGCCTGGATGCCTACCACTACCATCCCCCCCAATCATAGGGGGATGGATGCCTACCACTAACACCGCCCCTACTCATGGGGGCCTGGATGCCTGCCACTACCACCACCCTTACTCATGGGGGCCTGGATGCCTGCCACTACCACCACCCCTACTCATGGGGGCCTGGATGCCTGTCACCACTACCATCCCCACTCATAGGGGGATGGATGCCCACCACTACCACCACCCCTACTCATGCAACCATGACCACTGGGGCAATGGGGTCTAACACCCCATCATCACAGTGACCAAAAGGTAAGTGTGGGGTCCATACCTGAAGCACATTTTGAACATTGTGGCAATATGGTCTAAACCCCCATCTTCACAGTGAGCAAAATGTAAGTGTTGTAATGGAAAAAGCTGAAAATGCCAAACAGCATGGATGATTCCTGGTCACAGAACAACAAACACATCTGTGGCATAGTAGTGCTTGTGTCCCATAGCAACGTAGATTGGGTGAGGCAAACAGTGCAGTGCAAATAAGACATACCTTTGGCCATGTGCAGACAAACATCACCCATGGGGGCTGACATTGTCAACATTCATCAATAACACAATGACAGAAGTGACCATCATAATGCAGACCCACATATCTGCACCAATGGACACACAAATGTAGATATCCTGTGGAGACTGTATATGTGAGGTGAAGAAATACCATACCATGGCAGCAATGGGACATACAAACCATGATAATTGTGCTGACTGATGACCTAGGAGTCCCAGGGACAGCAGGGGAAAGCCACCAAACAACATACAGCCAATGGCACACTAAAGATATGCCAATGCAGTGGTGCAGATGCACAAACACAAACAGGCAGCCTCACACTGCATATCAAACACAACAGGTGATGGGGGGTGTGCCAGTGTCCCCAGGCAACCACACAACACATGAGGAGGCCTAAATCCCAATTACACAGATGTGTATACAGTGCCACACAAAAGTAACTCATGGATCGGATTCCCCTATGTGGGCAATCAGGCATTGTTAGATGAGAGGGAGCCCAAATTACACATGTCACACAAGCTTGTAGGAACAGCAACTAACACAGCAAGAGACAGACCCACCACAGCACTACCCCCAGGGACCCCACATTGTGGTGACCCTGGCCTGCAAGATAATCCCACTGTGATGACAAAGCTAGATGTCGTTCACACTGTGAACCACAGTCATGTGTCCTGAGCAACAAACTACCATCACACCTACACAAGCACAAATCAATCAGCACGGCCTGTCAGCCAAGGCCAATATGGAGGTAGGGGTCTAGCCGTGCAACAACTCTCATTTGCACACACTCAACACCACACACCTTGATCTCCACCAATGTGCAGCAGTGAAGCTCACATGGACTGGTGGCATTGCACATGCACCCATGACAATCCCAGGGGTGGTGGTGGGAACTAAGGTGCAGAAACCCATCACACATGGCCAGTCAACAAGACTCGTGAATGTCTGACACACTGCACAGTACGCTGTACATGGGCATGACGTCAAATCCACACCAACCAATGGGATCCCGGCCACAGTCACACACCAATGAAGAAGCCAAGGTCACCCACAAAGAACACACATAGACAACTTCCAACATTGCAGCTCTGACCCTGAGGAGTGGCAGCAGTCACACACACAACGTGTCACAATCACTGAAAGCTAACACAAACTGTAAATTACATGACTTGTGTAACCAACAAGTGCCAAGGAGAATCCTGACTGTGTCTCATCTGCGTTTGCCCACAAACTCAGCCCTGACAGCAAACACACCTATTGATGACACCCTGATGACCAGTAATGTGCCATGCACCCACATCCTAGAGAACCCAGGGCGAAGATTTGGGGGGAACATAGGTCAACTCAGCAAGAATCACAAACAGGAACATCACTAGGGATCCCAGCCTGCGTAGCAAAATGGAAGTGAACACACACAGACATGCTCACACAACACACACCTTGGGCTCAGGCAATGTCACGGAATTACACACTGCCATGAGGGGACTCCACTCCTGTGTAAGGAAAGCTGTGCCACACGTTGTCTCTGCAGGGCTCTATCATGTCAGCAGAACACTTGGTCACTCAGTCAACAATTAGCACAAAATGAAGGCTCTCGTCACATCAGCCTGGTCATGGGAGTGTCACCGAAATCATCTGCACAGATCCAACACACATGTATAGCAAGTTGCACTAATAACACAGATGAGTCCTTCCCCATTGATGCCCAAACTTGCATGTCCAGTGGAGATGGTCACACGGTCAGGGAAATAGACAAATTGAACAATGGCAAGCACAACTGATGTGCAGGGGTGTAAGCCACAGATGTGATATTGCAAATAAATGTAGGAAATCCCATTGGCAAATATTAAAAACATGACACCCTCATATTGCTGCAAAGGATGACATGGCTACACACCAGGATAGGACACATTCCCCCTGGACCACATGGGGTCCTGCACAGTAACACTTCATTTTCCTGATATCAAAAATCACCATCACTGCAGCAAGGGCATGGTTAGCATCATCAACATCATGTACATCTGAAGCAAAACCACTAGAGAACAGAAAGTAGCTTTATTCAGCATATGTGTGTGTAAAATAGAAAGTCCTGAAAAAAGACAAGGCCAATGGCCAGTCCATCAGTAAAGTCCGAACAGGGTGACAGTGGCAGATGTCACCCTTTGCTTGCCTGCACTGCTACGGACCAGGGACATTCCCCTCGGAGGGGCATATGAGGGGGCAGGCCAGGCCCCGCAGGGACAGGATCAGGGCTCAACAGAAGGAGGCAGGGAAGGGGTGGCTGGTGCTGGAGAGTCACTGACAACTGCAGTGGAGGTGTCTGACATGGTGTGTGCCGGCACAACTGGGGGGCATGAGTCAGATGGTGTGGGTGCTGGCACGACTGCAGTGGACTGGCCAGATGGACTGGACAGGTTCCCCACTGCAGTGCCCAAGTCAGACGGGGTGGTAGTGGACTCCACTGCCTATCTCCAGGGGAGTAGAAGGGGGTTCAGGTAAGGTGGGCAGGACAGAGGGGGAGGACACGGTCTACACACCAGTGGCACAAACATGTGCAGTGGGGGGTGTGGGGCTGGAAGAGCAAGTGGTAGGGGAAGAAGGCCGGATCATTTTGGGGATGGTGTATCTGTGGGTGGGGGAACCTGGGGCAGGGTGTGGTGGGGGAACCTGTGTTGTGGGGGCCTGAGGGATGGAGGAAGGAGACTGTGTGGTTGAGCTGCAGGGCGGTGGCGGGGTCTTGCTCTTCCGGTACCGGGGGGACTTGCGGGTGGGGGCCTCAGTTTGTCTGTGCCTGGAGGAGGGTGTCCGGGGGTGAGGGGCACTCCCCTCTGTGTGGGTGGACTTCCTCTTCCCCCTGTATGCTGGATCAGCTGGATCGGAGGGGAAGAGACCGAGGTCACAGAGGAAGAGCTGCTTTTTAGGTGGGGTTGCAGGTGAGGCAAGGGAAGGGGTCTTGGAGGGAGAGGATTTGGAGGACTGCGGAGTGACTGTGGATGCCTGTGTGTGTGTCTGTTCCCCATCCCCTGTGGGTGTGGTATCAGTCCCCTGAGGATGCTTGCGTGCACGTTTTGACTTTGTTTTGGGTGTTTCTGTGCTGCTCGTGTCTGTGTGTTTGGGTGATTGTGCAGGTGTGCATGTGCTTGGGACAGGTAGGGTGCCAGGAAGTGTGGATGGGGCAGAGGTAGGAGGGGTGAGGGACTGTTGGAGGAGGGACACTGCTGCCGTCAGGGAGGAGTCCATGGACTTATTGCTCCTCTGTAGGGCAGACATGCCCGATGAGATGCCCTCCATGAACGACACCAGCTGTGTCAACAGAGTGGTGTGTGCATGGAGGACACTCAGCATTGCTGTCTGCCCTACATGGAGCTGGCGAAGTAAGTACACAGACTCCTCACTCAGAGCAGCAGGGGACACAGGGGCAGGGGGTGCGGTGCCTGGCACGAAGGAGACATGCTCCCGAACACGGGAGCCTCCACAGACCTCTGGAATGGGAGCCAATGGGAGGGCGGTGGTGGTGGTGGCAGGGCCAGCCATACTAGCTGGGGTGTGGTGGCTGCTGACACCCGCCTCCACAAGGGAGTCATCCTCCGAGCTGCTGTGGTCCTCAGCTGAGGTGGATGGTGCTGAGGACTCCTCGGTGTGGCTCCCCTCGCCCTCCGTGCCACTGGGTCCCTCCGACCACTCATCGGCTGCTGACCCAGTCTGGCTCTGCAGCTCCTCCTGGTCCGTGGAGCTGTCCCCTCCTGTGGCCGTGGATGTATCTGCAAACAATTAGGGAAACAGACAAACATCAGTCACCTGCACTGATTGCACACACCACAGTAAGTACAGCACATTAAAAGAGCAAGCCCGGGCATCCTTAGTTGAACATTGCCAAAAGTGCTCACACAGATTAGGAGAAGCCAATTGTCAGTCTGATGGTCAACCATGGCACTCACACCCCTCCTGGCCTTGCACCCATCTGTCTGGTGCCTGTCGGATGGTAATACCCCAGTGTGGACACATGCACCACCTACACAGTTGTTGGACATTGCAGAGAACACGGTGAAGTATGTGAACATGCACACATCACATCTCTTGCCACTGAGTCAGTACAGGTGTCCGGATAAAGGGATGGCCAGAGTCTAATTTGAAATGCATGTGATGCATACCAGCACCAGACACCATGATGCACCCATGTCCTGATAGTCAATGCCACAATGGGGTGCATGTTGCACATGTCACTCCCCTGCAGGATCACTCTTAGGAAGTTTAATGCCATGGCACAGGCATGCCTGCAAAGTCATACATCACTGTCTCCAGTCACATGGGCAGGGCAGCCAGCCAACAACAGTCTGCACTGTGTCACAATCCTAGGTCATGGGGAATGCAAGTTCTGTAGCTGACAAGTGCACATGTCCATCCCCCACAAACCACATCATCTGAACTCTTATTTGTCCACGTCATACCAATTGGACATATGGGAGACATGAAACACAACTCTCTGAACCTGAGCACCTCACAGTCTGCTGTGAATGAAAAACAGCTGCCTGAACTTCACAGTCACATACACCAGTCTGCACAGTCAAGTGATCAAATACCTATATGTCACACAAGTATCGTCTCTCATGGGCACATCTCAGATGGCATGCTGAGCCCTAACCGATAAACACCCCAGTAGTCCTGACAACGAAGCCATAGCACAATGACACAGAGGCAGACACCTGAGGGAACATTTCACTGAGCACAACGTGTCAGCTGATACACGGGAGTGGGAGTACAGAGTGTATTGTATGCCCTGGAGTAGGCATGACTGTCCTGCTCCACGTGAAAGAGGGATGAGCCCTGGACAGTAGGCAGGTGGCTAAGCATGTGTGACACACTTGATATACATACTCCTGAGGCCCAAACATTGTTCCCACCCGCAGCATGGGGGTGTGCCAAATACCCCAGGCACATGTGGTGAGTCAGATCAGCAATTGGACCACATATCAAAGTTACACGCAGATTACATGTCAGAACTCAGGCATTGTGTAAGCAATTGACCCACCCATGAAGCCCACCACAAAGTTACGGGAACAAATGCTGTCCCCCACCTTGAGCTAAGCAAAATGCAAGGACACAGTACCCAAGTGACACAATTTCCTGACTGTAAGGGCCACACCTGGGTATCAGATGAGGAGTGGGCATGTCACAATTGAGGGACATGGGTCCTGGACCACAAGACTGATGTACTGTGGAAGTTTAACCAGGCCAGAGGAGGGCACATAGCATGTCAGACAAAGTTCACAGTGCAGTCATGGACTCACCCCTCCTTGCTGCTGTCTGGCCTTCAGCTGCCCATCCAGGTCAGGGAAGACCACCGCCAGGATCCTGAGCATGTGGGGGGTCAGGGTCCTGTGTCCGCCCCTCCTGCAAGGAGGCCACAGCTTCAGCTGGACCCTTGCGATCCTCCGGGTCCAGCCCCGAAGGTCCTGCCACCTCTTCTGGCAGTTGCGGATCCGGCGCTTGTAGTCCCCCACGGATCTTACTTCCCGGGTGATGGTCAGCCAGATTTCCTGCTTCTGGTGGGCATCAACCTGTGAGGATGACAAAGTGAAAAGGCCATTACTACACATGCAACATATCTGTGCATCACACAGTTGGATATACATGTCTCAATCACAGGGGCATATGATGTACACAGGCAGTGCAACTATGGCTATGAACAGTTTGCCAGCAGTTACTAAATGGTATCATTGCCTGGGAAGTAAAACCTTGTTGGAATGCACTGTTACTGCACTATACCTGTTCAGTGCATGTAACTACACACTTTGTGGGGTGAGAACTACTCAGTGAGCATGCTAGCCAGTGGTGTGCACACTGTAAGTCTTGCTAGTCAGACAACATGCACATTTAGTAAGGCAGTGGACAGCACACTCACCTGCTCCCCTGGTTTCCCATACAGCTTGCTGTACTGTGGAAGGAGGCTGTCCAGCAGGGCCTGGTTCTCCTCAGTGCTGAAGGCTGGGGCTCTCTCCACAGTACGTGCCATTGCAGTAGCCAGAGGATGCAGAGACAGCAGCAGTGTTGGTGGCAGATGTCGTCCTGGAGCATGTAGTGCAGGCAAGTGAGCTCTCAGGGGAACAGCCAGCATTATATGTGTGCTACAGAGGCAGATACTATCCCATGTGTCCAAAGTGATAGGTCCAAGTCGTTTGCATCTTCTGAATCTGGCCAATCCATGGAATTGCACCACTTATACACGCCCACAGCATCCTTCAAAAGTTAAACTTCATGACACGCATGAATTTGCAACATTGTTGTGGCTTGCCAACTGAATTCACTGCATCAGACTTGTTAAAGCTTCGAAAACGCGTCCGTTGCCATGCCAGGCCCTAGCCAATGCGTGCGCACCGATCGGTCCATTGCTGTACAACGCGGACCCGCTCACATCATATGCAATGGCCAATGCGTGCGCACCGATCGGTCCATTGCTGTACAACGCGGACCCGCGCACATCATATGCAATGGACAATGCGTGCACACCGATCGGTCCATTGCTGTACAACGCGGACCCGCTCACATCATATGCAATGGCCAATGCGTGCGCACCGATCGGTCCATTGCTGTACAACGCGGACCCGCTCACATCATATGCAATGGCCAATGCGTGCGCACCGATCGGTCCATTGCTGTACAATGCGTACCCGCTCACATCATATGCAATGACGAATGCGTGCGCACCGATCGGTCCATTGCTGTACAACGCGTACCCGCTCACATCATATGCAATGGCCAATGTGTGCGCACCGATCGGTCCATTGCTGTACAACGCGTACCCGCTCACATCATATGCAATGGCCAATGCGTGCGCACCGATCGGTCCATTGCTGTACAACGCGGACCCGCTCACATCATATGCAATGGCCAATGCGTGCGCACCGATCGGTCCATTGCTGTACAACGCGGACCCGCTCACATCATATGCAATGGCCAATGCGTGCGCACCGATCGGTCCATTGCTGTACAACGCGGACCCGCTCACATCATATGCAATGGCCAATGCGTGCGCACCGATCGGTCCATTGCTGTACAACGCGGACCCGCTCACAAAATATGCAATGGCCAATGCGTGCGCACCGATCGGTCCATTGCTGTACAACGCGGACCCGCTCACATCATATGCAATGGCCAATGCGTGCGCACCGATCGGTCCATTGCTGTACGACGCGTCCCTGTACAAGTCACTCGCATATGTCACCATGCTTGTCACTGGTGAACGTATGCCAGCCACATTTACTTGCCAGGGACTCAGGGGCACACCTACGACACCACAGCCTGTCCACACTGTATCCTAAGGCATGTAAGGCTGCATTACCTTTTCTGTGTATGGGGGTCAACATGTGGTTTTTGGGTGGCACTTGGGGGCAGCCACTCCCAGGCTGTGCACGTGTTCATGGGGACAGAATCCTTTGTGTGTTGTGCACATGACCACTGTGATGTGCAACTGTTCATTTCAGAGCATGTGGCATGGTCACATTTCCAGGTTGTGTATGTGTATGTCATGTCACATACCCCCTGAGTCCCATGTGGGAAGGTATGTACATCACAGGGTGACCCATTGCCACAATAGTGATGGCCCTCTACAGTCTGTGTGCATGTTGTGTTTCCGATGTCTCTGATTCCATGTGCACAATGGGAGACAGTCTCCACATCCACGTTGTTTGTGCATGGACTTTGATGTTGTGCGTGTGTGTGTCACAGACGTCCATGTCTGTCCTGCAGAGGCAACAGGGGCCACTACCTGTGGGAGTCATGGTTGTTTTGCTGACGTGTACATGATACGCCATGTCATGCCAGTGTCCATGTGGCAATACAGGGTCCCTGGGAATCTACCTGTCAATGAGCTGTGATGCCTGTGGCACATCTGTCCTGACATGTCACTGTGGTGTGTGTTTGGAACGTGACAGCAGTAAATGGGTACTGTGACACAGCCTTAAGATTTCCCATAACACAACCTGGAACTTGTTGTCAACACATGTTGAACTGTGATGTTAGATGTTGGCCATGTAGGTGCCATATATGTCCATACAGAACGGCACACACATCAGGTACTTGTGTCTCGTAATGATGTATCATGTGATATTGAGTATGGTCAATGGCACATATGTGGGGTGACTGACAATCTTTCTTTCTTCACCTATGCACTGCAGGGCACCAGCTGTCCATAGACCATTCCCTGACCTTGCAACGATGGTGGAACGTGACTGCATCCGACGGTACTGCTTCAACAGGGCGCTGATTGAGGAATTGGCGGTGCGGTTGGCCCCACATTTGCAACCTGGCCGGCCATACCCTACAGCGCTGACCCCCAAGGTGAAGGTGATGGCAGCCCTACACTTCTTTGCCACCGGTACCTTTCAACACACTGTGGCGTCTGCTGGTGGGATGTCACAGACTATGTTCAGCCGTGTGCTACGCGATGTTTTGGAGGCAATGTTGAGATACCTGAACCAGTACATCTATTTCCCTAAATGTCAACAACTCACTGACGTCAAGAGTGACTTCTATGCCCTGGGGAGGATGCCACATGTCATTGGCTCCATTGATGGGACACATGTGGCTTTGGTACCACCACAGGCACATGAGCAGGCATACAGGAACAGGAAACATTATCATTCGATCAATGCTCTGGTGGTATGTCTTGCAGATATGAGCATCACACATATGTGTGCCCGTTTCGGCACACGATACCTACGTGATGAGGAGTAGTCGCATCCCGAGGATGATGTCACAGATGCAGAACCAGCGTGCCTGGCTTGTCGGTGTGTACTGACTTTGTACCATTGTGTGTGTTCTGCTATGTTGTATTCCGCCCTCTTTTCCAACTCAGCTAATGTGCAATTGTCTGTCTGTAGGTGACTCCGGATACCCCAACATGCCGTGGTTGCTGACACCCCTCAGGAACCCTGTGACACCATCCCAGATGCGCTACAATGAGGCACATGGTCGGACCAGGAGAGTGATCGAGCGGACATTTGGTCTCCTGAAGAGCCGCTTCCGCTGCCTGGACAAGACAGGAGGGGCCCTCCCATATGCCCCAGCAAAGGTGTGCAAGATTGTCATCGTCTGCTGCATGCTACACAACCTGGCAGTGCGGAAGGAGTTGCCTCTCATCCTGGATGACGATGACCAACATCCGCCACCTGTGGAGGATCCTGGCCTGGGCCACGATGCCAGTGATGATGATGATGATGAGGGTGATGTCCGCACACAGCTCATCACCAACTTCTTCAGCTGAATGTGAGTATCCAGAGAGTTGTCATGTCAATGATGTGAGTTTGCATGATATGTGTGGGTGGTGCTCTGGTGCTGTTTGAGTGTGGCCATGTGCTACTTGACTGGATGCGTGCAGCGATGTGTCCTTACAGGTAGTCTGTACTCCCCAACAGTGTTGACATGCTAACTTGGTTTTGTGTAGGGGTGGGTGGAATTTGCGTAGTCGCGCTACGCAAAGCTCCGCGAAACGGTAAAAAATCTCCGCGAGCACGCAAAAGTTCCGCGAACACGCGGAATTGCTTGTTCCGCCTGTTCGCGATGCTTTTTTCCTGTTTGCGAACGCTGTTTGCGTGCTCGGGGAGAAATATCTCGCGAACACGCATTTTGAAAGCGCGAACAAGCAAAAAATTCCGCGAAGTTGCGGATTGCGGAATTTTTGGCAATTTCGCGTTCTCCGCGGAAAGCGAAATTACCCAAATTCCGCAAATTCCGCGAGCGGAACGGAATTTACTGCCCAGGCCTAGTTTTGTGTAGGTATCTTGTGACATGTATTGGGCATGAGTATTGCAGTTCTGTCCTGTTCTTCAGTGCTTTTGACTGTGTGTCATGTCTGTCCTTCACAGGGTGCTTACAGAGTTGTTTGGTCAACTTGGATCCCCCGACACCATGATTTAGCTTTCAGGGTGGCAGCAGTCGTTTCCCTACAGGTGATGTGCCACACACCCCTGGACTTTATTTCTTCTACACTTTTTGACTGTGTGGCCACTGCCACGTGGGATTACCTTGCATTTGTAGTGGAAACAACATGTTGCAAATGTGTAATAAACCTGTGCTTCACTTTGGGATGTGCGTTGTCTGTGGTCACACATCTGACTGACATTTTCTTACTGCACCTGTGGGCTAGTTAACACAGACTCTGAATAGGTGTGGTGTCTGTGCATTCCACTGTATTTCCTGGCAACATCAGTGTAGGCGATGAGTCCGATGGCCCTGGTGTCTATGTGTTGTGTAGCCCTAGTGGTGTGTCTCCCTCATATGTGTCACGTCGCCATGACTCACATGACGGTGTTGAACTTGCTGTGGCAGTTAGCATGCACAGTGTCATTTAGCAGATCATCATCTCCATGACAAAAACAACGTTGGAATCACAACAGAGGCAAGTATGGTGTATTAGTGAGTTTATTACATACATGTGTGAGGATAGTGCACAGGATGGTGGGTGCTGTACATTGGTATTGGAATCCAAAGTTCCCAGATGAGTTGGAAGTGTTGGTAGCAGTAATGTCCTGAGTAAAGTCCACAGTCATCTGATACATTAGTCCAACTTAAACTCCCCATGTCATGTGGGAGAGTTGTGTTGCATTCAACAGGGTGAACAGTCTGCACACAAAGGAGAATTTCCAGAACAGGTGTTGGGTTCCTGGGGGATGTACATGGCCATCGGCCTCTCAGTTGTCCTTCCTCGGACGACCCCTCTTCTTTCTGGGGGGACCCTCACGTGCAGGCCGCTGCGGTGCAGAGGACTCTCCACCAGAATCATCCTCCCTCCCTGTGGCAGTTGCAGTTGTTGCGGCACCAGATGTTGTGGGCACACAGGGAGGTGTGGACATGTTGGTGCTAATCTGGCGGAGGCATGTCAATTTGTCCCTCTGCACCGCTGTCAGTTCTTCCAATGTGTCCCACTTGGACTCCATGCCAGACATGTGTGTCTCCACACGGGACATGTGTGTCTCCACACGGGACATGTGGGAGTCCAAGCGGGCATGATGGGCAGCCTGCTGCTGTTGAATGTCCTTGAGGATCCCCACTACCTGGCTGACCTCTCCGGTGCTATTCTGGTACGCCTCAGCAATGCGTGCCAGTTGTGGGTCATCATGCAGTCCAGACCCCTCTGCAAACAGCGACCTCTGCCTACCACCCCTACCACCACCCCTGGACACACGTGGGGGAGCTGCTGTGGCACGCACAGGTGACCCTCGGCCCCCTTGGGGGTTGGTACTGGGGTTGTTGTCCGTTGCTTCACGGTGGGCTGTGGTCCCTGTGCTGTTGTCATTGAGTGTACTTGGTCTGTCTGTGTCGGCGGGGGTGGTCTGTGTGTTGGCAGATGTTGGAGGAATGGGTGCAGGGGGTGCAGATGGTGGTCCTGCTGGTGCTGCATGATGACTCATACCGGAGGTGCCAGGTTGGTCTTCGCCATCCGATGAGGGCAGAGGCTGTTCCACACCAGAGAGCTCAGGGTCCCCCGGAGCCTGGGACAGGGACTCCTCCTCATCTGCTGCTGTGTCCCCATCATCACCTGTTTTTGAAGAGACACACAATGTATGTTATGTTTCTGCAGGCATCAATGGTTCAAACACATGACAGTTGTGACTGTACCTCTGGATGCGGCCCTGTACATTGCATTGTCCTAAGTTGTCACAGTCAGAGGTTGATATTAGTGTGGCTCATTGTCCTGCCAACCTGATGCATTTCAATGTGGATGTTGAGGTGTGTGCATGACCAGCATTGGTGGTATTTGGTTGACATCCGGACCTCCTTCTCCCCCCAGCCCAGTTGTCCCGCCATGAAGCATGCCACACTTGCAGTGGGTGCAGGTTGACTCTCAGGATGTCAGTCAGTGGTGTCCTGCTGTTGGTTGGTGCCCAGTTCCCAGCAAGGCCTGGTACTCCTCACAACAGTGCACCATTGTCAGACATCTTAGAAGTGGCTTTTCACTCCCTGTGAGGTGTGCATGCTTCAGTGTGAGCTTGCTGGGCCATGCGGGTGGGGGATGTTGAGCTGTGACTACCACTCCCATCATGCTATTGCCTATACCCCCTTCCCAACATGCCCATACTTCCTTCCTTTTGACTCTGCTTCCCTGTGGGGTAGTGTGCCTGTGCTGACAGGATGGCTGACAGTGTTGTCCTGGCGTTTGTTTGGCTACAAGTCACAAAAGTGTCCCTGTGCTTCACATGACATAACCCAGTGTGGTTGTTCTTTGTGGGATATTTAATTAGAGTGTGAGGCATTGCATTCTCCCAGGTGAGTTGTGTGGAGTTTGTATTAAGGGGGTGTGTGAGAAAAGCTGCTGGTGACTATGGTCAGAGCTGTCAGTCCTCCTTCCCACCCAGCCAGATATCCCACCATGGAATGTGCTTCCATTGCAGGGAGTGCAAGTTGGCTTTCAGGATGGCAGTCAGTGGTGTCCTGCTGTTGGTTGTTGCACAGTTCCCAGCAGGGCCTTGTGCTCCCCACAGCAGTACCCGGTGTCAGCCATCTTGTCAGTTGCTTTCCACTCCCTGTGATGTGAGCATGGTTCAGAGTGGTGTTGATGGGCCAATTGTGAGGGTGACCAATATCTGTGACTACCACTCCCATCATGCTATTGCCTACACCCCCCTTCCCAGCATGCCCATACTTCCTTCCTTTTGAGTCGACTTCACTGTGTGTGAGTGTGACAGCAATGGCAAGATGGCTGACAGTGTGGTCCTGTTGTTTGTTGGTGCCCAGTTCCCAGCAGGGCCTTGTGCTCCCCACAGCTGAGGGCAGTGTCAGACATCTTTGAAGTGGCTTTTCACTCCCTGTGAGGTGTGCATGCTTCAGTGTGAGCTTGCTGGGCCATGTGGGTGGGGGATGTTGAGCTGTGACTAGCACTCCCATCATGCTATTGCCTACACCCCCTTCCCAGCATGCCCATACTTCCTTCCTTTTGAGTCGACTTCACTGTGTGTGAGTGTGACAGCAATGGCAAGATGGCTGACAGTGTGGTCCTGTTGTTTGTTGGTGCCCAGTTCCCAGCAGGGCCTTGTGCTCCCCACAGCTGAGGCCAGTGTCTGACATCTTTGAAGTGGCTTTTCACTCACCGTGAGGTGTGCATGCTTCAGTATGAGCTTGCTGGGCCATGCGGGTGGGGGATGTTGAGCTGTGACTACCACTCCCATCATGCTATTTCCTACACCCCCCTTCCCAACATGCCCATACTTCCTTCCTTTTGACTCTGCTTCCCTGTGGGGTAGTGTGCCTGTGCTGACAGGATGGCTGACAGTGTTGTCCTGGCGTTTGTTTGGCTACAAGTCCCAAAAGTGTCCCTGTGCTTCACACGGCATAACCCAGTGTGGTTGTTCTTTGTGGGATATTTAATTAGAGTGTGAGGCATTGCATTCTCCCAGGTGAGTTGTGTGGAGTTTGTGTTAAGGGGGTGTGTGAGAAAAGCTGCTGGTGACTATGGTCAGAGCTGTCAGTCCTCCTTCCCACCCAGCCAGATATCTCACCATGGAACGTGCTTCCATTGCAGGGAGTGGAAGTTGTCTCTCAGGATGTCAGTCAGTGGTGTCCTGCTGTTTGTTGGTGCACAGTTGCCAGCAGGGCCTTGTGCTCCCCACAGCAGTACCCAGTGTCAGCCATCTTGTCAGTTGTTTTCCACTCCCTGTGATGTGAGCATGGTTCAGAGTGGTGTTGATGGGCCAATTGTGAGGGTGACCAATATCTGTGACTACAACTCCCATCATGCTATTGGCTACACTGACTTCACCAGCATACACAGAATTCCTTCCTTTCAGTGAGCTTCCCTGTGAGGTGGTGTTCTAGTGGTGGCAAAATATCTGACTGTGTTTGTTGGTTAGATTTGTGCCACTGCCTTGCTCTATTTGTTGTTAGGTTTGTACATGTCATGACACAGTTACATATCACTATGAGATGGCATGTATTGTGTTTATCTAACTAACAGACACATCTTGGGGTGATTATCTTTTGGTTGCTGTGGATTTGCTAAGGGTGCATGGTTTGACTATCCCCTTGACAGTGATGTGTGTGTATTGTCACACAATATTGTGTATATTTGTTGTGTACTCACCAGGCTCTGGGATGTTTGATAGTCCATATACGCTAACTGGTGGTAGGATGGCCCGCACCTTCTCCTCCCAGGGCCTGAGGTATAGTGGTTTGGCAGGAGGGCCACTGCCGGTGCGCTGACTCAAGACGTAATCCTTCTTTAGTAGGTCCTTGACCCTCCTGCGCACATCATACCACCTGTTCTGGATGTCTTCCTTTGTGCGCAAACATGGTGATTGTGCGTTCCCCCTGTCGACAATCCTCTCCCACTTCTTGGTTTTCTGCGACATGGGGGTCTGTTGGACCAATGTACCAAACAACTGTGGCTCTACCCTGAGGATCTCATCTACCAGGACTTCCAATTCACTGTCTAGGAACTTTGGATTCTTCTTTGGGGGCATGGTGATGGGTGGTGGTGGTGATTGATGTGTGTGTGTGTGCAAGTGAGGGTGTGTGAGTGTAGGTTTTGCTGGGTGTATGTGAGGGTGCTATTTGTTGAGGTGCTAATGGTGTGTGGCTTGTGTGATGGATGAGCTGTGAGTGTGTCTGTGGTTGCTGTCTGATGGTGTTCTGTGCTGGCAGGTCAGTTGAATTTGCAAAGGATCATGGTAGGGATTTGTGGCCTTTATATGGGTGGAGTTGTGGGTGTGTCTTTGTTCCATGTTTCCCCCAGTATTTATTGGCTTTGTAATTGCTTGTTTGGCCCTTTTTTTGTATTTTTTCCTTTGTATTTTTTGTGCATGTAGGAGACGTTCTTCTGACCGAGTAGGACGCTGCAGTTGTCTCGTGCGAGCTTCTCCCAGTCGTTCACGCTGTGTTTCTGCTAGGTTTCATGTGCGGCGTACGCGTCGGTCGCGGAGTATTGGGTTGCTTCGGCTGGGTTTTGTATGCGTGTCGGTCGTACGGCTTGGGCTCCGTGCGACTCGGTCTGGTTTTCCACGCATTGCATCTTACTGCGCGGGTTGGAGTTCGCGGGTACGTTTCGGTCGGGTTCATTCCTGGTGCGTGTCGGTCGGTTCGATTCGCGTGGTTTCCCGGCCGGATAGCTGGTTTCCGTGCGGTTCGGTCGTTCGGCTTGTGTTCCGTACGAGTCGGTCGTGATTCACATGCATTTCATCGTACTACGCAGGTCGGGCAGCGCCGGTACGTGTCGGTCGGACTATATTCCCATACCGAGTCGGTCGGTATGTTTTCCGGCCCGAATCGGAATCGGCCCCCTAGTGTTCTAAGCACCGGAAGTATCCATCTTTTCCTCTGGACTGTATAAAATTTACAAAAAAATAAAACATGCATGGTGGATTGCGCTGACAGGTCGTCACATGGGCAGTTAGACAACTGCCTAGACCAATCATTATTTACTGGAAAGCTAAATAACCTATGCACAATACCCATCCTAAAGCGTGTTAATAAAAATCTTTCAAAGTCAGGGGTTACATAAGTTAAATACGGCTGCATCCTAAAAGTAGTCAGAATGTTTTGATGAGCGAGAACTGAGGGTTTTTGGATCTCTGAATTTATTCTAACGTTTTCAAGATATTGCAAACAGCTGAGTTAAAAAACTTTCCTATCTACTTTCGTCAGAGTGATGGGGTTATCAAAATATTCTTGATGGCCTAATTTGCACAAAAATTCCTTAACATGCTTAAGCCATCCTATGTGTGAAACCCCATCTAACCCACAGCAGTCACTGATAATTTGGCGATTTAGGATGGTATGCTCTGTAGTCCAAATGTGGTGCCAAAGAATAATTGGTTGAATGCCAATGACATCCTCTAAATGCAATAAGCCCAATTCCGAGTGACAATTAAAAGTGGAGACGCTAGCCGGGACAGCAAGCAGACATCTAAGGAATCTGTTTTCAGCTCTCTGCAAAGATGTCACATCTGCGTGTCCCCAGATGCCCGCTCCATAGGTCGCTATTGAGACGCATTTAGCTTTATAAATATAAAGTAGTTCTGAGGGGGGGCGTCTACCCAGTTTTCTGCCAAAATTAGTCAAGGCTGCCAGTGCCTTAGAAAATAACAATCTCCTTAGATTAACAGCCTGTGTCCATGAGCCAGTGCGGTCAAATAGGACCCCAAAATACGAAAAAGTATTAGCACAGGTTAGACGATTCTTCTCTAAGAAGAACGGGCGACACTTGTTGCTCCCCAAGCCACATTTTAATATGAATGTTTTGGATGCATTAACTGTAAGACCCAAATTGGACATAAAATTTGCAAAGCTAAATAAAACCTTCTGAAGACTATTTGGAGTGCGGGCCATAAGCACCGCGTCATCACCATACATAAGCACAGGGAGCGAACGCTTCCCTACCCCCGGGAGGTCCTGGCACTCCTCTCTCAGAACCAGATCTAAGTTGTTAATATACAAGGTAAATAGAAAGGGTGCCAGGACACACCCTGCCTTACTCCTCTTCCAACGATAAAGGAATCGGTGCACTCACCCCCTATGCCAAATCGCACCCTGGCCCCGATGTAAAATTCTCGCATTAAAGAGATTAAAGGTGGTTCCATTCCCATCTTCTCCAGAATCGACCAGAGTTTATTGTGGATGACGCAGTCGAAGGCCGCGGACAAATCCACAAAGGCCAGGTAGAGAGGGCCTTATCATAATCATCATGATAATACTGTCCATCATGAGGGTCATCAAAGTAATTGTTATCAGAACGACCCTGTGAGACTGCAGCAGTCTGAGCCCTCTCAGTCCATCAACCTCGGCCCGAGGACCTCTCCCTCTAGGAACCGCCACCTCTGCAGAAGCACAGGACACTCACTATGCCAATGGCCCTCTTCCTTACAATACGCACACTGATTCGGCCCCAAAGGTGTCGTGGTGGGCTACCTACTAGTGTGAGGAAGCTGTCTGGCAAGACCACCACGTCCTCTACCATTTCCTCTAAACGCTTGCTGCAAAAGCACCTTTGTCTTTAAATCCTTATGCTTTTCATCTGTCTTTTATTTCTCTTCCTGATCACGATGCTCATAATATTGAGTCATATTCAAAATAACAGAGGGGGAAGAGGTGGTCCAGGTACTCTCAGACGCCTTCAAATGAGTCGCAATTTCAGGAAGAAAGTTAGAAACAAACATGTCGACAAACAATCGAACACCTCCCTCAATAGACATATCCTGCCCACTATAATCCAAAAACGTATCTTCAAACCTAGTAAAAAAATCAGACACGCTTTCATCCTTCTTCTGTCGACAAGCCGTCAACTTGTCCCAACTTACTTTCTTCGGTGGAATAAGTGAATGCATATATGTAATAATGCGGCCTGGCAAAGCAGGTATCTTGGCTCGGGGCTTATCACCTGGCTTTCTTTCCTGATCCCATCCTTTAATCACATCCCATGTACCACCCAGCTCCACAACAAAGTCTTGAGTATGAACCTGTCTCCAAATGTCAACCGGAACAAGAAGGCCAAAGAACAGTTCATTGTCAGCAAGAGTCATTACAGTAGAAGAGGCATTTTCAGTCAGTTCTTTATAATAAGCAGTAGGATTTTTTCTAGGGTCGGGCAAATGAGCTTTAAGGGATAAAACCTCAGTCCTCTTCCACGGAGTATACACCCATTGTTCCTGAAAACGGGCCGCTACACCCAGTCTGGTAACATTACCGAGCTGGTCCGTTAACTCTGGTATTTCTGGGTGATATATTGGATGGACCTCTCGCATCGGAAACTGAGATACCGGGGTAGGACTCTTTTCATGCAACCTACCCCTATAAGCAATAAATGTCGTAATATTCCCAAAAACTTGGCCAGGGTCCATACCACTAGCATACATGCAATCTCTAATATCAAATAAAATTTGTGGTGCATCATCCCCAAAATGATGTTGCCAGAGATTAATTAACGTAGCAGACATATGCTTAAGGGTTTGCTGCTGTACAAAGGGCTCATAATCTCTCATTACTTTCCAAACATACTCTACACTGTAAATGGGATTACGACCCCACTGCGCAGCCTGATTGGCTACTATCTTCTTCTCCTCGTCCCCCACCTCAGATCGAACAAATGGGCCCATACGCTCCTTAAATTTCATCAAATCTCTATCCTCAAATCCACGAACTGGTGTTTCACTACTTAAAGATGCTGGGGGAAGAAAAACCGTAGATGGAGAAACAACAGAAGTACCAGGTAGAATTGTCACAGGCCGATGCACCGAAAGAGAGAGAGCAGGAGATGGAGGTGACGAGACAGTAGGTGTACTAACAGTAACAGTTGCCACAGATGGCAAAGACAAAGAAGGAGGAGGAGGTGCCGAAGCCAAAGCCGTCGAAACAACGGCAGTAGATACAGGAACAGTTGAAACAGTAGTAGCAAGCTGCTGCGATGGCAAGGGGGCAGTGGGATATATCCTCTGTGGAGCATATGGGGGCGGAGGTCGAGTGTTAACAATTCCTCCACAAAAGTGTCATTTTCCTCCTGAGCCAAATACGATTTATCAATTTGCAACCAAAATCTCCTATCTTCACATTCAACTCCTTTTTCCTGCCTTTCTCTGTCATATGCTACAGCTTTCTGAGTCAGCGTATGCATCTTCCCTTTCCGTGCATCTTTTTCCATCTTCAATCGTCTCTGCCTAGCTGCTTTCTGCCACGTTCTGAGAGAATCAAACATAGACTGTCAACTTTGTCTCTTAAATAACTGTTCTTGTAAGAACTCAATCTTTTGTTCATCAAAAGTGCCCGTCAATGGCCACTGTAACTCGGCATTGTCCTCGTATATTTGTGCCATAATGTACTAAACATAATAGGGCCAAGACCATGCTTAACATACATATCAAAATTTGGAGTGCCTTCTGGAGGCGCCAGCTGTGCTTCTTCTAATTGAGCATCTGTAGAACAACAGCGACAACACAAGGAGAAAATCTTACTGATGCCAGGCATTTTCAAAAGGAAAACAAGTTCACTATTTATGCCTGGCAAAGCAATTGCAAATGCTTTTATCCAAAAACGGTCCTCAGACCGTACCAAATTCAAACCGCAATGGTACCATATCCACAAAGAACCAAAACAAACTCACCTGATAAGAGTAGATCAAACGAACCAATTCTCCACTGCCGACTCTTCAGACCAAATGGTCAGATCCAAGGGTTTCGCCATTCAGGACTCCAGTCGCGTTGACCACTGGGCGAGGCACCATCCGGCGGGACAGAAGGGGCAGCTGCGAGTATCAGGAAGCTCTTCGTGCAGGGATCCCTGATCCATCAGTCCGACCCGACAATAGACTCGACATCCCCCCTGTCCACGGAGAGGGGATGGGTCACTCACCCGAAGGAGTCCCTGTTCGGGCACCAACTGAAGGTAGTGGCCCGATTAGGGTCACCTTGGTCACTAATGACCACCTCTCAGACTTCCATACCAAATGAAGAGTCGTTCAGACAATAGAGAATACAAACCAATAACTGTTTATTCAAAGTCCTGTCTGCCCAGTCGCTAGGAGTGCTGCAGAGAGATACATTATGTACATTTCAGAACCAATGAAGGCTCGCCCACAATGGAATTTTCCAAGCAGATGCAGCTAAACAATGAAGTACAGAGAATAAGTTTCGATTCTGAGGCAGGGCACATACTACCTACTACTCAAGGTCGCTCTGCCCGTGCCCGCCACTAGACTAGTGGGAGAAGGCCTCTATCTAGTGGGAAAACTATGTGCTAATAAGGACAGTGTATTCATTAGTGAAGCAAAACTCAACCTTGGAGAAACACAACTCAGCAGAGACCTTTTCTCAGAAATAGCAAAGGATTAGTTTCGATCATGATTCAAAATGGCGCCCAAATAGAAAATGGTGCTGCGAATGCTAACTTACCGATGATAATACATAAACGAAATCATTTCTATTCTAACAACATCATTGTTTATCTGTCGTAAATCCTTTATGAACCTATACTGCCCAGTATTGCCGTTGGGCAATGGAATGATAGGACTATTACAGGGGCTAGTGATCTCTTTAATGATACCCTGTTTTAAGAGAGATTCAGTCACAGGTTTTATTCCCTCCTCTGGCTGAGGTGACAGTCTGTACTGGCACACATAAGGTAATTCTGCATTTTCCTTAAGTGTCACTTTATGGGGAGGGCATGTTTTCAATAATCCTGCCTCATTTTTGTGTTTTGCCCAAACCTCTGAGTTCACTTGCTCTAGAACCATGCTTTTAGTCAGCTGTAAAGCCATATTTCCTTCAAGCTTGTAAAAAACTGTAGTCCTGTCATTTCTGAGCATACACAACGTCCAACACCATCCTTCTTCAACTCCCAACACAGACACAATTCCCAAGGGAAATGTAAAATCCTTAGTTCTTGGTAACTCCTGAAGGCGTTTGACCATGGGGCCCAAATCTTTAGGGTAGTAACCTGGTACTACAGCTATAGAGACTTGTGGTTCAGAAGCTGGCACCTGAAATATCCTCTCTTCCTGTGGTCTTAGGTCAAAGCTCACTAAACACTCTTCTTTTCCTACATATAATGTGTGCTCGAGCAACTCTATTGTCCAGTACAAATATTTGTCTGCCATGTAGGTGTACCATTCAGGCACTGGACCTGTGAAAAATGCTGCAGTGCAGTGTACGGGCCCTGGTACTAATGTCAACTGCACTAAATGAGTGACCAAGTCACTCTCAATGTCAGGGCTGTATTTAAATAGTTCTTGAAAGATGTTATCATAAAAATCTCCATGTAACGGAGTCCATTGGTAACGTGTAGGAGAGAAAGAGACAAGACAGGCGGTGCACATAACACAGAATCCGTACTTAATTTGCAAGCAGTAAGTGCTCTATTAGCCAAATCTAACCCTCAGGTACTTGTAAGTAAATCCCAATTTGTAAAAAATAGAATGTTGCATGTAATTTACAGAGGAGGTCTCTCCCCAGCAAATTGATGGGTGCATCTGGTGACAGGAGAAACTGATGGGTCAGTGTGAAGTAGTTAGCAGAAACTGGTAGGGGTTCTGACAATTCTTCATGCCTCATCATTCCATTTACTGCTATAGTAGTGACTGTTTCACCACTACTAGGAATCAACTTGTTTATTACTGCTGATAGGGTTGCACCACTGTCTATTAGGAAATCGATCTCTTTACCTCCTACCTTAATTGGAAACATGGGATTATCTTCATGTGTGTCTGACACCTTCATCATAAAGTACTGGGCTCTGGTTTCTGCAGTTTGTCCCATCTCTCTCTTTGCGTGGTCCTATGCTGATCCATGTCGCTCCTGGAAAGGACTCCTCAGGGCGTGTTGGGTCTGCTGGAGGTCTCTGGGCATGGGTGGTGCTGATGATGGGATGTCATTTCTGTCAAACCTGTCATTTCTGTTGTTTTTATCATTTCTATCATACCTGTCACTTTTCTTATTCCAGCCTCTTCTGCCTATATTAGTTTTACAATTTTGTCCCTGGTGCCCGTACCTCTGGCAAACCTAACACTGATCCCTACTCTTGCCTCTTTTCTAGTATCCTTGTCCATCATCCTGTCTAGGCTGTGACCCCTTATAGTACATTCCCTCTGGCTCTTCCTCCCTCTGTACTTGCTACAACATCATCCCTTTGCCATTTTTATCTGTCTCCTTCTTTACCTTGAAAATACTGTCTCTTTCCATGGTTATGAGAAGAGTGCACAACTCTTGATATCCTTTAGTAGACCAATCAGGGTGGTGCAGTTTACAACTATGGGCCACATAAGCTAACAATCCATTCTTAAGTGTCTGAGTAGCTAATACCTTATGCCTCTGTCATGCGTGGTACCACTGCACTGTTATCCCATGCTTAATAGTACCTTAAGATGTAATCAGTCACTGACTCACCTGACTTCTGCAACGAGGCCGTGACTTCAGAAAAATCACCATGTTTTACTGCTATGCCATTAATTGTGTCCCTGATAGACTCTAACCAATCTATTTTCTGTGACATCCATATTATTAGTCAGTATTGTCCAATCTCTTTCCTATGGAATTTGGAAAACACGTTTTACCAAAGACCATCTGCTACCATATCCTATTTTTAGTGACATTGCTACATCTCGAGGGAGGGGGGGTATGGGCAATGTAAATGGATTCATTTGCCCTTTCCGTTGGCGTCCAGACATTTTTAAAAATGTATCTCCTGTGCTGTGTCTCTATGAGCCTTTGAACCCAGAAACCTTCCTAAATGCCAGAACTGGCTCATCGCCTCGCACTGGTGAAACAACAGTACCTTTGTAGGCACGGAGCTCTGCCGCACCGGTCCTTGATTTAACAGATACCGGGGGATTACCTGCGCCAAATCCATAGCAGTGGCTGCGGAGGGTGAGCTGAGCCGGCTGCGGGCTTCCGGGGGCATCGGCGGTTCCTGCTGGGGCCGTTGTGAGCTCCAACGGACGACGCACGACCGGCTGGAGAGGCTGCAAGATGGTGGCCAACTGAACCCCTGAGTCGCGACGACTGGGTGACGCCCACAGACCGCCGGCTTCCCGCACGGCTCTGGAGGGGCTCGCAGCAGTGAACAGAGCCGGCGGAGCCTCTGAGCTGACGGCGGCGATCAGGAGGGCCCGGAGTGTGGGTCTGCCCTCCCCCTGGTGGGCAAGAGCCGGAAACTTCTGCGAGGGCGCCAGAACCGATGACTGCCTTTCCCCGACCCAAAGAAGTGGAAAGCGAGGGAATAGCGGGCCCCCCAGGCACGATACCCAGAGGCACCCGGAGGACCCAAGAGGCTGCTATGGCCTGACGTGAGACTCGACTCCGCCAAGAGGCTCCCCCCTGCGATGCAGTGCACACACGGCTGAGGGGGCGCGCGGCCCCAGAGCAGAGCTACACAACATTGTGACGCCTCGCCTGACTCATCGCGCTAAGGAGGTGGGCGGGGCCCGGTAAATGAGGCGGAGCGGACTCCCTGCTCTAAGCAACACTGCACCGGGAGCATATGAATCCTAAGCTGGGTGGAAGGCTGGAAGTAGCGCCTGACCTCAAGATGGCGTCCAGGCAGAGGTCTGGCTCATGAACAATTAAATACACTGGCTTCTAGTCTGGGGGACAGACATAGAAAGCCATAGATCTGAAGCATCTCATCCATAAGTGCAAGGTGAAAAGGCTGATGCACATCGCGCTGCCACAAACAAAGCTATACCACACGCCTGACCCTAAGATGGCCTCCTCAGGCGGAACTTGGCAAGACCACCATTGACTCGGCTCACGCCTGACAGCCACTACTCAGCATCAACCTACACAAAGGGGCCGCAATAGCGGAGGGGGGCTGCCCACCCAAGAGAGGAAAGCCTAATTTGGATGGGGCGGAGCCTAACAATTACCGCCCGATTTCCAGGCTGCCGTTCCCAGCAAAATTAGTGGAAAAGGCGATGAATGGTATTCTGTCAGAGTATGTGGAGAGGCATGGCATCCTGGATGATACCCAGTTCAGTTTTCGCAAACATCATAGTACCGAACTAGCCCTAATTACATCTTCAGAACTGATTAGGCAAACGGTCGATGCGGGCGGCAATGCAGCACTTGTGCTGCTCGACCTCTCCGCCGCATTTGACACGGTGAACCATCAGAAATTGCTGGAAGTTCTGGAGGGGATCGGTATCAAAGGGAAAGCTTTTTCCCTACTGAAATCTTTTCTGTTTGGTAGGGAGCAGTTTGTGGCCTTGGATGATTTTAGATCACCCAACTTTACTTTGCCTTGTGGGGTGCCACAGGGGTCGGCTTTGAGTCCGACCCTTTTTAACATCTATGTGGCACCACTGGCTAGGCTGATTAAGTCCCTGGGCTTTTCGGCCATCTCCTATGCCGACGATACGCAGATTATCGTCTCAGTGACCGGCTCTCCCACTGATACTATGGCACAATTTCATACTTGCCTTCGTCAGGTTGGTGATTGGATGGCTACCAACTGTTTAAAACTTAATACGAGTAAAACAGAGGTTTTACTCTTTGGTGCCCATACCAATTTCTGGTCATCTGAGCTTTGACCTTTGGAGTTGGGTCCCTTGCCTATGCCTGTAGCCAAGGTGAAAAACCTGGGAGTTATATTTGACCCTAAACTCTCGTTTGAGAGTCATGTCAATCAGGTCACTTCCCATGCTTTTTACACGTTAAAGCTCTTGAGAAAGATTTTACCATTCATTCCAGCGGAGCTACGTAAACTCGTGGTCTCTGCACTTGTTCTATCTAGAGCGGATTATTGTAATGGCCTCTTTATCAATCTGCGGAAAAAATGTTTGGCTAAATTGCAGGTGGTACAGAATGCTGCAGCGCGGCTTTTGCTTAATATCCCAAGACATAAATCTGTGTCTAGGGTTTTGAAAGACCTACACTGGCTACCAGTTGAAAAGCGAATAAAGTTTAAGACTTTGTGTATTGTCTTTAGGGCCGTGCACGATACAGGACCTGGATTTTTAAAACAGAATTTACAACCTTATATTCCAGTCCGTCATCTGCGCTCTTTGTATGCTCATGACTTGATTGTTCCCAGGGCAAAAAAATGCTCCTGGGGTGGAAGAAGTTTTTTGGTAGGTTCAACAAAACTTTGGAACTCTCTACCTATAAAGTTGAAACAGGAAAGCCGTTTGTTGACTTTTAGGAAAATGTTGAAGACATGGTTGTTCAGTCTTTAGTGTGCCTGCGACCCCCATAGTCCATCCTTGTTTATCGAGCAAGCGCCTTGACACCTTCGGGTGATTGTTTTGCGCTTTATAAATTTCCTTTTCATTTCATTTCATTTCATTTCATTACAACACAGCCCGTTTGCCACCGAAAAAAGCGGCATAATTGGTGTGGTGCCCAAATGTGGCACTCCTGAGGGCGCAATAGCTCGGTGGCCTGACCTGGACACACAGACTACTTCTGGCTCAGGCGCTTCCAGCCTGGAGACGCGGTGGGGCTCCCCCACGTACTGACCTTGATCCTAGATCTAGAGACCAGAGGCCTGAAGGCAAGAATGATGGGTTGTCCAACAATCTACAGACTTAGGTGAGCGGGAGGACGAAGCGAAGGGTGTTTCCCAATTACACCGGGACCGATGCCTTCATTTGAACTATGATGATGCCCCATGGGCGAAAAACCTAATCTGTTTGTAATTACCGCTGAACCCGAGTACCATTGGCCGTTACCCGGTGGAGCTGTCCTATGCAGCTATAGAGGAGTCTGGCCATGGTTCACCCCCTCGGCCGTCACCTACCCAGCCAGACATCAGTCATTGTTTTTAACGGTGCTTCTCGGTCTCGTCTATCTTTCACTTTGACTGCTTGTTTCCCCTGAGGTCCCTTCCCCCCTCTGGTCTGCCTGACGCTATCTGCGTTCCTTTTCCCCTGTTTACCTTTCCCCCTCTACCTTCCATTCCACATAAGACGTTTCTGTCTTTGCTATGTAACTCGAAAATAATCTGTTATCGTATAATCTCATGTTTTTCTACTGTCTGTTCTCACCGCGGAGTCCGAACAACCTTGGCCGATGCCCGGTGGAGCTGTCCTATGCAGCTATAGAGGAGTCCGGCTAGGGTTCACCCCCTCTGCCGTCACCTACCCAGCCGGACATCGGACATTGTTCTTAACGGTGCTTCACGGTCTTGTCTATCTTTCACTTTGACTGCTAGTTTCCCTGAAGTTCCTTCCCCCCTCTGGTCTGCCTGACGCTATCTGCATTCCTTTTTCCCCTGTTTACCTTTCCCCCTCTACCTTCCATGCCACATAAGACTTTTTGTCTTTGCTACGTTACGAGAAAATAACTTATGTTATCGTGTAATAGCATGTTTTTCGACTGTCTGTTCTCACCGCGGAGTCCGAACAACCTTGGCCGATGCCCGGTGGAGCTGTCCTATGCAAATATAGAGGAGTTTGGCCCTGGTTCACCCCCTCGGCCGTCACCTACCCAGCCGGACATCTGACATTGTGTTCCTCGCCTCCCCGTTATGTTTCCTTCCCCCTATCTTTCTCTGATGTCTATACTTGGAATCTGTAACTGAAGTAATTATGTAATCTTTAACTTGCTGATCCTCATGTAAAGCGCTCTGATACCTACGGGTCTAGCCAGCGCTATATAAAACTTTGCAAATAAATAAGTATATTTTTTTAATCCATTCATGATATTTCACACTGGAGGTGAGCGGGTCAGGCGTGTTCACTAGTCATCTGAGTCACCTCCAAGGAGGTCCATGGCTTTAATATGGGTGTCCCCCAACACTATTTTTGATGCAGTAGTATTTCATCAGTATATGAGTTCTCACCCTTTTCCTTTACTGCCCCTGTGCACGACTGTGTATGTATCAGCTATTTCCTCTGATCTATCTTATCCTGGAGTTTATTAATGGAGTGTTGTATTTCCTCCCTTTCAGTGTTCACTGCTTCTTAGAACTCATCTGCCTCCTTCCTCAGATGTCCCAACTGCTGGCGCTCCTTGTTGTTTCTCTCTTCTGCACTCAGCCCTAAATCCTCCCTCAGACAAAAAGTGGAAGTTTGGGCTGATGTTTCAAAAGCATGTGGCATGTCCCCTCCAACTGATAGATGCTGATTCAGGACCGGTGTTCTGAAACTGCCTTCTCTGGGACGAGTTATAGAAGAGGTCAACCCGTAAGTCTATTGTCTCTATCAAGTGTTCAATATCACCTATCTCAAGAGAACCAAATCTAGGCCACCGTCCTTCATTCTCTTTCCAAGTCCAGACTAGTGCACAAAAAAGGTGTTACGTATTCTAAACAGTTCGTATCTTTTACAACCTGAGCTGCAGGACTATCTGGTGGTAATTTAAAATCCTTCTCCAATGACAGTTGTTTAAACAGTTTTTAAGTCTTTTTCCTCATGCAAGGCCTTACCACCTCCATGGTTCCTTTTGACTTGTTGGCCATTGTGCCCTTCACTCACAATTTTACACCCTGAAAGATAAACAGAACTGTCTCCTACAAGGAAAAAGTTGTTAGGTAGTTGATAGAGAGAGTGAGAAAAGAGAATAATCAACAGTGGTAGACCACTCAGAGACACCACATAAAACAATTTTTCATCTCTAATGTAGTGATGCCCTATTTTTCATATAATTCAAAGAAACACTTCAAGGAAACATAGCGGTACATTACTCTTAAATATCAACACATAAGCAAAATTTAAATACAGTCACTGTGCACATTTTAAAATCATTTTCCTGTGTTCCGCACCAGCTAATAGTCAATGCTTCCCACGTTACACTATTGGAGGGTCTTCTTTTCTGTTCCCGTTGCCTCTGGGGTCATTTATTATTCTCTGGCCTAGGCTCTCCTGCAGTGGATTTATAATGCCCTGAAAGACTCAGTCACTTATCAATCAATGCATTGATACAGAGAAAAGTCGTTTTCTCTTCAGTCCCCTGTTTAGTTTAAATGCCATCTATGTGGGTTTTTTTACACCTCAATTCCCTGTTTTACTATTACTATGTTCTAAGCATTGATAGGCTACTGCAGCAAGGTATTCAGCTTACTTACCCGCTGGTGGCATTATTCAATGCATTCCACTTCTGACGCCATTTGTTAGGGAAATAAATCTTCTAACCCTCCTCAGAGCGATGCAAAGAAAACAGACACCAGGCAGGGCACCGAAACAGATGAAATGTATTTGCAGCTACCAATGCTTATTGGCATGCCAAGGCAGAAGACAGATGCACATCCCTGTGTTATGTCTTGGAACAACCTTCTTCTGCACCAAGACTTTCTTTGTGGGGTATTTATATATGTTAGAAAGTGCTGTTACCAGCAGAAAACCCCAGAATGGGGCACAGTTCATATACAGGTAATGCACAAGACACAGCGCAAAATATACTTATTGCAGTATAAGCAAACAAGGGAACAGAAAATAGGTTGAGCTAAACTTGTAAGAGACGGAAGGCCTCAGAGTGTGGTTTATTTTGACAGCTGTTAACCAAGGAGGTGTCAGAGAGGGCAGTAAAAGGGCCTTGGGTCAGGCTGAAATAAATTTGTAAAGAAGGGGGGGAGCACCGTGGAGGACAGAGCAAGCAGTTTGGTCAGAGACAGATATAGATAGCTCAATGGGTCTGAGATAGTGCTGGGGGGGGAATTGGAATTGATTCCCCCATTTGTGTGATACATACACATGGATATATATTTTTTCCCACAGTGTGCACCTATGGCAGGCAGGGGTTTTAGGTGAAAATTTGAATAATCATTAAATATTAATGTTGGTGTGCGCCTATGGCAGGTAAGGGGATCCAGGGGGAAATGGAATAATCTTTAAATAATTAATGCTAGTGTGTGCATATGGCAGGCAAGGGGGACCAGGGGGAATTGAATAATCCTTAATTAGGTGTAGCTATGAGAAGTATTATTATGGGTGATATTTTATAAGGTGCGTGGCCCAGGTGGAACTATGAACACTACCTGGGTGCATATAATAACTTTTCTCAGACTTACAAAAGTACCAGGTACCCATGTTGCGTTGACCAACAGCTGCATGTGAAGAGGAGTGAAGGATAGTTAAATGGGTTTTGCACTTGCTCCCTCAGGACGCAGTTCAAATTCGGCTCCTATAGAATTTAGTAATGCAGTGCAAGAACAGGGTAGAAAGGATGAGGCAACCCCTGGAGGTATTCCAAATAATAAGAGTGCCACCTATAGCTAGGATGCAGTTTGTCTGGAGACCAGATAGGTGGTGGCCCAAGAACCTGAGGATAATTATTGGAGTTCCAGCCAGTGGTTCCAGCCAGTTAGGTGCAGGGTAAACAAGGAAAACAAAGGGCTACAGCTGCATGCCTTTCTTCTCTTAGGTCTTTGCATATTAGATCTAATAATATTGTCGCACTTTCTACACATTATGCAGGCTTTTGACCAGTATCACTGTTTAAGGGATGTGTGTCCATTGCTTGGTAGCTTGGTCTTCGATGCTGGTGACCCCATTAACTGATCTGTGGCCACAATCCAAATTCCTTGTGTGGTACCTAACTCTCTGGACATCTAGGGCAATTTTCTTGTCTCTAAAAAACACAAAATACAACCTGGTAAATGACAACAGCACAAAATACAATTCTTACTTTCTGAAGGAAGACGTACAACTATTTTGCATGCAGGGCTTCAGTAAGGAACTTTGATTTCGCAAAAAAAAAAGCTTCTTTCATTCATTTGATTCCTTCTGCCTTGCCTCAGCAGTCTACCTACCCATGGAACGTGGAGATAATGGCCCAGATGGTTGATCCCTAGTCAGCTTATTACCAATGTGGTGGTATCAGTTATTTGAGAAAGCCCATATGTAGTGAGTGTTGCTGAATGCAGACAATTTAGTTTGTTAACATGGCTGAAGCTTGGCTCAGAGTGTAAGTACCTCCAACATCCTTAAGGTGCAGGGACATCCACTCACTCCATAGCAGCCTTTCAAGGATCCAAGTGCCTTGCACCGCAGTTACTGCTTTGTTGTTTATCTCTGCTGAAGTTTGCAATGGTACCCTAAGGAAGTGATCTGGAGCAGAGTAGGAATGGATTGGGGGCATCTTTAACAATATTTTTGATATTGATTTTTTGGAGGACTGAGAATCTAGTCAGTGACTTAGTCAGGCCCAAGTGGTAGGTAAAACTAGTGTTTCCACGCTTGAGTCCTCTCTCCACAGACCCCAGCTTCAGGGATGGGTTGATGAGTGACCAGGAGGGCCCTATATATCATAAAGGCAGTTAATCAATCAATCAACAGGATTTATAGATCATCGCTAATCACCCCTGGGGGTATCTAAGCACAGAGGTCTGAGGTCTCTAGTTGAAGAGCAAGATCATGAGTTCCTTTCTCAAGTCCGCCAGTGAGAGTGATGTTCGTAGGTGGAGGGGGAGGTTATTTTAGGACTTGGCAGCAAGGCAGGAGAAGGAACAACCTCCTTTGTGGCTTTGGTGGATGATGGGACCATGAGCAAGGTCGACGGAAGCAGAGCGCAGCTGTCTGGCGGGTTTGTAAAAGTTCAAGCAGTGGTTGATATAGGCTAGGCCCTGGTTGTTTAGGGTGTTTTAGGCGTGAGCCAGCATCTTGAACTGGCATCTCCTCTGGGTGGGAGCCAGTGGAGGTTCCTGAGATGGGTGGGTGATTTTGGTCCATTTGGGGAGGCTAAGGATGAGTCTGGCATTCTGCATTCTGTATGATCTGAAGTCTCTTGAGGAGTTGGGTGGGGGTACCAGTGTAGAGTATGTTTTTGTAGTCCAGCCGGCTGGTGACCAGGGCTTGTTTGACCGTTTTCCTGGTGTTGATGGGGATCCATCTAAATATATTTAGAAGCATGCGAAGGGTGTGGAAACAGGTGGAGGAGATTGCAATTACCTGGCATTTCATGGTAAATTTGCTGTCCATGTTGATGCTGAGGTTGTGGGCGTGGTCCGTGGGGTGGGGGTGATTCTGAATTTGGGGGGCTACCAGGTGGTCTCCCACGGTATTCTTCCCAAAAATCAGCACTTGCTCTTGCCGGTGTAGAGCTTTAGGCAGTTGGTTCTCATCCAGCTGATGATGGGCATCATTGTGTTTTGGAAGTTTGTTCTGGTTTTGGTGGGGTCTTCTGTGAGTGAGAGGATGAGTTGGTTTTTTAGTCCTCGTAGGAGAGAATGTTGAGTCCATGAGATTGGACGATGTCGGCCAGAGGTGTCATGTAGATGTTGAACAAGGTGGGGCTGAGAGACGATCCTTGGGGGACGGACCAGATGATGCTCTTGGGTTCAGAGGTGAAGGGTGGTAGGCGGATTCTCTGGGTGCATCTTGTGAGGAAGGAAGCGATCCATTTGAGGGTGTCTTCCTGGATGCTGTTGTGGTGGAGTCTTCTGTTGAGGGTGTGGTGGGATACAGTGTCAAACATTGCCTAGAGATCAAGGAGGATCAGGAATGTTGCTACACCTTGGGCTAGAAGGGTTCTAATGTTGTCGGCCGCATTAATCAGGGGGATCTCGGTTCTGTTGTTGGTGCGGAAGCTGGATTGAGAGGCGTTGAGTAGGTTGTTTCTTTTTATGTGTTCATTGAGCTGGTGGCTGATAGCTTTCTTGAGGACTTTGGTGGGTAACGGAAGCAGCATCGGGGAAGAAGTCTGTGGTGCTGAGTGCACTACTGATTTCTTTGTGTCCAAGGTTGAAGATGTGATGGTGTCAGGGGTCCGTTGGTGCTCCAGTGTGAATGGAGGTCATGATGGTTGTGGTCTTCTGTGTTGTGAGTGACATCCAGGCAGTAAGTGGATGGTTTTGGGAGGCGTCTGTTGGTGTGAGGAGGCTGTCGATGTCAGTGGGTTGTAGATCGAAGTTGCAGTAGATGGTGAATATCATATTGTGGAATTAATTTGCTACAATGTCGCAGAGTACTTGGGAAGGGGGATTGTGTTCTCAATAGGTGAAGGGCAGGAGAACTCTCTGATGATGCTGAAGAGTTCCTTGGTGTGGTTGGCACTTGCCTCGATGCGGTCTGTCAGGGCGTCTTCTTTGAGGCATTGGTGGTATTTGCTGGGATCAATGACATAATATCGAGACAACAAATATCGTCTCACACAATTATCGAAAATATATATGGATAACAAAAATATTGAGTACCTATACATAACTATAAAAAGCACTTATATCGAACACATAAACATTGGTGACAAAAGATACCTAATTTTACATATATCGAGTACAAAAATATCAGAAAAATATATATCTTGGCTTATAAATAGGCATGTACTGTCTCAAAAATATGGATCACAACAATATTGACTACAAACTTATTATCACAACTAGGAAATATGTTTAAGAAACTCCAAAAGCAAATTATTTATACCAACAAACAACAATAAATATATCCTAAAATTATGACAATAATATAAAATTATATTAAAATATTTTACTTCACCAAAAAATTCAACATAAACAATATTATATTAGCACATCTATAAAATAAACACTAAACATATTTAAAACAGATTTAGGTTCCATAAACATTTAAATAAAAAAAACAATATTAATTATTTCATCAACACGAATAAATGCAATATTAAATAAATATAATTATACATAATACAAAGGTAGAAAAACACAAATTAGCATTTACCAAATAAGGATATAACTGCCAAAACAGATTAGAATTATACTAAAGCAACCAATTAAATGAAACTATACACAATTTTAGCTTAACCAATTAAACAAACAATATAAACGGCACACTAATTAAAGCAAAACATAACTCAAAAAATGGCAAACATTTGGAGAGGAGAAAACTCTGCCGGTTTTTCCCTACAAAAAAGAAGTCTGCAAAATATACAACTCCACAATTGCATATCCAAGTAAGTATTAATTATAGTTAAAATAATAGGTAAAATAATGCTAAACTGCAAAAAGATTAATTAATAAACATTAGATAGCAAACTGTTTAACTTTTCTCCATTTTACACAGATTATCCAAATGGCTACGAAATACCATCTACAACAACACATCCAACATTACAGAATAAAATAAGCATATTTAAATAATAATTTTAAACTCACCCCAACAGCTACGCCAAAATATCCTAACCTTCTAAAACTCATCAAACATAAAAAATAGACCACATGCAATTAATATAATTTATTTTTCTCTTTATTTTTCTCTTCTATTTATTTTTTCTTTATTTTTCTCTTCCAAAAGAAACACCTGTTTCACGATCAAGCTCGCTGAAAGATAAAACTCCAAAGCACACAAAACTTCTCTGAAACAGATGCAAGCAAGTACATAAAATAAATAGTAAATGCATATTTAGATGTTTATTAATAAAAAACACATAGAATATAACTATTTTTTATATTTATATTATTACACTAATTACAGATATAATGATAGAAGGCACCAAATGTATCACTTGACAAAAAGGAAAACTGTCATTAAGTTACATGGGGTATACCTACAGCCAAGAAAATGCTTCTACTGAAATGTACAAAATATTATTCCAATGCATGTTATGAGAGGATAACTATTAAAGAAAATATTGTAATTAACATAAGGAGTGTAACCACCACCCAAATGTCAGAGATAGAAGTGAGAGAAGTCTTATAAAACATGAGAGAAACAAGCACTAGTTCTCATGAACCCACAACCCAAATACTAAAGAATATACTACCCAAAGTCCCTGAACATATAACAGGCCAATTACCATTGATCCCCACCTTAAAACGCCTAATACCATGCACTAAAAAGGCCACCAGTAGCACCCTACCTGCTCCTATAACATACAGGAAGATAGACATGCCAACCCATCTAACAATAACACACAGAGAAACCCTTCCTCCTATATGACAATAATAATAATGAGAAACGAATACGAATATTCTCAACTGCAAATAACTTACTCAACCTATCCCAATGCCAAACCTGGATGATGGACGGGACATTTAAAATGTGTCCCAAACCATTCCATCAATTATACAGTATACACGGTGAATTTCAGAACACCAATATCCCTTTTATCTATGCTTTACTTCCTAATAAACAAGCCCGTAACTACATGGAACTACTAACCCATATAAAGCAACAAACAAACAGCTATTACCCCCAAAAAATAATAATTGACTTTGAACAAGCTATGATTCATTCCATACTAAACGTATACCCCCACACAGCCATACAAGGCTGTTATTACCACTTTAACCAAAGTATATGGCGTCATCCACAAAAATCTGCACAAAGGCCCTTAATATGAGTACAGCAGTTCTAGGACCACCATACTCACGGTGACGAGCTGACCACCACCACCACTGTGGGTTCGCCTGCTGTATCTCGAGTATGGCAGTTGGACAGCCACAAGACCACCGACTCCGATGGGATCAACGATCCCATGGCAGTGGCGCAGCACTAAGGGGTAGGAATATTCTGGTGGTGCCACTGCAGAACCGCCAAGCATATTCCGAGTTGCCTGTCCACCACCCATTTCATCGCAGTGAGCCCGCCATGAAAAGAGTGGAGAAGATGCAACTAAGGGGGCCCTAACAGGGCCCCCTGCCACTTCTGGGCCTGGGGGTGCATGCGGGAGGGGCACATGTTGTGCCCCCTGAAATTGCACCCCTGTTGTTGCATGATGTGGGATACACGACAGGGTCATACCACACAATGCAGGAACGTGCTGCAGGCGCAGTCATGGCGACGGTCTGCTGTTAAGGCTCTCCCATGAGCCTAACACAGCTGCCGCCGTGAGACTGTCGTAAAGTCATAATCCGGCAGGCGGGCACACGACGAGCTTGGCGGGCCTTCTGCCAACGCAGCGGTGGCGGTGCTTCAGGAGACCGCCAAACTAGTAATAAGGCCCTAGGTTTGGACTACGCCACCAACAGCCAATTCGCCTTTGAGGTTAAAAAAATGATTGCATTAGCATATATCCCTGTCACAGAGGTAGCCAACCACTCCAACATACTACTAAAAAGCCCCTATTATCAAAGAAATTAAGGCAAACTTACTCCCTTAATGGACTACTTTGATGAAACATGGGTTGGCAGACTGCATAGGTCAGACACAGATGCCAACCCAAATACCAGATACCATGGTGGACTGTCTATGACAGCACCTTGGCACAGTAAGCCAAAACAAACAACGCAGTGGTAGGGATGGCATAATGCCTTCCAATGCACACTAGGGATAACTCAGCCAACACTATACAAATTACTAGAAGCACTACAAAAAGAACAAAGCTATCAAGAACTAAGAATAGAGCAACCTGTTAGCAAAATTGGCCCTAAACTAGGTAAACAAACTAAAAAAATATATGAGATGCTACAAAGCAAAGTAAAAATATTTATGAACTACAAAGGACTAGACTAATTAGAAGTAATAGTCAAATCTATCCTGTAAAACACATATGAACCTATCTTAAACAACTGAAACAACAATATACTACACCACAAAAATTAAATATAATATTGTATAAATTCTAATAGAATTATATTATTATATCAGTGACTAAATGAAAAACAAAACAAATATATTTCTCACTGATATAGAAAAATTATTAATAATAGCATTTCAAAATAATATTAACACTATTAAACAGATCTCTGGCCAAATCCACATGGTAAAAATTAACAATCCAGGAAAAATAATTGAAACAATGCCCAAAATACCCCCACAAATATGCAAAAATTAAAAAAAGGCATAAAAAATACCTCAAAGCAATCCAAAGTCTATGGGGTCGATTCCGATTCGGGCCGGAAAAAGCACCGACCGACTCGGATCCGGAAAAATTACCGACCGACACGTACCCGTGGCGCCCGACACGCCAAGTACGATGCAAGCCGCGAAAAATCCGACCGACACGTAAGGAAACCAAGTGGACCGACCGAGCCGCACGGAAAATAGCAATCCGGCCAGAAAAACACGCGAATCCAACCGACCGACACGCACCCGGAACAAATCCAACCGAAACGTACCCGCCAACTCCAAACCGCAAAGTACGATGCAAGGCGCGAAAACCACGACCGAGTCGGACGGAGGACAAGCCGTACGACCGACACGCATACAAAACCGAGCCGAAGCAACACAAAACACCGCGACCGACGCGTACGCAGCATAGAAAACTGCACAAACACAGCGTGAACGAAACGGAAAACACCGTACGAGACCATTGCAGGGTCCGACTCGGTCACAAGAACGTTTCCAACATACACAAACAACACAAAGGAAAAATCACCCAAAAAAGGCCAAACAAGCAATTACCAAGCCAATAAATACTGGGGGGTGGGGACAGAGAACAAAGACACACCCACAACTCCACCTATATAAAGGACACAAATCACTACCATGAGCCTTTGCAAATGCCATTCCACTGCCAGCACCCAAGAGAAAGCAACCACACACCCACAGCTCATCCCTCACACAAGCCACACACCAGCAGCACACCAACAAATACCTACCTCACATACACCCAGCAAAACACACACTCACACACCCTCACCTGCACACCAACACACACATCACTCACCATCACCACCCATCACCATGCCCCCCAAGAAGAATCACAAGTTCCTAGATTGTGAATTGGAAGTCCTGGTAGACGAGATCCTCAGGGTAGAGCCACAGCTGTTTGGCACATTGGTCCAACAGACCCCCATGTCGCAGAAAACCAAGATGTGGGAGAGGATCATCAACAGGGTGAATGCCCAATCACCATGTCTGCGCACAAAGACCGACATCCAGAACAGGTGGTATGACGTGCGCAGGAGGGTCCGGGAGCTGCTCAAGAAAGACTACCTCATCAGCCAATACACCGGCAGTGGCCCTCCTGCCAAGCCAGTATACCTCAGGCCCTGGGAGGAGAAGGTGCGGGCCATCCTTCCGCCAGTGAGCGTATATGGACTAGAGAACATCCCAGAGCCTGGTGAGTACACAACAAATGTACACAATATACTGCCACAAAGCACACACACATCACTGTCAAGGGGAGAGTCAAACCATGCACTCATAGCAATCACACAGCAACCAGAACAGAATCATCCCAAAATGTGTATGTCAGTCAGAGAAACACAACACATGCCATCAAAAAAGTCACATCCAACTGTGCCAACACATGTACAAACACAACCACAACTACAGCTAGGCAGTGGCACAAATAGAACTAACAAACACATCCACACATGTAGCCACCACAACAACACCAACACACAGTGAAGACCACTCAAAGGAAGGAATTCTGTGTATGCTGGCCAAGTCAGTGTAGCCAATAGCATCATGGGAGTCGCAGTCACACATATTGCCCGCCCCACAACTGTCCCATCAACACCACCATGAACCATGCGCACATCACAGGGAGTGGAGAAGGACTCACAAGATGGCTGACACTGGCTACTGCTGTGGGGAGCACAAGGCCCTGCTGCCAACTGTGCACCAACAAACAGCAGGACACCACTGACTGACATCCTGAGAGACAACTTCCACTCCCTGCAATGCAAGCACGTTCCATGGTGGGATATCTGGCTGGCTGGGTGGGAAGGGGGACTTGCAGCACTGACTATAGTCACCAGCACCTCCCCTCACACCCCCCAACACAAACTCCACAGTACCCACCTGGTAGAATGCAATGCCCTCCATCCTAACACAAGATCCCACAAAGCACCACCACCCTGGGTTATGTTGTGTGAAGCACAGGGACACTCTTGGGACTCTTAGCCAAACAACTGCCAGGACAACACTCCCAGCCATCCTGTCAGCACAGCCAGCCCACCCCACAGGGAAGCAGAGTCAAAAGGAAGGAAGCATGGGCATGCTGGGAAGGGGGTGGAGGCAATAGCATGATGGGAGTCGTAGTCACAGACATTGCTCAGCCTCACAACTGTCCCATCAACACCACCCTGAACCATGCTCACATCACAGGGAGTGGAGAAGGACTCACAAGATGGCTGACACTGGCTACTGCTGTGGGGAGCACAAGGCCCTGCTGCCAACTGTGCACCAACAAACAGCAGGACACCACTGACTGACATCCTGAGAGACAACTTCCACTCCCTGCAATGCAAGCACGTTCCATGGTGGGATATCTGGCTGGCTGGGTGGGAAGGGGGACTTGCAGCACTGACTATAGTCACCAGCACCTCCCCTCAGACCCTCCCCAACACAAACTCCACAGTACCCACCTGGTAGAATGCAATGCCCTCCATCCTAACACAAGATCCCACAAAGCACCACCACCCTGGGTTATGTTGTGTGAAGCACAGGGACACTCTTGGGACTCTTAGCCAAACAACTGCCAGGATAACACTCCCAGCCATCCTGTCAGCACAGCCAGCCCACCCCACAGGGAAGCAGAGTCAAAAGGAAGGAAGCATGGGCATGCTGGGAAGGGGGTGGAGGCAATAGCATGATGGGAGTCGTAGTCACAGACATTGCTCAGCCTCACAACTGTCCCATCAACACCACCCTGAACCATGCTCACATCACAGGGAGTGGAGAAGGACTCACAAGATGGCTGACACTGGCTACTGCTGTGGGGAGCACAAGGCCCTGCTGCCAACTGTGCACCAACAAACAGCAGGACACCACTGACTGACATCCTGAGAGACAACTTCCACTCCCTGCAATGCAAGCACGTTCCATGGTGGGATATCTGGCTGGCTGGGTGGGAAGGGGGACTTGCAGCACTGACTATAGTCACCAGCACCTCCCCTCACACCCCCCCAACACAAACTCCACAGTACCCACCTGGTAGAATGCAATGCCCTCCATCCTAACACAAGATCCCACAAAGCACCACCACCCTGGGTTATGTTGTGTGAAGCACAGGGACACTCTTGGGACTCTTAGCCAAACAACTGCCAGGACAACACTCCCAGCCATCCTGTCAGCACAGCCAGCCCACCCCACAGGGAAGCAGAGTCAAAAGGAAGGAAGCATGGGCATGCTGGGAAGGGGGAGGAGGCAATAGCATGATGGGAGTCGTAGTCACAGACATAGCTCACCCCCACAACTGTCCCATCAACACCACCCTGAACCATGCTCACATCACAGGGAGTGGAGAAGGACTCACAAGATGGCTGACACTGGCTACTGCTGTGGGGAGCACAAGGCCCTGCTGCCAACTGTGCACCAACAAACAGCAGGACACCACTGACTGACATCCTGAGAGACAACTTCCACTCCCTGCAACGCAAGCACGTTCCATGGTGGGATAACTGACTGGCTGGCTGGGTGGGAAGGAGGTCTGGCTGTCAACCAAACACAAGCAATGCAGACCATGTTCACACCCCAGAAAATACATAGAAATGCCCAAATAATGCAGGACAATGTGCCACACCAATATCAACCCCTGACTGTGACGACTTAGGACAATGCAATGTACAGGCCCGCACCCAGAGGCACAGTCACAACTGTCATGTGTGTCAACCACTGATGCCTGCAGAAACATGACATACATTGTTTGTGTCTCCCAAAAACAGGTGATGATGGGGACACAGCAGCAGACGCTGAGGAGTCCCAGTCCCAGGCTCAAGAGGATGCCGAGCTCACTGGCGTCGTACAGCCTCTGTCCTCCTCGGACGATGAACAACCTGGCACATCCGGTGCAAGTCAACATGCAGCACCAGCAGGACCACCAGCTGCAGCACCAGCAGGACCACCAGCTGCACTCCCTGCACCCACCCCTACAACGACTGTCACCACGAATACCATCCCTGCCGACATGGACAGAATAAGGAGCAACACCAGCGCAGTGACCCTGGACCAACCTGGGGCCATGGACACCACCACCACCACCAACCCCCAAGGTGGACCAGGGTTATCTGTGCGTGCAACTGCACACACTGCACATGTCAGCAGGGGTGGTGGGAGGGGTGGGAGACAGAGGTCGCTGCTTGCAGACGTTGCTGGTGTGCATGAAGACCCACAACTGGTACGCATAGCTGATGCGTACCAGTCCAGCACCGGAGAGCTCAGCCAGGTAGTGGGGCTCCTCAGAGACATCAAACAGCAGCAGGCTGCCCATCATGCCCGCTTGGACTCCCACATGTCCCACGTGGAGTCACACATGTCACGTGTGGACTCACACATGTCCCGCGTGGAGTCCAAGTGGGATGTACTGCATGAGATGACGGCGGTGCACAGGGACATTTTACAATGCCTCCGCCAGATGAACAGCAACCAGTCCACACCTCCCTGTGTGCCAACAACATCTGGTACCGAACAAACTGCAACTGCCACAGGGAGGGAGGAGGACTCTGGCGGAGAGTCCCCTGCACCGCAGCAGCCTGCACTTGAGGGCCCCCCCAAGAAGAGGGGTCGTCCGAGGAGGGGAAAGTGAGAGGCCGATGGCCAAGCGCAACTCCCAGGAAGCCTGAACCTGTTCTGGATGTTCGCCTTTGTGCACAGACTGTTCACCCTGTTGACGGCAACACTACTCCCACACATTGCATGGGGAGTACAAGTTGGACCAATGTGTCAGACAACTGTGGCCCCGATACTGGGGATCCTGTCTACCCAGACTTTCAATTCACCTAGGAACTTGGGATTGCAAGATTCATGTACAGCACAACCCATCCTATGCACTATTAACACAAATGTATCACAATAAACACACTAATACACCATACTTGCCCCTGTCGTGATTCCAACGTGGGTGCTGTTATGGGGATGATGAACTGCAAAATTACACTGTGTATGCGAACTGCAACAGCAAGGACAACACAGGCATGTGAGTAAAGGCAACGTGACACATATGAGGGAGACACACCACCAGGGCTACACAACACATACACACCTAGGCCATCTGACTCATTGCCTACACTGATGTTGCCAGGGAAGACGGTGCAATGCACAGACACCACACCCATTCCCAGTTGTAGTCAAGTAGCCCACAGGTGCAGTAAGCAAATGGCAGTCAAATGTGTGACCACAGACAACGCACATCACTAAGTGAAGCACAGGTTTATTACACAGTAGCAACATGCCGTAACCACTACAGATGCAAGGTAACCCCACCTGGTAGCGGGCACACAGTCAACAACTGTAGACGGAAGGAAGTCCATGGGTGTGGCGCACATCACCTGTAGGGACACAACAGCTACCAGCCTGGATGTGCAATCACGTCGTCGGTGGACACAGTTGACCAAACGAATCTGAAAGTACCCTGTGAAGGACAGAAATGACACACAGTCAAAAGCAATGCAGTACAGGACAGAACAGCAAAACTCATGCACAATACATGTTACAAGATACCCACCCAGAACCAAGTTAGCATGTCAACACTGTTGGGGAGTACAGCCCACCTGTAACCACACATCGCAACACACATCCAGTCAAGTAGCCCATGGACACACTCCAACAGCGCCAGAGCCCCACCCACACATCATGCCAACTCACATCATTCACATGACACCTCAGGATACTCACATTCAGCTAAAGAAGTTGGTGATGAGCTGTGTGCGGACATCACCATCACCATCATCATCATCATCGTCACTGGCATCGTGGTCCAGGCCAGGATCCTCCACAGGTGGCGGATGTTGGTCATCGTCATCCTGGATGAGAGGCAACTCCTTCCGCACTGCCAGGTTGTGTAGCATGCAGCAGACGATGATAATCTTGCACACTTTCGCAGGGGCATATGGGAGGGACCCTCCGGTCTTGTCCAGGCAGCGGAAGCGGCTCTTCAGGAGACCAAAGGTCCGCTCAATCACTCTCCTGGTCCGACCATGTGCCTCATTGTAGCGCATCTGGGCAGGTGTCACAGGGTTCCTGAGGGGTGTCAGCAACCACGGCATGTTGGGGTATCCCGAGTCACCTACGGACAGACAAGTGCACATCAGCTGACTTGGAAAAGTGGGCGGAATACTACAGATCAGATCACACACAATGGCACAAAGTCAGTACACACCGAAAAGCCAGGCACGCTGGTTCTGCATCTGTGCCATCATCCTGGGGATGCGACTACTCCTCATCACAAAGGCATCATGTGCTGAACCAGGGAAACGGGCACACACGTGTGTGATGGTCATGTCTGCAAGACACACCACCAGTGCATTGACCGAGTGGTAGTGCTTGCGGTTCCTGTAGGCCTGCTCCTGGGCCTGTGGTGGTACCAAAGCCACATGTGTCCCATCAATGGAGCCAATGACATGCGGCATCCTCCCCAGGGCATAAAAGTCACTCTTCACGTCAGTGAGTCGTCGCAGTCTAGGGAAATAGATGTACCGGTTCAGGAAGAGCAACATTGCCGCCAAAACATCGCGGAGCACACGGCTGAACATGGTCTGTGACATCCCACCAGCAGACGCCACAGTATGTTGGAAGGTACCGGTGGCAAAGAAGTGTAGGGCTGCCATCACCTTCACCTTGGGGGTCAGCGCTGTAGGATACGGCCGGCCAGGCTGCAAATGTGGGGACAACTGCACTGCCAAATCCTCAATCAGCTGCCTGGTGAAGCGGTACCGTCGGATGCTGTCCCGTTCCACCATCGTTGCCAGGTCTGGGAATGGCCGATGGACAGCAGGAGCCCTGCAGTGCAGAGGAGAAGTAAGCAAGATCGTCAGTCACCCCACATATGCGGCATTGAACACACTCAAGATCCCAACATACATCATCATGAGGCACAACTACATGAAGTGTGCAGTACCGGAAGGACATGTATGGTACATACATGGCCAACATCTGTCAACACGGTCCTACAGGTGGCATCAATTTGTCCCAGGTTGGCCCATTGGATATCATGATGCCGTGTCACAGTCACCCCCACAGTGACATGTGAGGACAGATGTGCCCCAGGCACCACAGCTCAACGACAGGCACATTCCCAGGGACCCTGTAATGCCACATGGACACTGGCATCACCTGGAGTATCATGTGTACACCACAGCAAAACAAACATGACCCCCACAGGTAGTGGCCACACTTGCCATGGCAGGACAGACATGGACGTCTGTGACACACACGCACAACATCAGAGTCCATGCACACACAACGTGGATGTGGAGACTGTCTCCCATTGTGCACATGAAATCAGGGACATTGTAAACACTACATGCACAAAGACTGTGGAGGGCCATCACTATTGTGCCACTGGGACACCCTGGCTCAAACATACCGTCCCACATGGGACTCACGGGGTATGTGACATGACATACACAAACACCACTGTGAAATGTGACCATGACACATGCACAGATATGAACAGTTGCACATCACAGTGGTCACGTACACGTAACACCCAGGATCCTGTCCCCATGAACACGTGCACAGCCTGGGGGTGGCTGCCCACAGGTGACACCCACAGGACAACATGTACACCAACATACACACAATAGGAAATGCAGCCTTACATGCCTTATGATAAGGTTTGGACAGGCTGTCGTGATGTAGGTGTGCCCCTCACTCCCTGGGAGCTATCTGTGGCTGGCATATGTCCATCTGAGACAGGCATGCTGACCTATGCCTGTCACATGTACAGTGATGCGTTGTACCGCAATGGACCGATCGGTGCCTCCGGCCGGCCCATTGCCTTCAATGTGTGCGGGTACGCGTTGTACCCCTGTGCGCGTTGTACCGCAATGGACCGATCGGTGCCTCCGGCCGGCCCATTGCCTTCAATGTGTGCGGGTACGCGTTGTACCCCTGTGCGCGTTGTACCGCAATGGACCGATCGGTGCCTCCGGCCGGCCCATTGCCTTCAATGTGTGCGGGTACGCGTTGTACCCCTGTGCGCGTTGAACCGCAATGGACCGATCGGTGCCTCCGGCCGGCCCATTGCCTTCAATGTGTGCGGGTACGCGTTGTACCCCTGTGCGCGTTAGTACCGCAATGGACCGATCGGTGCCTCCGGCCGGCCCATTGCCTTCAATGTGTGCGGGTACGCGTTGTACCCCTGTGCGCGTTGTACCGCAATGGACCGATCGGTGCCTCCGGCCGGCCCATTGCCTTCAATGTGTGCGGGTACGCGTTGTACCCCTGTGCGCGTTGTACCGCAATGGACCGATCGGTGCCTCCGGCCGGCCCATTGCCTTCAATGTGTGCGGGTACGCGTTGTACCCCTGTGCGCGTTGTACCGCAATGGACCGATCGGTGCGCACCCATTGACAATGGGCTTGCCTGGCAACGGACGCGTTTTCGAATTTCGAACGAGTCGGTTGCTGGGTATTCAGTTGGTCACCCACAACAATGTTGCAAAATCATGTATGTCATGAAGTTGAAGATTTGAAGGATGCTGTGGGCGTGTTTTGGTGCTGCTATTCCATGGATTGGCCAGATTCAGAAGATGCAAACGACTTGGACCTATCACTTTGGACACAAGGGACAGGATCTGCCTCTCCAGCACATATATATTGCTGGCTGTTCCCCTGAGAGCCCACTTGCCTGCACTACATGCTCCAGGACGACATCTGCCACTGCACTGCTGCTGTCTCTGCCCCTCTGGACCCTGCAATGGCACGTACTGTGGAGAGAGCCCCAGCCTTCAGCCTTGAGGAGAACCAGGCCCTGCTGGACAGCCTACTTCCACAGTACAGCAAGCTGTATGGGACACCAGGGGAGCAGGTGAGTGTCCTGTGCACTGCCTTTCTGAATGTGCATTTTGTCTGACTAGCAAGGCTGAGAGTCTGCACGCCACTGGCTAGCAGGCTCACTGAGTAGTTGTCACCCCCCATAGTGTGTAGTGACTTGCACTGGACAGGTATGGTGCAGTGACAGTGCTTCTGAACAGGGTTTTACTCCCCATGCAATGATACCATGTAGTGACTTATGGAAAACTGTCCATGGGCAGCCGTGCACTGCCTGTGTACACCATGTGCCCCTGTGATTGCGACATGTATATGCAACTGTGTCATGCACGGATATGTTGCATGTGTAGTAATGGCCTTATCACTTTGTCATCCTGACAGGCTTCTGCCCATCGGAAGCAGGAGATATGGAAGGACATCGTCCGGGCTGTCCGGTCCGTGGGGGTCTACAAGCGCCGGATCCGCAACTGCCAAAAGAGGTGGCAGGACCTTCGGGGCTGGACCCGGAGGATTGCACGGGTCCAGCTGAAGCTGTCGCCTCCTCGCAGGAGGGGCGGAACACGGACCCTGACCCCCCACATGCTCAGGATCCTGGCGGTGGTCTTTCCAGACCTGGATGGGCAGCTGAAGGCCAGAGAGCAGCAAGGAGGGGTGAGTCAAAGACTGCACTGTGTACTCTGTCTAACATGCTATGTGCCCTCCTCGGGCCTGGTTAAACTGCCACAGTACAGCAGTCATGTTGTCCAGGAGCCATGTCCCTCTATTGTGCACTGCCCACTCCTCATCTGATACCCAGGTGTGGCCCTTACATGCAGGGAATTCTGTCACTTAGGACTGTGTCCTTGCAGTTTGCTTGACTCAAGGTGGGAGACAGCATCTGTTTCCCTGACTCTGTGGTGGGCATCATGGGTGGGTCCATTGCTTACACAATGCCTGTATTCTGACATGTATTCAGCGTGTTACTTTGATCTGTGGTCCAATTGCTGAGCTGATCCACCACATGTGGCTGGGGTATCTGGCACACACCCATGCTGCGGGTGGGAACAATGTTTGGGCCCCAGGAGTATGTATATGACGTGTGTCACACATACTTAGCCAGCTGCCTACAGTCCAGGGCTCATCCCTCATTCATGTGGGGCTGGACAGTCATGCCTACTCCAGGCCATACAATACACTCTGTACTCCCACTCCCGTGTATCAGCTGACACATTGTGCGCAGTGATTTGACCCCTCAGGTGTCTGCCTCTGTGTCAGTGTGCTGTGGATTAGTCGCCAGGACTGCTGTGGAGTTTCTTGGTAGGGGCTCAGCATGCCACTGGAGATGTTACCATAGGAGACGATACTTGTGTGACACATAGGTGTCTGATCAGCTGCCCATGCAGACTGGGGCATGTGAATGTGAAGTTCAGGCAGCTGTTCCCCATGCACAGCAGAGTGTGAGGGGCTCAGGTTCAGAGGGTAGTGTCACAGGTCTACCATATGTCCAATAGGTATGACCTGGACAGATGAGGGTTAAGAGGATGTGTTGTGGGGGGATGTACATGTGCACTTGTGCAGCTCCAGGACTTGCATTCCCCATGACCTACTATTGTGACACAGTGCAGAGTGTTGTTGTCTGGCTGCAAAGTCATACATCACTGAGACAGTGATGTATGACTTTGCAGTCATGCCTCCGCCATGGCATGTGTCTACTGATTGGTGAGCCTGCAGGGGAGTGACATGTGCTACATGCACACCATAGTGGCGCTGGCTATCAGGACATGGGTGCATCATGGTGTCTGTCGCTGGTATGCATCACATGCATTTCCTATTTGACTCTGGGCATCCCTTTCATCCGGAAACCTGTACTGACTCAGTGGCAAGAGCTGTGATGTGTGCATGTCCACATGCCACACCGTGTCCTCTGCACTGTCCAACTACTGTGTACTTGGTGCATGTGTCAACACTGGGGTGTTGCAATCCAACAGACACCAGACAGATGGGTGCAAGGCCATGTGGGATGTGAGTGCCATGCTTGGCATCAGACTGACAATTGACTTCTCCTGTTCAATTAGGGCACTTTTAGCAATGTATAACTGATGATGCCAGGGCTTGCTCTGTGATGTGCTGTGCTCACAGTGGTGTGTGCGTTATGTGCAGGTGACTGATGTCTGTCTGTATCCCCATTGTTTGCAGATACATCCACGGCCACGGAAGGGGACAGCTCCACGGACCAGGAGGAGCCAGAGAGCCAGACTGGGTCAGCAGCCGAGGAGTGGTCGGAGGGACCCAGTGGCACGGAGGGCGAGGGGAGCCACACCGAGGAGTCCTCAGCAGCATCCACCTCAGCTGAGGACCAGAGCAACTCGGAGGATGACTCCCTTGTGGAGGCGGGTGTCAGCAGCCACCACACCCCAGCTAGTGTTGCTGTCCCCGCCACCACCAGCACCACCACCGCCCTCCCATCGGCTCCCATTCCCCAGGTCAGTGGAGGCTCCCATGTCCGGGAGCGTGTTTCCTTTGGGCCAGGCACCGCACCCCCTGCCCCTGTGTCCCCTGCTGCCCTCAGTGAGGAGTCTGTGTACCTCCTTCGCCAGCTCCATGTAGGGCAGACAGCCATGCTGAGTGTCCTCCATGCGCACACCGCGCTGTTGACTCAGCTGGTGTCGTTCATGGAGGGCATCTCATCGGGCATGTCTGACCTACAGAGGGGCAATAGGTCCATGGACTCCTCCCTGACGGCAGCAGTGTCCCTCCTCAAACGGTCCCTCACCCCTCCTGCCTCTGCTCCATCCACACTCCCCAGCACCTTACCCGTCCCAAGCACACACACACCGGCACAGGCACACACCAGCACACACACATCCAGCACACTGACACACACGCCAATGACAAAACGCACACGCACGCACATTCAGGGGACTGAAGCCAGACTCACAGGGGATGGGGCCCTGGAACACACACACGCATCCACATGCACTGCGCAGTCCTCAGTTCCCTCTCCCTCCAAAGCACCCTCCCTTGCCTCACCTGCAACCCCAAAGTCACAGCAGCTCTTCCTCTGTGACCTCGGCCTCTTCCCCACCGATGAAGCTGCTCCAGCATCCCGGGGAAGAGGAAGCCCACCCACACGGAGCAGAGTGCCCCTCGCCCCCGGACACCCTCCCCAGGCGCAGACGGACTGAGGCCCCCACCCGCAAGTCCCCCCGGAGTCCTAAGAGCAAGACCCCGCCACCGCCCTGCAGCTCAGGCACAAGGTCTCCGTCCTCCATCCCTCAGGCCCCCACTGCACAGGTGCCCCCACCACACCCTGCCCCAGGTTCCCCCACCCACAGATATACCATCCCCAAGAGGATCAGGCCTTCTCCCCCTGCCACTTGCTCTCCCAGCACCACACCCCCGCTGCGCTTGTCTGTGCCACTGATGTGGTGAGGGTGTCCTCCCCCTCTGTCCAACCCACCTTGCCTGTTCCCCATTCTCCTCCCCTGGAGGTAGGCACTAGGGGTGGGCGGAATTTGCGTAGTCGCGCTACGCAAAGCTCCGCGAAACGGTAAAAATCTCCGCGAGCACGCAAAAGTTCCGCGAACACGCGGAATTGCTTGTTCCGCCCATTCGCGATGCTTTTTTCCTGTTCGCGAACGCTGTTTGCGTGCTCGGGGAGAAATATCTCGCAAACACGCATTTTGAAAGCGCGAACAAGCAAAAAATTCCGCGAAGCCGCGGATCGCGGAATTTTTGGCAATTTCGCGTTCTCCGCGGAACGCGAAATTACCCAAATTCCGCAAATTCCGCGAGCGGAACGGAATTTACCGCCCAGACCTAGTAGGCACTGCAGTGGAGTCCACTACCGCCCTGTCTGACTTGGGCACTGCAGTGGCGGACCTGTCCACTCCATCTGCAGGGTCCACTGCAGTTGTGCCGGCACCCACGACATCTGAGTCATGCCCCCCAGTTGTGCCGGCACACACCATGTCAGACACCTCCACTGCAGTTGTCAGTGGCTCTCCAGCACCCACCACCCCTTCCCTGACTCCCCCTGGTGAGCCCTGATCCTGTCCCTGTGGTGCCTGGCCTGCCCCCCCGGTTGCCCCTCCTAGTGGATTGTCCCTGGTTTTGTGCAGGCATGCGTAGGGTGACATCTGCCAGTGTCACCCTGTTTGAACTTTGACAATGGACTGGCCATTGGCCTTTGCTCTATTTTTTCTGGACGTCGTTTTCAATCAACACATATGCTGAATAAAGCAACTTTCTTTTCTCTAGTGCTCATGCTTCAGATGTACATGTTGTTGGTGCTGCTAACCATGCCCTTGCTGCAGTGATGGTGATATCTGGTCTCATGATTATGAAGTGTTACTGTGCAGGAACCCATGTGGTCCAGGGGGAATGTGTCCTATCATGTGGTGTATCCATGTCATCAATAGCAGCATCTGAGGGTGTCATGTGTTCAGTATTTGGCAATGGGTTTCCTACTTACATTGGCAATTTCATATCTGTGGCTTCCACCCCTGCACATCTGTTGTGCCTGCCATCGTTGCATTTGTCTACTTCCCTGACCGTGTTGCCATCTCCAGTGGACATGCAGGTTTGGGCATCAATGGGGAAGGACTCATCCGTGTAGTCAGTGCAACATTGCTATACAAGTGTGTTGGATCTGTGCTGATGATTCCGTTGGCACATCCATGACCAGGCTGATGTGATGGGAGCCCTCATTTGGTGCTAATTGTTGATTGTGTGACCAAGTGCTCAGCTGACATGATGGGGCCCTACTGAGGCAACATATGGCACAGCTTTCCTCACACAGGAGTGGAGTCCCCTCATGGCAGTGTGTACACGTGTGACATTGCCTGCGCCCAAGGTGTGTGTTGTATGTGCATGTCTGTGTGTTCACTTCCATTTATCTGCGCATGCTGTGATCCCTAGTGTTGTACCTGTTTGTGATGCTTGCTGACTTGAGCTATGTTCCCCAAAGTCTTCTCCCTGTGTTCTCTGTGATGTGGGTGCATGGCACATTACTGGTCATCAGGGTGTCACCCATAGGTGTGTTTGCTGTCAGGGCTGAGTTTGTGTGCAGACGCAGATGGGTCACAGTCAGGTTTCCCCTTGGCACTTGTTGTTTGCCCCTGTCATGTGATTTTCAGTTCGTGTTATCTTTCAGTGATTGTGACACGTTGTGTGTGTGACTGCTGGCACTCCTCAGGGTCCGGGCTGCAATGTTGGTTGTTGTCTATGTGTGTTCTTTGTGGGTGACCTTGGCTTCTTCATTGGTGTGTGACTGTGGCTGGGATCCCATTGGTTGGTGTGGTATCGCCGTCATGTCCATGTACAGCGTAGTGTGCAGTGTGTCAGACATTCAGGAGTCTTGTTGAGTGGCCATGTGTGATGTGTTTCTGCACCTTGGTTCCCACCCACCACCCTGGAATAGTCATGGGTGCATGTGCAATGTCACCAGTGCATGTGTACTTCACTGCTGCACATTGTTAGAGGTCGAGGGGTGTGGTCTTGAGTGTGTGCAGATGGGAGTTGTTGCCCAGCTAGTCCCCTGCCTCCATGTTGGCCTTGGCTTACTGGCCATGCTGATTGATTTGTGCTTGTGTAGGTGTGATGGTAGTTTGTTGCTCAGGACACCTGACTGTGGTTCACAGTGTGAACGACATTTAGCTTTGTCATCACAGTGGGATTTTTATTCAGCCCAGGGTCACCACATTGTGGGGGCCCTGGGGGTGGTGCTGTGGTGTGTCTGTGTCTTGCTGTGTCAGTTGTTGTTCCTACGTGCCTGTGTGACATGTGTGTTTTGTGCTCCCTCTCATCTGACAATGCCTGCTTGCCCACATAGGGGATTTGGATCCATGAGTTACCTTAGTGTGGCAGTGTATGCACATCTGTATGATTGGTATTCAGCTCTCCTCATGTGTTGTGTGGTTGCCTGGGGACACTGGCACCCCCACCCCTCACCTGCTGTGTATGATGACAGTGTTGGTCTGCCTGTTTGTGTTTGTGCATCTGCACCACTGCATTGGCATATCTTGGGTGTGCCATTGGCTGTATGTTGTTTGGTGTGTTTCCCCTGCTGTCCCTGGGACTCCTAGGTCATCGGTCAGCACAGTGATCATGGTTTGTGTGTCCCATTGCTGCCATGGTATGGTATCTGTTCACCTCACATCTGCTGTCTCCACAGGATATCTGCATTTGTGTGCCCATTGGTGCAAACATGTGGTTCTGCATTCTGATGGTCACTTCTGTCATTGTGTCATTGATGAATGTTGACGGTCTCAGCCCCCATGGGTGTTGTTTGTCTGCACATGGCCAAAGGAATGTCTCATTTGCACTGCAGTATTTGGCTCACCCAATTTATGTTGCAATGGGACACATACACTACTTTGCCACAGATGAGTTTTTGGTTCTGTGACCAGGAATGATCCATGCAGTTTGGCAGTTGCAGCTCTTTCTTTGTCAACACTTACCTTTTGGTCACTGTGATGATGGGGGTGTAGACCCCATTGCCACAATGGTCAAAATGTGCTTCAGCTATGGACCCCACACTTGCCTTTTGGTCACTGTGATGATGGGGGTTTAGACCCCATTGCAACAATGGTCAAAATATGCTTCAGCTATGGACCCCACACTTGCCTTTTGGTCACTGTGATGATGGGGGTTTAGACCCCATTGCCACAATGGTCAAAATGTGCTTCAGCTATGGACCCCACACTTGCCTTTTGGTCACTGTGATGATGGGGGTTTAGACCCCATTGCCACAATGGTCAAAATGTGCTTCGGCTATGGACCCCACACTTACCTTTTGGTCACTGTGATGATGGGGGTTTAGGCCCCATTGCCACAATGGTCATGGGCTGCTTGCATTGTGGGTGCCACACACATATATGTGTGGCACATGTGCTAGGGGGTCACATTGTATGTTCAAAGTCATATTCGGTGTTGTATGCATTTGACACAGCCTACACACGCTTGTCATGGTGGTGGGGGAATGTCTTTATCTTGCATTCCCTAGGTTGTGGTGTGCTTGTTGTGTCATGCATTGTCCATCCTATGAGTGGGGGTGGTAGTAGTGGTAGGCATCCAGCCCCCCCTGGGTGTGGGTGGTAGTAGTGGTAGGCATCCAGCCCCCCTGGGTGTGGGTGGGAGTAGTGGTAGGCATCCAGCCCCCTGGCTAAGGGTGGTAGTAGTGGTAGGCATCCAGCCCCCCTGGCTAAGGGTGGTAGTAGTGGTAGGCATCCAGCCCCCTGGGTGTGGGTGGTAGTAGTGGTAGGCATCCAGCCCCCCTGGGTGTGGGTGGTAGTAGTGGTAGGCATCCTGCCCCCCTGGCTAAGGGTGGTAGTAGTGGTAGGCATCCAGCCCCCCTGGCTAAGGGTGGTAGTAGTGGTAGGCATCCAGCCCCCTGGCTAAGGGTGGTAGTAGTGGTAGGCATCCAGCCCCCTGGCTAAGGGTGGTAGTAGTGGTAGGCATCCAGCCCCCTGGGTGTGGGTGGTAGTAGTGGTAGGCATCCAGCCCCCCTGGGTGTGGGTGGTAGTAGTGGTAGGCATCCAGCCCCCTGGGTGTGGGTGGTAGTAGTGGTAGGCATCCAGCCCCCCTGGCTAAGGGTGGTAGTAGTGGTAGGCATCCAGCCCCCCTGGCTAAGGGTGGTAGTAGTGGTAGGCATCCAGCCCCCTGGGTGAGGGTGGTAGTAGTGGTAGGCATCCAGCCCCCCTGGGTGTGGGTGGTAGTAGTGGTAGGCATCCTGCCCCCCTGGCTAAGGGTGGTAGTAGTGGTAGGCATCCAGCCCCCCTGGGTGTGGGTGGTAGTAGTGGTAGGCATCCAGCCCCCCTGGCTAAGGGTGGTAGTAGTGGTAGGCATCCTGCCCCCCTGGGTGAGGGTGGTATTAGTGGTGGGCATCCTGCCCCCCTGGCTAAGGGTGGTAGTAGTGGTAGGCATCCTGCCCCCCCTGGGTGAGGGTGGTTGTGGTGGTGGGCATCATGCCACCCCTGGGTGTGGGTGGTAGTAGTGGTAGGCATCCAGCCCCCCCTGGCTAAGGGTGGTAGTAGTGGTAGGCATCCTGCCCCCCCTGGGTGAGGGTGGTAGTAGTGGTAGGCATCCAGCCCCCCCTGGGTGTGGGTGGTAGTAGTGGTAGGCATCCAGCCCCCCTGGGTGTGGGTGGTAGTAGTGGTAGGCATCCAGCCCCCCTGGGTGTGGGTGGTAGTAGTGGTAGGCATCCAGCCCCCTGGCTAAGGGTGGTAGTAGTGGTAGGCATCCAGCCCCCCTGGCTAAGGGTGGTAGTAGTGGTAGGCATCCAGGCCCCCTGGGTGTGGGTGGTAGTAGTGGTAGGCATCCAGCCCCCCTGGGTGTGGGTGGTAGTAGTGGTAGGCATCCTGCCCCCCTGGCTAAGGGTGGTAGTAGTGGTAGGCATCCAGCCCCCTGGCTAAGGGTGGTAGTAGTGGTAGGCATCCAGCCCCCCTGGCTAAGGGTGGTAGTAGTGGTAGGCATCCAGCCCCCCTGGGTGTGGGTGGTAGTAGTGGTAGGCATCCAGCCCCCCTGGCTAAGGGTGGTAGTAGTGGTAGGCATCCAGCCCCCCTGGGTGTGGGTGGTAGTAGTGGTAGGCATCCAGCCCCCTGGCTAAGGGTGGTAGTAGTGGTAGGCATCCTGCCCCCTGGGTGAGGGTGGTAGTAGTGGTGGGCATCCTGCCCCCTGGCTAAGGGTGGTAGTAGTGGTAGGCATCCTGCCCCCCTGGGTGAGGGTGGTTGTGGTGGTGGGCATCATGCCACCCCTGGCTAAGGGTGGTAGTAGTGGTAGGCATCATGCCCCCCTGGGTGTGGGTGGTAGTAGTGGTAGGCATCCAGCCCCCCCTGGGTGTGGGTGGTAGTAGTGGTAGGCATCCAGCCCCCTGGCTAAGGGTGGTAGTAGTGGTAGGCATCCAGCCCCCCCTGGGTGTGGGTGGTAGTAGTGGTAGGCATCCAGCCCCCCCTGGCTAAGGGTGGTAGTAGTGGTAGGCATCCTGCCCCCCCTGGGTGAGGGTGGTAGTAGTGGTGGGCATCCTGCCCCCCTGGCTAAGGGTGGTAGTAGTGGTAGGCATCCTGCCCCCCCTGGGTGAGGGTGGTAGTAGTGGTGGGCATCCTGCCCCCCTGGGTGAGGGTGGTAGTAGTGGTAGGCATCCTGCCACCCCTGGGTGAGGGAGGTAGTAGTGGTGGGCATCCGGCCCCCCTGGCTAAGGGTGGTAGTAGTGGTAGGCATCCTGCCCCCCCTGGGTGAGGGTGGTAGTAGTGGTGGGCATCCTGCCCCCCTGGGTGAGGGTGGTAGTAGTGGTAGGCATCCTGCCACCCCTGGGTGAGGGTGGTTGTGGTGGTGGGCATCATGCCACCCCTGGCTAAGGGTGGTAGTAGTGGTAGGCATCATGCCCCCCCTGGGTGTGGGTGGTAGTAGTGGTAGGCATCCAGCCCCCCCTGGGTGTGGGTGGTAGTAGTGGTAGACATCCAGCCCCCCCTGGCTAAGGGTGGTAGTAGTGGTAGGCATCCAGCCCCCCCTGGGTGAGGGTGGTAGTAGTGGTAGGCATCCAGCCCCCCCTGGGTGTGGGTGGTAGTAGTGGTAGGCATCCTGCCCCCCTGGCTAAGGGTGGTAGTAGTGGTAGGCATCCTGCCCCCCTGGCTAAGGGTGGTAGTAGTGGTAGGCATCCAGCCCCCCTGGGTAGGGGTGGTGGTGCGCATTCAGGCCCCTGTGTGCATATGTGGCATTGGTGATGGGCATCCCGCCCCTATGGTGCTGCTGTTGCTGGTGTAAGTATATTCAGCATCCCCGTGTATGTGTGTGATGTGTCGTGTACGTGTTGTATGTGTTTTGTGGTTGGTGTCTGGCTTACCTTCTGCGCCGTACGCGTCCGTGCCTGTTCCGGTAGTAGATGTAGAATATTGGTATGATCGGGACGAAGGGATTCATGGTTGGTTCGTGTCGTTCGTCCTTCTCGTTGCTTCGCGTCGTCCTCGTCGCTTCGCTTCGTCCTCGTCGCTTCGCGTCGTCCTCGTCGGTGCCGTGTTCGTCTCGTAGCCGTGGATCGTGTTGTGGCGCGATTCGGAGCTTATGTGCGCCTCTCCCGGATGCTTTAACGTGCCGTGCGTAGCGACGGGTTCGGCGCGTACGGGAAGCGCATCGTACTTGTCCGGCCGGACGGGGCTGCATTTTTCCTTCCGTGCGACTCGATTCGGCGTTTCCGGATTCGCCTCGGTCGGAGAACAGGACCTGGTTTGGGTGAGTACGGCTCGGCCGGATTTTTTGCTGTTGTGCGCATCGTACTTGCTCGTTCGGTGTGCTGTACGGATCGGTCGGGAAACAGGCTTTCGCATGGCTTTTTTCCTGACCGAATGGTATTGGGTGCGCCTCCGACCGAGATCGGAATCGGCCCCTATGTGTCCATGAAAAAGCTTGAAAAAAGATTGAAAAAAAGAACCACTCCCGAAAACACCAAAAACAATGAAATCTATATTAAAAAAAATGGTTTATAATAAACCAAAACAGATTTCCTTAAAAAAACAAAAAACAAATGGGACGTCCAACTTTCCATTGAAACAGCTCGGAAACACAAACCTGTAATAGATAAGTAAAACACCCTCCCATACAAAACACTACATTCCCAGGTAAATGCATACAAAACCTTTAATTATATAAGGAAACTTACCAGCACATATCTTAAACATAAAATAAACATTCATGAACTTTCCATATAAAAAAGCGATAGAACAACACAATACAAAATAGTATAAAACATTAAATAAAAGGCACAAACGACTTCTTAATAACAACACTCACATCTTTTATGCAACTGTACTACATCCCCCACCTTAGAAAATATTTAAAAAACAATAAAAAGTGACTTACCTGTTCCGATGAACAGCAGCACCCAACCGCGATTACCTCCTTCTAAAAACGACCTAAAATAACACCAATAGAGTGCAAAATATAGATAGCTGGAGAATATAATGGCCGCCTAAAAAAGAGTAATAGGAAGAAATAGGAATAAATGGGAAAAATACTAACAATGTTAAAACAATGTTTAAAAAAAATATTATAAAATGTTAAACATGTAAATCAATGTTGTAAAAAATATTACCAAAATTTAAAAGTATATATTAAATAATACCATAACATTATTTAATATATATTAATAATGTTTATGGTAAATAAGACTTACAAAATGTATAAAAAACTGTGAAACAAATATGCAAAAAATATGTACAATATTTAAAAAAATATAAAAGTTTATATTATGCAAAAAGCAATAAAGACTATGGGTCTGAATACGAGTTTGGCTGTCTTCCTACCGTCACACAGCAGTGGCGATCCCAAATACACAGTCGAGTCAGTGGTCTCTCGCCCATCATGTTTTTGATGGCGGGGAATATTTTTTCATATGTGTCGATGAGGGTGTGTATATTTTGACTAAACAAGTCACACATGTACACATATGCATGACATGTGAAAATATACCTTGTGCAAGTACTTTTCTATTGCTGGAGTCCGGACCATATGTGCCCAGTTCAGTCAATGGGAGAAAAGTGAGAAACGGACTTACCTGGATTTCGCCACCGACAAGCTCGTTTTCTTTAAAGTCAAGTTGCTGCTGTGAAGGAGCACCCTGGAGGAAGGGATCCATGTGGGAGACTGAAGGGAAAAGAAGGAAATGGGTGAGTTTGCACCTCATTTCCCTTGATTCTGCTGACTCGCAGCAGGCAGTGTCCCCGCCATGGTTGGATCAAGGGAAAGGCACCTTGTAATCCGGACTGCAGTAACCTTGTCTGTACCGCCCTCTGACAGCCTCTTTTCCCCCTGCCGCCATCGAGGTGGTCTGTGAATGGCTGCCGGTGAGACTCCGGCGTCTTTCCTTCAGCAACCCAACGCCCTATGTTTTTTTTAGTTGTTTTGGAACTTTAAAAAAATGTATGTTATATATTTAAATGAAAAATTACTTCTATTTTCTTTACCAAATGTATTTGTTAACTACTAAAATAATGTGATAAATTTGTTTAAAAATCAAAATTTTAAAATATATTGGTGATTTTTTTATGATACATAATAATATATAAATAATAATAGCGCAAAAATAAAAGTTTATATTCCCATACCAATACAAAGAAACTCTTACAAACTATTTCGCCCTAGAAATATAGCACGTACTATTCCCACTTCACGACAAATAAACAAGTGAAATGTGTTCAACAATAAAGGCACAATATTTACTAATCCCACTCCACTCCAAACCAAGTCAGAGAAGGTGTTGGACACTAAAAGGGTAACATTTACCATTCCTGCTCCACTACAAAGCAACGCAGGTAAGGTGTTGGACACTAAAGGGGTGACATTTACTATTCCCACTCCACTACAAAGTCAAGAAATGTGTTGGACACTAAGGAGCTTATTACGAGTACGGTGGCTTGGACCACCGTACCATCGCCACCCATGTGGGTCCACCCACTGGCACCGCTAAGCATATTCCGACTTGCACATCCACCCCATTTCATAGCGGGATCGGGTAGAAGAGATGCAGGTGGCCCCCTGCTGATTCTGGGCCTGGGGGTGCATGTGGTGGGACACAGCATGTGCCCCCCTACAATTGTACCCTTGTTCCTGCACAGTGTGGCATGTACGCCATGGTGCAAGACACACTGTGCAGGCACTCTCACAGCGGCGGTCTGTGTTAAGGCTCTCCTATGAGCCTAACAAAGCCGCGGCCGTGAGACCATTGCAGCTTCTCCCACCTGCTCTGGATTCCTTTTGGAATTCAGTTGGCGGGTGCACCACAGGCATGGCGGTCCTCGTGGCAGTGCAGCAGTGGCGGTGCTACAGGAGGACAGCCGAACTCGGAATCAGGCTCTAAAGGTAACATTTACTGTTCCCACTCCACTTCAAAGCAACTCAGAGGAGGTGGTAGATACTAAAGGGGTGACATTTACTATTCCCATTCCACTACAAACAAACTCAGGGAAGGTGCTGGACACTAAAGTGGTGACATTTACTTTTTCCACTCCACTACAAAGCAACTCAGGGAAGGTGTTAGACACTAAAGGGTAACATTTACTATTCTCACTCTACTGCAAAGCACCTCATAGAAGGTGTTGGACCCTAACAGGGTGACATTTACTATTCCCACTCCACTACAAAGCAACTCAGAGAAGGTGCCAGACACCAAAGGGGTGACATTTACTATTCCCACCCCACAGCAAATAAACTCAGGGAAGGTGTTGGACACTAAAGGGGTGACATTTACTATTCCCACTCCACTACAAAGCAACTCAGGGAAGGTGTCGCACACTAAAGGGGTAACAATTAATATTCCCACTCCACTACAAACAATGTCAGGGAAGAAGTTGTATACTGAAGGGTTAACATTCACTATTCCCACTATACTACAAAGCAACAAAGAGAAGGTGCTAAACACTAAAGGGGCAACATTTACTATCCCCACTCCATTGCAAACAAACTCAGGGAAGGTGTTGGACACTAAAAGGGTAGAATTTACTATTCCTGCTCCACTACAAAGCAACGTATGTAAGGTGTTGGACACTAAAGGGGTGACATTTACTATTCCCACTCCACTACAAACAACTCAGGGAAGGTGTAGGACACTAAAGGGTGACAATTAATATTCACACTCCACTACGAAGCCAAGGAATGTGTTGGACACTAAGGTGCTTATTACGAGTACATTGGTCCTAGGACCACAGTACCATCGCCACCCCTGAAGGGTCACCCACCATATTCAAGGTGCGGCTGTCAGACCGTCACAGGACCGATGCCTCCGCCGGGATCCTGGATCCCACAGCGGTGGTGGTGAGAAAATGGAAGGTATATACTGGTGGACCGATGCGGCACCACTGAGCATATTCTGACTTGCATATCCACCCCCCATTTCATGGCAGGATCGGGTGGCAGAGATGCAGGTAGCCTGCCTATTCAAGGCCTGGGGGATCATGTGGAGGGGGTACAGAATGTGCCCCCCTACAATTGTACCCTTGTTCCTGCACAGTCTGGCATGCACGACATGGTGCATGCCACACCATACAGGAACATGCTTCAGGCACTCTCACAGCGGCGGTCTGCTCTTAAGGCTCTCCTATGAGCCTAACAGAGCGGCCGCCATGAGAACACTGCAGCATCTTCCTCTTGCCCGGGATTTTCTAGGAATTCAGTGGGCAGGTGCACCACAGGCTTGGCGGTCCTCCTGGCAGCGCAGCAGTGGCGGTGCTACAGGAGGACAGCCAAACTCGTAATCAGGCTCTAAAGGGGTAACATTTACTATTCCCACTCTACTTCAAAGCAACTCAGAGAAGGTGGTAGATACTAAAGGGGTGATATTTACTATTCCCACTCCACTTCAAACAAACTCAGGTGCTGGACACTAAAGGGGTGACATTTACTTTTTCCACTCCACTACAAAGCAACTCAGGGAATGTGTTGGACACTAAAGGGGTAACATTTACTAATCCCACTCCACTACAATGCACCTCATAGAAGGTGTTGGACCCTAAAGGATTAAAGGGTAACATTTACTATTCCCACTCCACTTCAAAGCAACTCAGAGAAGGTGGTAGATACTAAATGGGTGGCATTTACTATTCCCACTCCACTACAAACAAACTCAGGGAAGGTGCTGGACCCTAAAGGGGTAACATTTACTATTCCCACTCCACTACAAAGCAACTCAGAGAAGGTGTTGGACATTAAAGGGGTGACATTTACTATTTCCACTCCACTACAAAGCAACTCAGGGAAGGTGTTGGACACTAAAGGGGTTACATTTAATATTCCCACTCTACTGCAAACAATGTCAGGGAAGACGTTTGACACTGAAGGGTTAACATTTACTATCTCCACTCCATTGTAAAAAACTCAGGGAAGGTGTTGGACACTAAAGGGGTGACATTTACTATTCCGACTCCTCTATAAAGCAACTCAACGAAGGTGTCGAACACCAAAGATGTAACATTTAATATTCCCACTCCACGACAAACAATGTCATAGACAGTATTGGACACTAACGGGGAAAGATTTTCCATTCCCACTCCACTACAAACTTAGGGCCTTATTATGATTACGGTACCTCCTGTGGGGGTCCAACCGCCGACTCTTCAGCAGTCCGATCGCCCGATTACGACTGTAGCAGTCGGACCGCCGCAAGACCACGAACACTGCCAGGATCTTGAATCCCATGGTGGAGAAAGCAGTGATCTATAGCACCGCCGTGCAGATCATGACCTGCCTTTCCACTGAGCTTTTCATGGCAGTGATCCTGCCATGAAAAGGTCATCAGAAAGGCAGGGAATGGGCCCAAAACAGGGAGTCAGGGTGAATATGCCGATGGGGGGTGTGCACGTGGTGCCCCCCTATGCTTGCACTGTCGTGCGAGATCTGTGGGTTTCCTGTTGGAGCACCATCATCTTTCTAGTTGCTTGCAGTTACATTTCATTGTCCGGAGTTCTGGTGTGTACCAGCTGGAATGTTTGGTAGATCTGCTGGTGTTAACCTTCTTCATGAGGGCGACACTATCGGTGCAGTTGGAGAACGAGGTGGAGAAGTTCTGCACGGCCTGTTCCAGGTTGCTAGAGCAGTAATCCACTGGGTCTCGGTTACTTTATTCCAATTGTGGGGAGGGGAGCTCAGGGGCTTGGTGGTGGCACCCAGGGAACCTGTGATGGTGAAGTGCATGATGCGGTGGTCAGTCCATTTGAGCTCGGTGACGTGGCTGAACTTGAATCTGGCGCTGGTTGTGAAGATGGGTCCCAATGTGTGTCCTGCGCTGTGTGTGGGGCAGGTGACCAGCTGGGTGAGGCTGATGTTCCTCATGCTTCCAGGAGGTTGGTGGAGTTGGTATATTTGGGGTCATCGAGATGGAAGTCAAGATCACCTAGGAAGATGTAGTGCTTGGAGTTCATGGCTAGAGGGGCAATAAATTTGGAGATGGTGTCGCAGAAGCCAGGGCAGGGACAAGGGGGTCTGTAAGCGAGGGTTCCTCTAATGGTTGTCTTGGTGCCGGTTTGAAGTTGGAAGTTTAGGTGTTCCATGATCGGTGTGGTGTTGTCTTCAGTGGTGGTGCCCTGGAGGGTTTCCTTGTGACTGATGGTGATGCCTCCTCCGTGTTTATTGGTGCGGTCTCGATGTATCATCTTGTAGCCATCGGGCTTAATGGTGGTGATGCCTGGGGATGAGGAGGGGCTGAGCCAGGTCTTGGTGATAAAGATCATTTTTGGGGGGGTGGTGGTGATGTTTGCCAGATTTCTGTGCCGTGTTTGCAAAGGAACTGGGCGTTGAGCAGAATGTACTCGAGCTGTTTTGGGGTATCTGAGGTCTGCTGGGCAGGTGTGGCAATTGTTCCTGTGCAAGCGGTAGGTCCGGCGTTGTATGTGAAATGACAGAAGAAGGGTCCTTCTGTTGATCGCGGAGAGGAGATACAGCAGATGTAGTTGTGGCGTCCAGGGGGCAGGGCCAGGAGCTCGTCAGTGGAGTATTGGTGAGTGGTCGAAATCCAGGGTTCCTGGTGTTGGGCACAGTCCAGGAGCGGTCGGGTGCAGACAGGCTTGCCTTCGGTGTGCCTTTGGCACACTGGCAGCACGGTCACTGCACGTGTCCACTGCTCAGCTGCATTGCAGCCTCCATTAAGTAGGCCCTGGGTGAGGGAGAGGTGCTGTGCGGCTGGAGCAGGGATTGGCGGGAAACAGGTACAGCAGTGAAAGAGAAATACTGGTAAATATGCACACAGCTAATTTGGTACAGGAATGGAAATGGCTACTCTGGCACAATACAAAACAAATACAACAGCAGAGCAATGCCACCAACTAAAATAGACAGGAAATAAAGGCTAAACTGGCACAAAAAGTGAGACAGACAGTAAGGCTGGGGCGACGAGCTAGGAAAGGCAGAGGAAGCGCAGTGTCAGTGGCCCAATACAGTGGCAGCAGGGGCACAAATCAGTGGCAGCAGGGGAGCCCTGCTAGAGACATGAGGGGGAGCTCGCACAAGGACCTTCTCCTGGTGATCAGAGTTGATGGCACAGACTCTGTAGCCATGCTGGGGCACATGTTTTGTGTAGGCCTTGCTGGAGTTTGCAGAGTTTCACTCTGCGGAATTCCGTGGAGTTACCAAATTCCACAGAGTTCCGTGAGCGGGCGGAGTGAGAGTCCTCAGTCCTCCTGTGGTCTAATGCACCTACTGCAGAGATATCTGTGTATCCTCAGGTTCACAGGTCCAAATTTCTGCACCAGAGCTCAGCCTTTTATCTTTTCACAGTAAGTAAAATGTGTACAGTCAGGGGTTTCTTAGTTCTTACAATAATAGCTATCATTGGCAATGTTCTAAAAGAAAGTGTGCAGCTCCAAGAAGTACCAGGTAAAGTTTTCTCACCATTAAACAGAGCCAGGCATGACACGTGTAGCAGGAGGCACATGTGAAGATTTATAAACACCCCTCCTTTCTGCTCCCCCTCCATCACTCTCCTCAGTTCAAAAGCATTTCGCTATCAGCTTGGTGCCAGTTCGGGTATCATCACGATCAAAATTATTCAGAGTAATAGGCACGGGCAATCTATTAACAGAGCACACAGGCATTAATTGAGTTCAGAACTTTGGGAATGGAAGTTAAGGAGGGGCACCGGGAGAGCGGCTAAGTTATTATTGCTGATTATACAGACTGACAGAGACCCAGGGAAACAGCAGTACCGTAACACAGGGAATAAAATGGACACGAGCAGAACTGACCTGACAATAGCTTTCTTGAGACAAAAACACCAAAGCTTTCTTTCTGGACTCAAATGCTCTCTGTATTATAAACATCATCATGCCTCTGTCTTCAGAACAACTCTTGGGCTGAAAAAAGCATACGTTTGCAATTTACCAACTTTGACCGGCCATAGCAGGTTTCTTTACTGTGAATTCCTGAAACGTCGAAGTAATTTTGGTTCTATATTTAATTTAACACTAAGCACATTTCTGGTAGTTGAACATAATACCACCACATGCTGAGGGCAATTACTTTTCCGTTGTATAACTACATGCCAGTAAGGGTGGAGGAGCGAGCGACAGTCATGCGTACGTGCTCTTATATGTGTTAACCTTGTAAGTAATGTAATGTACTGAGATGTACAACATACGATTTCTCTTTCCTCTGTTGCATCATGCCTTTGGAACACCTGATTCTTGCAATACTTGTCATTAATTTCAAACCTCCCTTCATCACCGACTTCTGAGACAGACCCAGCTAGCTGTTCAAGGGCTTTCAAAACGGCAACAGAAGTTGAACCATTCATTTCACGCATTGCCCACCAGAATTAACGTCATTGGACTGGACTAGTGGACGAAAAAAAGAGCAACTTATGAAAACAATAGTGTGAAAAGAGGACAATCCACACAACGATTGGGATGGGTAATACAGTGGCAGAGTTTTTGCAGAACTCCGCATTCCAAAGCTGAGCGTGGAGTGGCAAAATACTGCAAACTCCGCCAGCTTAGCGGAGGTTGCCGCCCACCCCTAGTTTTGTGTCCCCTTTGTGTAGTGAAAAGCCTGCTGGTCTCAGTCCATCAGGTGGGGAGGTGATGTCGATGATACTGTAAACTCCACAAGTGGGGAAGCTGTGTGGTAAAGTCTTCAGGTTCCCCACTCATTTGAAATATCCTTAATTTGACAGTAAGAACGACCACAGTGGACAACAACGCTAGCATGTTAACCCCTCCGCTGCTAGGCCTTTTCCCCCCCTGTGCTAAGCCTTTTTTTGGCTATTTGGGGTAGTGCGCGCTTAGGCCCCTGTAACTTTTTACCACATAAGGTATCCACGCAAAATTTGCGTCCTTTTTTTCTAACATCATGGGGATTGTAAAGGTACCCAGGGTTTGTGGATTCCCCTGGAGGGGACCCAGAAATTAGCCAAAATACAGCAAAATTTTGTTTTTTGGGGGAAAAATGCGAAAAAGGGCTACAGAGGAAAGCGTCTTGTTTTTCCCTGCAAATGGCATCAAAAAAGGGGTTGTGGTGCTGAAATCACCATCTTCCCAGCTTTCAGGGACAAGCAGACTTTTGTCAGAAAACCAACTTTTTTACACAGTTTTGGCATTTTTGTGGGACATAGCCTATTTTTGCTATTTTTTGTGCTTTCAACCTCCTTCCAGTTAATGGTAGAAATGGGTATGAAACCAATAATAGATCCTAGAAAGCCATACATTTCTGAAAAGTAGACAAAATTCTGAATTCAGCAAGGGGTCATTTGTGTAGATCCTTAAAGTTTTCCTTATAGAAACTAACAGTTAAATGAAGGAAAAATTGAAAATTAGTTGAAAAAAACAGCCATTTGTGTCAACGTTTTCACCTGTAACTTCTTCTAATTATGACAGCTATTTGAAAGCAATATACCGTTATATCAGCTGGACCTTTCTGGTTGTGGGGATATATAGGACTTGTAGGTTCACCAAGAACCCGACGAACCCAGAGCCAATAACTGAGCAGCATCTTGCAATGGTTTTTTATTATGTACCGGGTATATAGCAATTATTTTGGGAAAATGTATACATGGAAAAATTGTTATGAAAGACACCTATGTATTTCTGAAATGGGAACAAAATGTAGATTTTAGAAACAGTAGATATTTGCACATTTCCTGAATTGGGAGTACCCATACTAGCATGAGAATTATAGGTCATTTTTCAAAATGACTTATTTTTTACACATTGTCTTTCATTTGGAAGGCAGAAATGCATCGAAAGTCAATAGGTAATAACAGTTGCTCTACAATTCTGTGTTACCCTAAGTCTCCCGATAAAAATGGTACCTCACTAGTGTGAGTAGGCCTTGTGCCCACAACAGGAAATGGCTCAAAATGCAACGTGGACGTACCACATTTTCACAATGAAAAATTACCCTTTTTTTGCAAAGTGCCTAGCTGTAGTTTTTGAACCCTAGCTCTGCGGGCACTTAGGGAAACCTAGCAAACCTATACATTTTTGAAAACTAGACACCCAGGGAATTCAGGATGGGGTGACTTGACTGGCTCTCACCAGGTTCTGTTACCCAGAATCCCTTGCAAACCTAAACAAATTGCAAAAAAAGACATTTTCCTCACTTTTCTGTAGTGGAAAGTTCTGGAATCTGCGTGGATCCACAAAATTCCACCCACCCCGCGTTCCCCAAGGTCTTCCCAAAAAAATGGTACCTTACTTGTGTGGGTAGGCCTAGTGCCCGCGACAGGAAGGAGCGCAAAACGCAACGTGGATGCACCACATTTTCACAGTGAAAAATGACCCTTTATTTGCAAAGTGCCTAGCTGTAGTTTTTGAACCCTAGATCTGCCGGAACTTAGGGAAACCTAGCAAACCTATACATTTTTCAAAACTAGACACCCAGGGAATCCAGGATGGGGTGACTTGACTGGCTCTCACCAGTTTCTGTTACCCAGAATCCCTTGCAAACCTAAAAAATTGGCAAAAAAACGCATTTTCCTCACTTTTCTGTGGTGGAAAGTTCTGGAATCTGCGTGGATCCACAAAATTCCACCCACCCCGCGTTCCCCAAGGTCTTCCCAAAAAAATGGGACCTCACTTGTGTGGGTAGGCATAGTGCCCGCGACAGGAAGCAGCGCAAAACGCGACGTGGACGCACCACATTTTCACAGTGAAAAATGACCCTTTTTTTGCAAAGTGCCTAGCTGTAGTTTTTGAACCCTAGCTCTGCCGGCACTTAGGGAAACCTAGCAAACCTACACATTTTTGATAAGTAGACACCCAGGGGAATCCAGGATGGGGTGACTTGACTGGCTCTCACCAGGTTCTGTTACCCAGAATCCCTTGCAAACCTTAAAAATTGGCAAAAAAAACACATTTTCCTCACTTTTCTGTGGTGGAAAGTTCTGGAATCTGCGTGGATCCACAAAATTCCACCCACCCCGCATTCCCCAAGGACTTCCAAAAAAAATGGTACCTCACTTGTGTGGGTAGGCCTAGTGCCCGCGACAGGAAGCAGCGCAAAACGCAACGTGGACACACCACATTTTCACAGTGAAAAATGACCCTTTTTTTGCAAAGTGCCTAGCTGTCGTTTTTGAACCCTAGCTCTGCCAGCACTTTGGGAAACCTAGCAAACCTATACATTTTTGAAAAGTAGACACCCAGGGGAATCCAGGATGGGGTGACTTGACTGGCTCTCACCAGGTTCTGTTACCCAGTATCCCTTGCAAACCTTAAAAATTGGCAAAAAAAACACATTTTCCTCACTTTTCTGTGGTGGAAAGTTCTGGAATCTGCGTGGATCCACAAAATTCCACCCACCCCGCGTTGCCCAAGGTCTTCCCAAAAAAATGGTACCTCACTTGTGTGGGTAGGCCTAGTGCCTGCGACAGGAAGCAGCGCAAAACGCAACGTGGACACACCACATTTTCACAGTGAAAAATGACCCTTTTTTTGCAAAGTGCCTAGCTGTTGTTTTTGAACCCTAACTCTGCCGGCACTTTGGGAAACCTAGCAAACCTATACATTTTTGAAAAGTAGACACCCAGGGGAATCCAGGATGGGGTGACTTGACTGGCTCTCACCAGGTTCTGTTACCCAGAATCCTTTGCAAACCTAAAAAATTGGCAAAAAAAACACATTTTCCTCACTTTTGTGTGGTAGAAAGTTCTGGAATCTGCGTGGATCCACAAAATTCCACCCACCCCGCGTTCCCCAAGGTCTTCCGAAAAAAATAGTACCTCACTTGTGTGGTTAGGCCTAGTGCCCGTGACAGGAAGCAGCGCAAAACGCAACGTGGACGCACCACATTTTCACAGTGAAAAATGACCCTTTTTTTGCAAAGTGCCTAGCTGTAGTTTTTGAACCCTAGCTCTGACGGCACTTTGGGAAACCTAGCAAACCTATACATTTTTGAAAAGTAGACACCCAGGGGAATCCAGGATGGGGTGACTTGACTGGCTCTCACTAGGTTCTGTTACCCAGAAACCCTTGCAAACCTAAAAAAGTGGCAAAAAAAAGCCATTTTCCTCATTTTCTGTGGTAGAAAGTTCTGGAATCTGCGTGGATCCACAAAATTCCACCCACCCCGCGTTCCCCAAGGTCTTCCAAAAAAAATGGTACCTCACTTGTGTGGGTAGGCCTAGTGCCCGCGACAGGAAGCAGCGCAAAACGCAACGTGGCAGCACCCCATTTTCACAGTGAAAAATGACCCTTTTTTTGCAAAGTGCCTAGCTGTAGTTTTTGAACCCTAGCTCAGCCGGCACTTAGGGAAACCTAGCAAACCTATACATTTTTGAAAAGTAGACACCCAGGGGAATCCAGGATGGGGTGACTTGACTGTTTCTCACCAGGTTCTGTTACCCAGAATCCCTTGCAAACCTTAAAAATTGGCAAAAAAAACACATTTTCCTCACTTTTCTGTGGTGGAAAGTTCTGGAATCTGCGTGGATCCACAAAATTCCACCCACCCCGCGTTCCCCAAGGTCTTCCCAAAAAAATGGTACTGCACTTGTGTGGGTAGGCCTAGTGCCCGCGACAGGAAGCAGCGCAAAACGCAACGTGGACGCACCACATTTTCACAGTGAAAAATGACCCTTTTTTTGCAGAGTGTCTAGCTGTAGTTTTTGAACCCTAGCTCTGCCGGCACCTAGGGAAACCTACCAAACCCACACTTTTCTGAAAAGTAGACACCCGGGGGATTCCAGGGAGGTATGGCTTGCGTGGATCCCCCAACGTTTTCTTACCCAGAATCCCCTGCAAACCTGACACTTTGCTGAAAAAAATCCCTTTTTTCACACATTTTTGTGTGGTAAAGTTGTGGCATCACCGGGCTGACACAAATTTCCTACCACCCAGCATCCCCCCAGGTCTCCCAATAAAAATGGAGCCTCACTCGTGTGGGAGGCCCAAGTACCCGCGACAGGCAAGGGCCCACAACGTATTGAGGCAACCTCAAAATGGCCTATCACAAAACGACCTGGTTTTGCAAGGGTGGTCCCATGACGTTTTGGCCCGGGGCTCGGCGGCCACCTAGGGAAACCTATCAAACCCACACATTTCTGAAAAGTAGACACCCGGGGGATTCCAGGGAGGTATGGCTTGCGTGGATCCCCCAACGTTTTCTTACCCAGAATCCCCTGCAAACCTGACATTTTGCTGAAAAAATCCAATTTTTTCACACATTTTTGTGTAGTAAAGTTGTGGCATCACCGGGCTGACACAAATTTCCTACCACCCAGCGTCCCCCCAGGTCTCCCGATAAAAATGGTGCCTCACTTGGGTGGGAGGCCCAAGTACCCGCGGCAGGCAAGGGCCCACAACGTATTGAGGCGACCTCAAAATGGCCTATCACAAAACGACCTGGTTTTGTAAGGGGGGTCCCATGACGTTTTGGCCCGGGGCTCGGCGGCCACCTAAGAAAACCTACCAAACCCACACATTTCTGAAAAGTAGACACCCGGGGATTCCAGGGAGGTATGGCTTGCGTGGATCCCCCAACGTTTTCTTACCCAGAATCCCCTGCAAACCTGACACTTTGCTGAAAAAAATCCCTTTTTCACACATTTTTGTGTGGTAAAGTTGTGGCATCACTGGGCTGACACAAATTTCCTACCACCCAGCGTCCCCCCAGGTCTCCCAATAAAAATGGTGCCTCACTCGGGTGGGAGGCCCAAGTACCCGTGACAGGCAAGGGCCCACAACGTATTGAGGCAACCTCAAAATGGCCTATCACAAAACGACCTGGTTTTGCAAGGGGGTCCCATGACGTTTTGGCCCGGGGCTCGGCGGCCACCTAGGAAACCAATCAAACCCACACATTTCTGAAAAGTAGACACCCGGGGATTCCAGGGAGGTATGGCTTGCGTGGATCCCCCAACGTTTTCTTACCCAGAATCCCCTGCAAACCTGACACTTTGCTGAAAAAATCCCTTTTTTCACACATTTTTGTGTGGTAAAGTTGTGGCATCACCGGGCTGACACAAATTTCCTACCACCAGCGTTCCCCCAGGTCTCCCGATAAAAATGGTGCCTCACTCGGGTGGGAGGCCCAAGTACCCGCGACAGGCAAGGGCCCACAACGTATTGAGGCGACCTCAAAATGGCCTATCACAAAACGACCTGGTTTTGCAAGGCGGGTCCCATGACGTTTTGGCCCGGGGCTCGGCGGCCACCTAGGAAACCTTCCAAACCCACACATTTCTGAAAAGTAGACACCCGGGGATTCCAGGGAGGTATGGCTTGCGTGGATCCCCCAACGTTTTCTTACCCAGAATCCCCTGCAAACCTGACATTTTGCTGAAAAAATCCCTTTTTCACACATTTTTGTGTGGTAAAGTTGTGGCATCACCGGGCTGACACAAATTTCCTACCACCAGCGTCCCCCAGGTCTCCCGATAAAAATGGTGCCTCACTCGGGTGAGAGGCCCAAGTACCCGCGACAGGCAAGGGCCCACAACGTATTGAGGCGACCTCAAAATGGCCTATCACAAAACGACCTGGTTTTGCAAGGGGGTCCCATGACGTTTTGGCCCGGGGCTCGGCGGCCACCTAGGAAACCTACCAAACCCACACATTTCTGAAAAGTAGACACCCGGGGGATTCCAGGGAGGTATGGCTTGCGTGGATCCCCCAATGTTTTCTTACCCAGAATCCCCTGCAAACCTGACACTTTGCTGAAAAAATCCCTTTTTCACACATTTTTGTGTGGTAAAGTTGTGGCATCACCGGGCTGACACAAATTTCCTACCACCCAGCGTCCCCCAGGTCTCCCGATAAAAATGGTGCCTCACTCGGGTGGGAGGCCCAAGTACCCGCGACAGGCAAGGGCCCACAACGTATTGAGGCGACATTAAAATTGCCTATCACAAAATGTTGTGGGCCCTTGCCTGTCGCGGGTACTTGGGCCTCCCACCTGAGTGAGGCACCATTTTTATCGGGAGACCAAGGGGAACGCTGGGTGGTAGGAAATTTGTGTCAGCCCGATGATGCCACAACTTACCACACAAAAATGTGTGAAAAAGGGATTTTTCAGCAAAATGTCAGGTTTGCAGGGATTCTGGGTAAGAAAACGTTGGGGATCCACGCAAGCCATACCTCCCTTGAATACCCGGGTGTCTACTTTTCAGAAATGTGTGGGTTTGGTAGGTTTCCTAGGTGGCCGCCGAGCCCTGGGCCAAACGTCATGGGACCCCTTGCAAAACCAGGTCATTTTGTGGTAGGCCATTTTGAGGTTGCCTCAATGCGTTGTGGGCCCTTGCCTGTCGCGAGTACTTGGGCCTCCCACCGAGTGAGGCACCATTTTATCGGGAGACCTGGAGACGCTGGGTGGTAGGAAATTTGTGTCAGCCCAGTGATGCCACAGCTTACCACACAAAAATGTGTGAAAAAGGGATTTTTCAGCAAAATGTCAGGTTTGCAGGGATTCTGGGTAGAAAATGTTGGGGATCCACGCAAGCCATACCTCCCTGGAATCCCCGGGTGTCTACTTTTCAGAAATGTGTGGGTTTGGTAGGTTTCCTAGGTGGCCGCCAAGCCCGGGCCAAACGTCATGGGACCCCCTTGCAAAACCAGGTCGTTTTGTGATAGGCCATTTTGAGGTCGCCTCAATACGTTGTGGGCCCTTGCCTGTCACGGGTACTTGGGCCTCCCACCCGAGTGAGGCACCATTTTATCGGGAGACCTGGGGACGCTGGGTGGTAGGAAATTTGTGTCAGCCAGTGATGCCACAACTTACCACACAAAATGTGTGAAAAAGGGATTTTTCAGCAAAATGTCAGGTTTGCAGGGATTCTGGGTAAGAAAACGTTGGGGGATCACGCAAGCCATACCTCCCTGGAATCCCGGGTGTCTACTTTCAGAAATGTGTGGGTTTGGTAGGTTTCCTAGGTGGCCGCCGAGCCCGGGCCAAAGCGTGATGGGACCCCTTGCAAAACCAGGTCGTTTTGTGGTAGGACATTTTGAGGTTGCCTCAATACGTTGTGGGCCCTTGCCTGTCGCGTACTTGGGCCTCCCACCCGAGTGAGGCACCATTTTTATCGGAAGACCTGGGGGCGCTGGGTGGTAGGAAATTTGTGTCAGCCCGGTGATGCCACAACTTACCACACAAAATGTGTGAAAAAGGGATTTTTCAGCAAAATGTCAGGTTTGCGGGGATTCTGGGTAAGAACGTTGGGAGATCCATGCAAGCCATACCTCCTGGAATACCCCGGGTGTCTACTTTTCAGAAATGTGTGGGTTTGGTAGGTTTCCCTAGGTGGCCGCCGAGCCCGGGCCAAACGTCATGGGACCCTCCTTGCAAAACCAGGTCGTTTTGTGATAGGCCATTTTGAGGTCGCCTCAATACGTTGTGGGCCCTTGCCTGTCGCGGTACTTGGGCCTCCCACCCGAGTGAGGCACCATTTGTATCTGGAGACCTGGGAGAACGCTGGGTGGTAGGAAATTTGTGTCAGCCCAGTGATGCCACAACTTTACCACACAAAAATGGGTGAAAAAGTGATTTTTCAGCAAAATGTCAGGTTTGCAGGGGATTCTGGGTAAGAAAACTTTGGGGGATCCACGCAAGCCATACCTCCCTGGAATCCCCGGGTGTCTACTTTTCAGAAATGTGTGGGTTTGGTAGGTTTCCCTAGGTGGCCGCCGAGCCCGGGCCAAAACCCAGGTGACCCCCTTGCAAAACCAGGTCGTTTTGAGATAATGTGTTGTTTATTTCTGCAGCGTGAAAATTTTGGCACAATATTGCAAGGAAAATGTGACAGACATTTTGAGGTTTGCAGGACATTGTGGGTACCATAACTTGTTGGGATCCACAAGAGAGATATCACCATGTATTCCCATGGGTGTTTCGTTTACGACAATATCTACAGTTGGTAGGTTATTCTTAGACGGAATGTACACCTTGGCAGACAGACTAAAAAGACAAAGATTACTGCACAGCCATCTATTCCTCAAGCACACACACATACTGGTTGGATTTGGCATGAGGGCAAGTGATGGTTCAGTATATACAATTTTATTAACAAGAGATTTCACAAAAATGAAATGCACTGTCAATAATTGAAAGGACAAAAACTGAACCAGTGACTCGCAGCTCGTGAGCTGTAAAGCCACGTCAAGGCCCCAACCGCTTTACAGGCCATTCACAAACCTTTCATACGTGATACACACAAGACCATTCACACCACCAGGCACGAAACAAACACATTACAACATTCACAAAAAGGGACAAGGTACACCCTGCTCGAGAAAGACAAAAAAAAAATATTACTGCACAGCCATCTAATCCTCAAGCACACACACATACTGGTTGGATTTGGCACGAGGGTGAGTGATGGTTCAGTATATACAATTGTATTAACAAGTGATTTCACAAAGATGAAATGCACTGTTAATAATTGAAAGGACGAGAAACTGAACCATTGACTCACAGCTCGTGAGCTGTAAAGCCTCGACAAGGCACCAACCTCTTTACAGGCCATTCATACACCTTTCCTACGTGTGACACATACAAAACCATTCACACCACCAGCCGCGGGCCCATCACATTACAACACTCACACCAGCAGACAGCGCCATTCAAGGGCCCATCACTTTCACACGCCCACATTCCTAACACAGCAACCACACAAGCTGATGGATTGCGTGGAGTGTTGCTCGGCTAGCAGTGTGTGTAGTGACCAGCAGCAAGTCACTACTCACACACTGCCAGCCGAGCGCCAGTCCACGCACACCACCAGCCAAGCGCCACTCCACGCACACCGCCAGCCAAGCGCCACTCCACGCACACCGCCAGCCAAGCGCCACTCCAAGCACCACTCCACGCACACCGCCAGCCAAGCGCCACTCCACGCACACCGCCAGCCAAGCGCCACTCCAAGCACACCGCCAGCCAAGCGCCACTCCACGCACACAGCCAGCCTAGCGCCACTCCACGCACACCGCCAGCCAAGCGCCACTCCACGCACACCGCCAGCCAAGAGCCACTCCACGCACACCGCCAGCCAAGCGCCACTCCACGCACACCGCCAGCCAAGCGCCACTCCACGCACACCGCCAGCCAAGCGCCACTCCACGCACACCGCCAGCCAAGCGCCACTCCACGCACACCGCCAGCCAAGCACCAGCCTACACACACCACCATCACATTTAGGATTTTTTTATACAAAAAGAAAACACAAACAAATTGCAAATAGATACAAATCTACTAACACAAAATCAGAAACTAAATACATTGCACTAATGCCAACCTTGAAACAGAACAACAATTCTTAAACATTACAGACCAGGCAGTTCACTTTACCACTCATGGTTGCTCCCAATAATTCTTTTGCTTGTGGTACGCTCTATAACAAGCAGGCACACACAGCCCAGGGTTAGAAGGACACTCAGGGCAGTACATACGAGTCTCCTTCTGCGTACCTCTTCGCCAACAGACTCTACATCTCCTAGTGGGAAAGTCTTTTGAGGGTGTAGGAGGAATGTGATCAGGAAAGTGGCGATCTTTCAATCGAGGCACATCCTCCACCACTCCAACTCTAGGAACACTTGCCTGTTCCACAACAACAAGGCTGCCTATGACAGACTGCTGAAACTGAACAAAAGTCAACTTTGACGCAGGAGAACACTCCTTGAACACAACAAAAGCATTGAAAGTTGCTAAATTGAAGAGATCGATGGCCAACTTCTTATACCAAATGTAAGCCTTATGAATAGCAGTGTAAGGTTCCAACCTCTGATCTACTCTATCAACACCACCCATGTGCTTATTGTAGTCTAAAATGCACACAGGTTTGCGCACTTGAGCAATCTGACCCCAAACAGTCACAGGTGAAGTACTCTCATCATGGATGGTAGTCAGCATGTACACATCCCTCCTGTCCACAAATTTCACAGCTAGTAGTTCATCACTACGCAAGGAACTGCACTGTCCCCTCTGAAGTTTTTGCAAACAAGCTCTTTTGGATAACCTTTACGGTTAGAGCGGATTGTGCCACAAGCAAAAGTGTCCACTTTGAACAATTCCTTAAACAATTGCACAGCAGTGTAGAAGTTATCAAGGTACAAATGGTGGCCTCTGTTAAACAGTCCTCTAGCAAGATCCCACACAATTTTCTCTGAAACTCCAAAAGTGGACGGACAACCAGGGGGTCAATAGTGGAATCCCCACCAGTGTACACACGCAAATTAAAAACATATCCTGTCCTACTCTCAGACAACATATACAGCTTAATTCCATAGCGTGCCCTCTTGCTAGGAATGTACTGCCTAAAAACCAAACGGCCCTTGAACAGGACCAAAGACTCATCAATAGATATTTCTTTCCCTGGAGTATAGATCTCTGAAAATCGATCTACAAAGTGATCAAGAACAGGCCGAATCTTAAAAAGACGGTCACATTCAGGGTGATCTCGTGGCAACGCCAAACCATTATCAACAAAATGCAGCATCCGAAGCAAAAGTAAATACGGATCACGATTCATAACTGCAGGAAATATGGCCGTTGCCATCAAGGGACTGGTAGACCAATATGAACCCATGGACGGCTTCCTTATCAAACCCATCAAAAAAGTAAAACCCAAAAACTTCTTCATCTCTTCCAGATTTGTGGGACTCCACCGGGTAGCTCTAGAATGGGGCCTAAGTCTGGCACTGTTGTCCCTCAAAAACTGTTCAGCATACAAATTAGTCTGCTCAACAATCTCACCCAAAAATACATCATCCATAAACAACTGAAAATACTGTATAGGCAAATAATGTTCACAATCCACTCTACACCCTGCATAACCACTAAAGGCAGGCAACACCGGCTGCACCATGTTTGGATCAACCCAGAGTCCAGCACTTCCAGTAGGAAGCCTAGCAGCCCCAGGCTGCAATCCAGATGCCTCTTGCACCATCGGCACAGTAGTATCCTCCTCTAAAACAGGCACTTCATCTGCACTGAGAGTACCTTCATCATCCGATGATTCCATGTGGAGAGAAAACTCACTGCCTGAATCTTCCCCTCCCTCCTCTCCCTCAGACGCACTGTCAGTCTCATAATCCTGCTCAGAGGAAGATTCAAGAAGCAAACCAACCACCTGCTGAGCAGTCATTCTACGGCTAGCCATAATGCTTACTAATAAAGGTTACTTGTCAAACAAGTCAACAACAACAAACTCTTTGTAAAAAAAAGAAATAAACAAAATGTAGCTTTATCACAAAGACCTATATACTTCAACACTATACCACTCACGTGACAGAAGCAGCTAGACTCAAAACCACCTACTCTGCACAGACACAGTAAGGATCAACAATATCCCACTAAAAAAGAAGAAAAAAAAATGACACATAAGACAATGCAAAACATCGCAAAGAATTTCATGCTCTGAACACTAACAAATATGCTGCCGTTATGACACCACTTACAAAAAAATTCATTCATGCATGACAATAATACTCATTTGGAGTACACACAACAAAAATATTTTTCTTACCAAATAAATGCAATTACGCAAAACTGCAGAACAACCACTGCCGAAACCGCAAACAGGAATCAAAAGCTTTACACTAGAATAAAAAGGAGAAAAAAACATTACAATCACATATGCAAATAATGCACCAGTCCACACACAATCCACCAGCCAAGCTAAGGGGTAGGTGGGCCAAAGAGTATAAATAAAATATTCACCCCCGTAAAAGGGAGCAACCCTTGCCCTTTTGGCCACTCCCCAACACAAAAATTAAAAAAACCCTGGTGTCTAGTGGCTTCTGCCCTCCTTGGGGGCAGATGGGCCTAAAAACATACTGCTATTCTGCCACCCAAGGGGTCACTCTCCACAAATAAATGACTGGTGGACTAGTGGGAAGATACCTTTATCTTCCGCACACGATCTCTCACTACTCAACTCTACTCTCAACTCTATTCACAACTGGATGTTAGCTCACCAACTCATTCTGAATCCCGCCAAAACTGAATTCCTCCTCCTCTCTACCTCTCTCTCACCTCCTCCTGTTCAATCTTGGATGGATCAGCTGAACCTACTCAACAACAAACCCATCATTGTCGACAGCGCTAAATCCCTAGGTGTCATTCTTGACAAAAGACTCAACCTAATCTCCCACATCAACTCTATTGCTAAGAACGCACGTTACCAGTTGCGCCTTCTATGGGGGATCCGTCGGTTCTTCCCGGAGAAAGACTTAAAACCTTGGTACAATCTCTGGTTCTCTCAAGACTGGATTATTGCAATTCTCTTCTGACGGCCCTACCCAAATCCCACCTCTCCCCTCTCAAATCCATCCTCCATTCAGCAGCTCGCTTCATTTCAGGGTCTAAGCAGAGCGACCACGTCACTCCTATCCTGTCCTCTCTTCGATGGCTTCCGATCGAGGCAAGATCTATTTACAAAACTGCCTGCATCACACACAAAGCCTTACACACGTCCTCCCCTCGTTACCTGGCGAATAAATTGAAATTGTCCGGTGGCTCTCGCCCTTCTCGCAATGCGGAAAAGCTTCTGCTTGAGCCCCCCGTCTTCAAAAGGGAAAGATCGATGGCGCAATCCTTCTCAAGCAATGCGGTGAGAATCTGGAACTCGCTTCCCCCATTGCTCCGTGCCACCTCCTCTACCCGGATCTTCAAAGCTGACCTCAAATCTCTTCTCTTCCAAAGACACTTTCAGAACTAATACTTTCACTCTCAGCCCCCTCTAGGAAGTTTGCTCTTCATTGTAAATTTGTACTTTTTCCTGTACATTCCTCACCCTTGCGTGCTGAGCTGGATTTGTGTACCCTTCATTTTAAGTCTCCTGTTTAATTCACGCCCTCTCTACTCCCTCAAGGAAGTTCTTCCACTATAGGAAATTCTGTACTCCATGCCTATAGAAGTGCCTTCCCAGTGTGTTCTGAGTGACTGCCACTTATTGCAGTATTATACCTCTATTTGTATTTTGTATCTCATGTATCATGCACAATTGTCACTTTTTCCTCATGTAATGTAACGCTTGCTTTTGTATTATGCTCACTTGTAACCTTCTCCTCATGTAATGTTACTGTTCCTATTGTGAAGCGCTCTGACACCTTCGGGTAAAGCCCCGCGCTATATAAAAAAAACTGGAACGACCCTTGCCCAAGGGGCCGCTCCCCAAAACAGTATTTTCATTTAAAAAAAAAAAAAAATTCCCTGGTGTCTAGTGGGCATTCCTGCTGCACGATCGCATGATCGTGCAGCAGGAATGCACAAAAGAGGCATCGAGGGAAAGGAAAGGGTTTTCCTTTCCCTTGATGCCTCTTCTGTTTGAAACCCCCCTCCCGAGCCAAAACTAACCTTATTCCCCGACGCGCTGGAAGCAAATGGCTTCCAGCGCGTCGCGAACAGAAACCCCCAATGACGTCAGCGCGCCTCGCGCGCTGGCGTCATTGAGGGTGGGCGGGGGAGGCAGGGAAGCCCTTCCCCTGCCTTCCCCCAAAAAAACAACGATTGGATTCCCACGGGGGAGCGCCAGCGCTTCCCCGTGGGTGGTCTTATGACGAGCTGGACTCGTCATGAGCACACGACCACTGTGTGCCATGACGAGTCCAGCTCGTCATAAGCATCGAAGGGGTTAAACTACTTTAACACCTAGGGCCCGATTATGACTTTTGCGATGTGGGAGCGCAACCGTCACACTGCCGCCCCAGTCCCACACCTGTGAGCACCTCCTGCCAGATTACAAGTTTTCTCATGTCTTGCAGGCATTTCTTTGGCCGTCCCACAGCGGTGTCTCTGAAAATGGGCACTGCTATGGGAGCGACAAAGGCAGTTCCTGCACGACATGGACTGTGTAGTCCATGCCTTGCAGGAACTGGGGCGCATGCACACCGGGGATCACAACATGTGCTGCCTTGCATGCACCACAGTGTAAAGGGCCAAGAGGTTTCTATCCTCACCGCCAGCAGTTTCATGGAGTAAGAACCTCCATGAGACCGCTGGCGGTGAGGAAAGTAGTAATATGCTTGGCGGTGCCGCAGGGCACCCCCAAGCAGATTGCAGCCCTCAGACTGCCTCGCCACCACCAGGGATCTCTGATCCCTGGCGGTTGCGGCGGTGCCATGGCAGTCCGACTGCCCAAGTTGTAATCCGGCGGTCGGACTGCCGGTGCAGGCTGGACTGCAACCACTGCGCCACAGTGAGTTTGACGGTCCTCGAACCACCAAACTCATAATTAGGCCGCTAGTGATTCTTGACAAGACATGTTGAGCACTATGGTTAATTAAAGCAAGCACTTGCGAAGTCAATCTCTCTCACTTGTTTGTAAAAGGAGCAGTATGGTGACAAAAGCCTCTGGTCCATCTGCAAGACGGATGCATTTGGGATTAACAGTCACCCGTAGATTGACTGTGGCTTTTGTCACCTCTATATGAGCAAACCACTCCTTTCTTTTACACACAAGCAGGGCCGGACTGGCTACCGGGCGTTTTGGTGTGCTGCCAAGCTGGGGGCTGATTTCGTTGATGGGGACCTGCGTGTGCTGAAAACCATTCGTTTTGCAATGTTTATTTAAAAGCACACGCAGGTCCCCATCAACGAAATCAGCCCCCACCGCAGTGAAATCATCCTCCAGCTTGGCAGCACACCAAAACGCCCGGTAGCCAGTCCGGCCCTGCACACAAGTGAGGCCTATTGGCATTGCCAGTGCTTGTTACTTGTGTACTCAATTCTGTAGCTCATCAATAACTTGATCTCTTTATCGATCGTAGAAAGACAGGTTACTAAAAATATATACATTAAAGTAGAGCCAAACAGAGAGCTCTTAGCTGTCAAGGCCCATTCCGGCAAACGTAAATGTATGCTCTGAAGGCAACAAATGAGGTGTCAGTGACTTCGGTGATAATAATGACAGTGATGGAAAGCATTTAGAAATAAGAAAATCTAAGGTCTGAAACAATGTAACACACGTGTTTCTATAGTGATTGATTGTCACATGCCTCCTGCAAAACCGTCCACACACCCTGATTGTGTGGGTGTACACCTTTTCGATTTTTATTTTCGCTCTACGCTCTATGTAGACATTACCCTTTGAGCCTGCTTTGTTCACGTACATCAAATTAAACAATGCACTGAAAAAGCATCAAAATAAAAACTCTTGGCAGCACCCGTGCCTATAAAAAGGATGGAGCACATGTCTAATGTCTTCGACCACTCTGCCGCTGTACCATGTCAGCGTAAGACTTTCCAGTGCAGGCGTATATAGTAGAAGGCCCTTCCATTATTGCATTTCCAATGTAAAAATAGCACAAAAACAGCAAGGAGAATAATAAGAATAATAGGCTTGAATCATAAGTAGAGCCGCCACTGTATCTTCATATAAAGAGAAAATGCTTTAAAACAAGATGAAAAACATCTGCTGGAAAAGTATGACCATTTAAATATAACAAATTATGGATTTTATCGTTAATCGTGAACGAAACTCACAAATGAATGCAAATAAATGGAATGGAAACTAAAACATTTGAATAAGGGTGAAAGCTTGAATATTAGCTTAAGATTAATATTGAACCATGACCAGCATGTATCAACAGCAAAGGCATGGTCTGCTGAGCTGTTAGATCACATACTCTAGTCACTTTTTAAACCAAAAGAGATATGTAATACCACTAAGGGCCAAATTACGAGTTTGGAGCTGCGATGCCAGGTCCACCCCGCTGCTGCACCGCCAAACCCATGGTCGGGCTGCCCGCTAGATTACGAGAGTTACTTGTGTCTGGCTGGCTTTTTTTTAACGCTCCCTCGGCAGTGCCCTGAAAATGGGCACCGCAATGGGAACGCCAAAGCCAGTTCTTGCACGGCATGGACTGAAAACTCCATGCCGTTCAGGAACTGGGGTGCATGCACAGTGCACACTGGGGGGCACATGTTGTGCCCCCTGCAAGCACACGATGGAGCAGAGGCACAAGGGGGCCCTGAAGGGCCCCCTTTGTTTCCTCTCTGGCACAGTTTTCATTGAGGTGAAACTGCATTGAAAACTGTGGCGGAGAGGAAACTCATAAAATGATTGGCTGGACCACGGCGGTTCCGCCAATGATGTTGCGGCCCCATTACCGCCGCAACACCGCCAGGGAACAATGGTTCCCTGGCGGCTGCGGTTGGTATTGGTGACCCGACCGCCCTAATAGTAATAGGGCTGTCGGAAGACCACCACCATTGCGCCCCCTTGAGTCTGGTGGTCCACGGTCTGCCAGACTTGTAATTGAGCCCTAAGATCGCAGCCTACCTATAGGAGTAAACAAAAGAACATGTCGGTTCCGGCAGAATGTAACACTACTGACCAATGCCCTAAAAATAATGATCCAGCGTACTAGTGTGACAAAATGACACTTTATTAGTTATGCCTTAGAAATATCAGTACATTTTAAATTATTTAGCAGAATGGGCTATTAAGGTATAAATGTTGTTATCATTTGTTACTAACCTACTCTCACATTAGCAGTTCCAAGAGCAAGACTAGAATCCTAAAGGTATAGGCTACACGTCAGAAACCTTAAACGTTAATCGAAGCGCTAAACTGAAGCTGTCTCCTCTGCAAAATAGTTGACTAATTAAGCCAGTTTAGTGTCAACAACATGGCCAACCGCAATGCCAACTAATAACAATAGTTCCCACCGACTCTGAAACATGCCAGTAAAGGCCAGGGTGACTACCTGTCATAGAGGTAAGTTCTGGGCAGAGACTGTAAAAATTCAGGGCAGAGAGTCAAAATTCAGGACAAACATTCAGGAAAAAAGGTCGATTTTATGGATACAACCGTGTAAGTCAAACAAAAATATAACAGTAAGTAAATAGATTGCGACTCAAGTATAAGTCAAGGTAGATTTATGTCTTTACTTTGTGTAATGTTCAGCAGTATTGCACATCATATGCAACTGGACTTATTTACAGATTTAAAACTAGAAAATACATGCAGAAATTGAAATCTGGCATAAGGGGTAGTTACCACATGATTCTCCCCTTTTAGGCTGAATAGCAATAGCAGATAAACGTTGATAAACGTTGATATCCTGTTGATAAACGTTGATTTCCAGCTCATAAGTAGTAATTGTTCAGAGAGGAAGAGAAATGTAGAGTAAGTGGTTACAGTACATTTGAAGATAGTGTGTGTCAATGTACCAAAGCCCCTTTAAGTGAGAGTAGAATATAATATATTCACAAAGAATAATGCAAGAATAATTACACTGCCAAAAAAATTGAATGCAAGATAGAAAAGTAGCATAGACACCAATTTGAAAAATCACACACATGCAGCCCTCAATCATCATACCAGAGATGTGCCAAACAATGCACCACCATATGCTCTGGACAGTTCACCCTTAGCCGCTGCCTATGGTAGCTTCACCAGCTGCATAGTTCACCACCACATATGGCACGGGGCACTCCCACTCACAGAACTGTGCCCCACCACCCACATTACATTCACTTGTAACCTGAGGCACACTGCACCATCACCCTCAAAATCATCCACCACCATCTGTGGCAAAGTGCACCATCACCCACTGAGAAAAGTTTTCCCACTTATGAAATAGTGCACTGACACACACAGCACAGTGCGCTACTATCATGGAACAGTTGACCTTGGCTTAATTTACAGATAGTCCATGAAATTGGTGGATAGGAGGTCACCCTATCTTAGGAAGAATATTCGACTGAGCTAGACTGACTTTTACCCAAATATAATTCTGGCAGCCAGTGTAATAATTAAGATTTTTAGCTCAATGCAGTCTATGGTAGTCTTTTACTTGCTATTCAATAAATTTTTTAAACACATTTTCTGGCCTTAATGAATCAAAAGTTACTAAAACCCAACAACACGTGTTGCCACAAAATGGAAGGCTCTTTGCAAAGGTTGACTGGTCACCTTTCTAGTGTTTATTACTGTATTTGGGTGTTAAACCAGTACTAATGAGGCAAAAGCTTTGCCCAGACAGTGTTAGTATGTATAAAAATTACAATATATTTTGGTCTTACTCGCATATTTCCTGTGGCCCTGAGTATAAGATTAATACTTCCGCAATCTGAGGCTTGTCAGATGCTCACTTTGATTAAAATAGAAGAAGTCTAGAAAGCACAGTGGGTGTCCAATAGTTTACCTCTAGTGTCTCACAGACTTTACTGTTATCTATATGGGTAGCAGCAGCTTCCTTATATCAAAGTCCAAGCCATAATCCCTTTACCTCCCCAAAATACAGCAAGTTACAGCTTCTGTAATACTGATGCACAGCAGAGAAGTTAACACTACATTTGTTCAGAATGTGGACAGTACGCATCAAAAGATTGTTCATATATATCCATCCATCCATATCAAGAGTCATGAGAAGAAACTTGCCTTTCAATGCTAAACCTGCGATTTCTCCTAAGAAATCCTTCATTTCCCTACGTATGAGAGCAGAGTGACAACAAAGTCTCTGAGGACATGATCAACATATTTAGATATGTTGTCAGCTCACGGTTCATGTTTTCATGGCCTTGAATAGCTCCCCTGCCAGTATGATAAGGAAACCGGATCATCCCCGAATTTGCTGGAGATGTAAGGGAAAAGCTCCACAAGGATTACTTTTTTCTCCCTGGAGAAAAGGAAATAAAGGGAAACAATAGTCTATTTGCACTGGAGGGTCCATTTCTCCTTTGCAAATTCATACATTATGTGGAACTGCTCACAACAGGAATGGGAGTCTGTGGGAATATTTAAATGACATTCCTAGTAGTACAAATGGAAACCTGCACGGAGTGCAGCATTCTAGGAGTACTACTGGGAATGTTGTCGATTACCAAAAACCTGTGAAAGTACTAAAGGCAGGCACTCAAGACAGAGACCTATGGGCCATATGTACAATGGCTTTTTGTGGTTGCAAACAGGCTGATTCGCAGAATTGGCCAGTTTGCCAACGCAAAAAGGCTTTTTTAGATGTACAAAAACCTATTTGCTATTCGGTAGCCTATTACCGAATCACAAATTAGGTCTGCGATTCGGTATTAGGGAGGGGCGTGTTTAGAGCTTCCCTTCCTAATACCAAACCGCAGTGATATGTGTGAATGTTTTGCGACCGAAATGCGGTAGCAAAATATTCACATTTTGCCGCCTACTTCATGCAGGTGGTAACCCATTCGTAAATGGACCACTTCCCCTCTGTGAATGTTTGTAAAAACATTTTTTTAGAGCAGGCAGTGGTCCCACGGACCACTACCTACTCTTAAAAAACGAAAAGAAAGCTTTTCATTTTTTTTAAATGCATCCCATTTAAATTTTAGGAGAACAGGCTACATTTAACAAAATATGGTTGCTTTATTTAAAAGCAATCACAGACATGGTGGTATGCCACCATCCATGAAAGTTTAGCTATTTCCAATGGGTTGCAAACCGAGACCTAGCTCATTAATATTCATGAAGTAGGTCTACTTGCGACCCACTGGGAATTGCAAAATGTGTCAAAAACACATTTGTATATTGGTGGCTTTCATTACCCAATAGAGACTCGCAAAAATTAGCTATTTGGTAATCGCAAACGATTACCTTTTTACATGTGGCCCTTGATCTCTAACAGTACTTTTTCATTTTTATTGGTGAATAGTCCCCAGATTGTGCATTTCCTTTACAAGGATATTCTGAAAATCTAGCAAGAATGCTGCTCTCCAGTACCTATGATAACATCTATGTCCTACAGTTAAAGTATAAAACCCTGCATGGCAAGAGGCCCAGATGGTCTTTTATGTGTTTGTTTTCCATATCCTTCAGTCACGCCATGCTTATAGCCCTACATTAGGTACAAGAATTCTGTAAAAGAAAGGACATATTTTGTAGACAGTGAGAGAAGAGAAACATATCAGAGTCTATTCTGTAAAATATGGGTCCCATGCAAAAAATCACCCTGTGGCCATTTGCACAGCAAGGGCACAGTTTGGTATTATATGACGCCCGCAGCAGATATGCATTCAGAAGAGACTTTTCTGCAATGCTCCATGACAGAATAACTTTGCCACTGAGCAACCTCCATGTTATTGAACCATGTGCACAGTAAGAGATGTCTGTTTAGTTTGCCCTTAAAGGGCAACCTTTAGAAGGAGTCATCTAAGTTGCACACGCGAGCGAATCAAGATGGCAGTCGCCTGCTGATTCGCAGCCCTGACTGCCCTTAATTGCTGATTTTAAAACGATTTTGGTTAGTCTTACCGCTTGATCTAGTCTGTGGTAGCTTGCCACGACCAGCGCTGTGGAGAGCTGTGGTCAATCAATCAATCAAATTTTATAAAGCGCAGCTACTCACCCGTTAGGGTCTCAAGGCGCTGTGGTTGCTGTGCCTCATTTCTTCTATTTCAAGGGGATTACCCCATTGAGCATTTCACCAGTGTCTGCCTTCAGGTACTGCTGAGCTTTTCAGTCAGGGGGGTGAAGTCACTCTGAGGAAATGGTGTGGATGAGGCCTAAGCCACTGCTGCACAGCCCAATATTACAAAGTCTTCTATTCCTGCTTGCCTAATTCTTTATTTGTTATTGCGTCTTGCATTTATGTCATTTATTTCTTGCTATGGAAGGAAAAAATATCTATGTTATACATAACAAATGTAAACAAAATTCTTTTCCTCTACCAGTTAAGTCCAAATTAGTGGAATCCAATAAACCTTCTTTATCTACATTGCTTGACGAAATACAAGCTGTTCACTCTATACAGATACTATTGCATCAGAAATCAAAAATGTACGCAAAGACACGGCTAGTCTTTCTATGAAAGTATCTGACAATGCAATAAAAAATCAGGATAATAAAACTAAAATTGATAGTCTCATGCCTATTGCAGCAAAAATAGTGCCATTGAGTAAATTATTACTTGACTTAGAAAATCATCATTGACAATACAGCTTGTAAATATTCAATTTACCAGAAGATGTGGAAGGTAATGACTGCAGGTTGTATTTGGAAAATGTATTACCTTGTCTTTTACGTATAACATTTCCAGAAAAATTTGACATTGACAAGGCGCATAGAAATCCTTCCCAACACAGGCCAAGCCAGAACAAACCACACCAAATGATAATTAAAGCTCTGCGTCATCATCACCATCATCATTTAGTGCTCATAAGGAAGGCGGCAAGAGACATTCCGCTTTAATAGTTAAGGGGAATAAAATTATCATTCATCAAGACTTTGTTAAAGGAGACTGTTAAAATACACAAAGAGTTCGCTGATCTTCGGCCAAGACTGAGAAGCTCTGATTTTAAATATGGATTGTTTTATCCCTCTACCATGCGAATGGAAAGATGGTTTTTAAAAGTCCTTTCAGCGTCCGGATGATCTTCGTCTCTTCTTAGATCAACATTCACAGCTCTCCATGGAATCGAATGAGACTGATACTTGAGCATTATGGGGACTATTACAATGTCGGTCATAAGGTCTCCGACCTCAGGTGAGAGGCCTAATGACCGACATCGGCGGTTTCAATTCTGACCAAGTGATTTTGATTCAGCTGGTCATAATTGAAACTGGCTGGTCATTCCGGATGGCTTCCGATGGGCTCCTGGAGCTTGTCGGCCAGTCGGAACGGCCCGTAATCCAAATGAAAGGCGTTTTAAGACGTCCGGATTACGATGCACGGTATCTGGCAGGGTTTCCATGCCAGCCTTTCTGACATGGGAACCCTGTCGGAAAGCGTGTTTGGGGGCCTCTAGCAGGGCTCCCTTTCCCTTACAGCCTCCAGTTGGGGGCACCTATGGTACCCCCCTGTTGATCCCTGCACCCTGTGGCAGGCACCTTAAGGTGCCTGCCATGAGGTGCAGGGATTAACAACACCTCCCACTTCCCTGTGGGAGCATGTACTATGGGTGGTTTGTAGCCATAACACATGCTCCCATAGGGAAATGTCAGAATGCGACCGAACAGTATTCGGTCACATCCTAATCAGGCAGTTGGTCCTGTTTCCGAGACAGTGTCAGGCGGACGCAAGTCTGCCCGACATCGTAATAGGCCCCTATGTGTTAGATTTCTTTATAGCTAGCCTATTTAGTAGAGTTTTTTATGAGGGCGATTCAAGAGTGCTATTTGTGTTTCTATGCTGTCTTTTTGTCTGCATCTTTCCTTTTTCTCTTCTCTTTCAATGCTTGAGCTACTTTTCTTTCTTTCAGTCTTCCTAGTTGTTTCTTTTCTTTTATCTTTACTCTTTTATGATTATGTCTAATATCTAAGGCATTAAAATTGTTTCTTTTAACGTTAAAGATTTACAACACCCTGTTAAACGTACTAAGGTTTTAGATTATTTCGCTAGACATAAGACTCATATATGTTTACTTCAGGAGACCCATATAGATGATACTGTTTTATCCTACATAAATAAACTATGGGTAGGCACTATTATGTCTTCTCCTGTGTTCAATAGGAAGAATGGAGTTGCTATTCTTTTTGCAAACAAACTACATCTTCAAATTTTGCATAAATGCTCTGATTTTGACGGTCGTTTTCTCATAGCTAAAATCAAAATTGATAATACTGTTTTGCATCTAATTAATTTGTATGGTCCCACAAATGATGACCCCGATTTTTGGTCTCTTTTTACATCTGAAGTGCTACAATTGGGTAACGTACCACTTATTATTGGAGGTGACTTTAATCTTATATGTGATCCATTATTGGATAGAAATTCCCAAACCAAATATCATCCTCCAAAGACTTACTTCACTCTTAAATCCGTTTTTAGAATTACCAAATTGATAGATGTTTGGCGTTTTCATCATCCAACTGACAAACAATTTACTTTTTTTGAACCCTCATAATTCCTATTCCCGAATTGATTATTTATTAATATCTCATAACTTAATGCATTCAATGTTTAATCCTACTATTCAGAATATTGATACTGCTGATCATGTGCTTGTCTCATGCATTTTATGTCCTAACTCCTCTCAACAATCTCAAAGTCAATGGCGCATGAATGCCAATGTTGTCCTTAATGAAAAAAACATGCCAAGAAGTTTATTGGCAATACATGACTATTTTTCTTTTAATCTTGAAGGTTCTACGTCAATTATCATTCAAAGGGAAGCATTTATAGCATATGTTAGAGGGGTTACAATATCTATTACGGCACACAATAATAAATCGTTTAAAAGAATTAAAGAATTAGATAGGCAAATAGATAAGTATGAGCATCTCTTTATCACATCTAATCACATCAAATATAAGATACAATTCAAAACTTAGTTATGAATTAAACTCCATACTAAGCATTAGAGCAGGCATATACATTTCTAATAAAAAAGCTAAATTTAGTTTTAATGCTAATAGATCTGGGAGATTTTAGGCCAATTATCTTCGTATTAAGAAAGATAAAAATCAAATCAATGCTTTCCATACAGCTAATGGTCAAATCGCTTTATCTCATAAAGAAATAGTTAATGACTTTCTGAATTACTAGCCAACTTAATATAATAAACCTCCTCCTACTGATACGTTGTATATCGATAATATTTTAGACAGGTGTGGTTTACCTACAATTTCTCCGTCAGTTAGAAATAAACTGGATTTGCCAATTGCTCTAGATGAAATACATTCAGTTATTAAATCTCTTAAATTACTTAAATCTCCAGGTCCAGATGGGATCCCTGCGTAATTGTATAAAGAATTTTCTCCTCACCTTTCCTCTCATTTACTCAAATTATTTACTTACTTTAGCAGTACTGGATCAACTTCTAGGTCACAGCTGCCAAGGTTTCAGATTGCTATGTGTGACATTTTCATAATTTCAGCGTAATTATGAGTGACATTCAACAACTATGAGTGACACTTTCCTGCGAGCAAAATCAAGCAATGAAGTGCATGGAAAGAGCTAAATATTAGAAATTACAGCTGTTTGTCAATGGGAAGCACTAAAATATCTGTGAACTGCTCAAACCCTCTGAAATGGAAGGTTAATATACTGATACCAGTAAGTAAGTAAGTAATTTCTATTATGCTCGATTAATTAAAACCATTGCATACATTGAAACATATTAAAATAGAAATTCCTTGCTCATATACAATAAATTAAAACACTATTAAAAGACCCACGTTTTGCCGCCAGTAAAACAATTTTAAAAGTAGTCGTTAAATGATGGGCTCAAAGTTATTAATTCCTTCAACACCATGTTCTTATAAGTGTAGACGGACTGATTCAGATAGTGCCCAAAGCTGTTGTAATAGGTTGATTCGTAGCCAGCATGGGCGAGTTTTTCAATCTCTTTGCAGTTATATCAAAAAAATTTGTAAGACGGCAGTTTAGCTGCACTATCTCAGGATTGAAGCACAGCATTGCCGCCTGTCTGCAGGTCCTAACTCAGTGCTGTCTGAATATTGGTTTTAGTAAGGTTTTCCTTATATCCCTTAGGTTGTTACAGATACAAATGACATGAGTGAGGTCCTCCACACCACGGCCACACATCGACAGAGCTGGTCGCCTCCTCTTCTCTCCCAAGGAGGTAGAAACGGGTTGATCGGGCCGACTCCCAAGCAGAGTTTTAAGAATTTTTCCTTGGTGGTGGTTTTTATTCCTGTTTTCAAATAAGGTTGGGGTTTAAGGACTTTGTAGGTGTTAAGTACTACCCAGCCGTGAGCTCGTTTGGCTAATGCTTGTTTGTCCTCTAAGGCAGATATTAGTCGAGTTGCCTTTGTAACAGCTTTTTTGAATGAGGAATGATTCATTAACATGTTCCAAAGATCTGTCAGACCTAGAAGTTTGATGGATTCCTGCAGATACTCTCTGGCTGGCGATTTCCCAGGGCGAAACAACTCAGTCCAGAGATAGTTATTCAAGGATCCTTCCTCAACTCCTCTAATTTTATGCCAGCATTTTACGTATGCTCCCCTTCTTTCAATTGACTGTTTTTGGAGCCCAAACTTCAGCTGTATTTGGGCCGGGGGAACAAATTTGGGGAGTTGAAAGATCGCTCGTTATGAGTTGATTATTGTGTTATCTAGGACTGTTGCTTCTTTACCTTTCAGTGATTCACTCCCGTATGTTATTGTGGGCTGTAGTTTAGCTCACAAGACCCTTAGCAGAGGGTCAAGCGTTAAGTCCGGCAACAACTTCTTCAAGGGTTTTATGGCTAAGTAAGTCATTACCCCCTTTCTCTGCAGAGATTCCATCTGCGGTTTAAAGGAGTTGTTTTGGTCTAGAATTAATCCCAGATATTTGTAACTTGCTGCTTGGTCTAAGCGATAACCATCCAGGATACAATTAAGATTCTTGTGATAATTTACTGCCATAATTTTTGTTTTGTTAAAATTTATTTTTAAGGCATTCCGTTGTGAGAAACTGTGGGTCACATCCAGAAGGTGTTGGAGTCCGTTAGGAGTACAACTTATCAGGACTAAATCATCGGCGTATAGCAAATTTGACAATGTCATATTTCCTAGCTTCGGGGCATGGGCTGTGCATCTATCCAGTTCCCCCGGAAGATCTGCTAGGAAAAGGTTAAAAAGCAACGGGGCTAGGACGCACCCTTGTTTTAGCCCTTTTGAAGTTGGATATTTTTTCGATATGTGCGTCCCAGCACCTAGCTTTATCCTGATCCAAGTATTAGTATGCATGTTCCTGAGTAGGTCTAAGAGAGGAGAGGGTATCCCCCAGCCGTCCAGTTTTTGCCAGAGTTTTATTTGGTCTACGTGGTCGAAGGCTGCTGTAAAGTCTATAAAACAGAGGAATAGGGGATATTTTCCCTGCTTCGCAGCATCCATAAGCAAGGGTAAAGCCATAATGTTGGTTGTTGTGCCTTGTCCATGCCGGAACCCTGTTTGTGTTATTGGAATTATATGATTCTCGGAAGCCCAAGTGGCTAGATCGTTTGAAATGAGCCCCGCATAATATTTGGCCTCGGTATCAATGAGGGCAATCAGGCGGTAGTTGTTCGGAGCGGACCTCTCGCCTTGTTTGTAAATTGGGCTTATGATTGAGCCTCTCTCGTGTTTAAAAACTGGTACTAATGCATTACTCCAAAATTCCAGGTCGTATTTGTACAGCATTGGCAGAATTCCGTTGGGGCCAGGAGCTCCTGCCAATCTACCCCTTGCTATTTGTTTCCTTATCTGCAGTGCTGCGGTGCTGTTGTGCTCCTCTATTGTGCTAAGTGAGCAGCTTAGGCCTAATCTTAGCTCTGTCTCCTGTTGCTGTTGTATTGGCACCAGGTAACCACTTCACTCTGTAAGAGCAAGGTTTTGAGTTGTTGCTTCCTTTGCAGGACTGCAGGTGCTTTCATTCCCCAAATGAGCGGAGGGAGCTGTTTTTTGCTCTGCAACGTTAAAGTGGTTAGAAAGATAATCAACCCAGGCCGCTTCGGTAATATTAGAGTTTATGCCAGGATGGTTAGGCCGCTGTAGTCTATTAACCGATTGCCAAAACTTGGTACTATTATTCTGGTTTGCGTCGTGGAGAAGTTTCGTCCATAATTCATTGTTCTTAGTTCTTTTGTTATCCCATCTCCTTCGCTTTAATAATGCCTTCGATTCGCGGAGGGAACGCTGCAAATTCTGGTTATGCGGTGATTTGTGGAGTTGCCTTAGGTTATGATTTATGGTTTGCTTTAGTTTGTTAGAGACTGGGCTCCTTGCCGTCTTTATTGGGGTGACTACTCTGTTCCTCTATTTCGGGCCTATCTTAGTTGTAAATTTAGCGCCAAGGGACGTAACAAATTTATCCCAACTTTCCAGCGGCTGGGTTAAGTTGTCCTTTCCTTGATTAAATAAGTCTTTTGCAGTAGTTGATATTACTTCTATATTTATTGAATTGCATCTTATTCGTTTAAGGTTTATTGTTTCAACAGAAACCATGGTTTTACTGGCCTCCGGTGATAAGATTGGATTTGCTTTAAGTTTCAGTTCTTGTGGCATATGGTCACTAAATTCGCTATTACCTATATTAAAAAAGGCTATTTTATTGAACAGGGTTAGAGTTGTGAAAGTAAAGTCTAAGTGGGAGGATACTTTGGCTGAATGATATGTGGGTGCTGGTGGATTGTCCCCCTTGAAACGACCATTTAATGCTCTCAGGTTTAGGTGCTCTAGTTCCTGGAGGAGGTACTTCGAGCATCTCGCTGGTTTGGCTGTTTTTGAAGGACCTTGTGCCGGAATTCCCCATGCTCCTGTTAGATCTTGTGTAGAGTCCTCGTCCTGGTCACGCCCTAGGAGGTGCATATTAAAATCACCAGCCAAGATGATGTAGTCTGTGTCCTCTTCTTCCATTACTCTTTTTAGTTCCATAACCAGCTCCTTCGCTGCTTTTAATTTTTGTTTTGAATGCACGTAGATATTTATTATTATTACCTTATGAACAATCTGATTGAGCTTGAGCATTACTGTTGAGGCCTGGATGCAACTTAGAGGTGCAATGTGGATCTTTAAAGGAAAAATTTCACCAATTTTTGTTATTGAGGCTAGGAATAATAGACCCCCCGAACGGCGACCGAAGTCAGATCCCTTAATGGCCGGGATAAAACTTGAGGTGTAACGTTGTAGTTCAAAGGGTTTGTCTTCCCAGGTCTCCTGAAGCAGGATCATATCAAAATATTTTAAATAGTTTAGGACCTCTTTATCGCTGGTTTTGGAGGCTAAGCCGTTAATATTCCAAATACATATGTTGATTTCGTTGTGAGCTGGTAAGGGATCCGGCGAATTGGGCATCCGTTGTCAATTTGGTTGCACTGATGATATTGTTCGCTGTATACACTCCCAGTTATTCGTTGATGGAGACTGTGACAAGACAGATTGACCGTGCATAGGAGTGCAGCCCCTTGCTTCCTTTAGCACTGAAATGGACTTTCTGTTTTGACTGTTCATTTCTGTGCTTAAAAAAGGTGCTGGATATGGTGGTTTTGGCACTGGTTTCAAGACTATACCCCAGCTTTGGAATCTATTTTTTTCTTGTATGATTCTGCTTGCTGTCTCAGGTGTTTTCCATCTAGTTTTAGACACTTCGGAGCTTGGCAGGCTGTTATTTGACAAAAATTCTATTGAAAGTAAATCAGAGGTGTTGATATTAGCTAGGCTTGGGATGGAATGCAGGAGCCGTAGCACGTTCCCTCTGTTTAAAATGCCTACTCAACCTCGTGATTTGTAGTGAGGGGAAAAAATGATGGTATCAGTCTCTTCTGCCTTTGAAGATTCCTGATTCAAAAGCTGAAAGCGATCACTATTGATTGCTATGTGTGCAGAAGGCCTGGAGTTGTCATTACTAGAGATATTTGATCTACAATCAGTACTATTTTGAGGAGTTGACAGTAGATCAGTTGGTGTCCAACTTTTGTCTTGCACGTCGATGCTTTGCTCAAGGGTTATCCTCAGAGGATGATGAGGCTCTTTATGACTGTCCTGCGGGCCACTGCCCAGCTTCAAACTTGTGGTTTGGGCTTCTTCGGTGGGTGCACTGCAAACTTGCGATGACTTAGTTGACGCGTGTGTTAGGTGTGCGTTCTCCAGGTCATTGCTCTGAGATAAAGAGCTTTTAGTTTGTTCGCTAACGGGTGGCCTCTTAGATGACTCATGGAACCATACCTGGCTTTTTTTTGGTTTTTAATGGAGAGTGGGGACCCCTTGGCAGCGTCTGAGGGGTTTTTGATTTTATGGATGAACCCTTTGTACTTTCTTCCATGGATGGAACTGGGGAGCTTGAGGTATCTTTATTGCTGGGTTCCGATGTGGTTAAACTTAACTGAAGCTGGTTAGCCGGGTGTTGGACCTGAAAGGTTATTTTCCTATTCCTTCCTTTCCTTTTTTGTTTGCGATGGGTATTCGCTAGTGTAGTGTTTTTTTTGGGTAATCCCACCTTATTGGGTGATCCCACTTTGGTGTTTTGCAAGGGCCCTCTTCCACCTGGGAGGCGATCGCAGTTTATTGATATCGTCTCCATGGGTTGGGGATCTGATTTTATTTCCCCCTCTGTGAATAAATCACTGCTCAAAGTGGTCTGAGTTTCAATTTTCGGTTTCAGGACGGATAATAAGTCGCCCAGTATTGATGGTACCATAAGTAATTTGCCCACTATTGGAGCACAAGTACATTCTTGTTGCAATAATTTGCCATTAAGGGCCGCTTCTTGCCCTCTCTTTATTAGTCCGTTCAAATCGGCTAGCTTCCTGTCAATCCCTGAAGTGAAGTCCGCTAAAGTTTGAAGCACTGTGAGCTGAAGATCCAGTTTGTGGGATTGGTATTGTAACGCCGCGGTTGAATATTGCATAGTACTTAGTATTGTTGCCCAGATTGAGTCTTTATTTGTGTAACTTTTGTCGCTGCTCTCTGAGTACTCAATGTTTGAAGAGATTTTAGGGTCATGACTATACGAGGCAACTAGTTCCTCCCACTCTTGGGAGGCTAGAAAAGACATATCGCCATTAGACGTATGGTGATCTTCTTGGGGGATCGCCTGATTATGCCTTGACGATGTGTTTTCTGGGGATTTGCCGGAGGGCGTCAAGGCCGTCAGGTCTTCCAATTGGGTAGTTGGCAAATGTTCAAGGGAAGTATTTTTAGATTGCGATATTCGATCCATTGGTTTTTGTTCTGCCCGCTGAGCTGTTTCAGGAAGGATAACGTGGTGGAGCTTAGAATCAAGCACAGTAATTGATCCTAATTGTTGTAGTGAAATTTGAGGGTCTATGGCAGGCTGAGTCTCCTTAGCCTGAGAGGAAAATTGATAAGGCTTAGGGTCTGATCCAGTTTTTAACCCCCCTTGCTGGTGTGATTTTGAAGTGACTATCTCTAATATACTCTCAGTGACAGCTGTGGGAGATTGGAAAGATTGTAGGGAATTGTGTGCGGTAAGCGAGCTGACCACAGGGCCATCCTGCAAATCTTGTATTTGCTCGTTACCGGTGACCCTTTGTTGGGCTTCGTGACAGACACTGCAGTGTTCCACATTTGTACTTAACCCACTTATTTCTTCAACGTTTGCCATTACTTCTTGGTTTTGCCAAGTAGTGTTCTGGTCCATGCTGAAATTTCCATTCGTTTTATGATGGGGAATTTCATTTGAGTGAATTAATACAACGGTTTGTAATGGCTGTAAGGGTTGCAAGGTTAGATCGAAACTTCTTGGTTGCAGAGGAGTTTGCAGCCCTTTAATTTCACCGCTTTGGAAAATATTGCTGTACCGGGATCTTTCAAAAAGGAAAATGTTGTATATATCTTGGTCTGGAAGGAGCAGGGATTTCTCCTTTGGGGTGACCCCTCTAAACTAATTAGTTCTTGGCCTTCCAAGCCTGGCCTCAAGTAAACTGTGGGTTCTGTTTCTGATTCTTTTGGTGATATTCCGTCCTGGTTTAAAGAGCCTTTGTAGGTTGTGATGTTAATGGGGAGACTATTAGAGAGGCTGAAGATCTTGTTAACCGTCGGTGTGTCGTTTGTTCCTTCGAGCTTTTCACGTTTTATTTTTTGATTGTCTGGGTCAAAGCCAAGAGGGCCGTTGTCCTTGCTCCCGCTCTCACTCTCGTTTTTCCTTTTTGTTGTTTTTGTAGTTTTTGTGGTTTTTGATTGTGGTCTTGAGCTTGTTGGAGTCTTTCTCACTCTGCCAGACCTCATGGCCACTTTTATAGTTGTGTTGTGTTCACTTTACAACCACTTTACAACCGATGATGGGCTTATGATAGGCTGCGCTGCCACGGTGTGGACCTCGAGGTGCTTTTAGCAGGATTTTGCCGGCTTGAGCTACTAGAGCTATCCTATTGTGATGCTTGCAGAGTTAGTGATTGCCAAGGGCGGCTTGCGGGTGCTTGGCCAGTAGCAAAAAATAACAGGAAAACACTACCTACAAGTTGGAGAGATGTGAGAGATTTTGAGGATTGAGGATTGAAGGTCAGGAGCGGGGCGAGCGGGGCGAGAAGGTGAGCGGGGCTGTCATGCAACCCGCAAGCCGCACCCGGACATAGGCCGGGCCTGCTCCCCACCTACGGCAAAGTTGCTTGCTGGGCTGGGCTGGAAAGGAGGATCACAACCAAATCACAACCAAACCAAAACCGGGACGAAACCAGGAATCTAGGCTGGGCTTTTGCGAGCTTTTGCGGGCTTTGCGGGGAGCAGGGAACAGGGCCAAACCTGACTGCGGTGTTCGCGGCTGCGGTGTTCGCGTCTGCGATGTTCATGGTTGCGGCGTTCTCGACCCATGCTCCTCCTCCTCGCTGCTCCTTGCTGCACTCGGCGAAACGGAAAACGTGGATACCTGGATGAGTCACTCCCAGGCAACGCTAGAGAATCAAGAAGCAAGAAAGACCATGCTCTCCAGGATACTGATACCAATGAGACAACTGTGCAAGGCACCAACATCACACTGTAGCAGTCAGAAATGTAATAGCAATAGAGCTAAACATTTGCAAAGGACTGCAGAGTGCGCAAGGATAAAACTGTGGAGACAGCTGCGGGTAGGGCTTGTGCACTCCAGCATGATGAGAGTAGGTTGTTCGTTATCCACGTGCAAGTTTTCAAAATGTTCCCTATGCTCCATTTTAAAGACCAAATGAAATGTTTGATATAGAACCATAGCCACAGAAGGAGGACATTTAGTACAAGCAGGCATTCCCTTTCAAGCTGTTTTGATAGAATCCAATTTGCCATGGATACAGTATTAAAATGTGCCCAAAAATATAAAGGTAAAGAAATTATCATTGAGCACGTCTTACACACCTGTGCCATTACACCTGTGTTAACCTAATACAGTTAAATCCATGCTGCTGATACCAAATGAACACACTGCAAAGCGTGACCAAACTGTCTGCTGCCATTTCACAAGTGCCTGGGGGTCTCCAAGCTGAGAGCTTCGGCAGGTAGATTTGTTTACACTTCTTCAGCTGCCACATTTCTTGGGCCTTCGGGATGGAAAGTCACAGGCAGGTCTCCTCTCCTAAGGCGTATCTTGCTCTGGTTGGCAGCAGTTTCGAAGGTTAGGGAACCCTCTGCACGTTGTTTTCCGGCAGGGTGTTGAAAAATTAAAAAACATGCTGCTTGGTATCAGTCACGCGCCCAAAGACCCTTTTGAAGGCTGGCTAGCATACAGAGAGTGCACAGCCAATGAGGAGCAGAATGGACCACAGGATGCCAGCCCTGCACTCTCTCTGCCTGCGGTGGGCACCGCAACAAGAAAAAGAATGTTTCATTTGATGTGCCAATAATCCAACACATTTTATTCTCCCAGTTTCACACGGGCGTATGGCAGTAGCTCATTTGTCGTCATGATCCCTCCGATGCGGTCAGCAACATTTCAGCTCCTAAAACTGAATGGTGGTGCTTTTAAGCCAGTGCGCTGTGCCTGCCTTGAGCATATACAAGATTCCAACTCCCTTGCGCACACGCATGTCCGTGCATGCTGGTGGGGGCGGGAGCAAAGGAGATTCATGTGTTTCTGCTTTTCCTGCTAACTGGTGTTGCAAAAACATCCTGCACGGCACCCGCTGTGCTGTAGCGCCACCATTGCTAAGGGGGTGCAGGCACCGAGGAGAAGTATAATGAATGCTACTGCTGCCTGGTTAATTCCATGAAAACACTGGATCCAAATGAAGCTGGGCCCTCCTCTCGGGTGTTGTCAGTTTCACTCCAGATGCACGGGAAGGCCTCACAATGCAGATCAGGGCCGGACTGGGAACAGAAACCAGCCCTGGTAAACTGCTCAGCCGGCCCCCACTGGGGTGAGGGGGAGTACAGCCGAGCAGTTTGCGAGGGCCGGTTTCGGCCAATTTTGTTACAGGGAGCCGATATTGCTGACCCCCGGTAACAAAAACGGCCCCCCAGGGGCCCAAAACCGGCCCCCACCCTAGCGGCCTACCGGGGAAACGCCAGGTGCCCGCTATGGCCAGTCCGGCCCTGATGCAGATACTATAACAAAGTATCAAGCCCTGACAGTCTGTCACAGCCGTCTTTACCGCAGCGCAGGCTCTAGCCTCTGCCTGACACTGTGCAGTCCCCAGTCCTCCCTGCCTGCCCTGACACTAACGGTGTCTCTCAATGAATCTCAGACCTCGCTGCTGCAGAGCGCGTGACCCGGTTGCGGTAACTTTATGCCAACTGTTTTTAGTTCGAACAGGCTTAGCGTGCAGCTAGTCAAGGTGCTAAAAATGTGTGATAATGCATTTTAATGCGGTGATGCGGACCACCACATTAAAATGCGTTAGGCTAACGCCTGATATGTGGTACTTTGCAGTGCTGTCACTAGCCGTCTCTACTGCAGCGCAAGCTCTAGCCTCTGCCTGACACTGTGCAGCCCCCTTGCCCTCCCTGCCTGCCCTGACACTGAGGGTGTCTCACAGTGAGTCTCGGACCACGCTGCTGCAGTGCGCCCGCAGGGGTAACTTTATGCTAACTGTTTTTAGTTCAAACAGGCTCAGCGCGCAGCCAGTCAAGGTGCTAAAAATGCATGAAAAGATTCTTGCAAGTAGGTTGGCCTCTGTGCTTCCTAACATTGTGTATATTAACCAATCTGATTTAGTGAAAAACAGGCCTTCAGTGAATAATGTTAGATTATTATTTCATGTGATTGAAGCTGGATCCTCACTTCCTCTACCTGCTGGTGTCCTGGCATTAGAAGCGGAAAAGGAATAGCACTCGTTACATCGCATAGAAATACCACGCATGCCTTTACAACGCGGGTATTACTACGCGATGTCAATTACAACGAGTACCATTACAACGCAAAATTTTACCACGACTATACCTTTACCACGCATGCCATTTCAACGCCAAGGCATGCGTGATAAAGGTATACTCATGTTAAACATTTGCAAGATAAGTGACTCCAACCTACCCTACCCTACTCCCTAATGTAGTTCCACTGCACGAGCCTCCCCCGACCCCCAGTCCTCTCCCTACAATAACACTACACTACCCTGCACAACCCCCGACACTACACTAATTCCCCGACCCTCCCCCGACCCCCAGTCCTCTCCCTACAATAACACTACACTACCCTGCACAACCCCCCAACACTACACTAATTCCTAAAACACTACCCTACACTACACAAACACCACAACACTACCCTAAACCCTAAAACTCTACCCCCTGCATGACCCTCCCCTACCCCCAGTATGGTCCCTACACTCTAACACTACCCTGCACGACCCCCGACACTACCCTAAACCCTAAAACACTACCCTACACTACACAAACACCACAACACTACCCTAAACGCTACCCCCAGCACAACCCTCCCCCTTCCCCCAGTCCTGTCCTTACACTCTAACACTACCCTGCACGACGCCCCTACAGTACCCTAAAACACTACCCTACACTACACAAACACAACACTACCCTAAACCCTAAAATACTACCCCCCGCACGACCCTCCCCTACCCCCAGTGCGTTCCTACACTCAAACACTACCCTGCACGGCCCCCGATACTACCCTAAATTCTAAACCACTACCCTACACTACACAAATACCACAACACTACCCTAACACGCTACCCCCAGCACGACCCTCCCCCTTCCACCAGTCCTGTCCCTACACTCTAACACTACCCTGCATGACCCCCCTACACTACCCTAAACCCTAAAACACTACCCTACACTACGCAAACACCACAACACTACCCTAAAACCTAAAACACTACCCTACACTACACAAACACCACAACACTACCCTAAACCCTAAAACACTACCCCCAGCACGACCCCCAGTCCGGCCCCAACACTCTAACACTACCCTGCACGACCCCTTCGACACTACCCTAAACCCAAAAACAGTTCCCTACACTACACAAACACCACAACACTACCCTAAACCCTAAAACACTACCCCCAGCATGACCCTCCCCCTACCCCCAGTCCGGTCCCTACACTCTAACTCTAGCCTGCACGACTCCCCCGACACTACCCTAAATCCTAAAACACAACCCTACACTACACAAACATTACTACACTACTTCGACACTACCCTAAACCCTTAAAAAGTAACCCCCACCCCAAGCACAATCCCCCTTACCTCTCTCTCCTCGTGGTTCCTCTCTCCTGGTTCCAGCGTGGACAGAGGGGCGGTGCACGTCATTGTGAGGAAACGGGACAGCCCAGTTTTCTCACAACGATGTGGATAACCATTACATCGCATGCGTTTTAAAAGCGCATGCGATATAATGGTTTGCGTTGTAATGGTAGTCGTTGTTACATCGCATGCGTTGTTACGCATGCGATGTAACAACTTGCGTGGTAACAGCCTCGTTGTAATGGCTGTTTACCGCGGAAAAGACTTTTGATAAAGTCTATTGGCAGTATCTCTTCTGTACCTTGTATGCATTTAATTTTGGTTCTGATTTTGTTTGTATGATTCAGCTTTATATTCTGGTTCGTCAGCCAAACTTTTCAATAATGGACACATTTCTAATCATTTTTTCCCTTTTTAGGGGCACTAGACAAGCGTTCCCATTGTCACCTTTGCTTTTTCTTCTTGCTATTGAACCTTTCCATACTACTATTAGAAATTGTTTGGAAAATGAGGGCCTTATTATAAATAAAGTTCCTATTAAAACTCCAGCTTATGCTGATGATGTTCTCCTGTACATTGTTGATCCAGAATCTTCCATTCCTCCGTTATTACATTTAATTAACACCTACTCTCAGATTTCAGGATATATGCTAAACACTAATAAAACATAATATTTTCCTTTAAATGTTCATTATACACCTGATATGCTCCCAAACAAAGAAATCATTTGGCAAAAAGACAAGCTTAAATATCTTGATGTATTATTTTCTAACACCATAAAACAATCCATTTCTTAAAATTATGATTATATTCTTGCTCATATTAAGGATAAATTTAAAAAATGGTTGCACTACATTTATCTTGGTGGGCAAAAGTTGATGCTATTAAAATGTTTATTTCTCAAAATCTTTTCTATATTCTTACTATGATACCTATTTAACTTCCTCTTAAATTTGATAAAAATATAGAAAAGATATTTCCAAATGTATTTGGAATAACAAATCCCTCGTTTAAGTTATAAAAGAATGTAAATTAGCCAAGAGCAATGGTGGGTTTGCTTTACTAGATTTCCATATTCATCATAAAGCGTACTTTATGGTTTCAACTTGCAGAACTTACTAATTTGCCTTCATGGCTTCGTATTGAACAAAGTTTGATATCACCTTTTCCTTTACCTGCATTGCTTACCATGTCTAATTTTACTGCTTTCTTAAAAAAGATCAGTAATACTGAAATCTCCCAAATTAAAACTACAAGAATTAGACTCGATTTTCCAATGTCCTATGTCACATACATTAAATCTGTTGTTATGGTATAATCCTTTGTTAAAATTAGCTCACCACCCAAAATGTTGGCTCTCCTGGACTAAAGCTGGTATTTTTTTATTTAAAAGATATTTATCATGACAATGCCTTTTTAAGTTTTGCTGAATTACAACAAAGATTTAAGTTGCAGCCATCACATATTTATAAAGAGGAACTTTTATGTAACCCAATCCTTGATTCATTCCCAAATAATTGTCCTCTAAATGCTACCTCTGATTTAGAATTGTATATTCAAACAATAACCTCGTCATCCTATGCTGTGTCATTGTTTTATAAAAAAATGAATAATTTTACACGTGACAATGTCAGATTTCCCTCTTCATTTTGGAATAAGTTATCTTCAGATACATAGAGGAAAATTTGATTGAATAGCATCTCTGGATGGCTTCTTGTTTCTTTTTACCAAACTAATTCCTTTATATTATTCAATTGTCTATGGACCCCATTAAGGTTATTTAATGCAAAACGTTTGAATTCGTCTTATTGTTGGAATTGTTCTCTAGATATAGGCTCATTATGACATATGCTTTATGAGTATCATATTGTTGGTAAGTTTTGGAAAGAGATTTGGAAGATTGCTACTAAAATATTGAATATTTGTCATATACTATATTAATTTGTAAGTCCACTTCACTTTTTACCAAAATATCTATTATTAATAGCATACTTCTAGAATTTTAATTTTTTGCAGCTTTAAATTCAATTATTGATCATTGGAAACATACCTCATTACTATCAGTTCATGCTTAGTGGGCATGGATAATTTTTACCAGAAGAGGAGCTAACTTGACTTTATCAGGTGTCATCCACAATAGTTATCAATTATTTTGGAAACCAATTGATGATTATATAGATTCACATCTCTAAATAAGTCTCATTAATAGTGATTAAATGTTGAGGTATAGGCATATTGGTTAAGTTTAGTAGCTTTATCAAAACTTATATATATTGAGTATTACGTTATCCCCTTTTTTTCTTTTCTTATTATTTCTATTACAGGATTATAGTAATGGTTTTATAGGTACTTTATTAACTCTTACTTGATCTTATCTTACAGTGTAGAGTTTTTATTAGCCCAACTATTATTTTGATGTATAATTATATGTACCTTATTGGAGCTCTTTTATGTTTGGTCTTTTCATATTTATCCTAAATGTAATCAAATATTTTGAACACACAGAAAGAAGGAAACTCCTGGCACTGCTTTACATGGGGGGCTGCAGTAACAGACAACATCCTTAACACCCTTAATCATCTTTAGATCAGTCTTGGAGGGAGCCTTTCCCGGCTATTGCATTGATAGCTAAACTCTCAGTATCTATACAGTGGCCACTATATGGCTAAACCAACTCTTCAGGGCATTCTCAGAGGCTTGGATCACCTCCATGCAAACAAGGAGCACTGGTTGAAGTACAACTCCTTGTGCTTCGGGTGCAGGTTGTTCTGCGTGCATGCAAACTGTATCACATTGAGCAGGTGGAGATTAGTGCATTTTATTTTTATGGTTGCTCCTCCCTATAGTTCTAGCAGCCTTGTTCTCTCAGTTTCTCCCTTCAGCTCCTGCACACCTCTTAAAGCCCCTTTTGTCGCCCTGTCTCTGCCCTTTCTCTTGTTTCCCCTACCCCTCTTTCTGCCTGTCTTCGCTCGTATCTCCCTTTCTGCTACTCCTGTTGCTTCTTGCCCCCATTCTGCCTCTTGTGTTGTCTCTCTTCTTCTTTTCCTCAACCTTTTCTTTCATGGCTTTTTAGCTGCCTCTGTTGTCTTTACTTTCCATTCTTCCCCCAATTGTTCTTTTTTGCAGTTTCCTCTTTCTTTACTTTTTGATTCTCCTCAATCATTTCTGACCATGTTCTCTTTCCTCACCTATGTCTTCTCCTTTTGTCTCTCCTCCTCCTTTTGTCTCCCCCTGAAGTCCCTTATCCCCTTGTCTTTCATTCCCATTTCTGCTAACTTTTTTTCTTTAATTTCCATCGGCCCTTTTCTTTCAGTTCCATTTTTTCTGTACCACTCTTGGTATATTTTCTCACTGGCTGTCTAGTTCATTGCTTCTTGGTGCATTTGAGGCTCCTTACTCAAGGGGATATTGACACAAATTACTGTCTGAGGGCATTGGTGCCTATTTATTCCTGGGGCTAACATATATGAATGAATTTATTATCTGCATGGAGATTGTGCATCTGTGCAGTCATGATATAAACCACAGATATAGTGGTTTTGCCAATGCTAGTTTTATTAATCGGGCACATGATCCCTGTTTGCACTTGGTGTACCTGGTTCATGAGCAAACCAGGTCTCTGCACCTTTTTCATTATCCGACGCTTGGACTACAAAGGAGTGAAGGGCCATATGTACGAAGGCATTTTGCATTTCCTGATGATGCGAATCTCAATTTCAGGCCATTAGGAAACGGAAAATTAATTTAGTTATGTATGAAAGGCATTTGCAGTGGTGCAACATTCGATTTCTATCCATTAGAAATCACATTTTGGAAATCGCTAAATAGGGAATCGATAATAGGAATTTCCAAATAGGAAATCGCTAACCGCATCTACAAAGAATTTCCTAATTGCAAATAGTCACAAATGGCCATTTAGGAAATGCAAATGCCATCAATCAGGATCAGGTGGTAACCAGGAGCAAACTATAAATAGGCACCCAAAATCCATATGGGTTTTTTAGAATGGTGGCCCTGTATGTTTTGGCGAGGAGGATGAGGATTTTGGCTGGCAGACAGATAAGGAGAAGGAGAAAGGAGAGGATATTTAGGGTGAAGTGTTGCGGTGAAGAAACTCTTAATATGCTTGGAGGGACCGCAACGGTCCCACCAAGCATATTGAGGCCTCAAGACTGCCACAACACCGTGCTTGAATAGACAGAGAAGGAGATTGTTGAGAAGTACAGACTCAGTAGTGAGGTAATCCTCTGCTTAATTGCTGAGATACAACCGCAGCTTCAGACCCCAACACTCAGGAGCAATGCAATCCCGCCACATGTACAGATCTGTGTTGCCTATAGTGGCGGCTCACCCACTAAGGCGGAGAAGCGTTTCCCCACTACTTCAGCTGCAAGCTGAATACAAAAATTCAATATCTTTTTATTTTTTGTATTTAGCTTGCAACTGAAGCCTGACTGGTGAGGCTTGGCTCCCCCCGTCACAGGAGGAGGAGTGGTGGCAGCACCTAAAGTGCGCATGACGCTTTGCCTGCCGCCTCGGGCCGGCCAAAGCGTCATGCGCACTTTCTGTATTACAGCCTGGGTGGAGAACATGCACAGCCTGCCAGCCCCTGTCTGAGCACTGAACCACGGTGCTCAGACCAATTACAGCACTGTTAAAGCAGCGTTGTGATTGGTCAGGGGATTCTGGGAGGCTGTGTGCTTCGTGCCAAGAGGACGGAGAAAAAAGAGGCGGCGGTCGGTGGTAAAGAGGTAAGTGCATTTTTTTTTTATTCACACCCTCACTCTATCCCCCTGCCCCACCACCCCTGGTCGGTAGCAACCGCTACTGGTTGCCTGCACCTCTTAGCTTCTGGCAGTTACCAGGGGGTCATAGCAGTGGTGGGTGGGTTGTCACAAAGTACCTTTTACAGCTTCTTTTGCATGTTTAAGGACATCATGGTTAGCAAAGTTAACCAAGAAATATATTTCCCAAATACCCCAATTATTGCAACAGACCAAATGAATGTTCTACCGGGTAGCACGGTTCCCCAATGTTATTGGCTGTATTGATGGCACACATATTTCCATATGTCCTCTCTCAGCAAATGAATTCATATACAGAAACAGGACAAGCTCCCGCTTGCTCAATGAACAGGTAGTGTGTGATGCCTACTGTATCATAACAGACCTAGTGGCCAGATTCGCAGGCAGCACCCATGACTCTTTCATGTTCCGCCACAGTGGAAAACAAATCTGACTGTTACAGGGTGAGTTTGGCGATTTTTTTTATTAGGTAGAAGAATTGCTGACTCAATGAATACAGTGGCCAGAACTGTTTGTGTTATGTGACCAAATGGTTTTCCTTCTTGTGCTCTTAAGGAGACAGTGTATATGCTTTGCATCCCTGACTCCAAGTACAAGAAGTGAAAGGAGGTAGTACGACAGGGCACACAGGACAATGCACTCCATCATTGAGAAGACCTTTGGGATACTGAAGTTCAGGTTCCGCTGTCTCCATGAGAGTCGGAGCACAACTGCACAGACCTGGGACATGCTGTTAGTTCATCGCCACATGTGCCATACTACACAATATCGCCATGAGGAAGGGTCTGCACAACATCACCACTGAGGGCGACTCTGACTCAGATGATAAATTACACTACTACAAGTGCAGCAGGATCGGACACATGCAGCAGAGTGTCATGCAAGATGCAGAGAGATCACCAATAACTATTTTTGAGGAAATTGTGATTACAACATCTAAGAAATGGACATCACACATGATGGGAATGCATGGTGTATAAGTGAAAGATCACTTTTATTCAGGTTGTGCCAATAATGTAGCTCTCCTAAATCAACAGTATGCTTTGTGGATGTAACATTGTGTCCACTAGGGAACAAAGTATGTAACGGATTCACAAGACCAGAACTGGAGGAAGATCCTTCTCCTACCTCGCTGCCAAGACCTGGAACAACCTGCCCCTCCACCTCAGGCAATCCCCCTCTCTGACCTAATTCAGGAAGGATCTCAAGACCTGGCTCTTCGACTGAACCTCCACACCCAGACGGATCAGCAGCCCTCCCTCCCTCAGCGCCTTAAGACCCGACAGGTGAGTAGCTGCGCTATATAAACTCCTGAATGATTGATTGACTACAAGCAAAAAATTAGTAGACTCATGACTCTGAGGATTTGGTGGATTACCTTCTTCTGGCCTCCGGAGTTGGTTGCCTTGTCAGCAACTCTGGTCTGTGAAGTGTAGGCATGTCAGATCCAGAAGTGTTTTAGCATGTACGCCTGGTACTGCATGCCTCCAGCATAGAGGTGCCACTGAGGCTAGAGCCCTATTTGCTCTCAGGTGGAGATAGAATGTTAGGGACACAGAGACTGTGGGTCTGTATAGTTTCAAAGGCTGTGGTCACTTGAACTAGCCCATATGCAACATCCTGACAGCAGTGCCCCATGTCAGTCTGTGGGCCTTATTACGAGTTTGGCAGTTTGGGAGCTGGACCGCCCCGCTCCCGCACTGCCAAACCCGTGGGTGGACTGCCCACCAGATTAGGAGTTTTCTCCTGCCTGGCGAGAAATAGACACCTGAATGGGAACGTAAAAATCAGTATCTGCATGGCATGAACTGCTGCTGTCCATGCCGTGCAGGTACAGGGGTGCATGCACACAGGGGGGCACATGCTGTGCCCCCTGCTTGTACCGCATAACTCAGAGGCACATATAGGGGCCCCTCTGTTTCCCCACTGCCACTTTTTTCATGGCTGTCCCACTGCCATGAAAAGTGTGGTAGTGAAGAAACTCTTAATATGCTTGGAGGGACCGCGGCGGTCCCATCAAGCATATTGTGGCCTCAAGACCGCCACCACACCGTTGCGGTGGTCCCAGGGAGGCCTGTCTGCCCTGGTCATATTGTGACGGTCGGAAGACTACCACCTCCGCGCCTCCAAAAGTCTGGCGGTCCGTGGACTGCCAGACTCATAATACGGCCCTGTATGTTTACAGTTCTCCTTGCTAGAGTTGTTGTGGCTACCGCCAATCGGTTTATGGAATGGGTGAAGGCATCAAACCATGCCAGGTACTGCCTGTGCCTCTGTCTCTGCACGGTGCTCCTTCTCCATGGCAGCAATCCACCGATCTTGCGCTTTCTGCAATTGCTCCATTGAGTTTGACATTCTTAGCAGATGCCTATTGACAATCTGGATTTATTTGGTTTGCAGGTTCTGTACAGAGATGATGGACTTCTCCAGGCCACCAAACACAGGAGTACTCTCTTCCATGTCATCTGACACATTCTCATTGTGGACTGTAGCTGGTTGGCCTCTACGCTGTCTGTGTGTCCTGCCCACAGATGTTGTTGTGTCCCTGCTTTGGGGTTGTACCTCTTCACCATCCCCAAAGTCTGTTAGTGGTGCAACAGTTGCTCTCCTAGCAGTTGGAGTTGAAGTGATGGGCATAGGAGTTGGTAATGTGCTTTCCTCCATTTCCACTGGTGTGTCATTAGCTTCTTCAGCCTCAATTGTTTCTGATGCATCCCGGGTGTGATCTGTGGAAATGCATGTATATAGTTAGTGTACATAAATGGTTAATGTTTGTTCACTACACTACTGTACTGTGCATTATGTGTTTGTGACATATTTGTGATGTATAGATATGTGTGGTGCAGTCAAAAGCACACAGTACAGCATGCAACTTTGGTGTACCACAATTCCTGTTGATGCCTTGCCAAGGTAGGGCAAGCATCTCAATGGAGTTATTCATGATATGGTGTTTTATTTGGGGAATTGCAATCATTATGTTATATGAAGTAAGTGAAGGGTAGTGGACTTACCATGGCTGGTGTCTGCAGGGATGGAGGTGTCAATGTCTGACACTCCCACCACACCTTCTGGTTCCAGTGTCCCCTCGATGAGTGTCTCCATGGCAGGGGGGGGGGGGGTTTGAGGATTCACCACCTGCTCCACGACCCTCAGCCATCCTGCTGGACACCTTCTTCTTTGTGCGAGATCTCAAGTCATACCAGCATTTGCATATCTCTGGAATGGTCTTCTGTGTGACACCTAGGGAGTTCACCTTCTCCAAGATTCTATTCCATAGCTTGTTTTTTTGTATCTCTGGAACAGTGAAGCAGGCCTTCCAAAATAGCTGGTTCATATGTACCACACATTCTTCTGTCAGGAGCTCCAGCTGCTTTTCAGGAAACGTAACCTTCCTCTTCCTGCTCCCAGAATACTTGCCCCATCTTCCTTGAACATGGTGCAGTTCAGTCACAGGTATTCCATTGCCAGTGGTGATATAGGTGCTCTCCTCCCTTCCAGAACTTTCCTAGGCTTCTGGGTTGTGGCCAAACACTATATTTATTAACTCCCTGGTTCGACATTATCATTTTGCATCCAGAATGCTACTTTTCCTAATTTGAGATTTCCTATTAGGAAATCAAAATTTAGCAATTGCCAAAATTGCGATTTCCTGATTGTGGTTGTGAATCTGTAGGAATTGCTATTAGAGGAATCAGCAGTAACATGCATCTCGTTTTGCGCATCCCCAATAGCGATATCAATGGACTTACTATTTGGAAATAGCAATCCTATCTTTTGTACATATGGCCCGAAAAGAAGGATGTGGGAGACCAGAATGAAGTTGTTACAGCTTCTGAAAGGGACAGATTACAAACATAAATAGAGCTTTGAAAATATTGGCATGGATAGGACAAAGCATGGTTAAATCTGTGAGCTGCATATGCTATTAAAGTTAAAGTGATACTACTTGGGCCCTAGCCAGAAGTCTTTTGGCATGGGGAATTATGAGCTGCTGTTCAAAAGTATGAACTGAAAGGGAATGAAAGCAATAATGACAACCTAAGTAGTTAATAGTTGCATCTGTTTAAGTCTCGGAAGCAGTGATGCATTCATCAAAAAACAAGCAGAGCAAAAGTTTAGATCAGATGTAGGATTGTAAACATTAATTATTTGAATGTGACAAGCTTTGGCTTTGCTGTTAAATGGAGCAACAAAATAACTATCAGCCAGCAAAAACGACCACAGATTTTCAGGAGCTGAAGATAATTTAAATCCCAGAGGCCCCTGTTAACCAATCTTATTAGTAAATAGTATCACAGAGAGGCACACTGTGTGTGTCTCTGATAAAACGGAAACCCGTCTCCTGACATTAAACAGTAGGTTCCTGTCCCGACAATGAGTGAAGTGGTTACTGACATTAAAAAGAATTGAGAAGGCCAATAGGTTTGACTTTTTATAGCACGTGCAAACAGTCACACAATAACCACACATGCATTGAAATAGATGATGCTTACATACAAGATATGCAGACAGAACAACACACCTATTGAGGTCTGAACACATAAAGACAAACACATCTACATCCAAAATAGAGGCGGTAGTAGTGAACCCAAATGGGAAAATTACCGCACCTCGTACAGAGACTTGAGTATATCCAATTGTCAGTGAGAGCGACATACAATAGACTCGTATACATGCAGAGGTGCTTACGCAGTTCCTGCACCCTACTACAAGAGGTGGCCCCTATACATTAGAAACCTAATGTAAACCAAGTCAACATTTATAGAACTGCAACCTCAGCACTCTCATGGATAGCTATTATAATCACATCTGTAATGGGTATGCATTGATAAAAACACAGTATTCCATCCAATTCAACCGTCCTCCTGAAGGGACAAACAGATACTTTTTCCACGGACGCCAATAATATGATCCAATGAATTTTCACTGTTGTTTTAGTCTGTGCAAGAACACTTCCAGCAAAAGGTCAGCCAACACGTGTTTCGTCTTTTAAGGCTTTTTCAAGGCTGGAAATACAGATATAGTACATATTGTTGATGTTTATAAACAAATTGTGACTGCTGTACAGTTTACTTTTTGTTACATATTTTGACATACAAATTTAAAACTCTTGTGCCAATTTGATGCACAGAGAGAAAATTGGATGACTAGCAGTGAAATTATTTGGAAGACCAGAGAAAAAGGAATAGACTTTCTTAATCAATCTGTTAGATCAGACGTTATCCTTTGCTCTACAAAACCTTGAGATTTCTGCCAAGTGAACTTTAAATGAATTGTGCGCTTGGTGCAAGTAAGGTAGAATCTGTTCTGGAGATGATGTGAAAGGGTGTAGGTTTTCACTTGTACACCAGAAATAGAATCTCTTCCATTTCGCATTGTATGATTTCCCTGTAGAATCTGTATGAAGTGATGCTGAGTGGGAATGAATAACAGACCAGGAGAAATGTTGTCTTCCCTCTTCCACCATGTCATTGCTAACTTCACATTGGGAGTAATGTTGATTATGTCCTTCAAAGTCCCGTGAAGTTGAACCCATTGTGCGTCCAATGGCTCCTGTAGCGGCCTCATTTGTAACTAGCAACTTGACATCAACAGAATGCAGGACAACATCATTCTGAGCATTGATTTGTATATCCAAACACAAGTGGACTTTCCTGTTGACAGGGATGACACCAATTTTATTGTACGTCGAACTCTTTCTTGTGCAAGTTGTCATGTCCAAAACCACTCCGCGGAATGTTGATAACCTGGACAGCATTAGAGAAGGCTTTTCCTTCTTTAACTTGATACCTAGGTTCTTTAACGATCTAAGACATTCCATCCTAGATCTTTTTGCAGAGAGGAATGACTAAAGTTTGATAACCCAGTCATCAAAGTCATCTAATACCTAGTGACACTCCCTTCTCAAGCAAGCTGCACCTGGCACCATAAACTTTGTAAAAATTCTGGGAGCTGACTGGAGACCAAAAGGAAGAACTTTGAATTGGTAATGGCACCCTACCACCTCGATACTTAAATATTTGTGACGTTTTACATGTATGGGAATGTGGAAGTACACATCCAAGAGATCCAGTGATGTCATATAATCCCCTGGGTTTAGTAGCTACAAAATGACCTGTAAAGATAGCATCCTGAAAGGCTGCTTCTTTATGAATTTTTTCACAAGTTTTAAATCCATAACTTGCCTCCATTTTCCGGATTTCTTTTTGATTAAAAAAGAAGTTTGAATAGAATCCTTTGCTGTGATGTACCAATGGAACTTTCTCTTTGGAAATAAGTGAAGGCATTTCCTTGATCAACAGATCTAGATGTTGATGAGACCCCTTGCGAGGAAGATTTATGGGAGGCTTTTGAACAAATTCCCGGATGTGGACCTGATGCATTATATCTAAAACCCACTTGTCTGAAGAGATATTCTTTCAAAAATCATAATAACTTGATTGGATGCATTGCTGTCATTGAGCGGTTGAAGTGACTAGTATCTCAAAGTTCTCACTGGCGTCTAGCTGTTTCATTACCTTTTCTTGCCCCCTCCGCCCCGCTGTAGGTCTTTTACAAGCAGGGTGACTTGTATAGGCTGCTCCCTGAGTTATTCTGCATTGGCGCTGCGTGGTGTACTGTTGATGAAAACCCTGTTGGAATTGAGGATAGGGTTGGTATCTGTATGATTGGTAAGAGCCCTCTTTCTCTGCTGCCACAAAAAGGCTGAAAGCTGCACTGCTTCAGAGTTCCTAACAAACAAGTGTTATTGTTGTCGGCCTTTTGAGACTGGAGGGTGTCATCCACATGCTTGCCAAAAAGGTTCTCTCCACCAAAAGGCATGTCTAACTCCTTTGCTTGAACTTTGGAATGGAAAGAAGTGGCTTTTAGCCATCTTTGTTGGTGCAAGGTTGCTGTGCCAGCCATCTGTCTGAAGGCTGTTGAAGCAATATCCATAGCTGTAGCAATTACTTCTGATGAAGCCTTTTCTCCCTCTTGTAGGATCTCTTGAGCTTCCTTCCTCTTATCCTCAGGAAGAAATTCTAGGAAGGCTGCCATGTCCGACTACATCTGCCAGTCACACCTTCCTAAAATAGCTGAATCATTGGACGTCCTAATGGTTGTTGCTGCCATAGCACAGAACTTTTTCCTCATGTTATCCAGACGTTGGCCTTCTTTGTCTGGTGGTGCTGAACATGGGGTAGAAGGATTTCTGGATCTTCGCTGGGCCGCTTGCATTACAACCGAATCTGTTCATGGATGCCCAATCAGACATGTAGGTGAACTCTCTGGATCTCTGTACTTTTTATCAAGTCCACTACAGTCACTGATGCAGAGTTCTTCATTAGTTTTAGAGCTTCTTCCCAAATGTGTTCCACAATGGGGATTAACTTGAGCGATTTCCTTCAGTGGAGGTTAAACTGAAATTCTTTTTGCATAGCCAGCAAGCCTTCTAGTGGACTTCCTTCCCACTTTTGGCTGTGGATAATCAGTGATAACCTAGAAGCATCACTGACGAGCCACAATCTAGGGGTTTTATTTAATAACAAGTTAGCCCTGGAGAGTCATGTTAATAAGACGGCGGTAATGTGTTTTGCATTGCTCTGTGAGTAAAGGCAAATTTGACCTTTTTTACCCTCATCTGCAAGGACACTGATAGTACAATGTTCTATCCTAAGCAGACTTGATTACTGTAACCCCCTTTTATTAGGAGCACCAGCATTTTTTATTAAAAGACTCTACAGAGTACAAGCAGCAGCGGCAAAGCTGACTCAGGATAAGCCAAGATTTTCATCACCCGCTAGAACTCTGAAAGAACTTCATTGTCCTCCAGTAAAGGAAAGGATTGCATTTAAATCCTTAAGTATAGTTTTTAGAGTAAGCCAGAAAAAAGGCCCTGTGTTCCTGCAAAGGAAATGTAAGCGTTATATACAGCCAAGAAATATTTGTTCTTCAACTGCAAATCTTTTATGCATCCCTAAATTTCAGAAAGCTAGAGGGGTCGAGCATTTTCAGTCAGTGCCGTCCAACTCTGGAACAATTTACTAGGCTTCCTGAGAGCCAGTCAGGAACTGCTTCAATTTAGGAAAGCACTCAAAAAGCTGGTTATTCCCAGTATAAACTGATTTAAAGCGTCCCATGGTCTGAGTAGCATCTTCTAAAGGTGAGCACCAAGATACCTTTCTGGTGGAAGTTGCACTTTTAGAAGTGTTCCATAATATTAACAATAATATTTAGATGCTTTGCTAACAGAATCAGATTTGGTGTACAGAAGACATTAATGTTAGAGCCCCACCAATCTTTTGGCCTCCCTTTAGAGAAACTATTTCGGCTGAGTGATGGAATGCTTAGGTCTACAGGCCCATTCAATTACTGCCCTGTTTAGAATGATCACCTTTTAGTAACAACGGATGGCTTCCTTTTTGCACATTCCATTCTTTGCATCTTTGCAATAATTGTATACATGTAGCAGTGCAATTCAGTATCTTTGTTACTTTGTTTGTAATATACGAAAGGCAAGCATTTTTACGGCTTATGTAGCTATCACAAAAAATATGTGCTTTGCTTCTATGAGTGTCAACGGGATACTAAAAAAGAAGAGAAAATTAAATAGCACATGGAAGAAGAAAACTCTATTCCTGAGCCATTATACTGCATACCACTGTCTCTGTACTGATCGCAAAGAATTTATTCACACACATCTTTTCCTCTTTGTTGTATATTGTATGGAAAAACATTCCATCAGTAGACATAAGTGCTGTATGTTAAAGCTCAAAAAAATAATCCTAACGTTGAAAATAGTGTAATCTATAATCACACCAAGAAATTGTGTTATGACCAAGTTAAATAGCAAGAATATATTTGTAAATACTGAACAGTACTCAGTTAAAAATAGAAATTGATAGCAGTTTGTTTATATGTTTCATGTTACATTTCCATTAAACAGCTCAGCTGTGTGTGCGGTTACCCACTTTGATGTCACAATGAGGCAGTTCAAGTTAGTGCATGCTCCAAGAGATAGCCTATGAATATTGAGAAAGCAAGTACAGGAGGGACTGCATTACAGCAATGAAGAGAATGTATTTGGATAAAGTGTTAAAGCACTTGATCAATTATGCAATTAGTAATCATGCTTTGGACCCGCAAGCACTACATTTCAATTGAGGTCACATGTTAGCAGAAGCAAGATGAATGCTGTAGGGCCACTGACTAGCTATCAATGATGCCCCAGTGTCTATCTTTTCTCCTTGTGCCAGGGTTTTTGTTCAGAGGGCCGGCATTCTATGCTTAGTGTGGAGCAGAAACATCATGCTTTTTAGATTTATGTCTGTTCTATCATTATATGTGGTACAGTCATGGATAGCCACCCTCAGACACAATGGATAACTTTGCCTGCATAATACTAATTTTGAAATGTTATCAAATGCCATTTGTGAATGTCTTTCTATAGGAATCTAGCATCATCTCATTCAACTCTTTCACAATATCTCTTTTTCACACTGATTCTGGTGTACTGTAAGACTTGATTGTCTCTAGGGGTGGGCGGAATTTGCGTAGTCGCGCTACGCAAAGCTCCGCGAAACGGTAAAAAATCTCCGCGAGCACGCAAAAGTTCCGCAAACACGCGGAATTGCTTGTTCCGCCCGTTCGCAATGCTTTTTTCCTGTTCGCGAACGCTGTTTGCGTGCTCGGGGAGAAATATCTCACGAACACCCATTTTGAAAGCGCGAACAAGCAAAAAATTCCGCAAAGTCGCGGATCGCGGAATTTTTGGCAATTTTGCGCTCTCCGCGGAACGCGAAATTACACAAATTCCGCAAATTTTGCGAGCGGAACGCAATTTACTGCCCAGGCCTACTCTCCACTCCTCTCGCTCATTAAGTCCTTCAGCCTAAACTGCTACAACTGCCCCAACAATACACACAGCATTGTTACATTGGAAATCCCATCCAACCTAAAATCGAACTCACACAAGATCACACATGATTTTAAAAAAAAAAAAAGCCCACCCTACCTTGGAAATTGATTGAACATGCCAAGAGGTTCAAAAAGAATGAGAAGTCATTTCTCTTAGAAGCACCACATTTCTAAAAAAATTTCATAAACAAACAATTCTTCTCTGGAGCTGTCATATCAGCTTGGAACTCTGCCTGAGCTGAGGAAACTGAGGGCCAGTGGCGTAGCAAGCACTTTGGCCGCCCGTGGCGGTCCCTGTGTTTGCAGCCAGCTGCAGCAGAATCAAAGAGCGGGGGCCGACCCCCCTCCCAGCTCCCTCTTGCTACGCCACTGCTAAGAGTCCGATTTAAGGTTTGGTAATACAGTTACATCGTTACAAACGTGACGGATATCCTGTCCACATTTTTACAAGTGAATTATATCTTATGGCAAACCAAACATCTGTCATCTGTCAAACTTTAAACCAGGCCTTTACTTCATTTAGCACTTTCAGAAAACACTTTAAAGCCCACCTATTCAAACATTCCCTTACATAGCATCACCTCCAATTGATCTCAGTCATGTTGAAGACACAGGGGCCGATTCCGATCTCGGCCGGTAGGGCACCGAATCGGATTCGGCTTAACCGGATCCGATTCGGAGCCCTCTTTCCCGACCGATTCGTACGTGCGTCCGGCCGAGCGAGTACGATGCGAGCGCACGCGAAATCGCCGACCGACTTGTTCGCGGGTCCGAAGCGCTCCGACCGACTCGCACAGACATAACGCGCACCGCGCGATGGAGACGTTCCCCGGCCGGGCAAGTACGATGCGCGCCGCGAGCAGTCCGACCGACTCGCGCCGTCCGGTTCAAAAGAGCAGTCAGAGCCGCATTTTGGGGGTCCGTGTCCCCCCTACCTGTGCATGTACGCCGCGAGTCGCTCGAGGCGTACCCGCTGTAGGGGCACCCGTGTTCGCCTCGCACCCATTGGGTCAATGGGAGCCCGCGTACGCGTTGTACGTCCGGCTCCCATTGACTCAATGGGAGTCCGACCGACTCGAGTCCGATTGCATGCGTGCGCATCGTACTCGTTCGGTCGGACTGCCAGAGTCCGATTCGGTCGGAAATCTCTCCGGGTCCGGCTCGGTCAGAGAGATTTCCGGCCTGAATCGGAATCGGCCCCTCAGTCTCAAATCAATCAGTTGTATAGCTGGGACTTCTTTTTCATGTCATTACTTATGTCATCTGTTACTTGCTGTTCTTTGTAAAGCACACAACACCACAGGTGTCTTGGAGCGCTAAATAAATGATATAATCAGAGCAAATAAAAAACAAATAACATAGGCATTACATCATTAAATTTAATCCTTTGACTGGTGGATGCGGAAGAACCACCTGCAACCAAACTCATTCAAAACGGATATCCTAACCGTTCTTGAATTGAAAAATGACCAGCCTCTGAACACCTTACTCCTGGATCCCAGCCCTCCCTTGGTGACCTCTACTGAAGAAAGTAATATGGGAGTACATATGGACTCTAGCCTATCACTTATCACTAAATAAACAAAGTGACAAGGACCACATTCTACATCATGCAAACGCATTTTTCATGCTTATATTTTCCACAAAAGCTCCACTGTACTATCATCCTCATCCTATCTGATAGGAATAGGCAAACAGACTCCAACTAGGAGAACAGATTCTGAAGATTTAAAAAATACAAAATGTAGCAGTCAAACTCCTACTGCTCCTGCGCATATGTTCCCACATTGCCTAACTCTCCAAGCATTTTACTGGCTATCCATGCCAAGATGCTCCTCTTTCAAGACACTCTTCGTTTGTCCACAAGGCCTATCTACTGCATGACTCTATCCTTTATTCAAGAAAAACTTTACAGATACTCAAAGCATAGAAAAAATTGTTAGTCTATAGCAAGTCCATACTGTTTATTCAAGTACAACTAAAAGAATGGAACCCCTCTTTAGCCTGGTAACCCTGCTTATCTTCTCAAGCCTACAAAAAGGTACCCCATGGTGGAGCTTATTTCATCATCCCAGCATCAAACAAATGGGTCTCCGTCCCAGAAATGTCAAAAAACATATGAGGCCACCTAATATTCAGGAAGGTGGTATATACATAGGGCCCGATTCACAGAACTAATCTGAGACAAAATCCTAAACTTACTACTTTTGGTATTCACAGAAGGCATTTAGTAGTAGTAAAGTTAGGATTTTGTCTTAAGTTTGACTTAAGACAGACTTAAGACAGACTTAAGACAGACTTAAGACAGACTTAAGACAAACTTAAGACAGACTTAAGACAAACTTAAGACAGACTTAAGACAAACTTAAGACAAACTTAAGACAAAATCCTAACTTTACTACTACTAAATGCCTTCTGTGAATACCAAAAGTAGTAAGTTTAGGATTTTGTCTCAGATTAGTTCTGTGAATCGGGCCCATAGCACTTATGTAACACATGATTCAGGATCCAATCCACCAATGAACCAGAACTAATCTCCCACATACGTTTGGTAGTCATGACCACTTTGCCCCCCACCAGGCAGAAAACCAGCAACCCAATCACAGTTAAATGATGTGAACAAGACACTGCTCATCATGCTTTACTTGAACATTCTTCCCACATAGTCAACACCATCTAAAGCATACATAAAAATAATCATATAATCTTAAGGGTTTTAGCTCTAGCTCTTCTTCAATGCACAAGTGCATAAACATGTGGGGCGAAAGAGTACCACTCAGGTTGTCGCATACAACACCAAAACACTTTCAACACTGACCCTACTACAAAGCCTGCACCCTTCCAACAAAGCACAACCCGTAGAATTGCATCAAGCCTTTCCATTGAAACCCTTTTGGCACCTCGTCTGAGGCTTTAAAGGCTGTATAAATGTAACTACAATACAAAACAGATACAGAGCATAGGATTGCAACAGCTGAATGGTCAATGCATTCTGTACCACCTGTACAGAGATAAAATGAAGCAAAACACCAGAAGGTAATCTGATTACTTCTCTATACCAAACATAACCAGTACTTAGATAAAGTGTTAACCACACTGTGATTGTCCCATTTCTTATCTTTCTGATGGAATCATAATGTATTTTATTTTTGCTCTGCATCCTGTTCCTCACCACTCCCTGACATACAAAGTTGACAAACAGTGCCACTGTGGCTCTAAACATCCATCAGAACCACCAAGTAACCACTCTGTATTTCAAAAGACAATAGTTCCTATGCTTTAAAAGCCACAGAGGCTCCATGCCTTCCATGGTTTAAAGTAACCTCACTGTCCCCATCCCATCAAATCGATTCCAGATCTGGAACCTACTCCACCTAACATCCTACTTTGGACAATACTCCTTGTACTCTTAGTTTTACTCAATTCTGCATTTATACACAATCTTGTATAACCTGTCCCAAATGAAGTCATAGCTCATAAAGGTCTTTTACACACATATCACTTTCCATCAAAATAATAGTATCAAACTACAAAATAGTCCTTAAGAAAAAAAGATCTCTCTCCAAAGCACATCAAATTGTCAGTTCTAAAAAACTCACCACCAACATCTTATCTCACTCTCTCATCTTTTTGCCTCTCAACACCCTTAAAAGAGAACCCAAAATACACACATCATTCAATAATGATAGGCCTCCATCTCCTAAGAACTGACACATAGGTATGTCAAGTGCTCGGGGCTTGATTCATAAACTGCACTTTGTAGTATATTTTGTAGTTCTGCAAAGTGTAGTACAAAATGTTAGCTTTACCTATGCTTCTGTGTACAGAGTTTTCCACCGAACTGCAGAGTCTCTTCACACGAAGTACAGGTTTTAGTAGTAAAAGTGGGAGGGACAAGGGTAACGGGAGAGAAAAGGGGCAGATTTACTCCTAAAAATGATGGGTTTAGGAAAGTGTAAGAGGGGTTTAGAGAGGGTCTGGGTCTGGGAGTGGTTTAGGGAAAGATTGCATGCACCCACACAAGAGCAAGCCAATTGATGTACTCCGGGAGTGGAGACATGTAACTTACTCTTTTGTAGTAAGTTTGGCACACAGAGTTTGTGAATACCGAAAGAAGTAAACTTACTCCAATTATATTTATAAATCAGACCCTCAGTGTGTGACCAAGACCACAAATACAATTATTCCTGTCCCTCTCCAGCCTTTTCTCCATCAGATGCAGGGTCTTCCAACTATGTCCGGATCACTGACAGAATATAGAATGCCAAAATATCGACCTGCAAAAATATAGTGGATAAAATATAGAATGCCAAAATATCGAATTCCTATCTACAAACAGGTAAGTACAAAAATATCGAATCCAAAATATCGTTGTAAATAATATAGTTTGTTAAAATATCGAATTTTTTAAATGTATTAAAAGTAATGTAAAATTAATAAAATAATAAATATAATTAACTGAAACATACTTAAAAATACTTAAATAACCTTAAAATTAATAAATAATTAATGTAAGTTATAAAAAAATAAACATACATTTTTATTTTTTAATACATATATATATTAACTTAATATTAATAAAAAATATTCAATATTTTTAGCGTAGGATAGCGGGAGGGTAAAATTTACTATTATCACTCCAGAGAGTGCAACAGTAAGGAAAGCGTTGGATAGCGTAGGGGTAAAAATTACTATTTCCACTCCAGTGAGTGCAACAGTAGGGAAAGCGTTGGATAGCGTAGGGGTAAAAATTACTATTCCCACTCCAGAGAGTGCAACAGTAAGGAAAGCGTTGGATAGCGGAGGGGTAAAAATTACTATTCCCACTCCAGTGAGTGCAACAGTAGGGAAAGCGTTGGATAGCGTAGGGGTAAAAATTACTTTTCCCACTCCAGAGAGTGCAACAGTAGGGAAAGCGTTGGATAGCGGGAGGGTAAAAATTACTATTCCCACTCCAGTGAGTGCAACAGTAGGGAAAGCGTTGGATAGCGGGAGGGTAAAAATTACTATTCCCACTCCAGTGAGTGCAACAGTAGGGAAAGCGTTGGATAGCGGGAGGGTAAAAATTACTATTCCCACTCCAGTAAGTGCAACAGTAGGGAAAGCATTGGATAGCGTAGGGGTAAAAATTACTATTCCCACTCCAGAGAGTGCAACAGTAGGGAAAGCGTTGGATAGCGTAGGGGTAAAAATTACTATTCCGACTCCAGTGAGTGCAACAGTAGGGAAAGCGTTGGATAGCGTAGGGGTAAAAATTACTATTCCCATTCCAGAGAGTGCAACAGTAAGGAAAGCGTTGGATAGCGTAGGGGTAAAAATTACTATTCCCACTCCAGTGACTGCAACAGTAGGGAAAGCGTTGGATAGCGTAGGGGTAAAAATTACTATCCCCACTCCAGTGAGTGCAACAGTAGGGAAAGTAATGATTTAATATTTAAATAAAAATAAATTAATTATCAATACCAATAAAAAATTAATTAAAATTAATTACCAATTACAAAATATTTAATAATTAATTAATTATAAATACCAATAAATATTATTTATTAAAAATTAATTGCCTATTAATAATTAATCAACAACCAATTAATTTTCAATACCAAAAATGTAATAAGTAATAAAAAAATTACCAATTAATAATTAATTAACAATAAATTAATCAATACACAAAAAGAATTTCAATAATTACTTAATTACAATTAAATTACTTCCCACCCTATTCCCCTATAAACCCACAACCCGCTCCGAATAATAAATTAATACAATTAACATAATTATCAATTAATCAATTAATAAAAATGTATTACCAATTAATAAAAATTAATTACCAATTAATAATTAATTAACAATAAATTAATTATCAATACCAATAAATAAAAATAAATGTTTTCTTAATTACAATTAAATTACTTCCCACCCTATTCCCCTATAAACCCACAACCCGCTCCGAATAATAAATTAATACAATTAACATAATTATCAATTAATAAAAATTAATTACCAATTAATAAAAACTTAATTAACAATTAATAATTAATTAACAATAAATTAATTATCAATATCAATAAATAAAAATAAATATTTTCTTAATTACAATTAAATTACTTCCCACCCTATTCCCCTATAAACCCACAACCCGCTACAGAACTAAAACGCAAAATTAAATTAAAAATAATTAATAATTCCTAAAAATTAATATTTAATTTACTATAATTAAATTACTTCCCAACCTATTCCCCTATAAACCCACAACCCGCTACGGAATTAAATTACGCAAAAATAATTTTACATAAATTTCAGTAACTTTAAAAAATATTAAACATACATTACAAAAATAATATACATTTTTAACTCATATACTAACATACTAAACACTTACAAAAATTCGATATTATTAAAAATTCGATATTTTTTAATGCCTATATTATGTACTTCTATATTTTGAAAATCGATATTACTTACCTTCATTTTGATATTATTAACCACTATATTATGTCCATTCGATATTATGTCCATTCTATATTTTGAATTCGATATTCTGTCCATTCTATATATTTTTTTCGATATTATGTCTATTTACCCTATGTCCTACAGCTCTCATGCAGGCTCAGCACCACCAAGGCCCAGATCGCCACTCCAGGAACAAGGGTCAAAGTGAAAGAATATGGGGATTGACAGTTTCCACTCTATCCCAACCAAGTTCCAGACTCCTTCCTTAATTTTTCTGCTTTGTTAAATTGTGGTAGGATGCATGCTGGTGCTTTACCTGTCTTGTGCTGTGCATCTTTGTGTGGTACACTGTGGGGTCTATTTAGCAAATTCTCACACAACGTATCGCAGCAGCCATAAATGCCGGGCAGCATTGCGTGAGAAGGAGCGAGCAGGACAGCAAAGCTAGGGGTATACTGTTTAGGGGTGGGCGGAATTTGCGTAGTCGCGTTACGCAAATCTCTGCAAAATTGTAAAAAATCTCCGCGAGCACGCAGAAATTCCGCGAAGACGCGAAATTGCTTGTCCCGCCCGTTCGTGATGTGTTTTTGCGTGCTCGTGGGTAAATATATTGCTAACTTGCCCATGCGGTCACTAATGGGCGCGGCCATCTTGTTTCTCACTTGTCCCACCCGCTCGCGATGGTTATTTCCTGTTCCGGGTCGCGTATTGCATGCTCCCGCCCGCTCGCGATGCTTATTTCTTGTCCGGGTCGCGTATTGCATGCTCCCGCCCGTTCACGATAAGTATTTCCTGTTCGGGAACGCGTATTACGTGTTCGCGACGCTTTTTGCGTGCTCGGGGGAGAAATATCGCGCGAACTTGCCCATGCGATTGCAATGGGCGTGGCCATCTTGTTTTTCACTCTATTGCTATAGTTCTGGGCCTGCTTTTCAATCCTCCCTCTATCTTCTCAATCCTTTGTTTCTGGAAACTTTTTTTTGATCTTTTTTATTTATTATCTATCTCTCTATTTTCCTGATTCTATATTTTGAGTTTTTTTCTACTTTTTGTGTGTTTTTCACTACTTTTTCACTCTTTTTCTATTACCTGCTTTTTCATTTCTTTTACTTACTTTTTTAATTCCTACCTTTTCTTTTCCGCCCCCTGCCTACCCAGAACCATGGCAAGGGCCACAGGGCTCGTAGCCGTAGCCAGAGCCGCGACCGCCTTCCTTGCGGATGGCGGCGCCAAAGGGGTGCAGGCACGGGCCTTATTTGGTGAGGCGGAGGTGGCCGCACTGGTTTTTTTTGTGCAGCGCCCCCTCCCCTTAACCCTGGCAGCAGGCGGCAGGCCTGGGTCTGAGTACGGGCTCCGGGAGCGTTGGCAGCGGTGGGGCAAGGTGCGTTGGGCAGTGTTTCGCTGCTCTGGTGTCCGGCGCACCAATAACCAGCTGACGCACCGGTGGTCCGATATTCTGGACCGGGAGCAGGACTTGCTGGACCTGCTAGGAGTGGAGGTCCCGGGGCTTGGTGAGTAGCTATTTAATATTACTACTTTGTGTTCTTCTGCTCTGTGTTATATATTGCAAATATTTTTTTTTCCGACCAGCAAGAATGCTGCTGCTTACATTGCAGGTAAATTACGTTTAAAAATCTTCTGTGATTGTTATGACACAGGTGCTCGCGCTACTAATCTTACTTGTTTGCAACTTTGCGCCCGCTTGGCCTGATTATGTAAGAGTTTACTTTAACTTAAGTTAGGTAATGCTAGAGAGACTCTAGTCCTTCCTTTGTCCTCCTGCCACTAAGAAGAGATAGTGGTGGATTGATAGGTTTAGTTACTTATTAGTATTAGTTGGTAATTTTTAAGTGGTGTGCATGACGCATCCTCTGTCACATCACGTGCTGCTGAGTGCTGCTTACCCCAGTCCTTAGTAGAACCTTTATAGTTTGTTTAGTGAGTGTTAATAGGCTTATATCATCACTAGCAGAACATCAGCAGCAACCAACCAACAATTTGGTGTATGCAAAAATGTATGCATGTGTCCTCCATCTATGCATTTTTGAGGACTAAAATAAATGGAAATGCAAACTTAGTGAACAATTGGCCCGTCTGGAATAGGTGGGCTAGGTCAGGTGGTACTTAGGCTTATTAGACGGTCCGTGAATCTTGCAATACTGCTAGTCGATCAGATTAGATAGGTCAATTTTATTGCAATTGTTGTTCACAAAAATGTTTTTGGAGCGTATTTTAAAATATTTTATTTGTTTCACACCAAACTTTAATTTTTGTCTCTTTCTTTATGAAATCTTACATGATCAGCACCCAGGGGCAAGAAGACGGGGTCTGAGTCGGCGGAACCAGAAGAACAACATGCCTCCCAGGGCAAGGACCACTCCTCTACCGATGGCTCTGCTGCTGGCCCCAGTAAGTCCTCCAGTGGTTAATATTAATAATTATATTTCCCTAACTTTTCCTGCACCTTATTTTTTCCGAACTATTATTTCGGTTTCCTAATTCTATTTTTTACAAATTCTTCTTCGATCTAGACTATCTGTTTCTAAATTCTTGTTATCCCTGCCTCTAACTGCGTCTGCTATGACTCTCTGTACTACTACTATTAGTCTGTCTGTAGCTAAGCTTGCCCAGTTGGCCACTCTTTATTTAAAAGGTTTTAAATAAAACTCAGATTCACCAATAGCTCTAGCCATTGAGTCCAGTCCTTTGGGTTGTCCTCTTCTACTACTTCTAGTCTTCTTAATCTTGAGGCTTTTCAACAATTCCCACCAACAAAATGCCCAACCAGATTTTACTATTTTTGATAGGATAGGACATACTACTACTGTTGTAGGGATTCTGCACATACAGAACTTTGCACAAGAAAATAGGACGTTGGTGATGGGAGGTTGGACCTTCCTCACACCTCAATCAGAAGCCACCACAATCCCCTGACCGACTAGTTATAGTGTCTCATTAGCTCTCCGAACCCCCCCCAAGATACCCAATGAGTAGACAACCCAGAACATAACACTCCTGACCTCTCAGTCGCGGAAGCAATGCACACCCTTTCCCTCACTCACTCGTGTAAGTCCACACCAAATACCACCGAGTCTATGTAAGTTCAAAAGGTTTATTTTCAACTGACAAGCTCTGTACGTTGTTCTATAATGCAGCAGCAACAGCAAAATGCATAAGTTTAAAACACTAAACATTGTTACTCTTAGTTACACTTAAAACTACAAGTCCATAGAAGACAAAAGGCGAAATCATGATAACTGAACAGTGGTGGAAGAACCACCCTCCCCTTGGTAGGAATATAGTTTATATAAAATTATAAATGAAGATCTCTGAGCAAATTCTGGGGACCCCTCACCTTAGAAGAACCTAGTACTGGTTACATCATAAGCTCTGCAAAGCTCTGGTTCGTAGAAGGGAATCTTCCGTCTGTTATGAGAAAAATGGTACGCGTTAGTATAGTGCAAGCATTTCTCAGTCGTGCCAAAAAGTGTAGCATTTTTATGGATAAGCAATATGGACTAACACCAGAACTCCATAACAAAGTGGCTTGTTTTTCGACCTTGTACGCAGCACTCAGACAGTAGCAGTATGAGCTCATGTGGGCTCAAAGGCGTCTTACACAACAAGCTGCGAGGTAACTTGCGCACAAATAAAAGACACAAAGCTAAAATGGTTGCATGGCTCGGAGTAACTTAGCAAAGACTAGAATGACCCTAGGGACCATATAACACTACTAGTGTCTACTCTACTACCTGATTTGTACTAGTGATGTATGTTGTATATGTATTATGTATGTATTAACTTTTTTTTCAATCTTGCTAGTGAAAAATAGGGGGAGGTGTATATGGCATCTAAAAAATGTGTAATGTTTTTTCTAGGCGTACTACCGACCACCAGTACCGGGGCCAGCGGCGAAGGTGACGCGGCTGCTGAGGGTGCAGGACTCAGGAAGAGATGCAGCAGTTGCAGGAGGAGCTGCAGGGGGTGAGCCAGCAGCAGTGGCGGGCGGTGGTAAGTTATATTCCTAATCCTTACTTATTGACATTACACTCGCTGCAAGGGTGTACTGTATACTGTACTGTTGAGACTTATTAAGTAAGAAGTTGTTGTGAACGGTTGAAGAAGACACCCTTTACTTAGCATTAGCAATAGCATTAGCGGCGGGAGTGTACTGTTGAGTAACCAATGGCCTCTTCTATCTGACTTCAACTCAGCTGTGAAAGTTTTATGGAGAAGACTAAAAGTCAGATCAGATGACCTTGATGGATGGGTTGAACGAAAAGGGACAGAAGGGTGGAAGGAGGAAGGGCGGGCGAGATTTAATATTTATGACTGGCAGAGAAGGATACGTGGGATGCATGCATAGGTGGCTGATAGGAATCAGATGCATGGGTGGCAGAATGCCTGAAACTCCCACAAATGTTAGAGGCCGAGGTAGTGGGAGGATAGATACATACCACAAATGTTATGTACTGTGCTTGCTAGTGCTACTGTGCCACTATGTGTAGAATTAATTTGTCTTACTGCTTTGCTAAGAGTATATTTTACAATAGTCTTGTTTTTTCTTCTTGATATAGCTACTCCTTCCAAAGGGAAAGCAGACAAGGAGTTGGCAGCCAAGGCCCGGCGCCGGAAGCTGGAGGCCATACAAACGGAATACCAGCTGCTGGTGGTTCTGGAGGAGGAGGAGGAGGAGGCGGCAGCAGCTGCAGCTTCCTCCAATGCCTCGGGCCCCAGCCACCCCCTCCAGTGTTACGGCTCCACTGTCTGGCAGCCGCCCGCTGCCGCACTTCATTTAATAGCACTGCTGCCCCCCCTGTGGATGCAATTGCCGCGCATTGAAGCGCCGCGTGGTCCGCCTAGAGGAGCGTATTCGTGTCCTGGAGAGGCGAGCCCGCCGATGAACAGACCCTGTTGATTGCCCCTTTTTTATTGCTTATTTTGGTGGGTGGGAATCGGGCATTGGTGTTTTCACTTTTGGACAATTGGACATTTATTTGTTGGACTTTTTCGTTCCGGACAATGGACATTGGTTGGGGTTAGGGAGAGGGGTGGGTCAGGTGTTGTTGTGGGATTTTTTACATAGCTTATTTTTGTTAGGGATTAAATTATATATTTATACTTTACATACGATGTTGTTAATGTTTTGTGGGTGGGGTTACTGTTTTACCTCACACTGTTTCCTTGCTGGTGCAGGGCCACAGCCAGTGTTTGATTTAAATAATTGGCTGACTTAGTAAGACACAAACAGATAGATGTGGTACCCCTCACTGAGGGACTTGTCCTACTAGTACTGTCAGTCTCTCGTCCTAGTCTATGCATTCTGCAACTGGACTCAAAGGGGTGTGTGAAATAGAATTAATGAAAAAATGTCCATTATTAATTATGCCTCCCCCAAACTTCTTCTCTTACCTGTGCTTGATGTTTAACTTAGGCACGGCGATGGCTGCATGGTGATGATGGTTTTCTTTCCCAACATGCCATGGTTGTGGTGGTAGTAGTAGTAGACACTGGCAGTAGCATTTGCAAAAAAAAGAAAATGAGACAGTCAGTTGCCTGAGAGAGACTGTGGGAGGAGTAGTAGAACGAAGTACAGTACAGAACTTACTGCCAAACAATAATATGCCAAAATACAATAAAACATAATGGTGGCGGGGATAGCCTAGTACATAGAGTTACAAACTCTAGCTGTGTCGAGTCACTCGACTAGGCCTACAGTACACTCGACACAAGCGTAACCGTTAGTGCTGTGTAGGAGGATGAAAACAAATCCAATCGATGCCGGCAATTAATGCTGATGGATTAGGTTCCTTTGGTAAAAAAATTATCTTGCAAATATACTGCTCATGGGTGGGCAAGCAGAAGAAGATCCTCGCCCTGCCTTGAAATTGAATTAGTGTTGCTTTTGCCACATCCGCCACATCCGCCCCAGCAAGCGTGTGATAAATTATTGGTGTACATTTAATTTAGTCACACCTCAATATGTCACACAGCCCAGGGGAAGAGGGTTAGGGTTTGATGAATGGTTGGGAAGGGGGGTTTGGGGAAAGGTTTGACAAAGAAAAACAGTACGCATGGACAACAACAAAACACAATCTTGGCAGACGACCATATCCATAAATCTGTTAAGGGAGAAAAAGGAAATGCATGCATGATGATGATAACTTGATGGTTAATGATAAGTAGTACTTACTAACTACTACTAGACAATTAGACAGTACAGGGCAGCAGTATATTATGCAATTTGCCTTGCCTGTCTGCCCTCCGAGAGACCCGAATTACATACAGTTTCTGTTCTGTTGTACCGGCCCGGGCTTACTATTAAAGATAGCAAAGAAAATTCAAAAATAGCTGTAGGGATGAATTGAATTATAAGCAGAGAGCAAACATAATAATAACAACAACACACAGTAGTAATGATTGAAGACAAAAAATGAATCAAATTATTTAAAAGATGATGAAAGTTGATACTGTTACTGTATGTTATCCTGGTCAAAATGGGGAGTTGCATCTCGGCATTCCTCTTGGTCCTCCCTTCCATGGACGCTCCGGCCATCAATCTTGGGTGATGCCACTGCCTGCCTGGCAGATGTAGATTCATTGGTAAGGTAAGTGTGAGTTGTTTTTCCCAGTATAGCACAGGGTAAGGGCCGGCTTGTAATTGTAGATGGAAAAACAAAAGGGATATTGAAAAATCAAGTAGAAAAAAAATGCATAAATTACGGTGGAGTGCAACAAGAACACTTTCAGAGGAGGCATGGATACATCATGTCTACTCTAGTCTGTTTCCAGCATTAACCTCCAACAACAACAGGACAGAGCAGGCCCACGGCACCCGTGACCCATCCTCCATTTAGCGTACATTTTTTGACAGAAGCAGACAAAGCAGATATACAGCAAAATAGCATTTTACAAATTAAGTGACTAAATCAATGCACTGCTGTCAGTCATACCACCACACTCGACTCCACCACTACACAGACATGTAGGTCTGCAGTGGTTGTTGTTGACTTGTTTACCTTTTATGCCACTCATGAAACGCCCTGAGTTATTCCATTAATCATCTCGGATCCTACTGAGTGACTGCGAAGATATTATGTCACTGTGGTCATCATCATGGTGTGTTGTCCAACTCAGTGTGCAGTGTACAGATTGAGTCCCCTTTCCATATTCAAAATGCAATGGATCGGCCTGCAGTAGAAGTACAAATTTGTTATTAAAAAACAAGAATGGAAACAAACATTGCATTGAGTTACTTTTAGTGTGTAGATTAGATAATAGTACACAATGAATTAACTTCATGCACTACAAACAACAACAACACAAATCACTCAGTCAGCGTCCAATGCATGTCATCATTCATTACCTGTTCCTTCTCATCTTCAGTTAATGGGCAGTCTCTCTCAGCTCAGAAAGGAGGATAGCTATAGTAGTCATCATCATGTTCCACTTCTTTTGGAGAGACTCAACGAGGCAAGATTTTCTTTTTTCTCCTATTATGCTACATCCAATCATCATCTGGCTTGAGGGCAATAGATTTAGGGCGATTCAGGAGGATGGAGGAGCAGGACTCGGAGGAGTGGACTGAAATGCAGACAGCTGAAACTCATATATGGCAATAAAAGACTAGAAGACGGTGGTGATGGATTTGTTGTGATTTGAAGTTTCCAACCAGAAAGACAGACACACAAATAAAAGTAAATAAGGGAGGACGACAGTAAGAAGTGGAAGCCTAGTTGTCAGGGAAGTATAGCTCGTCCTCAAGCTCTGGGGGTTCAACCAGAGGTAGGTAATCAGCATCTAACACGCTACTTCCGTCACCTGAGCCGCTGTCCTCATCTTCCTGCGTTGATTCATGTATTGTGTAATTCGGTGGTATAAATTGCTGATTTATTTTGATCATGGTTAACCTCTCCACGTTTTTGGGTGAGAGACTGGTCCTTTTCACTGTTACAATGGAACCAGCAGCACTGAAAACACGTTCAGAAGAGACACTTGCGACAGGGCAAGCCAGATAGTTTATCGCCAGCCTGCTGAGCATTGGCTATTGGCCCCTTTTGCCATACCAATACCTCAATGGGTTTTGATCAATGTAGACCTCTGTTGGGTCATCCAGGTAGGCCTGGACCATCCGGTCAATGTTCAGGGGTGCTACACTTTGTTCGGCCTCTTTTGTCTTTGCATCAGCACTGGACCTAGCAAGTCCTTGCTGTAAATACCAATCCTGTGCCATTTTTACTGGGGCTGATGATCCGGTTCTTGCTGTTGTCGATAGTGTTGGTGTTGATGACAGTTGTGAACCAAATGCACTGCCCTCAAGCTCTGAAGTTGAACTTGACGCCGGATGCCCTGCTGCAGTACTTGTTGTGGGTTTGAGTAGCGGGCCTTTAATTAAAAGCCATTCATTTTCCAATTTACTGGCTGCCTCAGCTATCCAAGTTTTGTACCGGGCAACATCCACTTCTGAAAAAGGGAGTAATGAGTTACTGTTCAGTGCCGATTTGTACCGTGGATCCAGAATTGTGGCACAAATGTAATGTTCTTGTGACAAAATCTTAGTTTGCACCCTTGCATTTTCAGTTAAGCGACATGAAAAGCTCTCCACCAACTCATATGCTTCTTTTTTTTCCTCCACACCTATGTACGCTTCAGATACCTCCTTCAGCTGTTGCTCTAGCATGTGCAACAATGGGATAGCTTGGCCCATAGTACAGTCCTTTTTGCTGACTTCACGTGTGAAGACCTCGAAAGGAAGAAGCATCTCTGTCAGGCATTTAACTAGGCACCATTGGTCCATCTGAAGGGTCATGCCTTTCACAGTAGCATCCGCCCTTCGCATGACATATTCATTAATTGGTCTGTACTGCTCAAACAGACGGTCAAGCATGTAATACGTTGAGTTCCAACGTGTTGCCACCTCCTGGATGAGTGCTTTGACTGGCATTCTATAGTCACGTTGAATGATCCTCAGCTGCTTCCGGGCTTTAAAAGAATGGCTGAAATGACTGCATATTCTGCGGCAGGTGGTCGGTAAGTTGCTGACTATGGGTTCTTTCTTCAGAAAGTCTTGCACTATAATGTTAATTCAGTGCGCCAAACACGGGACCCTGAAATAGGCACCAACCTCCATGGCCTTAAGTACATTACTGCCATTATCCGTGGCAACAAAACCAATGTTAAGCCCTCTTGGGCGCAGCCATTCAAAGACCTTGCTGTTAAACTCTTCCAAAATGTTTGCAGCAGTATGAGATTTCTCCATGGCGAACATGGCTACAGTTGCATGTTTCCGAGTAGCATTAAAAATCTCAGCTGTGTCAACAGCACCTACTTCAGATATCTTTTCTCTAACCCCCACAAAAGAGACCCAGTGTGCAGTGATGTACATGTAATCAGTGGCTTGGCAACTGGTCCACATGTCTGTTGTCAGGTGGATTTTGTGAACAGCACTCTGCTGCAGAGCTTGTCCAACCAATTCCAGCACATCGTGATGTAGTGCTGGAACAGCAACTCTGGCGAAATAGGACCGGCTGGGAACCTTCCATTTAGGGCAGATGGCTGACACAAATTCAAGGAAACCCACCCCTTCCACAAATGAAAAAGGGAGAAGGTCCAGCGCTAATATTTTAGCCAGCTTTGCATTGTACAACCGTGCTGTTGGGTGGTTGCATTGGTACTGCACCTCCAACCTAAGCATGCTGTCAAAGGTAGGCTGGAATATTTTCCTTTGTGGTGCAGCTGTCTTCTTGAACCCAGTTAGTCTCAACGACTACGCACTTTTTCTCATTGCAGTACTTGGTTGCCTTGGTGACTCAGGCTGACTCTTACTACGGTGCCACTGAGATGTTGCTGAGGATGTGGGCGGTACCACTACACTGCTGGGGATAGGGCTAGAAATGTCTCCCTCTTGTTGACCTTCCACCGCGATCATATCTTCCCCTACTTCTTCATCCCCAACAACAGCAATGGGTCCAGTTTTACTTTTTTCTAAGTGAAGTAGGTGAGCCTCCCACTTGATACTGTGGTGTTTTTTGAGATGACTTGTTTGTCCTCCGGTACCATAGTTTGTACCAAGCTTACCCCGCCTAACAGCCTGCCGACAAATTGAGCATATAGCAATGTTCTCCTCCTTACTGCTAACCGAAAAGAAGTCCCAAACTGGGGAGGAGAACTTTCTGGCGCTGCTGGAGGTGCCACTTTCAATACCAGATTAACTGGAGGGTGTGCCTGGAATTTGACTCTGTGCAGTTACACTACCACTACCTACTGAGGTGGTGGTTGAGCTGGATGTAGGTCCCTGCCAGGCCTTTGCAAAGGCAAATATGGAAGCTGGAGGTCGTGTTGGTGTTACCTGTGTTGGTGGTATCCGTGCTACATCCCTCGCAGCGATTTTGGATAGTCTAATAATGTTGGTCTCCATCTCCTCTGGCCCGGGAGTGATGTTCATGATGACTGGCTCTTCATCATCATCACCCCCCTCGTCTACATCTACCTCCATAACTCTAAGGCTTTCTGAAACCTTCCTTTTCACTAGCCTTGTCTTGTGGTGTGCATCACTCTCAGACTGAGCTGGTGGCTTCCAAGTGGCTTCTAGATCATCAGAAGCGGGGCTTGAAGAAGAAGTTGATGGACTAACCCTCCTTTTTCTTGCTGGGGGTCTGGAAGACAATGGATCTTCTGAAAAAGTGGCTTGCTCCTCTTCGTCTGCAAAAAGCTCAATTTCCTGAACTGCCCCTACTTCAGGTGGAACAACTACTATTGTGGGCTGTGGTTGTGGTTGCGGTTGTGGCTGCGCCTGTGGTTGTGGTTGTGGTTGCGGCTGTGGTTGCGGATGCGGCTGCGGTTGCGGCTGTGGTTGCGGCTGTGGTTGCGGCTGTGGTTGGGGCTGTGGTTGCGGCTGTGGTTGAGGCTGCAGTTGCGGCTGTGGTTGGGGCTGTGGTTGCAGCTGTGGTTGCGGCTGCGGCTGTGGTTGCGGCTGTGGTTGCGGCTGTGGTTGCGGCTGTGGTTACCCACTTATCTGCTGAATTTCCGCCTGCGAGTGCGTGGATTGGGTACTACTTTGCGATAATGACATTTCAACATCACTGCTCGTTAGTAGACTGGCTACCTCTGCCACACTCATGGGCTTGGGCCTAGGTTGGTGGGGTGGGCCCGCTGATGCAGAGGTGCTGCTCCCAGCTTGGTCCCCGCCGGACACCGCTGCTGCAGGCGTAAGTTTTTTTTCCCAAAAAACACATCGGGCGGCACACCAGTCTTCGCAAGTGCCACTTCCTTCTTCTGTTCCTTCTTCTTCTCACTGGTGACTTTCTTGGTACTGTAGGACCTGGTACCTTTCTTTGGGGCCCTCTTCTTCAGATGTCAGCAGGACGCAGGTGCACAAGTTGCAGAGATGTCTGTGGTCACACGTGGACGTGACGTGGTGCGCAGCAGGACTTCTGTCTGGCAGTACAACGGGTGATGATGATGACACCTCCTCCTCTGTCTTTTTGTGCACCTAAAAGCAAAGAAGCCAGGAGAAGAACATCAGTGAAATGTTGCATTTGTTGTTGTGGTTCAATTACTACTAGTACAAACAAACAAATAAAATATATAACTTAGTGTAGCCATTTGTGAGACTTTGTCAACAAGGGCTTTCATGGTATACTGTGTACACTCTCAGGAAGGATAGGAAAGAAGAGGAACAACAACAAAAATACAAATGTAATGGAAGTGGACCCTGTTTGGCATTAAATTATTTGCTCATCACATCATTCAGGGAGCTGCAGCTGGCAAAGGGGATGGATGGAAGCAGTAAGCCAAGAGGAAAACCATGCAGGCCTAAATGGCAAAAGCAGCACACTTATACCTCCCACCAGAAATGGCAACCAGCCACATGGACACTCACAAATCACAAGCAACAAGCAGGAGGCCTGGAAAACAATGTACTGAAAACAGGCCTATAATAGCCAGGCAAAGGTTGCATGCTAAACCACACTGCTTTGCCTGTAATGCAATAAAATGCAAAAACAAAAATCCACAGGGCTAAACAAGGCCAGCAAGGTACACAACACACCGCACACACAACAAAGGCATTTATTTAACACACACCCAAACACTGAAATACACCCAAAAATACACATTTTGCAATTCAATCCAATGCCATCCATGCCCTAAATGATGTTTAAATTCAACAGAACTCACAGAAACAGTTGTTTCATGCACCCCTGACTACCTCTGAGCCTACTGGATGAAAGGCCTGTTGGCAGACTAGGCCACAAGCTTGCAGGCCTATGGATAAAAGCACACTACCGGGCTTCAAAATGGCCACCAGCCACATGGCCAGGCCCACAACAACAAGAAACTGAAGACAGACAATGCAGGCCTATGGCAAAAAGCACACTGCCTGGATTCAAAATGGCCTCCAGCCTCATGGCCAGGCCCACCACAACAAGAAACTGAAGATAGACAATGCAGGCCTATGGCAAAAAGCACACTGCCTGGCTTCAAAATGGCCTCCAGCCTCATGGCCAGGCCCACAACAACAAGAAACTGAAGACAGACAATGCAGGCCTAAGGCAAAAAGCACACTGCCTGGCTTCAAAATGGCCACCAGCCTCAAGGCCAGGCCCACAACAAGAAGCCTAGGCCACAAAGGAAACACATGCAGGCCTATATGGCAAAAGCAGCACACTTATAACTCCCACCAGAAATGGCTACCAGCCACATGGACACTCACAAATCACAAGCAACAAGCAGGAGACCTGGAAAACATTGTACTGAAAACAGGCCTATAATAGCCAGGCAAAGGCTGCATGCTAAACCACACTGCTTTGCCTGTAATGCAATAAAATGCAAAAACGAAAATCCACAGGGCTAATCAAGGCCTGCAACACACCACACACAACTAAGGCATTTATTTAACACACACCCAAAAAAACTGAAATACACCCAAAAATACACATTTTGCAATTCAATCCAATGCCATCCATGTGCCCTAAATGATGTTTGAAATAAATAAATACATCACACAGCAAAGAAACAGTTGTTTCATCATGTTTCATCATGCACCCACCCATGACTAGCTCTGGGCCTACTGGCTATCCACAACTATTTATTTTTAAAAATGATGAAAAGTACCAAAATTGTAGTTGCAGCAACTGCAATGCCCCAATCAAACAACACCAACTTACTTGTAAAATCTCAAATCCAAAAGTCCTCAAATCCAATGATAATGATGCAGCAGACACAAAGAGTGATCCTTCCAGCTCAGATCCAAATGAAAAATGAACAGGAGATGGACAAAGCACTGGGAGGAGCCTGCTGGACAGGAACAGGAAGTAGGAGACTCTGTGGCACTTCCTCCCTCTCCCCCCCAAAAAATTTGACAAAAAAGGACAGCCAAATATCAATCTGAGGAGTTTTTTTCATCCAAATCATCATTTTATAGAAGGTTTTATGCTGCTCGAGATATTATTCTTCTCCAGATTGAAAATTTTGCGTGTTCGGGATCGCAAGCTTCACCAACATTCCGCCGGATGTCCGATGGCACGCCCGAATGACGTGTTCGCGATCGCAATCTCTCTCGCGGTGCACGATGGCGCGGCGAATGATGTGTTCGCAATCGCACACTCTCGCGGTGTCCGATGGCGCGGCGAATGACGTGTTCGCGATCGCAAACTCTCGAGGGATCGCGCGGCCGGCTACCGAAATCTCGTGGCGCACGCGAACGGATAGGAAAACTCATCGGCGAACGCAGGAATCCCGGTAAGTCGCTATCGCGCGTGCTAGAACGCATTTTTAAAGCGCGAACAAGAAAATAACTGCGCTACGCCGCGGATCACGGAATTGTTGGCAATTTCGCGTTCTCCGCGGAACACGAAATTGCCTAAATTCCGCAAATTCCGCGAGCGGAGCGGAATTTGACGTCCAGGACTAATACTGTTCCGCACTGACTAAAGCGAACTCTCGAAGGGGTCCGTGTTTAGTCACTGGGAGTGTGTGCTCTTAGGAGCGAGTGCCCTTACCCACCTGAAGGTGGCATGCCTCATCATTGGGCTTGCTCCTCATTGGGCTGGGGCTGCAATGCCCAACAGGCCCCAGGAGAGGGCACTTTGCCAGAGATCTTTTAATCGCCAATATAAGACTGGAGAGGTGAGTTTCTTTCCATTCAGTGGGTGAGAAGATTGGAAAAAGACGTGGATTAAAATCAGCTATTGACCTGGTGGGGCTATCTATTTAATACGAATCCAAGTATATCTTGAGTTATAAACAGTGTGAGAGACCACTGGAAGTAATGATCCTAGTCTCTCAAGTGCAAAGTTATACTGTCTGGTGTAAGATCAAGTGAGCTTACCTAGATTTTAGCTACTGATCGACATGTTTCATGTTTCATGTTTGTATGTTGTAAAACGATCAAGTGGCATTTCATCAGGGCCTAAGTGGTTTCATACCTACTCTTCTTGAAAAGTGGGGAACCTAAGTATGTATCTGGGTTTCCTCACCCTTGTGAATGGTGAGGTGATCCAACCAAGTAAAACAAAAATGTAAACACTTACGTAGTTACGTGTATGCTCACATAAAAACAGTGACCCTCTAAATTGTCAGTAAGGTCCACTTGAATAACGAGGATGTGACTCACATTATACAGGCATTTGTGCTCCGTGGATCATTCGTGTACTAACCTATCCCTATCCTCGCATCCAAGCAGCACAGCATCATATCTAGAAACATATGCAGTATCCTCCTCTCTCCCTAGCACCTGCGCACAATAAGGCTGCTGAGCGCCACACACACAAGTTTGCACCATCATGCAAAGGTGTCTGCATGAGTCTAGTATAAGTTTTGTACTGGGAAGTTAAGAAAGTTAAAATTAAAGCATTTCTTATTGATAGTGCCCATTCCAAAAGCGCATTATTAATTTTTTTAAGACCCTGTCTACTTTTTTTTAGTAGAACCAATTTTGCATCAAAAACCATGGATGGTTGCATGGAAACGTCCATACCACACATGGAACTCAATCTTAGAGCTATTTAATACAAAGCTGAATTAGACACAAGTGAATTTCCAGCACAAAACAAATTATGCACTGGTAAATGAATTGGATTTTAAAGATTGCATCACTTTTGTGGCACAAACACGGCTCAAAACTTAGTAAGCGTACCCCTTTGTGTGTAAAACTGAAGACTAGAAATAATCAGAGATCTGTGCTTGAAAGTGAAGCTTACGAATTGGTCCCATAATTGGTGTGTAGTTTTAATTTTGTCATTTTGAGAATGGCAAGCGGTAATCCCTACGGGTTTGTACAGACGTGCTTTATGAATAAACCACTCATCCACTGCACATTGTGTAAACCTGACTTGTGCAAACATTTATAATTAGGACATCAGGAATTCAAACTTCACTCACAAATGCACCATAGATAGCGAGATTCAAAATGGTAGGCACATAATTTTGCAACGCTTTCTTCGTCTTTCTTGCTTCACTCATACAAACATCCATACTACAGCATTACTAAGGCATAGGATCTGTTAAGTTCAACTTTCTACGAATTGCCAAAATTTGAGCGTTTATTCACATAAATGCTTACCATCTGAAAAACTCAACCACTCTCAGATTCACATTGATTCACACCAACAGTTTGTTCTCTGTCCAGGCAGTGTACAATAGAGTATCTACATAGCCTTTCCAAATACAGATGTTTGACCTACTGTTCTGGCTTTACCAAGTTCTCAATAGTTTCCATTTGTTATTAGACATCATATAAGCAATCAACTGGTACTACACCACACATGGGGGCATATTACCAAGGATTTGCGATAATTATCGCAAAGCGAGCTTATTGCTGTTTTTTTTATCGCCGGCTATTGCTGGATTTCATTGCGGAGATAACGCGTTATTATCAACGCTTATCTCCAAGGCAAAAAAAAATCCAGCGATAGCGGCGAAACCCAGCAATAGCGCGAGAAATCCAGCGATAAATTCACTGCGCTAATGAAAAGCTTGCTAATAGGCAGGTGAGGACTTAACCTTACAATCCACCTCCCATTGACAAGAATGGTTAAGTCAGGTTTTTAGCAGGTATTAAATTCCAGTGATAATCGCGGTTAGCGCGACTTTTTTATCGCTTCGCGGGCATTGGTAATAGGGGGAAGTTGTGTTTGCGACTGTTTACAGTCGCTTTTAGTTGGGAACGCCTACTTTGCATGTCATTAGCGATAAATATCGCTGAAATGCAAAGCGGCACCAAAACGGTCGCTTTCGCCATGAAGCTGTCGCTACAGCTGTTAGCGACAGCTTGCTAATAGGGCGATAGAAATATTGCCGCTTTAGCGGCAAAAAGTGCCGCTAAAGCGGCGATAACGCCCTTGCTAATATGCCCCCCATTTGCATTAAAACCGTTGCTCTATTTCTGTTAAAAACCTTAATCTGTTGCTCCAGTGTAACTGAAATCTATATTTACAATGACATTATAAGTAACTGCTGTGAATGATGATGACACGGGCCTTTTTCATTAATAGTCATATGTCTCCATCTGCGCTTCCATTTTGCACATCTAGAAAGTGTCAAACAATATACATTATTTTACTGTCTGGCTAGTTAAGGTCGGCTTTGGAGTTAGTTTAGTGTTAGCTTAGATTCATAACCCAATTAGAATGCCAACAAGTGCGCCCTTGCATTCAAAACAGTCGTTTTAAATAACATTTCTTCTGGCAGAATTCCTGAGTTATGTTAAGAAGGTTAAATATTTGGTTAAAATAATTTCTCTTGGCAAATTCGTAGCGTTCTCCATCTTTTCAAAGGACAATTTTAGTGTGCTACACAGTATTTTAGTGCACAACAATACTGCAGTCGATGTATCTTGATCATAATACTGAATGAACCCCAAAATATGATCACAGTAGCGTTAATAATAGTATAACTACATTTATCTTGACCATAGTTTGGGAGTCAATATTGTGGTCACTATATGCATGTAGGTCTCTATTTCGACTTTGATATTGTGACATACAACCAATAGACTTGTGCAAATGAATTATTACTTTTTTAAGTAAACCTTCTAAAGTTTTATAGTGTAAGGCCCTCATTACGAATGGTCCATTGTAGGATCTGATAATTATCTCACTTGATAAAAACCAAGATGGATGTGTTCGGAATTTATCGGGTGCAATAGTTTCTGTATGTCCAATATCAGGACTTACCGCACATACCAAAATTTAATTGGCCACTTATAATGAGAGCTTTAGATGAATCAACAATTCCCAGCCCATATTTGGTTTCTGTATAAAATCACATTATGATCATCTTACAATAATATTGAGTACCTCCAATATCATTGGCATTGATTAGTCATTCTGTGTTATTAGCTCCAGATATGGAAATATTTCCTCCCTATCTCATTTAATCCAGTTTATGAGTTATCCAGTTGTCTCTACCAATAACCTGATCAACATTCCATTCCATTGGATTCTGTCACGAACTATTGCATGTTGCATGCTCGTTGTTTTTCCATTTGATTTTCTATTGCAAACTTTGTTATGCAGTGTACCATTTGTAGGTTTGTAAAAGAAGTATGTAATTTCACACGTCAAAATACAATAAACCCTGGCAATCACAATCATTTTAGCTTTTATGTATTAGAAATAGCTGTTGAAATGAGATGATTTGTAAACGTTTTATTATTCAAAAGACATTATGTTTGTGTAGACAAAGTAATGTAATGCTCTTTAAATAGTCAAAACATGTTCAATTAATTACTGGGACATTTTTGTGAAGTGAGGTTTGTAAAGTTTATAAGTTTTGTAAATAGACTGCATTTTATGTGAGAGGTCTGGATAGTTCGATTATTTTGCTACTGCAGTATAGACTTTCACATTGTACAGGTTATTCACTTACAAGTAACTTAGGGCCCGATTCACAAAAGTAATCTGAGTCAAAATCCTAACTTTACGACTTTCGGTATTCACAAAGGGCATTTAGGAGTAGTAAAGTTAGGAATCCTAACTTTACTGCTCCTAAATGCCCTTTGTGAATACCGAAAGTCGTAAAGTTAGGATTTTGTCTCAGTTCTCAGGTCTTAAGTTCAATTTAAGACCAAAACTTAAGTTTAACTGAGACAAAATCCTAACTTTATGACTTTCAGTATTCACAAAGGGCATTTAGGAGTAGTAAAGTTAGGAATCCTAACTTTACTACTCCTAAGTGCCCATTGTGAATACCGAAAGCTGTAAAGTTAGGATTTTGTCTCAGATTACTTTTGTGAATCAGGCCCTGTGAGTTTCTGCATTAGGATCGTTTTGCAGGTAAATAACTTAAATGTCTGAGCGTATGTTCATTGATTGTAGGTGGTCCATTTCAAGTGTTTCAATTGTAATTAAGACCCAATATACGAAGTGCTATTGCAGTCTCGGACTTCACGATTCACAAATAACAGGCTTTGCACCTGCAAAAGTACAAGTTGCAATGTACAAAGGCAATTCTGACTGGGGGTGGTAAACGATAGGCAAAGTGGTAGTTGTTCCAGAGGCTTCCATTTTGTAAATGCTGTAGCGCAGCCTTGGTGGGACAGACAATGCTCCAGGGGTCAATTATATGTTCCTCTGGTTCCATTCCTTAAATGTGAACATTTTTTTAAAGCAGTTTTAAAAACATATTTTAAGAAATATTCACATGGTAGCAATGCCAAGGCAGGGATTGAAGTTTCCTGTCCCTTGTAGACTTTCATCCCTGATTGTGAAGCCATTCCCATGGGGTCTCACAACTCCTCTTGCCTCATGCATTTTATTGAGATAGGCATTTTGTGACTTCATGCTAATGTGCATTTGGTAAATCAACTAATTAGTGTGTCGTTCGCATCACAAAATGAAGCCAAGGAGGTCTGCTAGTTGGTGTGCAAAAACACATTGGTTTTCGACCAGGACTTAGTACGTTGGACCGTACGTTCAGTACATCAAGTGGTAAATCAGCGTGTGTGACTTCTATCCATAAGGAAACTTTAATGGAGTATACAGAATCTTCTATTGCAATTGTTTCGATTTTTATTGGCAGTGGCTCATGGTGCAGGCTGAGGCAGTTTAATCAAAGTTAGAATTACCCAACTGCATGTGTAAAACAGACCCTTTCCCCAAATGACGGACAAAGCCTTCTCATTCATGAACTGAAGGTGGTTGTGGCCAACCAGCTTGGGCCTCGCCATATTGCCATTACACTGTGAACGTTTCATACTTGCTAACTTTTATTTTAGTAGTATTTATGGTGAACTTCTGTTGCTGCTAATACTTGTTGCATTCATATATTTTGGAAACTTGGGTCGATTCTGAACACTTTGGGCCTGATTTTGATTTTGGCAGTCTGTGGACCGCTAAACTCATGGTGGCACAGCAGTGGTGGTCTGGCCACCACTGCACCAGTGGTACGACCACCCTATTACAACTTTGGCGGTCAGACCGCCATTGGATTGCCACAAGCACCAGGGAACCGGGTTCCCTGGTGGTGGCACAGCAGTCAGGTGCTCCCAATGTGCTGGCGACACTGCTGTGGCACCGCCATGCATATTACTAGTTTCATGATCGCCAGTGGTCTCATGGAGGTTCTTACTCCATGAAACTGCTAGCAGTCATGAAACAAAGGGGGTCTACAGGGTCCCCCTTTCCCCATGCATGTTGGTGCATGCAGGGTGGCACATGTTGTGCCCCCCTGTGTGCATGCACCCCCAGTTCCAGCATGGCATGGATGTCACAGTCCATTCCGTGCTGGAACTGCCTTTGGGGCTCCCATTGCGGTGCCCATTTTCAGAGGCAACTCCGTGGGACAGACAAGGAAACGCCCGACAGACATGAGAAAACTTGTAATCTGGCAGGCAGTGCTAACATGGCTTTGGCAGTCTGGGAGAAGGCGGTGGCATGGCGGACCCACTCCCACACCTCCAAAGACATAATCAGGCCCTTTGTCCTAAAAATAGACTCATATACTATATGCTGACTCAAGAGACGGAAACATCAACATTATATCCACTACAACTATTCTTCGATCGATCAAATGGAACATACTACCAAGCTGATTGAAAAACGATTCTAAAGGACTTTTTGGACTGGTAGAGTGGGTACCTGTGCTGACTATAGTAACTACAATATAGTAAATTGATTTGTGGTGTCTATTGGGCCAACTAACGTGTGTCTTTCAGATGACTCCTTTTTAACTTTTGGTTGTATATATTTTGTGTAATTGATTAACTACCTAGCATCAATTGTATAGGGAGTATGCCTCATCAAGATTTAACAGCAAATAATGCTCTCAATGGTCTAATGCAAGTTGTGATTGGATACTAGCAGTACCACTCATCATTAAAAAACCAAATATATTGATAAACAACTCCTTCATGTGTTATTTGGTGTTCAGATGTGCCTGTGGTTAGAGCAGAGGTCTTCAAACTAGGAGGCATGCCCTCACAAGGGTGCCTGAAATTATCAGGGACATTTTAAGGATTTTGGGTGCCCTGGGCCAAACATATTTTGGGGACCCCTGTTTGGAACAGCTTTGAATTTATGATCCAATTTCAGCTATTTCATGCCCTCTTTGGCCAAGTCACTGTCAGTGCACAGACACACTGGTCCAAATTCTAAATGTCTGTACATCTAATATTCAGGGCTAGTGTTTTCAACATTGTAACACAGCAACAGTTCACTAATATTGCTGTAAATAGTCTCTGTGACCCCCTCCTATTTCTCATATTTGAGGTCCTCTTTTAATCTAAAAGAACCTTTTTTATGGATGTTGCATGAAGCATAAACACATTTTTCTGCAAAATGTCTATAATAGACTCTCACACATCACCCACTTTAAAAATAAATTAAAGAAATACAGTATTTTAAACAATGTGTCTAAGAATTATTCTAAGTTACCAAGGCAAGGCTCTCTGCAGAACAGATCTGGCTCTATCAGGGACCCCCTGAAAGGCTGGGGCCCTGGGCCAGAGCCCAGTTTGCCCATGCCTTAAAACTTCTCTGGAAATTATATCAGGTTCTGGGAAAGAAGAGCATTTATTATACTCCTAGGTAACAGAGACACACATCATGGTTAAAACAATGCCTTGTTTAGTGAAAGAAAACAGAGTGGCCATGAGCCACTCTGTAATTGGCCATCTGTAAGGTCTAAGCACTTCCTAGCTAGAACTAGGTGTCGAAGTGTATTGGGGGAGGGGTTCCAAATATCCCTCAATGCCCCCCTCCCATTTCGTTTACACTTTTAGGGAATCCAGACCGCAACAGAATGTTGGTAATCATGTATTTGATTCCATTTTCAAAGAGATACGTTTCCAGGGTCGTACTGGGACATAAAATAGGTCCAGACACCAAAATAAAAATGGCCCCCTTTAGCGAACTATATGGCTAACAAAATGGCCCACATTTGCAAATCAACCTAGTTTTGAACTTATAAAGACACACTGTATGGGAATTTTGCAAGGTATGGGAGACTACCTGTATTTGTGTTTGCTGCAGGCAATGCTTTTCCTAATATCAGGGAAATCAGCAGTGAACAACAGCCCAGCTGACCATAAAACAGGCCCACTAACTGCTAAAAAAACGGCTCTCACACCGAACTGTCAGACCAGCCCCTCGGGCATTGCCTGATTGCCTTGTAGACCAGTCCGAACCTGGGGATAACTGAAAATAATTGCAATATTTGAATTGCTAAATATGTTCAGAGCTGCCAAATTCATAGAATAATTATGAGAAAATATATTTGTCATTCTGGAGGGTCCAGATGAAATTTTTACGTGAAGGGGCACAGCAATAAGAAATTTGAAGACCACAGTGTTAGCGTGACTGCTGCAGGCGCTGAAAGAGATGCTGGCCCCATCCTCGCCATGACCAGTCCTGTACCAATCTCTGTCACACAGGTCTATAGCCGGACATCAGCAACTGCAGGATGGGAAATGGAGTCTGGATTTCCCAAGAATCAGGGCAGAAAGGAAGCTCAGCAGCAAAAGGCGACCAGTGTAAGGCACTGCTCTGCTTTGGGATGATCAGGAGCGTGCACGCCTTACCAAACCTGTGTCCTTGACATATAGGGTACACGGGGCATCATCGAGGTAGTGCATCTATTTTAATAAATTGGCCATTTGTTTGTGAAAAGAAAGCACTAAGGGGCTTATTTACAAGGCCCTTGCGCCACTTTTGCGTCATTTTTAACATGGGAAAAGTGACGCAAAAGTGGCGCAAGGGCCTTGTAAATCTGCCCCTAAGTATGGCACCCCAGGGGCAAGTTAGAAGTGACTGAGACTCAGAAAACCCACCTTGGCAAGCAACACCCTCAACTCCCAGGTGACAACATACCCCGCAACTCTTACCTAACCTGGAGAGAGTGCGCCCATATCCCCCATTATTGCCCCAAATTGCCTGGCTCTTCGCCGAAAGTAATTGAAGCCGCAAAGAATATCCTTGGAGTCTGACCCTGAGTGAACGCAGGATGTGCATTGAATGTCTCTGTGGCTTCAAAACGTACTTCTGGTGAAGCTGTAGAGTGAATTAATTAACTGTGCTGACCGAAGAGGGTAACCAGATAAACTCATTCACCGAGATGTGGTCCATTGAGCTGCTTCCTGCCCATTGTTGCATTTCCATGTTCATGCCAGGACATTTGCTTCGTGGCGCTGTGCACCAGTCTGCCAAAACGTTTAAAAAATATGTTTTTCATAAAAGAGCGATTGCAGAAGGCGTGTGTCATCTGCACCTTTGCTCTTCTGATCATTTCTATTTATGAAGCAATATGTTTTGTGAAGTTTGGCTGAGTAGTTGTTCTGTCTCAATTTAGCGGTGCATTTAGACTGACTAATTTGCACTTTTTCCAGTCCCTTAACAAAATCATCTTTCATAGACCCAGTGGCACTTCCACTAACCATAACAGCCAGTAGCTCTGATTTAACATGTAATATTAGCTTAAGTAACTTCTAGAAAACTGTGATTGATTTATGCTGTGACATTTAAACTGTTTATTTGATGTTATTACTGTTGGTCGCATTGTTTTATAGAGCCCACACTTATCTACTAAATATTACTTGATGATGTGATGCTTAAGCCTTAACAGACTACTTGACATTTGTTTATTTTTTATATTCAAGATAACACCTGGGATTTATGTTTTTACCACATGTGCATTTTCATTTTCAGTTTCTCATTAACATGACATTTCAAACTAGGTACTAGTGAAGCTGTGGGTTTGCACATTTTCACTGAAGAATTACAACATTGCAGCTTTTATTATTATGAGATAATTATCAAAGTAATATCATTATCTAAAGACAAAGTTACGACATAGAACTTCATCTATCCTGTTGTACCCAGAATGGTGTGCTTATTCCAGGCGCTGTCTATGGGCACGGGGAAATTAAGTGATTTGCCCAGAATCACAAAAGTTATGTTTTTAATAATATGTTGAAGTGACATAGTGCAAACCTTTTTTTTTATAGGTTGCCATTAAAAGGACAAATTCCAGATTATATCAATTGAAGCATATACTAATTGCAAAGCAGCCTTTAGATTTGCTGATTAACCAATTGCACTGTTACATTCAGCCGCGGCCCATGCAGGTAAGAGTGGTGAGGCCAGGTGGGGGAGGATTTCGACAGACGACCACAAGGGAAAATTAAATAACAATTTCATTTTCCCTTGTGGTCGTCCATCAAAATCACCCCCCCCCCCCCCCAACCCGGCCCCACCCCCCCACTGCTCTTACCTGCACGGACCATGGCTGGTTACATTTCTTTCAGTAGCAGGGACCCTGGAAAGGACACTTACTTCTTTAGCTGCATTCCTGTTCTGTCAACTCACAATAGAAGAGATCCTTCTTCTCTGCTGTCAATCTGTGGCAGACAAACCATTCAGGGACAGATATTTTTAAATAAAAAGTATGAAAACTGCTTTAAAAAAAATCAATAAAGCTTGGGAACACCGTTCCCCGTTCACCTGCCCACTTCCACCTCTGACTATTAGGTGCTGTGAATATCCATAACAGCCACATTTTAACATGAAGACATCTCACTAGAAATGTAATTGTACTAAATATAGATAGTATGCAACATTTCCTTGTATTGTATTGCATTGCAATGTATTTCAGTGTCGAATTTCGATAGAGCCTCATACCCCTGACGAGGTTGCAAGGCACTCTGATTCATTCAAATTACCCAATTGGTGGAGAGACAAACATATGTTTTTATTAGCATATTTATGCTATAAAATGCAAAAAAATATCGTTAGAACAGTAGTGAACATTTCAATTGTATAGAATACATCAAATGAAACACATTCAAAACAGTCCCGATCTGATCTGGCACAAAGTGCTTCTGTACAAGATGTGATAGAGAATTGTTTTAAATAGTGGGATGAGCCAATTTGCGCGAAGATGCTTAGTTTTGGTGCAAAATAGCATAAAGTGCATTATGGACTCCTTGCGCCCACTGCACAATCACAGAGTTCAGAAGTGGTGCAGCTGTTAGAGAATTTGGCAATATACGTTTTGGTATAAAGTGCAGCATGCGTCAAGACTAATGTCGTTCCGATATTGTTCCATGCCCGGGGTGTGCTTTGTGTGCAGGTAGTTGCAAGTTAAACAGACATGCAAGCTATCCCAATGCGTGTCTTGAGTTTGAGGAATAGAAATACTTCCTTCACAATTGCAGCAGTGGTACTATTCCATTGGTGGAGAGATATGTTATGTTATGTTAATTTAATTTGACTAAACTTTCTGCTTTAACTAGTGATGTATGATAGGATGAAAAATGAGACTATGGACGAAACCATTAATGATTAGAATACACTTTGGCATATTTCCCATTCTGTATAGGCTCCAAAGGGTGGGGAGCAGTTTAAATAGATTATGTTGCTGGTGATCAAGACTCATGCATTTAGGGGATTTTAAGCGTTTGTTGAGAATGAGAAGGTTACTCGTGAAGTACACGGAAATAAGTGCATTCAAATATGTTATAGAACACACTTTAATGGTAAACAGCGTTTACCACGCATGCCTAACAACACATGCCATAACAATGCGGTCGTTACAACGACCGCGTTGTTATTTCGCCTACCGTTACAACGCAAGTCCGAACAACGACTTGCGTTGGGGGGCAGAAGGTGTTGGATTTAAAATCCAACACCTTCCCTAGTTTCCGCACAGACTGGAGTTGGAATAGTAAATTATACTATTCCAACATCCAGCGCCCCCTAACGCAAGTCGTTGTTCAGACTTGCATTGTAACCGTATGCGAAATAACAACGCGGTCGTTGTAACGACCGCGTTGTTATGGCATGCGTTGTAAACACGTGCGAAAATACATCATATATTCCAATTTAATACTTGATCCTATGAGTACTCATTCTCTAAAAAAGTATTGGGTTTAGCAAAAACACTCATTCACAATTTGGATTTTTCTGGTAAATAGAGAAGACAAAGGGGTATATTCACAAGAACGTACGATAACTACCGCATGAGTAGCGTAACGCAACTTTCCATATCGCAGCCTATCCCGGGAAAATAACCCCGTGTCAACGTGGAATTCACAACAAGGCGGTAGCAAGCGATAGTCTGCCCAAACCGTGGACAATGTCCGCGATACAACCACCAAGAGGGAGATAAAAACACAAACCACAACACCAAAAAACACGCGATGGGCCAAAGCGCGATGAGGAAACCAGCGACAAGCAGCGCCAGGCCTGCAACACACACCTGGCAGGCGTAAAAAATCACCATAAAAGTAGAAAAAACACCCACACACAAACTGACCAACACCCAAGCACCATGGAGGCAGCCGGAGCAGGCGCAGAGGACGAGTGCAACCCCACAAGCACCCCGGACGACCAGCCTGGGACCTCGGGGACAGGGAAGGGCAAGAACAAGAAGACGAGGAAGACCAAGTTCAGTCCGCAGGCGAACAGGATCATAGTCATGGAGGTGATGGAACACCATCAACAACTCTTCGTCACCTCCAACGTGTCATTGGGCACCACAAATGGAATATGGCGGGACATCGTCGACAAGGTGAATGCCGTCGGAGAGCACAAGCGGACAATGGACGAGGTCAAGAGGCGATGGAATGACATCAAGCGGAAGACCAAGGAGAAACTCAGCGCCAACCAGAAGGCAGCAACGCAGACCGGAGGTGGGGGCCCAGCACCACAGCTGGAGCTGGATGACATGGAGGAGCTCGTGTCGACAGTCATCAGTAAGGATACTGTGGCCGGAGTCGGGGGACCGGACACTGCTCAACAGGACACAACACAACCGCAACAGGGTGAGTGACCACCAGGTACTGGGGGGACGGGGGAGATGGCCACAATGGCACACATGCACAAGCAAGCAGGGCACAGTGCACACCCACAATGACCCTGGGTCCTCGCCCAGACCCACAGACTGTCACAATGTACAATGCCATGCTGTCTGAATGTCAACCTGCACCATGCGGCTACATACATGCGCACACATTGTAATACACCATCTCCCCTTCACATCGCAGGGGCATCGTCAACACCTCCTGCAGAGCAGTCACAGCCACTCTTCACTGATGACGAGGAGGACAACACCAGCATCGACACCCAAACCATCCAAGACATCATTGACCACATCCGCCAGCCACCTCCAGGATCAGGGCAACCCAGCTACATCGATGAGACCCCACCCACCACTCAAACCACCCAGCAGGAGGCACCCACAGCCCCGGCACTCTCCCAAGACCCCCAGGAACAACAAATGGCCTTCCAACGGTGTGTGCTGGAGGGCCAGAGGGAGACGGCCGAGCAGGTGCGGGTGGGGTTCGACCTCATGGCTACCAAACTGGACGCCATCCTTGGGTGTCTATGTCCGCCCCATGGTCTCCAACAAGCCCTGACTGACATCGCTGGAGTCATGACGCGGAGGGAGGAATACCTGTTAGCTCAGAGTGGCCCCAGCGATGTCAGCCGTGAGCTGGCACACATGCGGAGGCTCATGGAGGACATGGTGTGGATGGAGGCGGAAAGGATGACAGCCACCGCTGCACATCAGCGAAATGTAGCTGGGATCTACCAGGCCCTGCATGTCTTCATCATGGCATTGCTGCCACAAGGCATGGCGATGATGAATGCTGCTGCCCCCATACCATCCACATCTCCGCCCCCTGGTGTGTCAGTGCCTCCCAGTGCGGCAGGCGCATCCACTCCAGCACCTGATGTGTCACTGCCACACAGTGCAGCCGACAATCCTCCTCCGGCCCCTGATGTGTCAGTGGCACAGAGTGCCACAGCCTATACTGCAACACCCACAGGTGGGGTAGAGCACACATCCGGGGACGAGGACGTGGATGGGATTGAGATCAGGAGGAGGTACTAGCATTCATTTCCGCCACCTTGCCTGTTTCTGCTTGGTGCCGCACATGGCCTCAAGACCTACCACTGACCCCCGATACACTCCGATGCACTCACCTTGGACGGCGACATGGACCGCCACATCCTGTGTGACGACCATTGACACGGCGGACAGACTGCGGACTGTACCCTTCCCCTTCCCCAGTACAGGTCATCCCCGGATGTACACTGGCTGGCCCTCCATGGGCCCATAGTGTGTAGTGTGCTAGGCATTGCCTTGTACCGCTCCAGCTGCATGACTGCACTGGATGTGCAAATAAACATCCAGTGACGCACTGCTGTGTAATGTCTTACGTCATTCATGTATGGATCTGTGGATGAATGTGGGGACAGTGCCTTCCCTTGCGTCAATGATGTTCATCCTGTGGGATGCCAGTCAGAGGGTGCGACATTGCATTTTGTGTACCGGGTCCCGTGAACACTACAACAGGGACACACGCATCAGTCACTTCCTTGTCCGGACATGGACTGGACCACGCCCAGATCCCACGAGTCACTGTTGCAAGCCCTGCGCTGGTCCAGCATACAGCAGGCCAGACCACTCCGCTTACGCCCCGAGGGGGGCCCTCATTGCTACCCGTCACAGCCGTACTCGCTGGTGGTGTGCAGGTCACTGGTCTAGTTGTCAGCATGTCACAGCCACTCCCTCAGGGCAGGTTTTCACACACACCACACCCATCCGGCACAGGCGTCACAGGCCATGTGACTCCGCCAACATAAGGGGCTGACAACGTCACATTCCCCTCTTCCGGTGGTGACTGGATGACAGACGCTCCATGGTTCGCACTCATATAGGGCCCATGAGTTGTTGCGCACAGGGTTAGTGGCATCTGGGGCCTTGAGTAAGGAACGGGCCTACCACCACTTGGCGCAGACTGGGGTTGCACAGGGTTAGTGGCATCCGGGGCCTTGAGTAAGGCACGGGCCTACCACCACATGGTGCAGACTTGGGTTGCACAGGGTTAGTGGCACCCGGGGCCTTGCGGACGGCACAGGCACCCCGCCACGGGACGGTGACTTTGGGTGCACTGTGTCAGTGGCACCTTGAGCTGCTGAGTGGGTATGCAGCCTGCTATGATGCCTCGTCCCGGCGGTCCGGACAGCTCAGGTTTTGTGTGCCCTGCTGGACCTCAGTGTAGGCCAGAGCCAGCGGGCAGCGCGGGCCTACCGCCATGTGGCGTCGCTTCTGGGATCCCAGAGTTGGTGGCACCCATTGGGCTGAGCGGGTGTGCAGCCTGCAATGGTGCCGGGTGCACTGGTATGTCCTCTGCCATGGAGTAAACAAGACCCAGCACCAAACGTGAGACCTGGTGGCCTGCGGAGCGGGGCTGCATGATTTGGAGGGTGGCATGTCTGTGGGCCCCGGGCTTGTGGCTTGCAGCGGCACGTGGTGGGACCTCCTGTCTACGCGCCGGTGGCGGAAGGTGAGCATTGAGGCCTGGGTGTGCATGGGCGGGCATGCTCCGATGGGCAGCGGGAGGGGTTGGGGTGCCTCTGCCTGGGTGTGCATGGGCGGGCAGGCGATGTTGTCTTGTGCAAGTGTGTGTACTGTGCCAGTCATGTATCTGGGCTCTGTTTCAGCTGACGGGTCTGACTCAGATGTGTGACCTGGTGTCCTGCTATATATACCGGCACGTGGTTGGAGACACACCGGTGGCAGCAGGTGAGCAGTGTGGCCTGGGTGCCCAGGGGCGGCACTCTCTCTCTCTCTCCCTCTCTTCCTCTCTCTCTCCTCTTCTCTCTCTCTCTCTCTCTTCCTCTCTCTCTCTCTCCCTCTCTTCCTCTCTCTCTTCCTCTCTCTCTCTCTCTCCCTCTCTTCCTCTCTCTCTCCTCTTCTCTCTCTCTCTGTCTCTCCCTCTCCTCCTCTCTTCCTCTCTCTCTCCTTCGCTCTCTCTCTGTCCTCTGATGTGCGCAGGACACACCTTCTCATCATGTTTTTTGTCTTACAGGCTGTGACCTACGTATTGTCCCGAGTGGAGCGGCCATGTGTCTTCATTTCATTTCGGTGTTCATTTTAACTAAGTTTAAATTTGTTGCTTCGAAAGTGAATGTGTGCTGCACATTTCTGTGACGACACATGCATGTCACCAGTTGTGATTGTGCGACATCAAGCAGAATATTTTGTACATGTTTAGGTGTGGCTGATGTGGCATGTCTTTGGTCGGGGGGTGCCAGGGAGGGGTGGTCCTGGGGGTGGTGGCGGTGGGTGTTGTGGCCCTCTTGGGTGTCCGGGCCGCATGATGGGTGGCTCCATGGCATCTGTTGCCCTTCCGATGTACCCCTGGGCTGTGCTCCTTTTTGGTTTGCAGGCTGCCGTCTGACTTTACACCAGGTCAGAGCAGGTGTATATTTCCTGGTCCTAACGCGCCTTATCGCCTGTTTTGTGTTTTTATCGCCGATGTGGCTGGTCATTGTGAATGTTGAGGTGTGCTGTTGTATCGGCTTTTGGCACGGGAATGCCTACTCTGCATCTCATTAGCGATATTTGCGGTGGTCCTCTGTGGCGATGTTTTTTGAGGCTGCTATCGCGGGTAAACTGGTGCTGTGGGCTGTTAACACCAGCTTGTGAATGGGGAGGTAAATTTATCACGACTTTGGCTGCGATAAAGTGCAGTTAATTCGGCGATAGCTCCTTGTGAATATGCCCCAAAGTGTTTAATTATCTGGTGGCCAGCCAGAGATAATGTAATATCTGCTCTTGCCAACAAGGACACAGACAAGCCACCTTCATTTACTGTTTTGCACCCTTAAAAGTTGTACAAGATGTATTTGAAAATTAGAATTCCAAGAGGGGAGTAAGTGATGTGGGGAAACATTAATCATCTGCTACAAACACCACATGCAGACTGCAAAACTGACCAGTATCTTGGGCAGATAAACTCTATCTTATGACCGGAAATAGAAGAAACCTCTCCAGAACAAGCTGTTTAAGCGTCATCTTTTTGCCTAAGCCTGCCAAGACTAAAACTCCCCAGTGGACATAGTTAATAAGCAGATGTTTTATCCTAAATGACGCTACAAGTTAAATTTCCAAAGCTGTCATCCTCACAGACCCCTGTGGGAGTGGGCTGCGCTATGATATAAGGAGAGCGGTAGGGTAGTCTTTCCAGACTTTATGTAGACCAGCGGTTCTGAACATGTGGTCTGGGGATCCCTGGGGGCCACAATGCCTACTTAGGGGGTCTGCAATTTCTTAGAAAATTAACAAATGTTAAAGGTAAAAATAAGTGCACATAAATTAAAGAGTGCAATGAAAATTTGAAAACAATTTGTGAGTGTGATCGAATTTGAAATTGGAGGCTACAAAATAAGTAGGTATCCACAGATTGGTTTGTAGGGGCAGTGCTGGTACATCAAACAAAACATAATATGTGTATTGTCCACTCAAGCCCGGGAGCATGCAAATGAATCTGCCACAGATGGAGCTCTGTAACAGACCTCTTTATTCTTCAGCATACAGTCACACACTGCACTCTCATTACGTCATAACCGTTAGTAACCACACTTTAACACCTCCCAGTAAGTTACATAAATCCTCTGTTGAGTCCACCCAGAATGGCAGGGGTCCTAGCACTCATAGTCTCAATACACTACATCTCCCCTTTGTTAAATACAAAGGAAAAACAACAGTCACATCATATTTCTTCAATAAGTCATCGAGGAGCTCACACTAGTCGGCCAGATCGAATAGCATGAGGTAGTTAAGATGCATTCTGATTGTGCACTGATGGAACAGGTTCAGATGATTGTTCTGGACTGGAAGGTGGGGTCACATCATTCATGGTTGCAGGAGCTGACGAACGTCGAGGTAGGTTCTTAAATTGTGACAAGCCCAGTGTGATGGACTTTCTAGTATGATGCGTCGTCACCATGTGTCCTTTGCACGTCGCAACCCTCAGAGGATCAACAGCAAATCGAAAATCTGTTTTCCGCTTTTGTTTCTGCTTGACCAGGGCCCAGTCACCATAATTGAAGACTGTTTCCTGAGCTCATCAATGCCAATTTCGAGCAGCGTCTGTGACATGAACCTCATCAGCATTCCGGGATCGGTCTGCTGTCCACTGAGGTAGCTTGGTTCTGATGGCTCTCCCAAATAGCAAGGAGGCAGGACTCTCACCAGTTGTGAAATGAGGAGATGAACGATAAACATGGAGGGCTTGACACAGGGCTTGATTTAACTCGATTTCCTCCATCGATGATCTTTGACTCAACTGCTTAATTATACCCATGAATCATTGAATAACACTAATGGCTTGCGGCCACAGAAATGTACTCTTTTGATGAACGACACTGAGTCTGACTAGAAACTCCTTGAATTCTTTGCTTTTGAACAGCAGACAATTGTCAGATTTGAGAATGGCAGGGATACCCCACACTGGAAAGATGTCACCCAGCTGCTCGCTGACCTTGTCATGGGTTGTTGATGATAACTCCTCTACTAAAGTAAATCATGAATACTCATCATTGACTACCATGAGATGATGTCTAATTCCTAAGGGCCCAAAGAAGTTAACTGCAACTCTCTCCCAGGCATGTTCAGGAAGGTCAGACATTGTCAATGGATGCTGTGTCACTTTGGTGGAAAGGCAGCAAGGTTCTGATCTTTACCTGGCTTGCGCACAATTGCATAGTTGTACTCTTGCAGTCACAACCCTCACCTCTTAATGTGAGGGGGCATCTTGGCTTTCAGGTTTCCAAAATTATTGAGCAGCGCTTGGATGCCTGTAACAATAGTGAAACGTTTTTCATATAGAAACACATGAAAGTGTATGCAGGTCCACAATACAGTCAGACTCTCCTTCTCCATTTTAGAACTGGCATGTTCTGTGTCAGACAGGCTTTGACTGCCACAATGTGTCTCTGAGCATTCAGAAGACCATAATGTTGAGCAAGGACTACCCCCAGCCCTACCGTGCTCACATTTACTGTGATCTCAGCATGTAACTTGGGGTCAAAATAGGCCATCTCAGTTGCATTCTCAATCACGTTTTATTCTTTTGAAACCTTGATCACATACAGGAGACCACTGGAAAGGGGCATTCCGTTTTTTCAAGTCTCTCAATGGGGCACTCACAGTAGCAAAGTCACGAATGCACCTTGAGCAATAACTGGCCATGCCTCATAAGGATCCCAGTATGGTCTCATCTTGTGGGGGGCAAGTAGCTGACAGAGCTTGCACTTTATCTGGGTCAGGAGTCATTACCCCATCAAAGAATATGTGCTCAAAGAACTTAAATTTGGTCTTGTGAAACTCACCCTTTGCCTCATTCAGAGTGAGACCTGCATCGTGTAAGAGCCTTTGGTATGCTCCTTTTGTGGTGTCCCAAATTTCAGTATGTCATCACTGTAGTTAAAAGCATGTGTAACAGGTTGAATTATTCAACGTATAACATCCTGAAATATTTCTGCAGCCGACGACACTTCAAAACTCAACCTTTTCTATCTGAACAAACCAACATGAGTCAAAAAAGTAGTAATGCACCTACATTTCTCTTCCAGCTCGAGTTGACGGTATCCTTTGTTCAGGTAAAGAGGGAAGAAGACTTTGGCTTTGTTCAGCTGCATAATCATGTCAGCTATGTGGAGAGCAGGAAGTCTTTCTCTCTAAATTACTTTGTTGACCTGGCGCAGATAACTGTCCTATTTTGTCACCACTACTATGGGCGAGACCCATGGCATAGTTGCAGTGGAGCGCTCAATGAATATTATCATGCTTCAATAGCATTTCTAGTTCTTTCTCAATGGCTTCTTGCAAGTGAAAAGCAACTCTGTGGTGCCGCTGGGCAACAGGCCAAATGTCCTCGTTAACATGAAGGCGCACTTTCATTTTCTTAAGTCTTTCTAAGCCATTAAACAACGACAGAAATGAACTCACTAATTCAGATTGAGTATGGAGGTTATAGTTGAGAGATATCAGTTCCATGTCTACAGCAGTGGCAAAACTGAGTAGGCATGCACTAGATGAAGTTCCTTGAAGAACGTAAATTGGAGCTTGCACTGATGTTTTATGGCACGTGGTTCCTATGAACGACCTTTGACTCTGCAATGGCTTGGAAGCAGCCCACGTATATATACTTGTGTTTAGCAGGGTGAGGTGTGGCACAGAAGATAGGCTGTTAAACATTTTGACTAACATGATATTAATCAGATTCAACACACCACAGTCTCTAATAAGGATTATGGAGCAACAGTTGACCTTTATTATAATCTTGTGGCAGTGTTCAAACAAATTCTGTTATTTCGTTTGTTGGTTTGTCTTTGTCTTTTGTTCTTTTGTTTGGAAGCAGCCTAATCTACATGTGCATGTTGTTCTTTTGTCGATACCACCATCGTACATCGATCTTCTTCACTGGTGCTTGATAATGACATTGAAGAGCCATTGTAAGATGAACTTGATGATGATCATCTTTGTCTGGTTTTCATTTGGCGTAACTGATGCTGCTTCTTTACCTTGTGCGGGTGGCAAGAATGCTTCTGCAACCTTCTGGTGTCCATTTTCTCTTCTCGCTGTGACACAGTTAGTTTCTTTTTTGCCTTGTAAACTGTTATGAAGTGGATTTCTTTCCCGCAAGCTTTGCACGTCTGTTCAAATGGATGGACATTTACCTTCCTTGGAAAACCCACATCAGAAACACAACTTTTTCCTCTTTGGAGACATCGACTTGCGTGCATCTACCTTGTGCTTGTGCTTGCTTTTCATGATCAACGCTGATTTATTTTTCACTGTTCCAGCTTACATATCAGCTGCTTATTGATCTGCTCTTTCATTGGTCCTTTCAGCCTTTAGTACTTTATCCAAACTGAGCGTCTCTTACAACATGCATCTTTTGAAAGAGTCTGAAAGACAGCCATTGATCACTCTGAAGCGTATGGCTTCTTTGTCATTAAACTCACTAAACTTCCAGTGTTTGATAAGTACATCAAGTCTCTCAACAAACTCATCCATCGTTTCACCAGCTTGCAGTCTCATTTGATTGAAAATGTACCTCTCATAGTTGACATTTGACATCGGATTAAACTTGGTAACCAATGCTTCTTTGATCTGACAGTACAATATTGCATCAGTGTTGGACTTGGCCCTTTTTGTAGGGTCATCCCTGAACTTTTTGCCTTCCTCCTAGCCTTTTTTCTGGCATGGTGTTGGTGGTTCTAGGACTCTGGGCACTTTAGCACTGCTGTCCAGTGTAAAGTGCGTGTGCTCTCTGTGGTAAACATGGTAAGATTGGTCTACACCTGTTTGGCATATTTAATTTAGCTGTCAGTCCCTTGTAAAGTGGTATCTCAGATACCCAGGGCCAGTAAATTGAATGCTACTGGTGGGCTTGCAGCGCTGATTGTGCCACTCGCCAAAGTAGCCTTTTCAAACCTGTCTCAGGCCTCTGCCATTGCATGGCCTGTGCGTGCAGTGTTACTGCCGCTGTGACGTGACACCTAAAGTGTGTGCCATGTCTCTGACCCCCCTTTTACTGCATGTCAGTCACCCCTAAGGAAGGCACTAGCTAGCCCTATGGGCAGGGTGCATTGTAGGTAAAAGGTGGGACATGTACCTTAAGTGTGTGACATGTCCTGGTAGTGACAAACAGCCATTTTGGTTTCTCACTGCTGTGAGGCTGCCCTCCCATAGGAATACATTGGGGATTCCCTGATAAGTGTTTCAGTGGTAATTCCTGATATGAGAGGAGCAGCGTGGTCAAGTTGGGTATGGTTGGAATAGTAATAATAAATGCTGTGCCATGGTGTGCGCAGATTTATTATCACTATTTTAGAAATGCCACTTTTAGAAGTAAAAGACACACAATTGATGGACGGAATGCAGAACAAATCAAAACATTAACCCCCAGTCAAGAGATCTGGGTTAAATCCATCATTCTTTTGCTCACCATGCCACCCCAGTTTAGACCTGGCCATATGCAAATCAGTCTTGACCCTGTGCCTCATGGGAACAGTCCAGCCCGAACTGCCAAGCCAGGTCCTCCCTGGACCAGAAACAAGCATCCTAGGATCCGTTTCGGGGTTTCACCCCTCTTCAGCCAGGATAGCTTGATTCCAGTGGCACAGTGAGCCCGGGACCCACGTCTGGGCATACCCGGCGCACTTAGGGCAAGGAAGCAAAAGACACACAGTTGATGGACGGAATGCAGAACAAATCAAAACATTCACCCCCAGTCAAGAGATCTGGGTTAAATCCATCATTCTTTTGCTCACCATGCCACCCCAGTTTAGACCTGGCCATATGCAAATCAGTCTTGACCCTGTGCTTCATGGGAACAGTCCAGCCCGAACTGGCAAGCCAGGTCCTCCCTGGACCAGAAACAAGCATCCTAGGACCAGTTTTGGGGTTTCAACCCTCTTCAGCCAGGATAGCTTGATTCCAGTGGCACAGTGAGCCCGGGACCCACGTCTGGGCATACCCGGCGCACTAAGGGCGAGGAAGCAAAAGACACACAATTGATGGACGGAATGCAGAACAAATCAAAACATTCACCCCCAGTCAAGAGATCTGGGTAAAATCCATCATTCTTTTGCTCAACATGCCACCCCAGTTTAGACCTGGCCATATGCAAATCAGTCTCGACCCTGTGCCTCATGGGAACAGTCCAGCCCGAACTGCCAACCCAGGTCCTCCCTGGACCAGAAACAAGCATCCTAGGACCGGTTTAAGGTTTCACCCCTCTTCAGCCAGGATAGCTTGATTCCAGTGGCACAGTGAGCCCGGGACCCACGTCTGGGCATGCCCGGCGCACTAAGGGCGAGGAAGCAAAAGACACACAATTGATGGACGGAATGCAGAACAAATCAAAACATTCACCCCAGTCAAGAGATCTGGGGAACGATGGATTTAACCCAGATCTTTTGACTGGGGGAGAATGTTTGCATTGTCAGCATTCTGTCCATCATTTGTTTGCTGTAACACTTTTCGCCCTAAGTGGGATGGGTATGCCCAGACGTGGGTCCCTTGCTCACTGTGCCACTGGATTCAAGCTAGCCTGGCTGAAGAAGGGTGACATACCCTGAAACCGGTCCCAGGATGCTTGTTTCCGGTCCAGGGAGGACCTGGCCTGGCAGTTCGGTCTGGAATGTTCCCATGGGGCACAGGGTCAAGACTGATTTGCATATGGCTGGGTCCCAACTGGGGTGGCGTAGTGGGCAAAAGAACAATGGATTTAACCCAGATCTTTTGACTGGGGGAGAATGTTTGCATTGTCAGCATTCCGTCCATCATTTGTTTGCTGTAACACTTTTCGCCCTAAGTGGGATGGGTATGCCCAGACGTGGGTCCCTTGCTCACTGTGCCACTGGATTCAAGCTAGTCTGGCTGAAGAAGGGTGACATACCCTGAAACTGGTCCCAGGATGCTTGTTTCCGGTCCAGGGAGGACCTGGCCTGGCAGTTCGGTCTGGACTGTTCCCATGGGGCACATGGTCAAGACTGATTTGCATATGGCTGGGTCCAAACTGGGGTGGCGTAGTGGGCAAAAGAACAATGGATTTAACCCATATCTTTTGACTGGGGGAGAATGTTTGCATTGTCAGCATTCCGTCCATCATTTGTTTGCTGTAACACTTTTCGCCCTAAGTGGGATGGGTATGCCCAGACGTGGGTCCCTTACTCATTGTGCCACTGGATTCAAGCTAGCCTGGCTGAAGAAGGGTGACATACCCTGAAACCGGTCCCAGGATGCTTGTTTCCGGTCCAGGGAGGACTAGGCCTGGCAGTTCGGTCTGGACTGTTCCCATGGGGCACAGGGTCAAGACTGATTTGCATATGGCTGGGTCCAAACTGGGGTGGCGTAGTGGGCAAAAGAACGATGGATTTAACCCAGATTTTTTGACTGGGGGAGAATGTTTGCATTGTCAGCATTCCGTCCATCATTTGTTTGCTGTAACACTTTTCGCCCTAAGTGGGATGGGTATGCCCAGACGTGGGTCCCTTGCTCACTGTGCCACTGGATTCAAGCTAACCTGGCTGAAGAAGGGTGACATACCCTGAAACCGGTCCCAGGATGCTTGTTTCCGGTCCAGGGAGGACTAGGCCTGGCAGTTCAGTCTGGACTGTTCCCATGGGGCACAGGGTCAAGACTGATTTGCATATGGCTGGGTCCAAACTGGGGTGGCGTAGTGGGCAAAAGAACGATGGATTTAACCCAGATCTTTTGACTGGGGGAGAATGTTTGCATTGTCAGCATTCCGTCCATCATTTGTTTGCTGTAACACTTTTCGTCCTAAGTGGGATGGGTATGCCCAGACATGGGTCCCTTGCTCACTGTGCCACTGGATTCAAGCTAGCTTGGCTGAAGAAGGGTGACATACCCTGAAATCGGTCCCAGGATGCTTGTTTCCGGTCCAGGGAGGACCTGGCCTGGCAGTTCGGTCTGGACTGTTCCCATGGGGCACAGGGTCAAGACTGATTTGCATATGGTTGGGTCCAAACTGAGGTGGCGTAGTGGGCAAAAGAACGATGGATTTAACCCAGATCTTTTGACTGGGGGAGAATGTTTGCATTGTCAGCATTCCGTCCATCATTTGTTTGCTGTAACACTTTTCGCCCTAAGTGGGATGGGTATGCCCAGACGTGGGTTCCTTGCTCACTGTGCCACTGGATTCAAGCTAGCCTGGTTGAAGAAGGGTGACATTCCCTGAAACTGGTCCCAGGATGCTTGTTTCCGGTCCAGGGACGACCTGGCCTGGCAGATCGGTCTGGACTGTTCCCAAGGGGCACAGGGTCAAGACTGATTTGCATATGGCTGGGTCCAAACTGGGGTGGCGTAGTGGGCAAAAGAAAAATGGATTTAACTTAGATCTTTTGACTGGGGGAGAATGTTTGCATTGTCAGCAGTCCGTCCATCATTTGTTTGCTGTAACACTTTTCGCCCTAAGTGGGATGGGTATGCCCAGACGTGGGTCCCTTGCTCACTGTGCCTCTGGATTCAAGCTAACCTGGCTGAAGAAGTGTGACATACCCTGAAACCGGTCCCAGGATGCTTGTTTCCGGTCCAGGGAGGACCTGGCCTGGCAGTTTGGTCTGGACTGTTCCCATGGGGCACAGGGTCAAGACTGATTTGCATATGGCTGGGTCCAAACTGGGGTGGCGTAGTGGGCAAAAGAACGATGGATTTAACCCAGATCTTTTGACTGGGGGAGAATGTTTGCATTGTCAGCATTCCGTCCATCATTTGTTTGCTGTAACACTTTTAGAAGTTGGCATTTCTGTGTTCTATGTGTCTGCCTGCCTGATGTGTATTGCATGTCTGGCTCTGGAGTGACAGGGGCTGGTGAGGTGTGTGTGGCTCCAGGGAGGGCAGGGTGAGGCAGCGCTAGGCTGAATGGGAGATCAGCATTTGGAGTAGTGGGAGGAGTAGTCCCCTGACCCTGAATAGGTCTGTGCCTGCCTCGGTGAATGCTGGCTCCGCCCCCCTGTGGTGGTCTGATGACCGAGCCCCCACCTGACAATGGGGAAGAGGAGCCCTGTAAAGTGCTCCAAAACCCCCCAGAACCAGTTCAGACTGGTTCCCCAAGCCCTGTGCCAAGGGCAGAACAAAGGAAAATGGGATATATATGCTGGGGCTGTGACCCCATGAAAGTGTTCTTTTCTTGTTACTTGGGGGGGGGGACTTGCTGCTGTTGGGCCCCAGGAAGAACTGCCACGAGGGACTGCCTCCCTGCTGGAGGGCCCTGTGAGCTGGCCTGCCTGGGCCCAGCCTTGTGCCCCTGAAGCCTTTTGCCTGGGCACCTTGTGGGCACTTTATCCTTCTCTCCCAGGGCGGGGAGAGTGCTGGGGCATTGCAGCGCTGAAGCTGCAACATATGGAGAGGTAATCCCGACGTGGGGATTCCCCTGCAATTGCTGCCTTGGAAGCGGGAACCCACCCCGCATTGCCGTCATTGGGAGCGGGAGCCCATCCCGCACTGTGGTGAGCTGAGAAGAGGAGCGGTGTCAGAACCCCACAAGTCTTACCTCGTGTACTTGTGAAGCTATCTCGCAGGGCTGACGTGAACAACCTCCACCGTCCCCCACCTCACCATATCAAAGGAGTGTATACTGACCAGGGCAAGGATGGGACCAGGGGAAGGAGTCCTAATGGCTTTGGGTGGTATGCCGCAAGTGAAGACCTGGTTAAGGATTCCCACTGAGGCTGAGGGAACTCTCCTGACGGTCACCAGCTGGATAAGGAAATAACCAAATGATTAGTGCGTCTGCCCGCCCCACTCCCCGGGTTATACACATATATCACTCACACCAATACCTGGGGTGATGCTCAAGGGCATATAGTCACCTGAAGACGTGAAGATGAGCAAGGGTGAGGAATCTTCAGGGTGGAAAGGATAGGACAAACAGGAAGGCAGCTTGAGCACGCTCCAGTTCCTGTTGCAACGGAAGAGAGTGACACCAGAGCTCCTGCGCGTGTGTGTAGGTTGAGATTGGCAACAACGCACTCCTGCGCTTGCCGCTAAAGGTAGGGAAACACCAGTGCTCCTGCTCTACTGCAAGGAGAGTGAAAGGCTGCTACGCGCTCCTGCGCGGTAGGGGAACCAGTGTGATTGCGACCACGTGTTCCAATGCATGTCGCAACAGGAAAAACAATAAAGCGCTCCGGCGCTGTAGTTTTGCAAAAGTAACCGCGACCACGCGTTCCAATGCGTGTCGCAACAGGAAAAACAATAAAGCGCTCCGGCGCTGCAGTTCTGCAAAAGTAACCGCGACCACTCGTTTCCAGTGCGTGTTGCGAAAGGGAAAACAACCAGGCGCTCCTGCACCGTAGACAAACAAAAGTAACCGCGACCACGCATTCCAGTGCGTGTCGCGAAAGGGAAACCAACAAGGCGCTCCTGCGCTGTGACGGCAGGGGAAGCACGGCCAAGCGCTCCTGCGCGTGCTGCTACTGTGTTGGCCCTGTGCACCAGCGGGTGCTCGGACCGCAGCAGCTACAACACACTCCTGTGCGTATTACCGGCAACGAGGACGCTTCTGCGCATCCGCTAAGGGGAGTGACTTGGAGAAGGCAGTCACGCTGTAGAGTCCGGCGGCTGGAATCCGGGCATGAGTCAGGACTTGAAGCACTGTTGGGTTGAGCACCGCCGGCTTTATGCGGTCTCACCCAGTAGTGCTTCACCTGACTTGATGCACTTCCTGGCTGGAAGGCTATACCGCTAACCGGTCCTGCGGTGAAGTAACGTACGCCTAATGCGGACCTGTAACTCAACATGCATACCTGTTAACCCTTCCTGGAGCGGAACCATGACAAGCGGGAGCCCACCCCACGTTTGTGCATTTTTAACGGCGGGAGCCTACCCCGCATTGTGGGAAACGGGAGCCTACCCCGCACTTGAGTGAGGAGAGAGAACCACTGCGGCCCAAGCCGGAAGTCAGGCGGACTGCCTGGTTGTGGGCGGGGCCGCCTTCCATGCCCATGGACCAATCCGGGCAAAAGCGGCGGCAGGAAGTCAGGCGACTTGTGCCTGCTTGTAGGCGGGGCTCTCGTGTACCGGTGGGAGCCAAGCGAGTCGTATCCTGCCAGAGTGCGGCTGCCAGAAGAGACCGGGGAAGTGAAGAGAGGCCCTGGGAGTAGGAGTCCGCCGAGGCACATTGTCGGTGCCTGGAGCCGGACGCGATATGTCCCGGTGAGTGGGGGCAGAGCGGAGCAGTGTTGACGCTCCTGGAGGCACCGTGGTGCCTGTGCCGAATTCCTCTTTGGGCCCTTTTGGGTCTTAGAAGCCACGGAGTGGGGCTTCCGTGGCATTGGTGGTGACAGTGCCTGTTTGCCTCAGCGGTCCCGCAGGAGAGCGGGCCGCTGCAACGTGGGGAGCAAGTTTGTTGTAGGAGCCCCAGAGTGAGGCTCCCCATGCAAAGTGGTGCCAAAACCAATTTCCTACAGCTGCCCCGCCGGACAGAGGGCAGCTGCAACAAAGGGTGCATTTTGGTTTTCATGATGAGGAAGGGGTGAGTTACACTCCCCCGCCCCCAGCGCATCACGCACCTTGGTTGCCCTGACATTTGGGACAAAGGGCATTTGGGCCCCAGTGAAAGGCCAGTTGGCCTGGGGCCATTTTTATGGTGAGGCCCAATGAGATGGTATAATGTGTTTATGCCTAATATGATGATTGCATAGAATCACTGACAGAATATCGACGTCAAAAATATTGACGTCAAAAATATCGGAGCCTAAATATCGATGTCAAGAATACCGAAGTCCTATCTACATTATGGTAAGTACAAAAATACCGAAAAAAATTAACGTTGTCAAAAATATTGTTAAAAATATCGTTTTTTTTAATGTTAAAAAATAATGTAAAATAAAGTAAATGATACATATATTTAAAATAAACATAGTAAAAAATATGTTTAAAATTATAAGTAATACATACAGGGGCCGATTCCGATCTCGGTCGGAGGCGCACCCAATACCATTCGGTCGGGAAAAAAGCCATGCGAAAGCCTGTTTCCCGACCGATCCGTACAGCACACCGAACGAGTAAGTACGATGCGCACAACAGCACAGAATCCGGCCGAGCCGCACTCACCCAAACCAGGTCCTGTTCCCCGACCGAGGCGAATCCGGAAACGCCGAATCGAGTCGCACGGAAGGAAAATGCAGCTCCGTCCGGCCGAACGAGTACGATGCGCTTCCGTACGCGCCGAACCCGTCGCTACGCACGGCACGTCAAAGCATCTGGGAGAGGCGCACATAAGCTCCGATTCGCGCCACAACACGATCCACGGCTACGAGACGAACACGCCAGCGACGAGGACGAGGCGAAGCGACGAGGACGACGCGAAGCGACGAGGACGACGCGAAGCAACGAGAAGGACGAACGACACGAACCAACCATGAATCCCTTCGTCCCGATCATACCAATATTCTACATTTACTACCGGAACAGGCACGGACGCGTACGGCGCAGAAGGTAAGTCAGACACCAACCACAAAACACATACAACACGTACACGACACATCACACACACACAGAGGGATGCAGAATATACTTACACCAGCAACAGCAGCACCATAGGGGGGATGCCCATCACCAATGCCACATATGCACACAGGGATACCAAAGGGGATGATGGACGGAGCGTTAGAGCAAATCAAACACTCACCCCCAGTCAACTGATTTGGGTTTAATCCATCATCATTCTTTAGCTCACTCCACCACCCCAGTTCAGACATGGCCATATGCAAATCAGTCTGACCCTGTGCCTCATGGGAACAGTCCAGCCCGAACTGCCAAGCCATGTCTTCCCTGGACCGGAAACAAGCATCCTGGGACCGGTTTCGGGTTCAAAACCCTCATCAGCCAGGCTATCTTGCATCCAGTGGCAAAGTGAGCAAGGGACCCACGTCTGGGCATACCCTGCCAACTTAGGGCGAACAAAGCGATACCAAAGGGGATGATGGACGGAGCGTTAGAGCAAATCAAACACTCACCCCCAGTCAACTGATCTGGGTTTAATCCATCATCATTCTTTAGCTCACTCCACCACCCCAGTTCAGACATGGCCATATGCAAATCAGTCTGACCCTGTGCCTCATGGGAACAGTCCAGCCCGAACTGCCAAGCCATGTCTTCCCTGGACTGGAAACAAGCATCCTGGGACCGGTTTCGGGTTCAAAACCCTCATCAGCCAGGCTATCTTGAATCCAGTGGCAAAGTGAGCAAGGGACCCATGTCTGGGCATACCCTGCCAACTTAGGGCGAACAAAGCGATACCAAAGGGGATGATGGACGGAGCGTTAGAGCAAATCAAACACTCACCCCCAGTCAACTGATCTGGGTTTAATCCATCATCATTCTTTAGCTCACTCCACCACCCCAGTTCAGACATGGCCATATGCAAATCAGTCTGACCCTGTGCCTCATGGGAACAGTCCAGCCCGAACTGCCAAGCCATGTCTTCCCTGGACCGGAAACAAGCATCCTGGGACCGGTTTCGGGTTCAAAACCCTCATCAGCCAGGCTATCTTGAATCCAGTGGCAAAGTGAGCAAGGGACCCACGTCTGGGCATAACCTGCCAACTTAGGGCGAACAAAGCGATACCAAAGGGAATGATGGACGGAGCGTTAGAGCAAATCAAACACTCACCCCCAGTCAACTGATCTGGGTTTAATCCATCATCATTCTTTAGCTCACTCCACCACCCCAGTTCAGACATGGCCATATGCAAATCAGTCTGACCCTGTGCCTCATGGGAACAGTCCAGCCCGAACTGCCAAGCCATGTCTTCCCTGGACCGGAAACAAGCATCCTGGGACCGGTTTCGGGTTCAAAACCCTCATCAGCCAGGCTATCTTGAATCCAGTGGCAAAGTGAGCAAGGGACCATCGTCTGGGCATACCCTGCCAACTTAGGGCGAACAAAGCGATACTCAAAGGGGATGATGGACGGAGCGTTAGAGCAAATCAAACACTCACCCCCAGTCAACTGATCTGGGTTTAATCCATCATCATTCTTTAGCTCACTTCACCACCCCAGTTCAGACATGGCCATATGCAAATCAGTCTGACCCTGTGCCTCATGGGAACAGTCCAGCCTGAACTGCCAAGCCATGTCTTCCCTGGACCGGAAACAGGCATCCTGGGACCGGTTTCGGGTTCAAAACCCTCATCAGCCAGGCTATCTTGAATCCAGTGGCAAAGTGAGCAAGGGACCCACGTCTGGGCATACCCTGCCAACTTAGGGCGAACAAAGCGATACCAAAGGGGATGATGGACGGAGCGTTAGAGCAAATCAAACACTCACCCCCAGTCAACTGATCTGGGTTTAATCCATCATCATTCTTTAGCTCACTCCACCACCCCAGTTCAGACATGGCCATATGCAAATCAGTCTGACCCTGTGCCTCATGGGAACAGTCCAGCCCGAACTGCCAAGCCATGTCTTCCCTGGACCGGAAACAAGCATCCTGGGACCGGTTTCGGGTTCAAAACCCTCATTAGCCAGGCTATCTTGAATCCAGTGGCAAAGTGAGCAAGGGACCCACGTCTGGGCATACCCTGCCAACTTAGGGCGAACAAAGCGATACCAAAGGGGATGATGGACGGAGCGTTAGAGCAAATCAAACACTCACCCCCAGTCAACTGATCTGGGTTTAATCCATCATCATTCTTTAGCTCACTCCACCACCCCAGTTCAGACATGGCCATATGCAAATCAGTCTGACCCTGTGCCTCATGGGAACAGTCCAGCCCGAACTGCCAAGCCATGTCTTCCCTGGACCGGAAACAAGCATCCTGGGACCGGTTTCGGGTTCAAAACCCTCATCAGCCAGGCTATCTTGAATAAAGTGGCAAAGTGAGCAAGGGACCCACATCTGGGCATACCCTGCCAACTTAGGGCGAACAAAGCGATACTCAAAGGGGATGATGGACGGAGCGTTAGAGCAAATCAAACACTCACCCCCAGTCAACTGATCTGGGTTTAATCCATCATCATTCTTTAGCTCACTCCACCACCCCAGTTCAGACATGGCCATATGCAATCAGTCTGACCCTGTGCCTCATGGGAACAGTCCAGCCCGAACTGCCAAGCCATGTCTTCCCTGGACCGGAAACAAGCATCCTGGGACCGGTTTCGGGTTCAAAACCCTCATCAGCCAGGCTATCTTGAATCCAGTGGCAAAGTGAGCAAGGGACCCACGTCTAGGCATACCCTGCCAACTTAGGGCGAACAAAGCGATACCAAAGGGGATGATGGACGGAGCGTTAGAGCAAATCAAACACTCACCCCTAGTCAACTGATCTGGGTTTAATCCATCATCATTCTTTAGCTCACTCCACCACCCCAGTTCAGACATGGCCATATGCAAATCAGTCTGACCCTGTGCCTCATGGGAACAGTCCAGCCCGAACTGCTAAGCCATGTCTTCCCTGGACCGGAAACAAGCATCCTGGGACCGGTTTCGGGTTCAAAACCTCATCAGCCAGGCTATCTTGAATCCAGTGGCAAAGTGAGCAAGGGACCCACGCCTGGGCATACCCTGCCAACTTAGGGCGAACAAAGCGATACCAAAGGGGATGATGGACGGAGCGCTAGAGCAAATCAAACACTCACCCCCAGTCAACTGATCTGGGTTTAATCCATCATCATTCTTTAGCTCACTCCACCACCCCAGTTCAGACATGGCCATATGCAAATCAGTCTGACCCTGTGCTCATGGGAACAGTCCAGCCCGAACTGCCAGCCATGTCTTCCTGACGGAAACAAGCATCCTGGGACCGGTTTCGGGTTCAAAACCTCATCAGCCAGGCTATCTTGAATCCAGTGGCAAAGTGAGCAAGGGACCCACGCCTGGGCATACCCTGCCAACTCAGGGCGAACAAAACGATACTAAAGGGGATGATGGACGGAGCGTTAGAGCAAGTCAAACACTCACCCCAGTCAACTGATCTGGGTTTAATCCATCATCATTCTTTAGCTCACTCCACCACCCCAGTCCAGACATGGCCATGCAAATCAGTCTGACCCTGTGCCTCATGGGAACAGTCCAGCCCGAACTGCTAAGCCATGTCTTCCTGGACCGGAAACAAGCATCCTGGGACCGGCTCGGGCTCAAACCCTCATCAGCCAGGCTATCTTGAATCCAGTGGCAAAGTGAGCAAGGGACCCACGTCTGGGCATACCCTGCCACTTAGGGCAACAAGCTTATACCAAAGGGGATGATGGACGGAGCGCTAGAGCAAATCAAACACTCACCCCTAGTCAACTGATCTGGGTTTAATCCATCATCATTCTTTAGCTCACTCCACTCACCCCAGTTCAGACATGGCCATATGCAAATCAGTCTGACCCTGTGCCTCATGGGAACAGTCCAGCCCGAACTGCCAAGCCATGTCTTCCCTGGACCGGAAACAGCATCCTGGGACCGGTCTCGGGTTCAAAACCTCATCAGCCAGGCTATCTTGAATCCAGTGGCAAAGTGAGCAAGGGACCCACGTCTGAGCATACTCAGCCAACTTAGGGCTAACAGCTGATACCAAAGGGGATGATGGACGGAGCGTTAGAGCAAATCAAACACTCACTCCCAGTCAACTGATCTGGTTTAATCCATCATCATTCTTTAGCTCACTCCACCACCCCAGTTCAGACATGGCCATATGCAAATCAGTCTGACTCTGTGCTCATGGGAACAGTCCAGCCCAACTGCCAGCCATGTCTTCCCTGGACCGGAAACAAGCATCCTGGGACCGGTTTCTGGTTCAAACCCTCATCAGCCAGGCTATCTTGAATCCAGTGGCAAAGTGAGCAGGGACCCACGTCTGGGCATACCCTGCCAACTTAGGGCGTAACAAAACGATACCAAAGGGGATGATGGACGGAGCGTTAGAGCAGTCAAACACTCACCCTCAGTCAACTGATCTGGTTTAATCCATCATCATTCTTTAGCTCACTCCACCACCCCAGTTCAGACATGGCCATATGCAAATCAGTCTGACCCTGTGCCTCATGGGAACAGTCCAGCCCGAACTGCCAAGCCATGTCTTCCCTGGGGTGGTGGAGTGAGCTAAAGAATGATGATGGATTAAACCCAGATCAGTTGACTGGGGGTGAGTGTTTGATTTGCTCTAACGCTCCGTCCATCATCCCCTTTGGTATCGCTTTGTTCTCCCTAAGTTGGCAGGGTATGCCCAGACGTGGGTCCCTTGCTCACTTTGCCACTGGATTCAAGATAGCCTGGCTGATGAGGGTTTTGAACCCAAAACCGGTCCCAGGATGCTTGTTTCCGGTCCACGGAAGACATGGCTTGGCAGTTCGGGCTGGACTGTTCCCATGAGGCACAGGGTCAGACTGATTTGCATATGGCTATGTCTGAACTGGGGTGGTGGAGTGAGCTAAAGAATGATGATGGATTAAACCCAGATCAGTTGACTGGGGGTGAGTGTTTGATTTGCTCTAACGCTCCGTCCATCATCCCCTTTGGTATCGCTTGTTCGCCCTAAGTTGGCAGGGTATGCCCAGACGTGGGTCCCTTGCTCACTTTGCCACTGGATTCAAGATAGCCTGGCTGATGAGGGTTTTGAACCCAAACCGGTCCCAGGATGCTTGTTTCCGGTCCAGGGAAGACATGGCTTGGCAGTTCGGGCTGGACTGTTCCCATGAGGCACTGGGTCAGACTGATTTGCATATGGCTATGTCTGAACTGGGGTGGTGGGAGTGAGCTAAAGAATGATGATGGATTAAACCCAGATCAGTTGACTGGGGGTGAGTGTTTGATTTGCTCTAACGCTCCGTCCATCATCCCCTTTGGTAACGCTTTGTTCGCCCTAAGTTGGCAGGGTATGCCCAGACGTGGGTCCCTTGCTCACTTTGCCACTGGATTCAAGATAGCCTGGCTGATGAGGGTTTTGAACCCGAAACCGGTCCCAGGATGCTTGTTTCCGGTCCAGGGAAGACATGGCTTGGCAGTTCGGGCTGGACTGTTCCCATGAGGCACAGGGTCAGACTGATTTGCATATGGCTATGTCTGAACTGGGGTGGTGGAGTGAGCTAAAGAATGATGATGGATTAAACCCAGATCAGTTGACTGGGGGTGAGTGTTTGATTTGCTCTAACGCTCCGTCCATCATCCCCTTTGGTATCGCTTGTTCGCCCTAAGTTGGCAGGGTATGCCCAGACGTGGGTCCCTTGCTCACTTTGCCACTGGATTCAAGATAGCCTGGCTGATGAGGGTTTTGAACCCGAAACCGGTCCCAGGATGCTTGTTTCCGGTCCAGGGAAGACATGGCTTGGCAGTTCGGGCTGGACTGTTCCCATGAGGCACAGGGTCAGACTGATTTGCATATGGCTATGTCTGAACTGGGGTGGTGGAGTGAGCTAAAGAATGATGATGGATTAAACCCAGATCAGTTGACTGGGGTGAGTGTTTGATTTGCTCTAACGCTCCGTCCATCATCCCCTTTGGTATCGCTTTGTTCGCCCTAAGTTGGCAGGGTATGCCCAGACGTGGGTCCCTTGCTCACTTTGCCACTGGATTCAAGATAGCCTGGCTGATGAGGGTTTTGAACCCGAAACCGGTCCCAGGATGCTTGTTTCCGGTCCAGGGAAGACATGGCTTGGCAGTTCGGGCTGGCCTGTTCCCATGAGGCACAGGGTCAGACTGATTTGCATATGGCTATGTCTGAACTGGGGTGGTGGAGTGAGCTAAAGAATGATGATGGATTAAACCCAGATCTGTTGACTGGGGGTGAGTGTTTGATTTGCTCTAACGCTCCGTCCATCATCCCCTTTGGTATCGCTTGTTCGCCCTAAGTTGGCAGGGTATGCCCAGACGTGGGTCCCTTGCTCACTTTGCCACTGGATTCAAGATAGCCTGGCTGATGAGGGTTTTGAACCCGAAACCGTTCCCAGGATGCTTGTTTCCGGTCCAGGGAAGACATGGCTTGGCAGTTCGGGCTGGACTGTTCCCATGAGGCACAGGGTCAGACTGATTTGCATATGGCTATGTCTGAACTGGGGTGGTGGAGTGAGCTAAAGAATGATGATGGATTAAACCCAGATCAGTTGACTGGGGGTGAGTGTTTGATTTGCTCTAACGCTCCGTCCATCATCCCCTTTGGTATCGCATATGCACACAGGGGCCTGAATGCGCACCACCACCCCTACCAGGGGGGGCAGGATGCCTACCACCACCCTGAGCCAGGGGGGGCTGGATGCCCACCACTACTACCACCCTCACCCAGGGGGGGCTGGATGCCTACCACTACTACCACCCTCACCCAGGGGGGGCTGGATGCCTACCACTACTACCACCCTCACCCAGGGGGGGCTGGATGCCTACCACCACTACCACCCTCACCCAGGGGGGCTGAATGCCTACCACTACTACCACCCTCACCCAGGGGGCTGGATGCCTACCACCACTACCACCCTCACCCAGGGGGGCTGGATGCCTACCACCACCCTTAGCCAGGGGGGCAGGATGCCTACCACCACCCTGAGCCAGGGGGCTGGATGCCCACCACTACTACCACCCTCACCCAGGGGGGCTGGATGCCTACCACTACTACCACCCTCACCCAGGGGGGCTGGATGCCTACCACCACTACCACCCTCACCCAGGGGGGCTGGATGCCAACCACCACCCTTAGCCAGGGGGGCTGGATGCCTACCACTACTACCACCCTCAGTCAGGGGGCTGGATGCCTACCACCACCCTTAGCCAGGGGGGCTGGATGCCTACCACTACTACCACCCTCACCCAGGGGGGCTGGATGCCTACCACTACTACCACCTCACCCAGGGGGACTGGATGCCTACCACCACCCTTAGCCAGGGGGGCTGGATGCCTACCACTACTACCACCCTCACCCAGGGGGGCTGGATGCCTACCACTACTACCACCCTCAGCCAGGGGGGCTGGATGCCTACCACCACCCTTAGCCAGGGGGGCTGGATGCCTTCCACTACTACCACCCTCACCCAGGGGGGCTGGATGCCTACCACTACTACCACCCTCAGCCAGGGGGCTGGATGCCTACCACCACCCTTAGCCAGGGGGGCTGGATGCCTACCACTACTACCACCCTCAGCCAGGGGGGCTGGATGCCTACCACTACTACCACCCACACCCAGGGGGGCTGGATGCCTACCACTACTACCACCCTCAGCCAGGGGGCTGGATGCCTTCCACCACCCTTAGCCAGGGGGGCTGGATGCCTACCAGTACTACCACCCTCAGCCAGGGGGGGCTGGATGCCTACCACTACTACCACCCTCACCCAGGGGGGCTGGATGCCTACCACCACCCTCACCCAGGGGAGCTGGATGCCTACCACTACTACCACCCTCAGCCAGGGGGGCTGGATGCCTACCACTACTACCACCCACACCCAGGGGGGCTGGATGCCTACCACTACTACCACCCTCAGCCAGGGGGGCTGGATGCCTACCACCACCCTTAGCCAGGGGGGCTGGATGCCTACCACTACTACCACCCTCAGCCAGGGGGGCTGGATGCCTACCACTACTACCACCCACACCCAGGGGGGCTGGATGCCTACCACTACTACCACCCTCAGCCAGGGGGGCTGGATGCCTACCACCACCCTTAGCCAGGGGGGCTGGATGCCTACCACTACTACCACCCTCACCCAGGGGGGCTGGATGCCTACCACTACTACCACCCTCACCCAGGGGGGCTGGATGCCTACCACTACTACCACCCTCACCCAGGGGGCTGGATGCCTACCACCACTACCACCCTCACCCAGGGGGGCTGGATGCCTACCACCACCCTTAGTCAGGGGGGCTGGATGCCTACCACTACTACCACCCTCACCCAGGGGGGCTGGATGCCTACCACTACTACCACCCTCAGCCAGGGGGGCTGGATGCCTACCACCACCCTTAGCCAGGGGGGCTGGATGCCTACCACTACTACCACCCTCAGCCAGGGGGGCTGGATGCCTACCACTACTACCACCCACACCCAGGGGGCTGGATGCCTACCACTACTACCACCCTCAGCCAGGGGGGCTGGATGCCTACCACCACCCACACCCAGGGGGGCTGGATGCCTACCACTACTACCACCCTCACCCAGGGGGGCTGGATGCCTACCACTACTACCACCCTCACCCAGGGGGCTGGATGCCTACCACTACTACCACCCTCACCCAGGGGGGCTGGATGCCTACCACCACTACCACCCTCACCCAGGGGCGGCTGGATGCCTACCACCACCCTTAGCCAGGGGGGGCTGGATGCCTACCACTACTACCACCCTCACCCAGGGGGGGCTGGATGCCTACCACCACTACCACCCTCACCCAGGGGGGCTGGATGCCTACCACCACCCTTAGCCAGGGGGGGCTGGATGCCTACTACTACTACCACCCTCACCCAGGGGGGGATGGATGCCTACCACCACTACCACCCTCACCCAGGGGGGCTGGATGCCTACCACCACCCTTAGCCAGGGGGCTGGATGCCTACCACTACTACCACCCTCACCCAGGGGGGCTGGATGCCTACCACTACTACCACCCTCAGCCAGGGGGGCTGGATGCCTACCACCACCCTTAGCCAGGGGGCTGGATGCCTACCACTACTACCACCCTCACCCAGGGGGGCTGGATGCCTACCACTACTACCACCCTCAGCCAGGAGGGCTGGATGCCTACCACCACCCTTAGCCAGGGGGGCTGGATGCCTACCACTACTACCACCCTCAGCCAGGGGGCTGGATGCCTACCCCTACTACCACCCACTCCCAGGGGGGCTGGATGCCTACCACTACTACCACCCTCAGCCAGGGGGGCTGGATGCCTACCACTACTACCACCCACACCCAGGGGGGCTGGATGCCTACCACTACTACCACCCTCAGCCAGGGGGGCTGGATGCCAACCACTACTACCACCCCCACTCATAGGATGGACAATGCATGACACAACCAGCACACCACAACCTAGGGAATGCAAGAAGAAGACATTCCCCCAACACCATAACAAGCGTGTGTAGACTGTGTCAAATGCCTACAACACCGAACATGACTTTGAACATACAATGTGACCCCCTAGCACATGTGCCACACATATATGTGTGTGGCACCCACAATGCAAGCAGGCCATGACCATTGTGGCAATGGGGTCCAAACCCCCATCATCACAGTGACCAAAATGTAAGTGTGGGGTCCATAGCTGAAGCACATTTTGAACATTGTGGCAATGGGCTCTAAACCCCCATCACCACAGTGACCAAAAGGTAAGTGTGGGGTCCATAGCTGAAGCACATTTTGAACATTGTGGCAATGGGGTTCAAACCCCCATCATCACAGTGACCAAAATGTAAGTGTGGGGTCCATAGCTGAAGCACATTTTGAACATTGTGGCAATGGGGTCTAAACCCCCATCATCACAGTGACCAAAATGTAAGTGTGGGGTCCATAGCTGAAGCACATTTTGAACATTGTGGCAATGGGGTCCAAACCCCCATCATCACAGTGACCAAAATGTAAGTGTGGGGTCCATAGCTGAAGCACATTTTGAACATTGTGGCAATGGGGTCCAAACCCCCATCATCACAGTGACCAAAAGGTAAGTGTTGACAAAGAAAGAGGTGCAACTGCCAAACTGCATGGATGATTCCTGGTCACAGAACAACAAACACATCAGTGGCAAAGTAGTGTATGTGTCCCATTGCAACATAAATTGGGGGAGCCAAATACTGCAGTGCAAATAAGACATACCTTTGGCCATGTGCAGACAAACAACACCCATGGGGGCTGACACCGTCAACAATCATCAATGACACAATGACAGAAGTGACCATCAGAATGCAGACCCACATATTTGCACCAATGGGCACACAAATGCAGATACCCTGTGGAGACTGCAGATGTGAGGTGAATAGATACCATACCATGGCAGCAATGGGACACACAAACCATGATCATTGTGCTGACCGATGACCTAGGAGTCCCAGGGACAGCAGGGGAAACCCACCAAACTACATACAGCCAATGGCACACCCAAGATATGTCAATGCAGTGGTGCAGATGCACAAACACAAACAGGCAGACCCACACTGCACATCATACACAACAGGTGAGGGGGGTGCCAGTGTCCCCAGGCAACCACACAACACATGAGGAGACCTGAATACCAATCATACAGATGTGCATACAGTGCCACACAAAGGTAACTCATGGATCCAAATCCCCTATGTGGGCAAGCAGGCATTGTCAGATGAGAGGGAGCACAAATCACACATGTCACACAGGCACGTAGGGACAGCAACTGACACAGCAAGACACAGACACACCACAGCACCACCCCCAGGGCCCCCCAATGTGGTGACCCTGGGCTGCATTACAATCCCACTGTGATGACAAAGCTAAATGTGGTTCACACTGTGAACCACAGTTATGTGTCCTGAGCAACTAACTACCATCACACCTACACAAGCACAAATCAAACAGCATGGCCAGTAAGCCAAGGCCAACATGGAGGCAGGGGCCTAGCCGGGCAACAACTCTCATCTGCACACACTCAACACCACACCCCTCGACATCCAACAATGTGCAGCAGTGAAGCACACATGCACTGGTGACATTGCACATGCACCCATGACTATTCCAGTGGGGTGGGTGGGAACCAAGGTGCAGAAACACATCACACATGGCCACTCAACAAGACTCCTGAATGTCTGACACACTGCACACTACGCTGTACATGGACATGATGGCAATACCACACCAACCAATGGGATCCCATCCACAGTCACACACCAATGAAGAAGCCAAGGTCACCCACAAAGAACACACATAGACAACAACCAACATTGCAGCCCAGACCCTGAGGAGTGCCAGCAGTCACACACACAACGTGTCACAATCACTGAAAGATAACACAAACTGGAAATCACATGACAGGGGCAAACAACAAGTGCCAAGGGGAAACCTGACTGTGACCCATCTGCGTCTGCACACAAACTCAGCCCTGACAGCAAACACACCTATGGGTGACACCCTGATGACCAGTAATGTGCCATGCACCCACATCACAGAGAACCCAGGGCGAAGACTTTGGGGGAACATAGGTCAACTCAGCTAGCATCACAAACAGGTACAACACTAGGGATCACAGCATGCACAGCTAAACGGAAGTGAACACACAGACATGCACAAACAACACACACCTTGGGCGCAGGCAATGTCACAGGAGTACACACTGCCATGAGGGGACTCCACTCCTGTGTGAGGAAAGCTGTGCCATATGTTGCCTCAGTAGGGCCCCATCATGTCAGCTGAGCACTTGGTCACACAATCAACAATTAGCACCAAATGAGGGCTCCCGTAACATCAGCCTGGTCATGGAAGTGCCAACGGAATCATCAGCACAGATCCAACACACTTGTATAGCAATGTTGCACTGACAACACAGATGAGTCCTTCCCCATTGATGCCCAAACCTGCATGTCCACTGGAGATGGCAACACGGTCAGGGAAGTAGACGAATTGAACAATGGCAGGCACAACAGATGTGCAGGGGTGGAAGCCACAGATGTGAAATAGGCAATCTAAGTAGGAAATCCCATTGCCAAATACTGAACACATGACACCCTCAGATGCTGCTATGGATGACATGGATACACCACAGGATAGGACACATTCCCCCTGGACCACATGGGTTCCTGCACAGTAACACTTCATTATCATGAGACCAAATATCACCATCACTGCAGCAAGGGCATGGTTAGCATCATCAACATCATGTACATCAGAAGCAAAAGCACTAGAGAACAGAAAGTTGCTTTGTTCAGCATATGTGGCATTAAAAGTAGAAGTCCGGTAGAAAATAAACAAATGCCAATGGCCAGTCCATCAACAAAGTCACAAGTGGGTGACAGTGGCAGATCCCACCCTACACATGCCTGCACAAAACCAGGGACAATCCACTAGGAGGGGCAACCGGGGGGTAGGCCAGGCACCGCAGGGACAGGATCAGGGCTCACCAGGAGGAAGCAGGGAAGGGGTGGTGGGTGCTGGAGAGCCACTGACAACTGCAGTGGAGGTGTCTGACATGGTGTGTGCCGGCACAACTGGGGGGCATGACTCAGATGTTGTGGGTGCCGGCACGACTGCAGTGGACCCTGCAGATGGAGTGGACAGGTCCGCCACTGCAGTGCCCAAGTCAGACAGGGTGGTAGTGGACTCCACTGCAGTGCCTACCACCAGGGGAGGAGAATGGGGAACAGGCAAGGTGGGCTGGACAGAGGGGGAGGACACCCTCACCACATCAGTGGCACAGACAAGCGCAGCGGGGGTGTGGTGCCGGGAGAGCAAGTGGCAGGGGGAGAAGGCCGGATCCTCTTGGGGATGGTATATCTGTGGGTGGGGGAACCTGGGGCAGGGTGTGGTGGGGGCACCTGTGGAGTGGGGGCCTGAGGGATGGAGGAAGGAGACCTGGTGCTTGAGCTGCAGGGCGGCGGCGGGGTCTTGCTCTTACCACTCCGGGGGACTTGCGGGTGGGGGCCTCAGTCTGTCTGCGCCTGGGGGAGGGTGTCCGGGGGCGAGGGGCACTCTGCTCCGTGTGGGGGGCTTCCTCTTCCCCTGGATGCTGGAGCAGCTGGATCGGAGGGGAAGAGGCCGAGGTCACTGAGGAAGAGGCGCTGGGTCTTTGGGGTTGCAGGTGAGGCAAGGAGGGTGTTTTGGAGGGAGAGGCAACTGAGGACTGCGCAGTGCCCGTGGATGCGTGTGTGTGTACCAGGGCCCCATCCCCTGTGAGTCTGGTTTCAGTCCCCTGACTGTGCGTGCGTGTGCGTTTTGTTTGTGGCGTGTGTGTCTGTGTGCTGGACGTGTGTGTGCTGGTGTGTGCCTGTGCCGGTGTGTGTGTGCTTGGGACGGGTAAGGTGCTGGGGAGTGTGGATGGAGCAGAGGCAGGAGGGGTGAGGGACTGTCTGAGGAGGGACACTGCTGCCGTCAGGGAGGAGTCCATGGACCTATTGCCCCTCTGTAGGTCAGACATGCCCGATGAGATGCCCTCCATGAACGACACCAGCTGAGTCAACAGAGCGGTGTGCGCATGGAGGACACTCAGCATGGCTGTCTGCCCTACATGGAGCTGGCGAAGGAGGTACACAGACTCCTCACTCAGGGCAGCAGGGGACACAGGGGCAGGGGTGCGGTGCCTGGCCCAAAGGAGACACGCTCCCGAACATGGGAGCCTCCACGGACCTGGGGAATGGGAGCCGATGGGAGGGCGGTGGTGGTGCTGGTGGTGGCGGGGACAGCAACACTAGCTGGGGTGTGGTGGCTGCTGACACCCGCCTCCATAAGGGAGTCATCCTCCGAGTTGCTCTGGTCCTCAGCTGAGGTGGATGGTGCTGAGGACTCCTCGGTGTGGCTCCCTCGCCCTCCGTGCCACTGGGTCCCTCCGACCACTCCTCGGCTGCTGACCCAGTCTGGCTCTCTGGCTCCTCCTGGTCCATGGAGCTGCCCCTTCCGTGGCCGTGGATGTATCTGCAAACAATGGGGAAACAGACAGACATCAGTCACCTGCACCAAACGCACACACCACTGTGAGCACAGCACATTACAGAGCAAGCCCTGGCATCATTAGTTGTACATTGCTAAAAGTGCCCTAACTGAACAGGAGAAGCCAATTGTCAGTCTGATGCCAAGCATGGCACTCACATCCCACATGGCCTTGCACCCATCTGTCTGGTGTCTGTTGGATTGCAACACCCCAGTGTGGACACATGCACCAAGTACACAGGAGTTGGACAGTGCAGAGGACACGGTGTGGCATGTGGACATGCACACATCACAGCTCTTGCCACTGAGTCAGTACAGGTTTCCGGATGAAAGGGATGCCCAGAGTCAAATAGGAAATGCATGTGATGCATACCAGCGACAGACACCATGATGCACCCATGTCCTGATAGCCATCGCCACAATGGTGTGCATGTAGCACATGTCACTCCCCTGCAGGACCACCAATAAGTTGACACATCCCATGGCAGAGGCATGACTGCTAAGTCATACATCACTGTCTCAGTGATGTATGACTTGGCAGCCAGACAACAACACTATGCACTGTGTCACAATAGTAGGTCATGGGGAATGCAAGTCCTGGAGCTGCACAAGTGCACATGTACATCCCCCACACAACACATCATCTTAACCCTCATCTGTCCAGGTCATACCTATTGGACATATGGGAGACCTGTAACACTACCCTCTGAACCTGAGCCCCTCACAATCTGCTGTGAATGGGGAACAGCTGCCTGAACTTCACATTCGCATACCCCAGTCTGCACGGGCAGCTGATCAAACACCTATGTGACACACAAGTATCGTCTCCTATGGTCACATCTCCAGGGGCATGCTGAGCCCCTACCAAGAAACACCCCAGCAGTCCTGGCAAGTAATCCACAGCACACTGACACAGAGGCAGACACCTGAGGGGTCAAATCACTGCGCACAATGTGTCAGCTGATACACGGGAGTGGGAGTACAGAGTGCATTGCATGGCCTGGAGTAGGCATGACTGTCATGCTCCACATGAATGAAGGATGAGCCCTGGACAGTGGATAGCTGGCTATGTATGTGTGACACACGTAATCTGCACACTCCTGGGGCCCAAACATTGTTCCCACCCGCTGCATGGGCATGTGCCACATACCCCAGGCACATGTGGTGGCTCAGCACAGCAAGTGGACCGCATATCAAAGCAACACGCAGATTACATGTCCGAACACAGGCGTAGTGTGAACAATGGACCCACCCATGATGCCCACAACAGAGTTAGGGAAACAGATGCTGTCCCCCACCTTTAGTGAAGCAAACTGCAAGGACACAGTCCCAAGTGACACAATTCCCTGAATGTAAGGGCCACACCTGGGTATCAGATGAGCAGTGGGCAGTGCACAATAGAGGGACATGGCTCCTGGACAACATGACTGCTGCACTGTGGCAGTTGAACCAGGCCAGAGGAGGGCACACAGCATGTAATACAGAGTTCACAGTGCAGTCTTTGACTCACCCCCTCCTTGCTGCTGTCTGGCCTTCAGCTGCCCATCCAGGTCTGGAAACACCACCGCCAGGATCTGGAGCATGTGGGGGTCAGGGTCCGTGTTCCGCCCCTCCTGCGAGGAGGCGACAGCTTCAGCTGGACCCGTGCAATCCTCCGGGTCCAGCCCCGAAGGTCCTGCCACCTCTTCTGGCAGTTGCGGATCCGGCGCTTGTAGACCCCCACGGACCGGACAGCCCGGACGATGTCCTTCCAGATCTCCTGCTTCCAATGGGCATTAACCTGTCAGGATGACAAAGTGAAAAGGCCATTACTACACATGCAACATATCCGTGCATGACACAGTTGTATATACATGTCTCAATCACAGGGGCACATGATGTACACAGGCAGTGCAAAGCTGCCCATGGACAGTTTGCCAGACGTCACTACATGGTATCATTGCATGGGAAGTAAAACCTTTTTCAAATGCACTGTCACTGCACCATACCTGTCCAGTGCATGTCACTACACACTATGGGGGTGACAACTACTCAGTGAGCCTGCTAGCCAGTGGCGTGCAGACTTTCAGCCTTGCTAGTCAGACAATATGCACATTCAGAAAGGCAGTGCACAGAACACTCACCTGCTCCCCTGGTGTCCCATACAGCTTGCTGTACTGTGGAAGTAGGCTGTCCAGCAGGGCCTG